>JAWMRA010000078.1:46872946-47117177 GCA_035584735.1 Pseudotriccus pelzelni | reverse complement strand
GTGTATATACACAGAGAAACACACACAGACCGTATGGGGTGAGTAAAGAAGCCTGAGCCACGCTCTTCTCACTGGTGCCCCCCGAGAGGACAAGAGCAAACAGGCACAAACTGAATGTAGCACAGGAGGTTCCCTTTAGACAGAAGAAGCAGCTGTTTTACTGTGAGGATGCTCTAGCCCTGGCACAGGCTGCCACAAGAGCTTGTGGTGCCTCCAGCCCTGGGGCTATGGAACTGCACACCGCCCTGAGCCACCTGTTGTGTAGCTCACCCTGTTTTAAGGGGAGTTGGGCAGGAAGATTTCCAGAGGTCCTTTCCAACCTCAGCAATTCTGTGTGTGCATGTATGTGTGTAGGTGCATGTGAAATGTCAGGAAGTAATCATAAAAAGGAAGAAGGAAAACTGAGCAACTGAGGGGATCCAAACAACATTTGGTAACAAAAAATTTCCATAAAATAATAGTTGCATCTCCAACTATTGTTTCGAAAGCTATTTTGTTATTATCAGATTCCAATATATCTTCACATCTCTTTATACAAAAATTAATAATACTAATAATTTGAATTATTTTTTGCATTATTTTAAGAGCAGGTTATAATATTCAGAATCATACTGTCTGGCTTATAGAACAGTAATTTTTTCCTGGTAATTCTCAAGACAAGAGGCTTATTTTGTACTTTGGGAAGAAGTTCTAAGATTTTACCAACACAGAAATTTTATCAACAGAGTGGCCAAGAAGCATGATATGGGAAACATCCAGTACCTCTTTTTCTTAGTAACTACCACTTCTTAGTCCCAGAAAGCTTTGTACTATATGGGTTGAACTGTGGGACAGTTATGTTGGGCAATTAATTTGAGATACATGTGCTATATTCCAATTCCAAGAATGCCTCCAAATCAGTCGTATCAAAAATAAATTTCTGTTCTTTTACCATTTCCCACGTCCTGATTATCTATTAAAATCAAATTACAATCCAAAAGAGCCTTCTGACTTTCAAGCAGTCAAACTCTGTGTCCTTAATGTTATCCTTAATGTTAACTAAAACAATTTAGTTAAAAGGCTGAAGTTTCAGAGGTCAGAGCTGCATCTACAATTAAGATTTTTCCCACCATGAATATCTGCAAATTTTCCAGATCTGCTAAGCTAGCTTCCTAGCTCAGCTAGATTGTCTAGATCAGCTTACACAAACACTTAGTGCCAATTTCCCTGCCGTCCCCCCAACCCCCCCACTGAAAAATTAATACTGGTATAACTACATGCAGTTTCTGCTCATATTATTTCTGAGTACACGTGGCACACAACATTCCCAAAGCAGTGCTGGAAATATACTTTTTTTTTGAAAGCTAAAATCTTCTATTTCACTTTCCAGATTTTTAGGAATACACTTGCTTGCTTATTATGGATAAAGTTTGAAATAAAGATATTTTTAAAATTGTTGTACACCGTGCTATTTAGTTGGTACCATTCAAAAAAACACAACCCAGAAGAACTCTTGAGAGAGACAGTAGCGAAGATACTTGAGCTCTTGAAGTGTACTTTAAAGATCTGTGAACCAGTGTGGGTCGGTTCACCACTGCCACATAATTCAGAGTGCACTAGTTTCTCCTTTCCCACTGAAAGACTGAGGACAGGAGACAGGAAGCACCTTCCATAAGAGCACAAGCACTGAGAGACTGAAAACAACTAGTATTTTAACAGATATATAGGCACTTTCTTACAGTCCCAAAGGGTTTCAGAGGTATGAGCCACTGCTCCAGCAGAGTTGCCTCTGAAAGCACAGGTTTACAAGGTACAAACCCCTTTTTCCACTAAATGCAATAGCACAGCTTTCTCCAGACAATCCCTGCAGGAAAACTAGCACGTGAAAAGACAGAAGGGGAAGGGTTTTGTAGCTATATATCTGATCTTTACTTCGCTTGGATGTACTCGGTATTGAAGTTCCACAGTCTATACTGCAGAATAAAAAGCTGAAATCCTAAAAAGGATATTAGAATAAATGTAAGATAAAAAAACAGAGGCAATCTGTTCATGCTATTCCTGGAGTTACCCATTACCTAGTCTAGTGCTCCATAAAATAGTAAAATATTTCAAGCAGCAGATGAAGAAGACTTGCTTTAAATCAGCTGGGAACATAAGTAAACAAAAGCAAATCACTCATAAAATGTGTGATTGTTTTGACATCGCCCAAAGCTTTTTCCATTTATCAAGAAGTAACCTGCCTAAGACTCTCACACACTCATTTCTCTCCTTTCTTAATCTTATATGCTAAATTAAGTTAGTGCTGAACCAGGCAGCCATTTCAATAACAACAGACTGAAAGCAAACTCAGGATTATGACCTCCCTTCAACTTAAATTAGCATAGCTGGAAGAAGGGGGGAAGTGTTTTATTGCACCTGTGAAAGTAATGCAAAACCTAGGTAAACACACAGCTTATCTGCATTGTAAGTGATCCTCTGTGTACTGGATCAAGAGTAGTTCATAGTATTCCTGAGGTCTGAAGGTCAGGAAAATTTACTTCACTGCACTTGAGTATCTCACAGAATCAAATATCTTGAACTGATATTTTCTATACAAAGGGAAATTATAGTAACTTTTTAGTGATTTTAAAACAGAAGGCAACTGCACACAGACACGTGCTTCTCAATTCCCCTTTTTCACTGAAGCAAGATGTAACTTAATAAATATAATAAACTCTAGACTAAAATCCCACCCTATTTTTAATAAATGCAATGGCTTCAACTGTCTTCTAGAGAGAAACTATAATACTGTCACAGCCTGTAGGTAGATAAAGTTAAGCCAACAAGGACTATTAGTACACTCCTTGCTTTTAAAAGCTAATATTGACAAAGATGTGATAACATAGCAAGGAGTCTGGTTCTTTTTTCCAGCCCTGCATAGATGTTTTCTTGCCTTTTTTTTAACTTCATTAAAGCAGTTCTGCCAAACACATAGTTAAATCATGATGTCGGAATCTTGCTGAGGAAAAGAAAATAATCGCCTAACAGTTTTTAAACCTTCCATGTGCAAACACCAGGGACTGAATCATTAAGATGAACTGAATGTATTTTACAAGGAAGAAACGTAAATCTTCAAGGGTTACATTTTCCTTATAATACTTACCATGTTCAAAAGTGCTAGTGAAGATTAAACTGAAACAAAGGAGTGGCAGAGGACAAAGAGAACATCAGGATGGGTAAAGCGTTGGATAGTCTGTGGGAACTGCCTAATAAGACAGCAAGAAACAGGTAACAGCCTCAACACCCTTTTTCTTATTCCTCTTCAGGCATTCCAGTTCATCAAGGCTGTATTTTGCACTCAGACATTGCCTGGCTGCATTAAGAGCTGTGTGTTGTAGTCACATAAGTCACAAATAGCTCAAAACTATTTAATTCCCTTTCAGTTTTATTCAGTAGTATGGGGTTTGTCTGTTTGTTTGAATTCACTCAATAGTAATTCTCACTATTCCCTTCCCTGGTCTCAGGGAGGTGGGAGTGTTTCTAGTCACAAGCCTCTTCACAAAATAAAGCTAAAAATATGTGAAAGAAGTGGTACTACCGAAATGATGCTTATGTTTTTAGAGCCTTGAAAACTTTTACCAAAAAAATGAATCCTGTAAAGCTTGGAATGCAACTAAACCTTGTCAGTATCCTTAAACAATTACTTAATTTTACTAATAAAGTTCCTATTTTGGAGAGAAATGGTATTTTCAAACAAAAAATCTTTAACGACATAATACACTGGACACTTAGGATAGCACAACACTGATATAAGATATGTTAACTACCCCAAGGAAAGGAAATATGCCAACAGAGATGCTCTTACACTGGGCCAGAGAGAAGGTAGAGGATGATCCAGTTGTATTAGCAGATCTAATTTCTAGATACTAGAAATTTCTAGCAGTTTCACAAAACCTAAGATGACTAAAAGCAAACGTGCTGCAAACAACCCTGTTACCTTCCTATGAAGTTTACAGGTATTGTAGCATAAACAATCCTACCTTAGTCAAAACCCACTTGGATTTCCAGCTTCACATACTAAAACATCACTCAGTCAGGATACCAGGAACAGACACATTTTTAATTTATGTTAAACCTCTTCTTTACACATCATATTCACCAAATGCCTCTGCACTCCCTCAGTAACATGTGCACGCATACTAAAGTTCAATTCCAGGGAGACAAGATTTTCCCAACTTCTGTTCCTGCGGCAATATAGTTAGTTTTTAGGTTAATTCAACAGAAACAAGCATTTGTTTGTTCAGTCAGTTCTCAGACATCTGTACACACATACAGTTGGGATACGCATAACAGTAAGTAAACACATCGAAATACTTAACAGGGAGCCGAGAAGAAAAAAAAAAAAAGAGTAGTCATGCAGATAAAAGGAAAACCACCATTGCCTCCACCCCACAAATTTGGTTCCTGTGTTGACAGAGGCTTCTGTACCTTTGTGTTGTAACAGAAAAGAGGCATGAGTATTTCTGTACATAAAATCGTGACACGCAATCACTCAGTGGTAATGAATCTCAAATTCAAGCTATTTACTGAAATAACATCCTGTTTGACATCCATTACCTAATCAGTTTTGACTAAAACGAGATTTACACCTTCCATAACACCTTTTATCTAGTATCACTATAAGGGTAAAGTAGATACTTAAAATTGTAAATTCTTTACTCCTTCAAATTAGTTGGTGCTTAACAGTAAAGACAAATATTTCTCAGTAGTTGGAAAGGTGTGTTTTAAAATACCAAATTCAATACTTGTATGTTTACCAGATGAGTCTTCTATTGACAGGACAATTCTCCTGAAACTCTGTGTATTATATCCTCCCCGTCCCTCCCCGGTAGTTATAAATGTATGAAGTACGTCCATCACTGACTGACTAGTATAAATCCAGAACTACAAATCATTACACACCTTAAAAGAAAAGTCATAAAACATACCTGACTCAATAGCTGTCCATGAAAAATGTTGTTAACCACATTCAAAACCTGTTTTATAAGTTTTCTCTGAGAAACAGGGATAAGAGCTGGGTATCTGGTCCCTGTAGTCTCCAGTTCCTGCTGTACTTTATCCAAAAGTTCACAGAGAAATTCCTGAGCATCTTGTTGGGCATATCCTCTGAAGGCTGGAATTAGTCTCCATACAGAATGAAGCATGGCAAAAGGAGACACCAATGCCCATTTGCCAGACCACATAACCTGGAACAGAGTATGCAGCTCGTGACAGAGAGAAATATGCTTTGAACTGGGCTCCCTGGGCTGAATGAGTTCCATACTTTTTGATGCTCCTCCACTTAATCCAGAGGACAAACTAGGCCGCCTCACAGAATACGATCCCTTTACTTTCTCTTTGTTCTCACTCACATGTAATGTTGAGGCAGCTACTGACGGGTGTTTAGACGAAGATCTTGTTTTACCACTGCTTGCTGTTGCCAGCAGTTCCTGAGTTTGGTTGAGATCAAGCTTTAAAAAGCACTCTCGAAAAATAAGTAAGTGACTTAATACCTGCAGGACAGAATTCATATAGCATGTATTTCCCAAGTTTCTCAGTCCTGTTACCCCAGGAGTTACTGTGGGCCTTCGTTTAATTGGAGAGTCACTTATTTTTTTCAGTCTCAATTCATCTGAGGTATATGTCTCTTTCAATTCTGTCACAGATTCCATGTTCTGTGATGGGCAGGGTTCTGTTTTTGAGGACATTCTGATCTGATTTTGTAAACGAATGCTCTTTCTTGGAGGCATCTTTTCCATCTCTGCTTTCAACTCACGCTTTCGTTCTTGTCTTCTCTTCCTAGCTTTGTCCTTTTTTTCCTCTGCTTCTTCCCGACATCTTTCTTCTTCCAAAATCCTTTTTCCAGTAGGTGTCAACTCCAGCCACGACCTGAATATTTTGCCAAGGAACGCACGCCGTCGGTGCCAGAGAGCCGTGAACATTCGATCTTCATTCCGAAGCGTGGCTTGGGCACCACCATGTGAAAGGTAGGAATCATCACTTGTACCCATGGATCGCAAAGTCCTCCCGCTCCGAGTAGTGCACTCATAGTTTTGACTCTTGATTGCACTTAACGTACTCCGCAACAGCTTTAAATCACCAGTTGCGTTATCATTGAGAACGTAATCGTCGCAGAGATAACAGAAGACGTACAGATCGTTTACTTCCAATGCCACTGGGTGCCTGCTCTCCTGAAAGTGCTTTAGTGCATGTTCTTCGATGTATCTTCCACATGCCACATGTGAGCAGCTGAGGCACGCCCACACAGATTCCGTAGTATTGCAGTCCATGCAATGCCATTTCTGTGGATTGAGAATGGAGTGATCTTGGGCCAGTCGCAGACGTCCTACGTGCTTACACTTATCCATTGTTAAACCTGAAATTGCAGAGATATGCTGGCAAAACACATCATCCAAACTGTTTTCTGTCCATGGTATTTCAATCTGCAACTAAAAAAAATATATATATAAATTACAGTTCACAAATACCCAACTATATCCCTTTTAGAGGAGTCAGTATAACAAATTCATACCTGAGGTGAGGATTATGACCATCATCCAACCAAGTCCCACCAAACATACCACAGCAGTCAGTTATGTGGAGCCACACCTAAAACCATCATCAGCGGTTCAACATTCGGACTAAATTGTCTGAATACCTCTGTTGATACTCCCAGTACCTTCTGGCTCAGTCAGGACCGAAGCATACCATAAAGTTACACTTTACACCTGGGGGTTTTTTGTTTGGGTTTTTTTTTTTTCAAAGTAGCACTGATTTGGCTAAAATGCCCCATCCCTGGAAGTGTTCAGGGCCAGGCGGGATTGGGCCTTGAGTAACCTGGTCTAGTGGAGGGCGTCCCTGCACATGCCAGGGGGTTGGAGTAGATTATAGTCCCTTGCAATCCAAACCATTCTGTGACTCTATGATTCCAAAATTCTTCTATTAATTCTATTCCTAAGCACATAGGTGCAGAAGTGCAAAGTTCACTTAAATTTATTATGTTTACACAGTGCCAACAGTTCAGACAAATGAGGCTTTATACAACTCAAACCCTTAATTAAACCACACCTTTAATTAAATCACTGCCCCTCTGTGCTTGGTCAAGCCCATTTTACCATTTCTACAGTAATGTATCTTAAACAAGTATGTTTTAACATGTCACTGTAACACCTCTGAAAGAGTAACTTGGAAAAGCAGAACTCAATTTTTTAATAAGACAGAAATAGCAGATATCTACCTCGGTTGCTCCAAACTTTATAAGTTATCAATTTTTTCAGTTGTTCTGAAATACATGAAGAGGTTACTCAATGCAGAACAGATGTTTAGTGTAAAACAAGCATTAGATGACATGACACCACTAAGGAAGGGAAACAGGTAAAAGGATGCAGCTGGATAGGAAAGAAGCTTTAAATTTTATCTGGTACTTAGACAAAAAACTATAGTTAAAAGATTTAACAAAAAATGGCTTTGTTTGGTCAATTGGCCCACAGCTAGTCCCTTATAAAATGTTCTAACGCAGACACCAGCATAAGAGCTGTAATAACTCTCTAAGCACATAATCACATTGCACATGTTGTATAAATCTTATTCTGTAATGGAGAAACAGTTGAACCAGCTGTAGTGAAACTAATTCAGTGTATACAATTTTACATGCCCCTTTTAATCATTCTTATTCATTTTAGCTAAGAGTTGTCTCCAGTTTATTCTCACTACACCAAAGAATTTCAGGCACCAAGACCTCTGGGTACCCATCCAGCAACTCCCAGATCAAGTACCAGCCACAGCGTATTACAGGAGGTCGAGATCCCTTGTGTGCTGTGGTCAACAAATCACAAAAGTGGCTTGCTTAACTTTTTCAGCTTGCTAGCTAGCATCCTCAACATTCATTCCTTTTAAAAGGCAATCTATTTGTAGATACTACTTAATTCTTTCACAAAACGTTGTGCACAGTAAGTTTGCTTTTTATACTGCTTTATAAATAAGACCATTAGCACTATCCCATGTCTTTTAGTCTGACAACCTATTTTCCCCAACACAGCTGAGCTTTTATAACACCGATAAAACACACATAAATTTCAGAGTTGGACTATGTATCTATGTATATTAATTCATCCTGGAGTACTGAAGTAATACCTAAGCAAAGCGTGCTGCAATAATTAAATGTGGTATACACAATTTTAAGTGACAAGACTCCTATTTGTGTTTTTGGGCTGAGATAAATAGATTCTCCTGCATATTAGTAACGGTTCTCTCCAGCAGACCAGAAAAAACCACTAACCTCTGTCTTCCCACAGGGCTGTCACACACAGCAACGCTGTCAGTCAGAGAACTTGGACAGGTCAAACCCTTTTTGGTTTTGCTAAAGTCACTGTGTAAACACCACGCATTATTTTTTCCTTGTTTTTAGTATTATATGGTCAGAACTATTTTTTTTCTCAGTTTTAAAAACATTATCAAGACTGAAACTATTTACATGCCTCAGCATAAGCACGTAGTGGACTGAGGACAAAAGTAGTCTGCTGATTTCAGGACAACCACTGTGTAAACCAGGGTTGCACAATCAATCTCTTCATGCAAAGGCAACACGACTCTACGAAAGCGCAAGATCAGCGCCTTAAAGAGAAAAACCTAAAACCCCAGCTCCCCCACCAGCAACCAAGCCAGCATGACATTTTCCCACCTACGTCGATGTGTGGAGAAAGGAGACAGGCTGGAAGGGGGAGGGGGAGGAAACATCTTAGCATGGGAGTCTTTCTCTGAAGAAAATGTAAAGAAATCAAATTGCAGAGTTTGGTCAAAAAGACTGCAAAAAACTTAAAGAGTAAAAAAGGGAGATCAAGAAAACTTCAGATGAATGTCGAGCAGCACAGTGACAGCGTGAAGTACTGAAACTACACCAACTCACATTTAAAAACTGTACCTTAGAACCAAGACTTGGCAAAATACAATACCTCAGGGCAAAAACAGGGGTGAAGTGACAGATAATGGTGGAAGAAATGTGAAAAATACTACATACTCATTCCCACACCTACTAGAAAGCTGCAGCAGGAATAAAATACTGCAAGCAAATGCTCCGATGTTAAAATTCCTTAAAGGAAGTTATTCAGCACTGGTTTCTGCATTCTTCTCTCCTGAGGTTCAGTTCTGTGCACACACACAAAGACACTTTGAATCAGTTGATCAGCACTTCAGAGATCAAGCCCCCACTGTGTTCTTACTACAGACCTGAGCTGAAGTAGTAAGCAAAATAGCAACTCCTAACATACAGAACACTACTACTGAAAGCATTAAGTTGTCTGGGAACCCAGAGATATACAGAAGGCTTTTCTTGCACCAAACTTCCACAAGCTAGAAACAAATACACATGGAAAAGGATTTTTTTTTTATTGAACCATATTTCAACCTTACTGACATGTTTCCTTTTGTTTCACTCAAGAATAGCTGGTAAAATGTATTTTTTGGGTAATTCATGGCCTTAAAAGGTACCTGATAACAAAAACAACTTAGGATTTCCATTTTTGTTCAACATAAACAATAATTTAAGACTAGGAATTTAATATTCATTTTCACAGCTGATAAATTTAAAAAATGTAACTAAATATAAACAGAAGGAAGTATTTTCTCCTTATCACTACTTTTGTAATTAGTGGCTTGGCACATAGATGAGAAGTCTCAAGCCTTAGACTAGAAATGCGATACATACTTTCACAATTATATATCCACACACGTGTGCCCCTTTTATATTCTGGTTTTTAAATCCGATCATCGTTTAACAAATGATTTTCATCACGTTCAGAGTACTTCCTGTAGTATCTGAAAACACGGGAATCGTGGGGATTTGAAAGAGTGAAATTTTTAGGTAAAGCGTATGCTAATTAAAAGGCAGATGTGCTGCTTTATTGAGTTCTTAAACAAGTTTTCTTGAAGAAAAAACCTAAACGAAACACTGATGTGCATAACTTCACGCTGCAGTACAGTCCTGCAGGCATAACAGTAAGACATAAAATCAAAGCAGCACTTTAAAAGGAAATTTTTGTACGTTATTTCCGATTTTTAACAGAAAGCCCCCAGCCTCCCTTCTCTGGAGCCATGCCAAAGTTAAAGCCATTTAACTTTTTTTGCTCTGTGGTGTGTTTTTTTTTTTTACCAACTAAGGAATGTACGTCCAGCGTGCTGCCTAGAAGTGGCCATTTACACCAGGACACTACAGACAGAGGCACAGCTTTACATTCGATGCCTCCTACTGCAAATAACCGCGCGTTTCCTGCAGCGGAGAATTCGAGGTAAACAAACACTACAGATTGAAGTACTTTTCGCAGAAGCACGGAAACCACGGCGTTTCTTACCGGTCTGAATTTACACTTGACAGTTCTTCCCGTTTAGGAAAACGAGCATCTCTGACTGCCCTGACAGCACCCGGGGAACGCCTGGCTCCTGTTCTGACAGCCCTGCAGCACAGACCCCCGGGCTGAGCTCGCCCAGGGCTCGATGTCGCGGTACGAGCTGTTCGGGTGGAAGGTCCGGCGCTTCCCGGCGCATCGCGACATGGCGCGACTCTTCGCCTCTCGCCACCACAGGCGGGAGACCCGGGCGGCGGGCCCTCGTCTCCGCCACCCTCTCCTCCTTGCCCCGCTCTCCCTCACCTCGACGTCTCCCCCGGCCACTCCGGGACGAGCGAAGGGACGGGGCACCGTGCAGGGGCTCTCCGCCACGCTCGGCGGCGAGGCGGCAGCACCGCCGCTGCCCGGCGTGGGAGGCCGGTCCCGGGGCCCGCTCCCCCGGCCCCACGCAGCGCCCGGCTCGCCCCCGCGGCAACGAGCGCCTCCCGCTCAGGTGCCCCTCCGCGGGCACCGCTACCGCCGCTACGGCCCGTCCCCGGGGGAAAGGCGCGGCCGCCCCGCGCTCCCCCCTGCGGGGCACCTGCTCCCGCGGGCCGGCCCGGGGGTGTCAGCAGCGCCGCCGCCGCCCCGCTCCCGCCCGCCGCCGCCACACGCACCCGTCACCCGCCGCCGCCGCCATCTTGGGCGCCCCGAGCCGCCACCGCCTCGGAGCGGCCCCTCGGCGACGTCAGCGCCGCGCGGGGCCGCCCCCGCCCGCCCCGGGGCTCCCCGCGGCCGCCGCCCGCCGCCCAGGGCGCGGAGCGGAGCGGAGCGTCCCGGGGGGCCCGCGGGGAAACACGCGAACGCCCCCGCACCCACCTGCCCATCGCCATGTGCCGGCGGCGGGTCTGTCACCAGATTTGTAGTGGCAACCGAAGTCCTTCCCACGTCCCCTCCCACCTCCCCCGGCCTCCCCCGCCCGCCGGGCCGGTCCCGCCGAGCCGGGCGGGGAGCGACGGGCCCGCTGCCCGGGCAGGACGCGGTTCCCGAGGCTCCGGGGGCTGCTGCTGCTAGCCGGGCCCGCGGGACACCTGTTGGCCCTGAGGTGGGTGTGTACCCAGCCGGGAAGGAGCGAGTTCTCGCCCCCCTCCCCGGCAGCGGGGCTCCGCGTTGTCCTTCCTTTATTTCACTCGCGCCTTGTCGTCGGTGTCGCCGTCCTTGCGCGGACACGGTGCGAGCTCTGGGTGCGTGGGCCGAGCAGAGAGCCTCGCCCGGTGGCTCCCCCGGCTCGCAGGTGCCACCGAGAGCCGTCTCTGGCCTGGCCGCTGCCTGGATGTGACACACCGACCGCACCGGGGATCTCAGCCCGTCACAACTCCTTCACATCGTCTCTCTCTCTGCGTGTTGTTTGTGAAAACTTCTGCAAAGCAGCTCACACGGAAAAAAACCCCAAGTTCTTATCAGGCTTCTGTTACCCATCTTTTTCAGCCTCAGGTTTCGTTACAGAAACTTAAATAGGAAAAAACCTTGTAAACCCATGTCCTGCGGATGTCCTATTTTGCAAATTTGAGGCCTCTCTGCCCCGGTCTTTTTAGAACAAAAGTTTCTGAAGCGCAGCCAGCTCTTTTTATCTGCTCTCTAGTTCTGCCAGCACTAAATTGAATTAATTTACACTTGTGTGTGCCTTCTGCTCTGCCCTGTGCACAAGTAGACTGTGTTTGGGACGAGAGGAGTCTGGTGTAAACTCCCTCCTTACTGGGCAACATCACTTTTTACATCCATGCTGAAGTGGGTTGGCTTGTGGTTTATGTGAACCTGCTCAGAAAATCTGTGCACGGGGCTACTGGTGATTGCAGAACGTGGTTGTGGTGCTTGTGCTGCTGCTTAGTCACAATAAACAAGTAGTGGTTTGATGCAGTGTGAGCACTGCAGATCAGACCCTCTTGTTCTGGATCCATTATGCATCGGGATGTTTTCATGACGGCATCAAAATCTTGCACATCTGTGTCTGTGTTTCTAATTGTGTCATTACAGAAAATGTGTTTCAGTTTAAAACTTGAAAACTATAGGCCCCAGTTGCCTCAGTTCTCCTCCAGTAGTGCTTTCCTGTTCTCTCTGTTTCTAACGAGACTGCTGAGATGGCATTAGCGGGATGCAGCCAAGAGACGTGATTCCATTTTTTCTGCAGGGTCACTTTATCGTGGTGCTTTCAGAAGCTCATAAGAAGTGTATACAGGTAAAGTAAGCTCACCAGGCTTCTCAGGATTCCAATGTGTTTCTAACTTGTAACTTTTAAGTGAAGAATACTGTTTCCTAATAAAAATGTTTATGAAAACTGTTCATGCACAGTGATTCCATGTATTTGCATATTCCTCTTAGGTGTTCTTAGGACAACATTAACCATAACTATTTTGTCAAGTATTTCCTTAACAGTAGCAGTTTCTTCTTGAGTCATAGTTGGCAAACTCACCCTCCCATACTTTTTCTTGCTGGAATCCTTTTACAGTATTCTCACACCCAGGGTCTCAATCCAATTCTCTCTGTGCATGTTAAGTCTTGGATCTGCTCTCAAGACTAGACTGACTCACATCCCTACCGGGACCTCTTCAGCTGTCTTTCCAGGCTGCTCTCACCAGAGCTACTCAGCCCCTGGGAGTTTCTAGAGGGGGACAGCCAAAGCTCCTGATGCTTCCATACACATTGGAGGTATCGTCCATGTGGTCTGGGTGAATGAAGTATAGTTGAGGCTCGGGCTGTTACCATCCAGGGCACTGATAAATGATCCCAAATCCTGGTTTTCCTAAGCATTCAGGGGAGACTTTGATCCTGGGCTGCTCATCTCATAGGAAGGCTAAGGCCAGCAATGCAAATGGGAAATGATGGCTCTCATCCATGCATATCCTTAACGCCACTCCAGAGCCGATTGCTCACTCAGACACAGCCTGAGGCCTCGTCACCAGCTCCCTTAATGCTCTAAATGGCCACTTTAAGCAGCCATTTCCAAAGTGATTATGATGATCAAAAAATCGGTTTTATTTACGCCAATTTTATATATTTTGGTAGTCTATAATTTCTCTAATGCACAGCAATACCCCTTTCTCTTTCATAAAATAGAGCCTATATTTCAAAACCCTGTTCTAGTGATAACAGAGATTTGCCATGTCTCTGCAGTATCTCTGCAATCTCTGCAGTATCTGATTTAACACTGAATAGATAGTCTTTTTTTTCTTGTGCATATGTGTTTTCCCTGTGTTAATGGACAACGTTTCAGCTGATATTCACCATGCACACTTCATACCCTTATTGGGTTAGGGCAGACTTGAATCTCTGTTCCTGCCACATATTTAATCCGTTGGAAAATATTGATTTGGAGTCAGGATTTGGCTTTGGCAGAACAAGTAAATCACTGGATTGCTATGTGCTGCTCTTACCATATTTGTTCTGCTTCATGTGTGCCTTTAGTGACATCCTGCTTAAATTTTCCACCTTCCTTTAACTTTTCTCAGACTTATGTATTTATTCTTCTAAATAATGTCCACATTAAAAACATTCAAGACTGGTAAGAGAATTCCTGAGCCTTAGGGACACATAAGACCCTTTCTGCCATCCAGACATTACAGCTAGAATGTTGTATTTTATTGAGACAGCCAGAAATTGATTTCCCAAATGTAATTTAAAATTCATTGGGCACTTATGAAAATGGATGATGGATATAGAATATTTTGTCAAGAAGCAAGCAAATGTAATAAATCCCTATAAGCAATGTAGCCTCATATCTTCCTGTTATGTATTCTCTGGAGGGGAAAACACCGTCTCCAACCAAAACACCACCTCTGACTCAGTGTTAAAACCTTTCTAATATGGCAAATAGTTTTAATGTATTTTTAAATGGTCATTGGAATTATATACACTGTCTACATTGATACGATTGAAAACAATATTTACTTACTGCATTTGGCAGAAGGACACATCACAAACTGTTATTCCAAGTGAGGCACCTAAACTTTTACAAATGCATGAAATTTCAAAGTTCTGTCAAATATAAACATAATTATAAAAGAGTAATGGTTTTTGATACTCAAGAACAACAAAGTGGTAGGCTAACTAAGCTTTCTGAGTCTATCTGAAAAGAGAATTGGTATGACACCAGGTGTCAATGAAGCCTGGATGCATAGGCATCTGTGTCTCCCCGAAGTTTGGGTCTGGTTTTATGGTTTGAATGTGCAGAACTGGTGAAAACTACAAAGAGAGAAAGCTTTATATAAGCTAAAGAAATGAAAGCAAGCTCTAAACAAATACGGAGACACCTTTGGCTCTTGCCAATGTAAATGCTTTTACTTGTTTGCAGCACCCCAGTTAGGAGTGATGCTCCTATATGTCCACAGTGCCAGCAGGGTATGATATCATCCTGGCAGACCGCTGCATGGATGTGAGGTTATGTTTGTCCATGCTCTGGTTTCAATCTGCCTGCAACCACACTGCTTGCACCAGGAACTGTCTTGAGTTCAAGCTGCTCCTCTATGAAATTTCTCCTGAAGAGCCAGCTGGCTTCCTTAAGTGCAAGGCAATACTGGTGATCAGGAAATTTGTTCTTTTGCTGTTACAAGAATATAGCGTCCTCTGTAGACATTGGCAGACGGGCCTGACTATGTGGAGTTAATTGCATATCTGAGGCACAGAAAATAGATGACATGAGGGGAGCGATAATAAATCACAAATTTGCACATACGAATATGAACAGCTTGTTGGTTTGTAGTTGAGACCTAGACGAAAAATAGAGAACTTTTTTTCTAAAACAGTGGGAGCATTTTAAAACAGCACTTAAGAAGGGGAATGTTGGAAAGCACGTCTAAGAGACCGATACAGATATGCACCAGTATTTGCATGTTTGGGAAATGCTTGTATGCTTACCTTCATGCAACATCTGCACTGGGAGTTTGTTGTGTTTCCATGTTTATTGATACAAACAAAATACTTTATTTTCACAAATTTATCTATAAACAGATTCAGGGCTCCAAGAGAAATTCTGTGTGTGACTCTGAAAATTACAGGATTTTCTCTAGTGCCTATGAAGCTTTTGGGCTGCAGTTCAGTTCAATATGAAGACTCATACATGTTGGTGTCTGCATATGAGCTAGGTGTTTTAATTCCCAGTAGAGTTAGAGGGGTACTTGTATGAATTATACCTTAGGTACTTCTGGGGTGTGAGACGTTCAGACAGGGCTGGCCAACATGGCACACAACCTTCAGGACTGTAGTGCCCTTCTGGGGCACCAACTGGAGACAAAATGGACTAGTCTGTAGCTTCTCAAATGGTGCTGGGTGCCAAGACAGCTGAAGTGAGCACTGCAGCTCTCCTCAAGCTGATCCTAAGCAGATAGTTGATGGCCAGTTAAATGAATCTCCAGAATTCAATCTCCTTGGAGTCCACTTACCAAGAGCTCAATCAATTCTGTGAACATCAAGTGCCACTTGAGAGGCTGTGGAATATCCTTCCTGGTCTCTGGCTACCCTTCTGGAAAGACATCAATTCCCATAGGTCCTGTGCCATATCTGCTAGCTCTGGGGAGGTGTCTCAGTTACCTTAGGGGTTCTAACACTGCTTTAGATACCAACATGTAAGCAACTGAATAAAGCCTTGGATCTCCATGGACTGTAAGAGGAATGCAGACATGCTTAGTTGCCTGAATATAGGCTCTAGGGATGGCTGTGGGCACCAAAGGCATGGACAGAGGTTGGCTGGCATGATGGAGGGTCTGATAAAAATCAGATGTTCCTGGAGCTGGCTGTGGCGCTGGGCACCCCTCCCCAGCCCAGGTGCCTAGTGGTGACAGATGCCTGACTTATCCTTAGGCAATTGAATCCTGCACTTAGCCTGTGCAGAGACACTTGTGTTTAGGTGTCTGCTGGTGCACTGAATCTCACCTCTACTCATTTTATTAAACTTCGACTGGGTCCAAACATAGAAGATGTATTTTGCAAATACGCATTTTTCACAAATGAGGTGAAAGTTTGGGAGGAGTCCTGAATTTTTAAATCATCTGCAGATGTATATATGACATTATGAATCACTAGAATTTTTTCCAAGACCTTCCCTACTTTCCTGCACAAGAATAAAGAAAACAGAAAATACTAATTTTAATACTGATTTGGGGGGCCCAGGGATTTGAAGGCCTGTTGACAATGTTAGATACACCAAAATACTTCATGACATTTTGGGGTAGGTTTTTTTGCTTATTATTTCTCATTTTTAAATAGACTGAAATACAAGTGAAAATTTAATGAACAGTTGTTTAAGCAGATGCTATTGATTTTAATTGAAAGGTCTGAGGCTCTAAGGTTCCTTTCCATTATTAAACATTTGGCTTGCTCTCCTTGTGCTGCTGGTGAGTTTTTGAGTCCCAGCTCTAACACAAGTCTTGTTACCAAAAGTCCTCTTTTGGCCAGTCCTTCAAAGAAAACAACTAAATGTACATTGGAAGTGTCAAGAGAAAGAATTTAATGCAACAAAAATGTATCAATCAAATCTTCTCACTTCCTCTTGTAAAAACAAGTGTACAATGAAAAATGTTTTTAATTTTCAAACTCAGGAGTTATCCCTTACGACTATGACTGCAAAATATCCTAGTGAAAACACATTTGTCAGTATTTTCTTCTGCTGCTCTACTGGGTCCTGCTCTACTGCTATACACAACGGGTGCTAAGAAGGAGCATACCATATGATGGACATCTGATTTGGTTATATATAATGTGAAATAACTTTGAGTCTAGACAGCAGAAGGAGATTTCTTAGTGACGGCTTTGGGGAGAACAAGTGAAGGAATGTTGCTCCGATCAACTCTTAATTCAAGGACAGTTTTACACTCCAGTCAACCAGAAGGAAAGATAAGTGCTCTCCTCTGCAGAAACCTCAGGATCTGACTGCCAGATGAGAGACTGCTAAAAATCTCTCCCATTTTCTCTTTCCCTAAACCCTATATTCCTCTGCCTTTGCTCTGCATGAGCCTGAAGAGTCATCGTCCCACGTCCTACCCAGAACACAAAGCATCCTCAGTGCATGACCCCACTCCTTGGCCAAATGCTGAGTCCTTTTCTTCTGCTCTAAGAGGTTGTTCTGCATGACAGTGCTTCTGTCTTTAACACATCTTTTGTGTAGCAGCTTCTGCCCTAAGATTTGCTGTGGATCTCCCATCGAGGTCAATTGATGTGGGAAGTATGTCTGCATAGCTCAACCCTGCTTTACTGTACTTGCAAAGAAAGGGGAAGTGCTCAGATGTGATAAATGTGTCATTCTTCACTCTGGATGCTGGCTGTCACACTACTGTAGCTCACTGGCTTCTCAGAGAGGATGAGGGCACAGTTTGCTTTGCCCTTAGCCCTTCTCCTACTCATCCTCCCAACCAGCCGTTGGAGCATCCAGGCAGTGACATAGAGAGTGCCTCTGTCACAGATGTCCTTATTCCTCCTTCCTCATCACAAGGAAATAGATCAAAAACAGATGCACTGATAGGCTTGGACTTAAATGGTTTAAGGCCACAGAGTTTGCTTCAACCACACTGGAGATTCAGCTTCGGTTTATTTCAGTTGCAAGGGCACGTGTCCATGGACTTCGGTGGGAGCTGTGACTCCAAACAGATCCGAACTTGCAAGTATTCAAAGTGACAACAAACTGGGCTTGATTTGGCCCCTAACACAGTCTGGAATGCCATTAAAGAGGCAGAAGAAGGACATGCTTGCCCTACTTCCTTTGCTACTACATACTTCTTCTGTTGTTTTGTAGCCACACATTTGATGGTATGTTTCCTTGATTCCCTTTGATTTTATCTGGTGCCCTTCTCCCTTGTGCTGAGTTTGGACTGTGCCCTTTAACACCTTTTAAAAACTTTAATAAGCTTATTAAATAATCTTTTTGTTACTGAATATCCCAGTCTATGCTCAGTATCTCAGCTGAGAATCAGGTCCTTGAAAAACCTCTGCAGCTGGAAAAAACTTACCTGTAAAAAAATTGGATTTGGGGGAACTCTTGCTGCCACTGCACGGGGTGATACAATGCCAGTTTTTCTGCCTTCAGATGTAAATGCCTCTGCAAATGCTGCTTTTCAATTAAACTGTAGTACAATTCGTTGAAGTTTAGCCAAAGAAAGCCTTTGAATGGAAACACTTAAACGATACATTAGGGTTTAGTTACAGACTTTGCATTTGTTTTCTCAACCAAATGTAAAACAATTGTGTAGCGGCCCATAGGAGAGAAGATTTTACTTGGGTTTTGTTTGAGAGTCAGTGTTAACGATCAGTGCTCAAGCGTTTTAGATTTCAATCTTAAATTAGCAATTTAAAGACAACAAAGAATGATTTTCATGCTTGTCAGTTCTGATTAATGTAACATTAACCCCTAGAGAACAGTATATTGCTCTGGTACTTTATTTCAAGTTGCAAGAGACCAGTCCTGGGAAACAATGAAAGGCTGTATTTGGCTTCTTTTTTCTTTTTTTTCTTTTAAACTTCAATTGTAAAGATAACACTAACTACTGCTATTATCACGTTCATTTATTGTGGATCTCATGGTTGTTATTTTCTAAGGTATATGGCAACGAGAGATTTCCTAAATTACACCCCTACTAAGTTAATGCCATTTCATTGCTTCCCACAGATCCCGGCGCTGATTTTGCCGCTCCCGTGTGGATCCCGAGGAGCCCCAGCTTGCTACCTGCTGATCCGAGCTTTCAAGAGCAATAACTGCTGCGAGCACGCACAGGAAATTTATAGGTTTCTCCCCTACTGACTAAATTATGGAGAGGAAACAAAACCAGAATGTGAGAGTGGCACAGAAATAAGAGTAGTTTTGCTGTAAAGGTGGTTGCTTTTTGATAAACGCCTGTAACCCCAAAATCTGTTGTGATTTCCTTGACTGTACATCAGCAGTTTAAATGGTTGCTGTTCCTTATCCACAATTTGGAGCTGGTGAGATAGGCATATGAGGAGGATGACAGAGATAAGAAGAGGCCACACAATAATGCATTTGCCATCAGTGTTGGATTAGGGCATAAAGGGGAGACCTCAGGTTCCCCTGGTCCCTTCCTACAGTAGGGTCAGATAGAAATTCTACCTATATGAGACAGAAAGAGATCTACCACTGACATAGGTACTGTCCCCCCAAATGAGCTATTAGAAACTCGGTGATATGTTTGCAGTGTGATCAGTCAATTCTCTGCCAGAAATTGCTCCTCGTGCATGTTTAATGGAGGGCTTTGAGGCAGGAAAAAGCAGTTACAGTAGAAGAAAATAAAAAAGGGGAGGGGGGAAAGCCCTGCAAAGTTTCAGCTTTCCAAATTGCTGCAATTAAACAGTTTTTTATACAAACTTCACACGACTTTCAAATAATTCGAATATACATGTATCTCATGGTTGTGATATTTCTTACCTAGAGATCCATCTGTGGGAGAAGCAAAGACAATAAAACCTCACAGGCGCACAGAAAAAAAAAAACATCCCGACTGTTTATATCTACTTGTGTGTTTCCAGGGGTTTAGGCCACATTTTTCCCTTCTGTTACTGACAAAACACAGGGAGTGCTGAGCTAACAGCTGCCTTGCATAAGCCCATCACACAGCAATGCACAACATGCACTTCTTGCTCTTGCAATATTTCCCTTGACTCCAGTAGGAGCTTAAGGATTTGCAAGAGCCACGAGCCTGTTCTTGAAGGATGATTATGCTTCATGTATTTATTTTTCCACCGTACTTGTGTATTTGGAAACATTCACAGATTTATTTGAATGGAAGATCAGTGCGTGCCCATAATACATGCACACATATACATACGGAAGTAAGATGGTATGTAATCCATGCAACAAATAATCATGGCTTTTTATTTGTACTGGGTCAGTGCACCAGAGCCGCTGTCACTGGCCTGGTGTCTGACCCTGTGCAAAAGCTGTATGCCAGGCATGGACAGCTGCTGGCATATGCCACAGTGGGGGTGCCCAAAGTGGGGGCTGCAGGTGTGCCCTGAGCGTGCCTCTCATCCAGGCTCAGCCAAATGCACTCACAAGGCCCATGAAGAGATGGACATTCAGGTGCTTTTGCTACTGCCTCATGGATCTGCCCTACCATCTCCAAGATGCTGGCATATCAACAGTGTGTCTGGACAGCAGGGCTGCCAGATGGATGCAGAGGGCAGGTGGGGAGCTGCAGCATGGCCCTGCAGGAACCTGAGGCACAGCTCCAGGGCACAAGAGTGCAAGGAAGCGGATATATTAGTTTGTCTGCCACAAGATGAACAGACTGACAGCAGCATCCTGCTCCTAAGGCACAGTACAAATGCATAGCAAGAGGAAGTTCCTACAGTGACTGCATTTTAAATGGATGATGTAGACACAGGGAATAGGAGAGGAAGTGTATGATAATAATTTATTGTAGTTGTCTGCTTCTTGGGCTGCTACACTTGCATGGGGTTAAGTTCTTCTGGGTGACAGCTGGCTTGCCAAAACTTGAGGTGTCTTTCAGAAAGCCCTTACATAAAGAAAAATAATGTACATCTGGAAACATGCTGGAACACTTAGGATGTTTTCTCCAGAGGGTGGAAGTTCCCTTTGCATATGACAGGGAGGGGCCAGGAAAGGGGAGTGAAGGCTGGACTTCCCCATGGAAGGAGCTCAGAAGTCACCCTCTTTGCATACCCAAGGCTTGGCTGTGAACAAGAGGCAGATCCAAGGGGTGCTCCCTCACCCCCAGAGGTAGCCCCTGGATGTAATGCCTGTTCCCACTGTTCTATACAGGCATGAAGGCACACTCCTTCCTGCCTGTAACAAAGTTGGGTTTTTTTTAATACATGCCTGATGCTATTTTAACAATATTGATGCTAGAATATTTTACATTTATGTTTCACTTTCTTTGAACTTTTTGGAGGCTTCTCTTTCCTTCACCATTTGTTGCTCACAGGGAGAAATGTAAAGAAAACATCGACTTTTGAGCCTGACCTAGGATTATGACAACTTCTAGTTATCCAGTACTGACATTTAGCACAGTTTACTGTGCAGACACCCAGTGCTATTGCGGCAAAGTTTCATGAAAGCCGCAATTACAAAACAGATGATACACTCTAGTTTACGTAGAGGAGGAGGTGATGTAATTTTAGCGGTTCTACTGCCAGGATAATCAGGAACCAGGACTCACTACAGACTTAGTTGTGCTCTTTGTACGCACTGAGATGTCCAAGATGTCCCTTTAAGAAACAACAGTTAAAAACCCAGTTGTGAAAATATTTCACCTAATATGGGTAAAACTACCTCCTTAGTGTACTAGAACCTGAAGCAAATAAAGGAAATATCTTTCCTGTTTGTTTACTTCAAACCCTCCACAATCTTGTGGGCTTACTGCTTGCCTCCTTTCTCTAGCTGTTTGGGTTTTTTTGGTGCCCCATCACCAGTGAGTCCTGTATGCAATAAAGGTAAAAAAATAATGCAATAAAATGGAAGGACAAGATTGTGAAATCGCTGCTGGTTGCAAAGGGCATTTGGCAGGCACGACCTTTGAAACAACTTTGATTTTTTAAAGTTGACTAGATTTCAAAGCCATCTTTCTGACTTCCCAGGCTTTTCACCACAATTGATCTTTTTGGTATGCCTCTCCTTGGAGCATACACTGACCTGGAAATACAGCACTGAACTAAGTCCTCCTGTACACCTCATGAACCCCATTTCAAACATCCTTCTGCTCTAGGTTTAGATGTGTATTCTCTGCAGGCAGTGGCTTATACAGAATATGTATAAACTTGTGTCATCTGGAACATCATAGGATTATAGAAATGCAGGTTACTTCATGTTGGAAAGGACATGAGGAGTCCAAACTCCCACTCAAAGAAAGCTGTGAGATCAGACCAGGTTGATCATGGTTTCATCTAGTATGGGTTTGAAAACCTCCAGGGATGGAGGCTGGGCTGCCCATCCTACTGTTTGAGTCTCCTCACGGGGAAAGAATATGTTCTTATAACCTGTCTGAAACCCTTGTCACCTCATTGCTTCTTGTCCTCCCAGCACCCTGTGATCAGCCTGGCTCCCTCTCCATAACCCTCCCTCATTAGCATCTGCTGTTAGGTCCCCTCGAAGCTGTCTCAGCTCCAGCCTAAGCCAGCTCTGATACCTCAGTCTCTCCTCATGGGGCAGATACATGAAACCTGTGCCTCTCTCCAGACTGGCCTGACCAGACCAGCAAGAACTGAGGAGGTGTGATATGGTGCTTGTTCTGTGCTCCCTGTTGCAAGGACCTTACTTGGCCACTGCATCCAGCTGTAGGCACTGTCACAGAATCACAGAATAACTGGGTTTGGAAGAGACCTCTGGAGGTCACCTAGTCCAACCACTCTTCTAAAGAAGCTCCACCTGGAGAAGTTTGCACAGGATCTCACCCAGGTGGGTTTTGTATGTCTCCAGAAAAGGAGACTCCTCAACCTCTCTGGGCAATCTATTCCAGTGCTCACTCTCCCTTACAGTAAAATTTTTCCTGTGTTCTGATAGAACTTCCTGTGTTTCAGTTTGTGCCGCTTGCCCCTTATCGGCTCTGTCAGATTTGCCGCACTGTGTCGGGTGGACAGTGCTTGTTCTTCAGACTCACAGGCAGGATGCATGTTGCTAACACAGAAAGTTATCTTGCCACTGTGTCCATCAGGGATTGGGGCTTCACAGTCATGGGTGCTACAGCAGTAGGATGAAAAGACGGTCCCTCCACTGAGGCACTTAGGCCAAATGAAAAGCAAGGGAAAAAAGCCTCAATACAGATAGGGAAGTAGGAAGAAAATAACACTGCTCTTGAGTCTCAGCTAGGCTCGTAATTCCTTGTCAGCAGCAACCTCTTGTAAGTAGCAGCAGCAAGGAAATTGTTGGTAGTGTTCACCACAATGCCACAGACATGTCCTGCTCTAATTATAGATGCTGTGGTATGTTGGGCGTGACCCAAGGGACATGACATGGACTTGCCAGACTGCTGCTGTGTAGTGAATTGCAGTTACAGGCCTTAAATGGTGTGGTCACTGATGGTAAGCACTGGGGATTTCCACTGGTGACCACTGGAGGTAGTTTGTGGTCAGAAGGATGGCAACTACAGCAAAGAGGTTTCAAATGGTCATTTAAAATGAAAGGTAAAACCAGCAGGAGTCTGTGGGCATTTGCGAAGACATCCAGGCTGTTGTACGGGAAACAAGGCAGCCACTGTGGCTTCAGAAAGTACCCATTTTTTACCAGTGTCCTCAGTTAACATAACTATTTTTAAAACTAAAAAATCCTTGAGATTATTTTTTTCCTTCCAATTTTGTCAAACACTGACTAACATTTTTTATGAAATCCTGACTTTGCTTTTCTTTGATTGTAAACTGACCTCCAAGGGTCTGCAGCTGTAGCTACCTCTGCTACTCGCTGGTATGTGTGCCCCAGGGCCAGATCTGTACAGGCTCCTCTGGGGCAGATCAAGCAGAGGTTTTACTCTCACATGGGGAAAGGATGCTGTTTTTCTAGTGTGTTTTCATTTGGAGGTCTCACAACATCTCATGACTCAGACGTCTTGAATGTCAGCATGTATGAGAAAGTTGAATATGCCCAAGTGTTGCTGGATGAGGCTGGGCAAAGTCAGGTTTGGACCTAGGTGGTCCAGATGAGAGGTTGACCTGCAGCGAAGGCAGTTCCTCATCTACGTTGTGAGTGGCAATTGCACTGCACTGAATTGGCCTGTCCTGAATTTAAGAATTTTGCATGCGGCTTTCCTGTTTGTCCCATACCCACTTTATTCTTGGGAGAGAATGGAGATCAAGAAATTATGTAGGCAAAGGAATCATACTAAACAGTTTTGGCAGTTTAAAGGGCCTTTTTCAAACTTTCTTTAACCAGGACCCCTTGGGCAGAGTTTTTCCTCCCTCTCTGAAGAAGCAGGAGGTGTGGGATGTTGCCTGCCCTCCGCAGAGGGCTGCCAAGCTGCTCTGTTAAGGATGAAGGAAAAAACCCACCATGCTGCCTGTCTGCAACCAGAGGTGGAGGAAAACAGCTGGGAAAAACCAAAACACAGAACCTGCGTCTCAGCCTGCAGAATCCCAAGGGCAGTAGCAAACTTTTTTAAAGTTTCATTGTGGCAGTCATGGCCTGGAAGGATGCCTGGCTCAGGGACTGGGGTAAAACTGGTTTTGGGTCCTGGATGCAAACTATCAGGGTTTGCTGGATGTCGGGGCATCTGAGGACGAGAACCAGGAAACAAACCCCACTCACATCAGCTCTGGAGGAAACAGCTGGAAAGGGAACGACACAGGATAATGCAGAGCATTCTTTGGCACTGGTACAGCTGTCCTTTAGCATGTTGTGTTCAATTCTCCCCTCTTTTGGGGGACCGCAGTCTGGGCTTCATGGACCAAAGCTGGCAGCCAGAGAAGTAGAGGCTTGAATGTTATGTTTTCCATACAAGTGAAATGAAAACTGTAAAACTCCTCGTGCTGCTCATGCAATCCATCATCCAAGAGGGATAAGGCAGTAAAAGTAATGATGATCCTCTCCACTTTATACACAGGAAAGCAGATGGCTGAAAGAGTGAAACGACTTATTGTAAGTCACCACAGGGAGTGCAGCCCCATTTCCCAAGCTGAATTAGCAGGTAAGTGGGTATCTCCAGGGGGAAGAGCATTTCCACAACAGGAGCACCTGCTCATTGGGAAGGAACCAGACCTTTATTTATTTTTCTTCCTCATTAGTTTCATGCTTTGAATTTTGGTCTCCTGGCAACTCAGTGCATTCTTGTTTATACTCTTCTAATTTCATAATGTTTTGCTGACATTCATACAATATCATGGTTTGCCATGTCAAAACCATAGAAAAGTTTTGAAGGTGCTGTTTGGTGGGTATAAATGGGCTCCCGTCTCACTCCGTGCAGGACTGTAATGCATTAACCAGGTGCGATTCCTGGTTTTGAAATCAAAAGGGTAGGGTATTGCTTTTCCAGATTGAATATCTAAATAAAAGAGGTCACATTGAGGCTTCATAACTCAGGCAAGGTTACAAAGCATACGTACACTAAGAGCTGGGAGCCAAATGGGACTGAAAAAAAAGTTGATGAGTCAAGTATCTGTTCAAGTACTCCACCTACATCACTATCTATAAATCAGCTGTAAGAGGAAATAACTTCTTCCAGAGGACTATAGTGTCATGCAGGTGATGTATGTCCCTTCACCAGACTGTAAGTTAGGTCTTACATTACCTCAGACAGGCTGGTGCTCATCAGAGAATATAAATAGATCGGTGGATTAAATAATCTCTGGCTCTGCGTGGCTGGAAACAAAAGAACAAGTGTTTTTCTCCAGGTCACTGTTAGCACAAGTAATGATGCCGCTATAGTTTTCTTTCTCTGTCTGGGAATTTGATCAATTGGCAAGCGTCTGTACACTGCAGGTGACCTCCCTGGCCTTTTTCTTACTCACACAGGTACAGAAGTCCCAGGGCACTGTCCTAGAAGAAAGCGGTGGTGGCTTGAACTGACACACCTTGGGAGCAGAGGGGATTTTTGGCTTCATCCCTGAGCCAGACCTTCCTACCACAATGTCGCTTGAGCTATCAGTTCCTTGCCGTCACGGGTACAGACTACTTACGCTACCTTCGGTGTCTCTACACAGGGGGATGCACAGGCTGTGCCTGCGCGGCCGTGCTGAGCAGCTGGCCGTGGGACACCCTCCTGCTGTCCTCTAGTGGATGGATGGGGAAGAGCCCAGGCACACCGCGAGGTCCTGTCTCTGGTGGGAACACGAGGAGTAACAGCCCTGGAAATTGAAAGCGGTCAGTGCCACCACAACAAGGCTCCAAGTGTCCAGGCAGTCACCGCAGTGAGGACCACAAGGGCTTAGGTGGCAGTGAAAGTGCACTCTTCAGTCCCCTCTCTACTGTTTGTGTAGACTGCTTGTCTGAAGTGACTTCCGGTTTTTTAAAGCATTTGCTCATTAAATGGGTGACGTGAATCCAAGATTAGTTCAATTTCTCCCATCCTTGCCCTAAAATGGTGAGAAGCGCCTTTGCATGTGTCCTTCATGTGTCCCTCTTACTTATAGTCACACACACTGGCCACCATGTGTGGGGCAAAATGGGTTCCCTGGGTAGGAGCACAAGGACCGAAGTGGGCAGAGCAGCATGGAAGGCGGGGTTGGAGGCTGCAGATTGCCCGGCCCGCTTGCCCATTTCCACCCATGATTCGAGTTGCTGAGCCGTGCATAGAGCCCTAACATCCACATGCTTACCTGCAGCCAGCTGAGGTGGCCTTTGGGATCATTTTGGTGGCCAGCAATTTGACTGCCCTGATTTTCTGGAGCTTTCTGCAGCGTGGGAGAGCTCACCTGTGGCTTCAGCAAAGCCTTGTCTGCAGCTGGCCCTGCGTTTGAGAAACTTCTCCAGTTTGCAGGAATCTGGAGACCACTGACAGCCTTCATCCTACTTGAAAGACATACTTCCAAGTCAGGTCTCCTCTAATGTGTGGGAAGAGCAGTATATATGTGTGTGTACACACATGAGCATGTTAGAAAACTTCCCGAACACACACACACCACCAGCTGGGCGTGCTTCTGCCACGGGGGGATGAATGGGCGAAGATGAGGGTACCAGGTGGTGACCAAGCTGTTGACAAAGGGGTTGGCAGTGCTTGGGCATGGCGAGATGAATCAGTGACAGGACCTGTATGGGACATAAGTTAATCAGGCAGCCATGACTTCTCTCTCATTCAGTAATTGTTAAGACTAGACTTTTAGGTAACTGAACTTGCAAAACCTTTGAAAAGCCTAAGAAAACCTCTGGTTAAAAAGTTTGCCATAAGAGGGCAGTCTGACATAACCACAGAAGTCAGTTATCTTACAAGGACTTGAGTTTTTCTTATTAATAAAAAAAAAAAAAAGGAAAGAAGATTCATAGGAATTAATGACTTGTTTCAAACTGAAGTCTTGTATTAAACTTTAGAAGGGATTTTTGCAAATTGTGACATAGAGTGAGTGTAAAAGGGGAGCATTTACAAGAAACACAAATCCCAGTTTTCCTGGAAGAGATATAAAATATTGGCTAAATCCTAAACTCAGAAGTCATAGGGATGAGATTTCCTCTTTGCACAGTTGTATTCTCCCCCTAGGAACACACGTTTTGAATTTTCCCTTCAATGAAAAGACTATGTGGTCTACGTGGGAAGTAGATTGTGGCAGCATATGCTCATGGTGAAAGGGCAGAGGGACTGCAAGGCAGGGATGGGACACTGTGCCATCTTCACCGAAGCTTTTATAAGGAGCTCTCATGTCTTGCTGTTGAGAGGGCTAGGTCCTGCCAAAAAGGGACTGGCAGCCTTGACCCTCCTAGTTCTTGCTGAGTTTTTCCCAGTGCACATAATCTCTAATATTGACAATGCTAGTGTGGTACAGGACTTTGAAAGGTTGCCCGCTGCTAGTCTGATTTCTGGGATCTAGAAGGCAAAATCTCATCCTCTTTAAGCCACAACTTACCTTTCTGTGGTACTGGGCAAGGCAGTTGTGTCCCCGAAACATAAGTCACTGATGAACAGATGCACAATACTTCCCACAGTGTTGTTTAATGGCTACCTCTTGCAGAGTGCATTAAAATGCTGCTAATGCTGCTCTTCCATGTCAGATATATATTGTAGTCCCCGGCCACCCCCTGGCACAAAAGGTAGAAGAAAAGAGATTTAGAGTCACAGAGGCTGCTGCCTCTCAAGGTCCTGCTGAGGGAATGGTGGGGCAGTGACAGGACAACCACGAAGTGGGCTGCAAGCTTCAGGTCCTGAAGCTCTCCCAGACCTTCAGGTCCCTAGCTTCTCTCAGAGCTGAGAGAGCTGGGGATGCCACCTCTTCTTCCCTGCTCTCCTTGGGCATCATGATGGCTTAAAGAAAGCCCAAAACCTTTTTGTGAAAACATTATTTTGCTGTGCTCTTTGTCCAATACCTTTTACGCTTCCATTAGCTCAGCCAAATACATTTGCTTCATAGTGCAGCTCAGGAGCAGGTGTGCAGTCAATTAAAAAAACCCTAAGGTAGAGCAAATGCTGTTTATGTCCTAGTATCACTCTGGAAGGCAAAACCTATAAATCTTGGTCTCTCCTGCGAGAAGAACCATGAACGGAGACAAACAGCAGAGCTGGCTGGTGACAGTGTGGTGCTGGAGCGCAGAAGCAGGCTACATTCAAACCACAGCTGTGCTCAAGGGCAGGAGGCTGAATCCCTGGCCTCCAGACCTAGGATGTGAATTATGCTCTAGTGTCTAGAGCCTGCTGTCCCTCTCCTGCAGCAATTAGGTGAGGTGATGAAAACTTGTATTCTCAGTCTCTCCAGTACAGGTCAGCTGCTGGGGCAGCAAATCTGGCTTCACGCGTCGTGAAAACCAGAAGGGAGCTCCATGTCAGGGCTGATTCTAGTTTAAGCTGCTGATTCACAGTTTGTGTTATTTTACCTATGTTTGGTGATGAGCCTGTGGGCTGCATGAGTCCGCCTTTGCTCTGGCAGGAGGAGAGTGAAGCTCCATGGTGTTCCCTGCACAGGACATGCACATTTGTGAGACACACTGCTCCCCATGCTCACTGACCCTGCACTCCTGAGTATTCAGCAGAGCCCTGCTGTCCCTCTCCTGCAGTGATGAGATGGCAAAACTTGTCTTCTGCTAGTAAGCCCTTAGCTTGTTGTCTTGAGCAAAATCTCTTCAGCATAGGTCAACCTAGAGCTAATTTTGTCTGAAATGAGGTACTGATTTGTATGGGAAGGGTTATAGCAAGCTATAATTGGACTGCCATAGCTTTCAGATGAAAAATTAACTCTGATTGGATTTTAGTATTCCCAGTTAAAGTTGTTTGCTGCGCATTTTTCAATGTCATGCTTCAACAGTGGAAACCAAAAACACATAAATATTTCCTGGTCCCTCCTCAACTCCGCTTTTACTATCACATACAATGTAATACCAAAAATTGTTAAAAATAAAACATCAGATACTCAGAAATAACAGCCTGTGGGAGGAAAGAATTGAAAACTTCCCAAAATGTTCCAATCCCAATCTGAGAAAAAGTGCCCCTATGGATTTTAAGGGTTTTTTGGGGGGATATGGAGATAAAAGGAATGCAATATTTGTCCCCCATGCTATCATCATGGGCTTATTGTCTGTCCTGGTAAAAAAAAAAAAAAAAAAAAAAAAGAAAGAGAAAGAGCAATCCTTTAATTTTTTTATTTTGAGCTCAAGTTCACAACATTTAATACTTAATAAAATTGTCCTTGGGAAAATTTGAGGTCAATCAATGAGTCAATACACATTTTACTTGTAAAATTCTCCATTTTACTATAACTACTGTGTTAAATACAATTAAGTGTTTAACTAGTAGTTAGAAATAGAGATGATCTTGTATTTATGAGTAGGAGACAGATCTTTAATGAAAGTGATCCTCTGCTATTTCTGTCTACATTTTACTTTAAAAGTGAGGTAGCAGGCAAATAGCTTGATGTATTAAAGAGAGTTTGCAGTTCGCTATAAATACACAGATAGGCTTCATAGGAGCAAAGTGAACTCCTCAGCTATATACAGACAGATTCCTTAAATCAGTGCAGTCATGCTCACAGAAGTAAAAAATGGACCTGTCATCTCTGAGGAGCAGTTAGTCCACTGCTGTGCTCCCATGGGAAAGGGAAGGGCAATTTTCCCAACAGAAGGAATTGCTCCGTAATGTGAGAGGTCATTGAAATGCAAGTAACAAACCAAAACAGATGAAATATGTGCAAAGTAAATAGATCAAAGACATTGAGATAATTAATTACCGGCGGTCCAGTTCTCAGAGAAAGACCGTTCATTCACAAAGAAGCCACTGTACCCGACACTTCCCAATATTGGTGTTTACAGCACACATTTACTGATGTTTGTTAATGAGTAAAGACAGAATTATTATGCCAGATAACTGTCTGCCCTAAAAGTTTATGTTCTGTTATGATAATGCCTTGGCCTACAAATAAAGTCCACTACATTCATAACATTTTAGTTCAAGAAAAAGTGCCAGGTCCATTTTTGTGTTTACTAATGTGGAAGTTTTGATCTCTGTATGCTAATCATTTGTGAGTTTACACAGCCATTTCAAAAGAAAACTCAATAGCGTTTTGAACTGAAACTCTTAATTCTTAGTGCCTGGATACTCATCTTTTTAATCCTATTAGCACAGCAGGAATATTTCTGCTGCAAGGACAGCAAGTGTGGAAAGGATAAAGTCCTGCATTAGTGCTGGCTCTGTGACTGCCCGCACACTGAGACCGTCTCATCCCCTGAAGAATTACTGGAATGACATAAAAAAATGGACTAAATTTATTTTGTGCTGCATGCCCTGGTCCTTATGGGGACCTGAGCGCCTTGAAGACACAAGCAAAGCTTGTGGACACAGGGCTGTTTCTGTGAGGAGGAGTGTGATATGAGTCAGATGCACACAGTAAATAGCAGTTGCTCTGAGTCTGCAAATCCAAGAGTTTGCCAGGCAGGAGGATTTACTGGGAGCAGGCAGTAAGCTGAAAGGCACCAGGACGAGCAACAAAGAGAGAAAGATGCTACCCAGGGGTGGCACTGGATACCTGCCTTCTACAGAAAACATCAAGAGCTTGTTTTAGCCATTGGGTTTCTCGCTTTGAAGGGTGGCATTTGAAGCATCCCAGCAAAGCTGCATGTTTCTCAGAGAATTTCTGAGAGATGCTGAAGATGTTCATCTCACCCATTCTCAGCTGCTTCTCCACTGTGCCCTTCAGCCCCAAATTTTGACTCCTAAACACCATAGGTGGCTGGAAAGCAAAAGGAAAGCAAAACTCTTTCCTGAGGAGAGGCCTGGCATACCACAAAAGAATCCAGGCAGTAGTGGGGATGTCAGGATAAGTGAGAGGAAAGGTCCCTCATGTACATGGGTCTTAGCAATTAGGGACTTTCAGTGTCCCAGCTCTAGTTCTGCATCCCCTAGAAACTTCAGCTCCACTAAGGTGAGACCACGGTCTTGTGGAGCTGCCTGGAAGATGCATGGTGCCATAGACTGTGATTTCACGCACTGATATGTGATTTCACACACTGATGTGTGAGCCCACCAAGGGACAGGCCAGCTGACTCCACCAACCACGGCAGGGAGAGCATTAGGGGACAACAAGGAAGTGAGAGGACAACAGCCATGCTCCATAAATGTCAGGGAGTAAGACTGGGAGAGAGGGCAGGAGGACTGATGGGGCTTGGGGAACAAGGGGGAGCGAAGGAGGACCTGCAGGAGGAGCATGGAGAAGATCTGAAGTGGAGGATAGCTCTGACATGCTGCAGGAGATAGGAGGACTCTGGGAAAAGGGAGGATGCACAGTGCAGTGTCTTAGTTGGCTGTGGACAAGATTGGGATGATACCTTGGAGGGAATGGAGATGCACATGAATGGCAAAATTGAGCTTTGTGACATGTGGGATGTGTGTTGGAGCAGAGTAGTCTTTCCTCTCCCTCTCCTTTTTTTTTGTCTTTCCAAAAATATGGCAGCCATCACCTGAAATGATGCATGCATGAATGAATGGATGGATACATAATTGACAAGGGGCGACTGTTTCATCCTCTTCCAGGATTACTCCCCAGACGATTATATCCCAACTAACCATTTTCAAACCAGATGGGCTTTCAAGTCTGAAAATTTGTCACAGATTCTCTCTCCCTTTTAAAAACATTTCAGCAACTACAAAAAGACCCCTCTGGATAAAGCATTCTCTGTCTATTTATACAAATATGGGGGCTGCAGCACGTCAGCTGTGTGTCTATGGGCTTTGTATCTGGCAAAGACCCCACCATTGTCAGTACGTAACCACAGCTCCAGCCTTAACACTCTCCCGGAACAGTATTCTCCCACCTAAGCAAAGGGATTTAAGGAGCAGCAAGCGATAGGGGACAAGTGTGAGGGCTTGGTTTACTTGGTTTAGCACAGACCTTTAATTTTAGCCACTGCAAATATAATAAGGCCTTTTCTTTATTTATCTATGCAGCCGTGGGGCAGAAAGGGCAGAGGAGCTCAAAAGACTTATTCATGCAAGCAGGGCTGCAGTACTAGTTCTGCTATTTACACACTGCGAATGCGTTTCATTCACATTAATGCAATGTGAAGGGAAATGGATGCAAATTCTGTGCCTCCATCTCCATGGTAGTACAGAGGCTGACAGTGCAACCAGAGGCTGGTAGTCTTGGTATTTTCCCTTCCACAAAATGGAAAAATCACCTACACACATGGGCTGAAAGGGTTTTCTAAGTCATCCCAAAATGGAAGAAAATTTGCTTGTGTCCTGTGCCTCGGGGACTGGTAACAGAATTCTCTGTCATCTTCCTGCCTGTTCTATTTTAAGCAGAAAGATTTCCCAGCTAAGGGAAAATATTTTGAATCATTATTAGCATTTTTTCAAGAATTCCTGCTCCTAGTCTCTTGTTTTGCCAGGCAAATTGATTTTGCTGAACTTAGGCACAGTTTATGCAGACTATTTCCAGGTGTTACAGGCAGACTTTTGGGATGTAGCTTGGTGAAATATTGGTAAAAGCACAGGAAAAAGGCAAAAATACATAAATCATCTTTACAAGTTGTGTTGCTGAAACGATTTTGCTGTATCCATGCACTTTCTCCTGTTGATACCTGTGAAGCCAGAAACAAACTGGGTTTTTAAGATAAGAAGAATTGAAAAATCAAGGCTAAAATAGCTGTTTTGCCTCCAGAAGCCTGTGGCAGAGCTGGGGGAGGAGAGGAGTGCTGTGTGACAGCATGCCCCTATCCTTGGGGTTGCTCCAGCAGATGGAAGAGATGTGGAAGCCCTGCCCGAGGGTCATGGCTAGCTCTTAGCAGCCCATCCCAGCACCTGGGAACGTCCAGCAAATGCTGATGAAGCTGTGACAGCCTCCAGGCTGTGCTTGCAGGGGCATTTGGTGCTCGACACAGCCACAGCTGGTCCGTGCAGAGGCCCAGAGCAAGGCACCCCAGTCATGCTCGGCCACTGGCCCTACGGACCCTTGAGCCAGGGCTTTGCACAACACTTTGGGTGCCACCAGAGGAGGACAAGTCAGTAAAGCACTGTCGCCTTTTCTGATTCTGCACCCTGTCCAACCCCAGCACTCCTTTCCCTCCAGCTCCCTCACAACCAGAAGTACCCTATTAACAACCTGCCAGTCCTAGTTGATGAGGGTTCCTGAAATAACACTTTTTCCCACCCCACCCTGCCTGGAACAGTGCTGTTTGCCGGCTCTACTCAACACAAGGACTAACCTGCACCATGGGAAGACCTATTTAAAGAGATACTTTTTTAGCTGTTTCTTTTCATAGCTGAAGTGCCTGAAGAAAGGCCAAGAGTGATTCTCAGGCATCTCTGATCTGTTGGGTAATTCAGCTGTAGCAGAGGCACTGGGGTAAGGGAGTCAGGAGGACCAGTTTTATCTGTCTCACAGATTTACAGTCACTCTTTCCAGGAACACATCCAGAACTACTCTGGTTCAAAAGGTGCCTTTTTTTGCTCAGCCATCCTTGTTTCCCATCTCATTTTCTGATTTCTGTCCTGTCTTGAACATTTCAAAAAAGAATGCATGCTGGGAAGTCACTGCTGGAAAGCTGCAGCCTTCCTTCTTGTCTCCTAGGGATTACCAAGGCTGCAGAGACCAGAACACATGTTTTTCCTTTTTTAAAAATGTACTAAACATTTTGAATGTATGCTGAAAATGTTAATACATTATTGAAGAGCCTGGAATTTTTCCTTCAGGTGTGATGCCTTTAGGCCATTTGTACTTCACACACGATTGCAGGTAAGGGCTTGCTACACTGGCAGAAACATGCACTTAATGAAAAGTTATTCACTGTTCTATTATAGTCAATAAGAGAGTTCAACAGTCACTCAGCTTTAACATACCCTGCTTTTTCCTCAAAAGCTTTGCCCTGGAGTCAGAGTTGCAGTGAGGCTGAGGCATCAGAGGTTCATCTGTTCTCTGAGAAAGGCCCTAAATGGATGCAAACTTTCAGCTGTCTGGCCACACCTGGTAAAGCAGCCAGGAGATGTGCAGTGAGCAGGCGGAGTGATGGCAGCAGTGGAAAAAAGCCCAAGAAGTAGGAGGAGAAGGCACTGTAGAGTGCCAGGAATAAAATCTCTGGAAATAGAAAGGGCGGTGGTGGCAAGGCACCAGATTATGCCCTCTCTCTGGCGGCTTACCAGCATGATGTCACTGTTAGCCTGGTCCTCACTCGAGCTGCACAGACCCAGTGCCACAGTTCAAAGCAGCAAGGAGGATCCCCATGAGGCTGGGGGTGTTCCTGGGCAAAGGAAGGGCAGGTGTCCCGTGGGTGCCAAGTGCAGCACCTCTTACCCAGGGGTCTGGCACCTTGGCATGGAACTGTACCTCCCAGACACAGCCTGTGGGGATCCAGTTAGTCCCTGTGACCCAGGGGGACTGTGGGCTCCTTCACACCGGGAGAGGTTAATGGCACAATGTCGCGGTTGGAGTGGGAACAACAAGGCTTCCGGGTTCGGAGATCAGGAACTTTTTATTGCAAGCAGTGCAACTGCTTATATACAGAATCCAGTAACACACGTACATGTACAATTGGTTTGTCAGTAATATAAACGTCTCATCATTGGACATTTGTCCATGCATGTCCAACAACCCTGACTCAGCATTCTTGCCAGGAAACCTATTCTGTGTCCCAGCCTTTTCCATCCGTGGTTACCACCTGACCAGGCATAGACATTCCACCTTCAACCTCGTAGCTATTCAGAGACCCCAGAACCAGCTGGGGGCCCCACACAGCACAAGACCTTGTGCTTGGAGGAATTTCTTGCTGCTCTCAACAGCTTTGCAGACGTTGGCTAAAATATGGCTGCTCAGCTAATACCCTGGTGGGGTGTCCATCTCAGGCTTTGCAGGGTGTCTTTGGAGACTTTGGCTTTCTTTTCTGGGTAGCTTTGTCATCAGTTGTGGTGTGACCATTGCATTCTTACTGCATATTACTGGTTAAGATAGTCCCATACTGGCTCACCTTTATCCTGAAGCCCCAAAGAACCAATCAAGCAGAGCTCTCAGGAAGGTGTTGTTCAATATCGACAGACAAGGGTGGGAGTTTTGCAGTATAACTTGAATCAGCATCAGGTTTCATTTGGGTTTCTCAATTTAGATTTAACTTTAGGCAATTTGAAGATGTTAAGGTAGCAAAGGGCACATTCCCAGGTAGCTGAGCTCATCATGTAGGCACAGGATTTCTTGCTGGATGTTGGCAGGGTCTTATTGCATATCCACAGGCAGCATCTTGTGGGACAATGCACAGTCAAGGCACCAGAGCTGATGAAAAAATTTCCATTTGCAAGGAGATGGGTCCATATCACTCTGTGGAAAGGAAGGATTTTGGGGGGAATCTCAGGGCTGAGCTGATCATTCCCAAACCATGCTGTATGCCACAGATCTCACTGACTCGGCTGGGATGTGTTCTCCTCTCCCACTGCTGTCCTCACCACCTTGCAGAACCGTGCCCATATTTTGACTCCAGAACGTGTGGCCTCATTGTGGCTGGGTGCTGATCCCAGACTCTCTAGCAAGCAGAGCGTGTTGTTCCGCCTGTCTGCTCGTAGCTTTCGCCTTTCTTCTGTCCTCCTGCTATTCTATCACTACCATAAAATGCAGTTCTGACCTCTTTGTCCTCAGCAAGCTATTCATTTAAAATACAAATGCTGTCCTCAAACAACAGTCATTAATATGAGGCAGCAAATTCTTTTCTTTGTTCTTTTTTGTTGATTTCCCCCCATTGGGAGACTGGGTGGCAGGAGAACTGCATAGCTGCAGGAGCAGCTTGCTAATTGCATACTTTCAAATACTAATTTGTATGGGTTTGTTTGGTTAAAAAGGGAAAAAGAAACAAGCCAGGGGGTGATAAAAAAAGTCAAGGTTATAAACTCCTGGAATTTTTATTAATTCTTTAAATGTAAATTGCAGGCCCACGGCTGCACATCCATGCCTCCCGCAGAGCGCCAGGTATTGCAGTGCAATTTGCCCTGCAGACCTTCGGTGCAGCAGTCAACCCGAGGAACTGAACTCTGCCCTCGGCTGCCCGGGAGCAAGGCTGGCCAGGTGCCAGCCAGCAGCCGTTCCCAACATGGGCACTGCTCCCAGCTGGCGCCCGGCTGGCTGTGGGCAGGAGCCAGCCCCCGGCCCAAGTGGGGTCAGGTGTTGGTGGGGGCAAAACCATTTCTGCCTTCAGGGAGCTGTGGTTTGGAGTGCTTTCATGTCAGCGTCCTGTTTGTGATGGTCTTAGGGAAGAAGTGAAAGAAGGTACTCATCAAGGAGTGACACTTCTTACTAAACCAAGAGGTATAGCTGAAAAAAGGCAAGTCTTTGGGCAGCTGTGGTGGAACTGATGCTCAGAAATTCCCCTACATACGGAACTGATGCTCAGAAATTCCCCTACATACATTTCCATACCTGCCAATTGCAATGCTTGCTAAACATAAACTGCAAGCTTTCATTGTTTTGTAATGTGACTGGATGATTTGTGTTGGGAAACAAGACATACAGATATTCAGCTCTTTTAAATGTTCAAACCCTTGAGCACTTGCTAGTCTATTAGAGATGGCTGTTTTTATTTTGAGTGGTTGTCTTTTTTGCCCACTTCCAGGATTTTGCCATGTTTGATGTCTTCCTGTGGGTTCCTCCCTCCTACCAACCAATGTCTGCCACTTCTATTTTAAAAAGATATTTTTAGATGCTCTCTTCTGAGAAGCTCACAATGCCCATGCATGCCATGAGAACCATGGCAGCCAGCAGCCCCTGCTGCCTGCAGGGATGTTCCCCCAGCACAGCTGCCGCCCATGCAAGGATGCCCTAAAACATGTGCCAAAACGCTGTGAATGTGGCCGGTAACCAGCTCTCATGGCCCACTGTGCTGGTCCCATGAGAAGGATGTGACAGCAGCCAGTGCCAGGAAGAAACTTCTGGGGCAGCGAGTGTTGAAGGGAGGGCACAGGGCACAGGGACTTGTAATTTACTGTGGTAGCGGTCAGAGTCAGCTAAAGATACCGGAGGGCTCCAAGGCTGTGAATGTGAGGGAGGCAAAGTCAAGGAAAAATTTTATTAACTGTTTTATTTTGTGTCTGTTAGCTCAGCAGGGTAGCTATCTCTGTTCACTCTCTTGTCACATAATGTGATAAGAGTCAAAATGGATTTTATTGTGTACTACTTGTATTTTAAAAAAAATTCCTTCCCAGTATATACTGCAATAGGTTGTTGTTATTTCCCTCTCATCTTAATAAAATGGTCATGTTTGCATGACAGCATAAAGGGAAAAAAAAGGCACATGGAGTCTTTCTCAGAAATAACTTATATTGTTTTTCATGGCTGAGGAAAGGTCAGAATCCTTGGCCAAGTTACACAGCTCGAGTGGGTTTGCAGTAGAAAGCACCATAACTGCAAGCCTGAGCAGCAGTAGGACCAATATCTAATAATAACACATACAAATGTGTTGGCTGAAAACTGATACCAGAAGGTTGTTTCTCAGTTCACTGGCAGAACAGTGGATCCCCTAATCTCTGCTTTTTTGAGTTCTGTGATGCTTAAGGTAATTGGCCAATGACCATTTCCTTAACTGGAAGAGAAAAGGTGAGTCAATAAGCTTAATAGCTCATTATTATTAAAATAATGTTTAATCAGTGAGCAGCAGGGACAGAATTGAAATGGAGCTCAGTGCTTAACAGCTTGTGAGTCATTAGAATAAACCCAATTGGTTGCAGTGAGACCTGTAGCACCTCTGGTTTGCAATAGGTGACCCTTGCTGGCTCTCAGACCTCTTTGTTTTCAGCAAGGGATCCCCCTGCCACAGGCTGCAAGAAGTGGCCTGTGGTAGACTCTAAATCCACACCTCATGTTTTGTCACATCTTTCGTGTGTTCTGGAAAACATAACGGTTTGGGTTGGAAGGGACCTTAAAGATCATCTAGTTCTAAGCCCCCTGCCATGGGCAGGGACACCTTTCACTAGAACAGATTGCTCAAAGCCCCATCCAACCTGGCCTTGAACATTTCCAGGTATGGGAAAGGGGGTGGATTCAAACTGTAGAGTTTGACGTTTCATATGTTGCTGGTTCTCAGAAGGCTTGTTTCACAGCACCTAAGCTGTCACCAGCAGGCTGGGTGCTAGCACACAGGTTCCCCGAGACCTGGGTTCCCGCAGTCGGATGGTGGGTTCTGCCTCTGTCCAAGTGACGTTGGAACTAAAAGGATGACACCGATTATCACCAAGCAGGATGTTGAAGTAGCGGGCAGTACTTTTAGAACAAGATGATGTGGAGTTAAAAGTAACTAACCTCCTGAATCCAGCAGTGTTCTTAAGACCTGACCCAGAACGAGGCGAACTAGCCCATAATTGTTTGCAGACCATTGAACAGGTGTACTCCAGTCGAGACAACCTACAGGACGCTGCTCTGGAAGAAGTGGATTGGGAATTCTTCATAGACAGGAGGAGCTTTGTGAAAAATGGAATCTGAAAAACAGGGTATGCAGCGGTAACTCAGCATGAGGTGATAGAAGCCAAAGCTCTAACCCTCAGCACATCAGCTCAGAAAGCAGAACTGATTGCACTGACAAGAGTGTTAGAGCTCTCATGGGATACGACTGTAAATATATGGACAGGCAGGAAATGTGCTTTTGCAGTGGTCCATGCCCATGGACCTATTTGGACAGGGAGAGGACTGTTGACCTCTCAGGGATCCCCAGTGAAACGTCGACAAATAATACAGAGATTGTTAGAGGAGGTGCAGCTACCTTGAAAGGTGGCAGTACTGCATTGTAAACCTCATCAATTTGGAGAGACCACATGACATGCTGGAAATCACCTGGCTGACAAAGTGGCCAAGGAGGCCACCGACGGGAACATCCCGTTAGTTTTACCCGAGGAATATTGATATTTGGACAAAGAGGCTGCCTATTATCAGGCTGAAAGTGAGCATTGGCAAAATTGTTAGACGCTGAAAATAGTCCTGAAGGATGGTGGATTACACCTAGCAAACAGATAATAGTTCCCCAACATCTTATGAGGAAAATTGCAGAGGAACAACAGAGGGTAACTCACTGGGGAGTAGAGTCTATAGCAGAAGCATTGAAGCCTCAAGTTTTGAGCATATGAATAACTGGTATAATAAAAAGCTTTGATAAAAATTGCCAAGCCTGTTTAAAGAACAATGCATATCAAATTAGACGGCCTACACCTGGGACTTAAGAAAGGAAATTGTCCAGGAAACTACTGGAAAACAAACTTTGCAGAGCTTCCATGGTGAAACAGGTACAGATACTTGTTGGTACAGGAAGATACTTTTTAAAGGTGGCCAGAAGCTTTTTCTTGTCACATCAACAAAGCTAGAGAAGAGGTAAAGATTTTGTTGAAGGAAATTACACCAAGGTTTGGAGTGCCAGTGGGAATCATCAGACAAAGGTTCACATTCACATTTCATTGCTGAAACAGTGCAAAGTCCAGCTAAAGTGTTAGGGGTGAAATGGGACTTGCATATTCCATGGAGACCTCAGCTGAGTGGAAAAGTAGAAAGAATGAATCAGAATATAAAGAGAGAAATAAGCAAGACGTGTCAGGAATCATATTTAAAATGGCAAGATGCCCTTCCTTCGGCCTTACTGAAGGTGTGGATTAGACCTACATCCAAGGAAAAGGTGAGCCCATATGAAATACTATATGGGTGACCATATCAGGTTACAGAAAGCAAAGGGAATATCTGGATCAGAGGGGATCAGAGACAAACAGAATACATACAAACCTAGGAAAGTGTCTTCTCTCCACAGACAGGTTGTGCTGGCAGCATGCACGACACTGGACATTGCCACCCATCCATACCCACCCATACAGAGGCTGGGTTACAATACGATGCTTACTGTTTTGTAGACTAGGTCTATATAATAACTGGATATAAGACTTAACAGGATTTGTTACCAAACTTTCTTTAAAAAGGAGTCTATTCAGCAGTGGGGGAAAATGTTGGGACCTAATCAACAAGAAGGGAGATTTAATCCATGAAACAGATAGCACCTAACAAGCAAGCTATAAGTGATGTCCATGTGTTAGAAAAACAAACTGAAGTTTAGGGCTAGGAGTGCTTCAGTGATCTCAGGCCTGGGGGAGGAAGCTAACATGGCTTGGGAAGAAGGATGTACCACTGATGATGGACACAAAGAATGCAGAATTTATGGATGACAAGGACATTTGGCAGGACTCACAAGATAAGGGAGAAACTAACAAAGACAATTCAGCAATTGTGCTGAAACACTCTGGGAAAAAGAAAATAAAAAAACTAAAAATGTGGACTAATTAGCATGAGAAGCGAGAAATCGATAATAGAAGATAGAATACTAATTAATAAAAAGATTTATGTAATTTATAGCCAATCAGCATTAATTTCCTTGCTTAAATGTATAGGAAAAAATTTTATAGGATGTATACGTGTCAGGTGGAGTGAATCCCCGTATACCTCAGTGCTGAATAAAGTACTGTTGGCTTTCTAAGCTAACAAACTGATTGGAGAGTTTATTTCCTAGTTTTCAGTGACACCTGGAGCCCTCAGACACTGTAGTCTTCTGAGGGAAAACTCCTTTGGGCAGCACGTAGTATAACCCAGCACCACCATCCACCAACGAGCTGGGTACAATTCTGCACCAGCTGGGAAGGGGGAATTGGGAAGACACAAAACTGCATGGACTACAGAAAATTAAAATTCATAACATTTCAGAAACTATACTAAAATCATGGTAACACTCACAGTTCTTTGACAACACAACAATAGGTTTTCCTTATTGCAAGTCACTCATAGAAAAACCTCATCCCTAACATAACATGAAAGCAAAATCCTTGCTTCCCCAGGTGAGGGAACTCAGACGTTACTCATGTTGGTATATTTTTCAGGATGCCTTCAGATTAGCTATTCACCGGAATCAGCTAAGCTGCTGACTCACACTGCAGGAAAAATAACAGTGCAGAAATTGTAACATGAAGCAAGAAGTTATCACAGTTGTGGATACGAGTTTGAAGCTGGCATCCAGCTGGCAGCGATTGGGTGGCTATTAAATATGTCAGCAGCCCCAGATGAATGCCAGGATAGCCTTGTGAGCAGGAACTCCTGATGGTGTTTTCTTCTGTACTGCTGCTATTTTAGTTCTATTTTATTTCTATTTTGGATGTCACATAGAGGAAAAAAAAGAGACCTTGCACAGCCAGACGAATCAGAGTCCTGGAAGGAGAAGAATGAGGGTGCCAGCTGGTCACTTCTCCTTTGCTCCTTGCTGGTATAACTGCTGTGTATTTGATTTTTTCCAAGTCACAGAGGGTTTAAATGACAGGTGTGGTATGGCCTCGGTGTATGTCATCATCTGCCAGGTATTCAAGGATTTCTAAGGTTTTAAGCTTGTCTGTTCTTTGAATACAAAATGAGCAGTGATCCCTGTCATCTGGCTTATGTTGGATTTCCCTGAGGGTGGAAAGGGAAACCGAAATTTAAAACAATTCTCATTTATTTAGTATTCCCTATACAAAAGCTGGGAGTTTTCCAAAGCTGACTGGAGTTAAGTCATTTGTGGAGAACAACCTGTGGCTGCTACCTGGGTTATGTTGGTGTGTAACAATACCTGTCTGCCCCATGAATGTCAGACAAAGCTGTCATAAATCTTGTACTGCAGGCAGTAAAATTATTGGGAATTGCAGAGAGCAGGACCTTGTCAGCTTCATAATAGTTCTGTGGGTGGAAAAAAAATTCTCGTGGTTTCCTTCAGGCTTGAGGCAACCCAGCTACTGATGCTCAGTGGCCATTATCCAATTAAAAGTGCTTTTTTGCTCAGAAGAATTCAGTCGTTATCGCTTTTAGTGTGTTAGATACTGCGGGGGAGCAGAGCCCACTGCAGTCTGCGGCAGAAGTCTTGGGGATCGTCTCCTCTTCTAGTCCGCGGTCTCAAAGCTCTTTGCAGAATTGCTCGTATTTTGTCATTTGCAGCAGTGCTTTGTCATTTCAGAGGTGACCGGGGTGCAGCGGGGGCCCGGCCTCTTCCCTCTTCTGCCCTGTCCAGCTGATCGGTATCAGCCCGAGGTGGGGCGTCCTGTTTATGTCCCCAGGCTGCAGGACTGGGAGTGCTGGCCCGTCCCATCGGCACCGCCACTGTCCCTGGTCCCTGGGGCGCTGCCGCCGGCCGTCGGGCTCCTCGGAGCGCCGAGGCCAGCCTGTTTGGCCGAGCTGCATGACATTGTACTTACAGTGCCTTTCGGGGTTTCTGCCGGTCACCCGCCGCGACCAGGGAAATATTTTTATTCCCCATCTGCTGCATAACTTGGCTTCTGTTTTCTTCTTGTTGTTGTTTTTTTCCTCCTGCCTTTGTAGCTGTTGGCTGCGGCCAGGGCCAAGTCACGGGGCAGGATGTGCTGCTTCCCCGGAGGTACAGACATGCGAATAAATTACACAGTTTTCAGGAACTTTTCCGTGCACTGAAAGGTGATAATCTGTACCGCCGAGTTGTTAGCATGGCTCCTGGCACAGCCCTGGCCTGCGCCACTTCATCCCCTCCTAACCTGGGGACTGCTGAGGGCCAGTGTCCCTCCCAAAATGTCTGTGTCAGAGGTGTTTGATGGCACAGACAGGTGTTGTACACACTGCGGAGTTGTTTGCGCTCCAGAAGCTCTGGGCACGTTTATTTCGCACACATGGCTCCATGTTAGCATTTTCCACCCCCTTAGGCAACTGCAGGTTGCATGCGTTGCCATGACTAGGCTCAGGCTGTAATGGCTCCCTCGGGCTGCCCCTAGGTCTCTGCTACAATCCTGAGGGGATCAGGGCATCCTGTCATTACTGCCACCTGTTACTGCTGGTAACTTTCGGTAAGGCAAATCTCCACTGCTTCTTTGTGTACCTGTTAATGTTTTCTTATCTCTTACAGGTGTTACTCAGATAAAACCCGAGCAGAGGTTATGCAGCAGATTTGACCACATGGAGGCTTCACAGATGCTTGAGGTCCGAAGTGAGTTACATCTGATGCAAATGAAGGAAAGCTCTGATGAGGAGCAGAGTCGGAGAACAACCATATTTTTTACAGGTATGTATCTTTAGGTTATAATGGTAGAAATACCTACTACTGCTCCAGATAAAGATCATATGTGTGAATCAGCCATGGCAAATACAGTGAGGATTGCTCTTTCCTCCAGGTTAACACCAGCCTAATGGATGTTTTTTTTGGTTTGATCTGTTTTTCCCATGTTTCTGTACTCCGTGTGTGTTCCAAGTCTGGAGCTGGGCCGCATTTTTCACCTGCTGAAAAAGGTGCATATCTTTGTCCACAGCAAGTCAGTTCAAGAAAATGTCACTGTTTGGTTTAGGAAGCAACTTTATTCTCCTCAGGAATTTTCATACAGATCTGAGGGCCTTTGGCTAACCCTGATTTCCAGATGGCTTAAAATCCATGTCCTGTGCTCAAAAAATGTATTTAATTTCTATGAATAAGTCTGAGAGAAGAGGTCAAATAAAGAAGTGTTGTCAGTATGAGCAAACTGCCTGGTCAGGGAGGGCTCAGAGACATGAGCAAACACCATCTGGGAAATGAAGCAGTGAGCTGTCCTATGGGGATGCACATACACACACTGGCACCCACACCCACAACCCCTGCAAGACCTCTCAGCAGCCTGGTAAACTTCTTTCACACATCTTCTGTAGCTGAGAAAGTGTCCAGGTAGAGCTTGGAGATGCCTTGAACTACGTATTGCATTGCAGGGAACAAGGCTCGGGTATGACGAAATTTTTGTGGGATACATGCATCAGTTGGGCTTAAGTGTTCTCATGAGCACGTCACTCCTGTGAATACATCACACCCATGAGCACATAAATAAATATGCAAGCAACGCAGCATTATTTTTGTTCTAAAGGACACATCAGAGTGATGGAGAAGTGAGGAGATGGACTGGACACAGAGAATGGTTGTCCCGATGTCAGCTGCAATACACTGGCCTCTTGGCCATACTAACATTTTCAATATGCCAACAAGTTTCCCATATATAGTATATCTCCCAGCCTGTTATGTCCCCAGGCTGCAGGACTGAGCACTTGCTGAGGGCTCATTGCCTTCCCTTGAAGCAATAAAAGGCATTCATGAAGTTTCTGTGCTAAACTGTGGGAAAAGAGCAGCAAGAAGCGTGACCCCTGGGCAAGGCCATGCTTTGGAAACACCGTCATCGAAAAATCAACACATCAGCCCAGAAGGCCCACAGGCAGTCTATCTCCTCCTGCCTTATCAGAAAGATAGCTCCTCTGGATACTGGAGCAGCAGCCACTGGACACTGTTGAGATGTTTATTCTATCCAGTGTTGATATTGAAGTAAATACAATAACTAAAAATAAAGATTAAAAAAAAGTACACTGCAGCTATTTGTTCCCAAGTTGTTATGTTTACCCATACCAGCTCGGCTTTCCATGTAGGCAGGCCTGTAGTCCCAGATGTTCAGTCATTTTCAGCAACATGGTCATATCCCAGTAGATTTAGCTTGACAGAGCAACTATATTAAACATGCCTGTAATTTTCCACTGGAACTGGAAGATTGCATTCCTCTGGGGCGAGCGACGGCTGACTGGACAGGCCCCACACATGTACAGGTGGCACAGCCCCAAGTCCTCTCTGGGCTCTTACCATGGCAGGAGGGTATACCACTTCTGCTGCCCGAGAGGGCTTAGTCTGGGATGGAGGAGGCCTCATCAGTGGTACCTCCTGCGAGATGGGGGATATGCTGCTGGGGATCCATGGCCAGCTGTTGCTGCAGGGGCAGATGTGGCTGGGGCTGCAGGTGCCTTCTCCACCGTCCCTCCCTGCACTCAGAGCCTGTAGGCATGGTTAGCGTCCGTTGAAATGGTCCAAAAAGAAAAATGGTCTTCAACAGAATAAAAGCAGATGTTTCACTTAAACGCCTCTGGTTTTTGTTAGACTCTCTCTGGTCACCTCCTGCTTCTTGATGAATGGGCTCAACGGAGGTACCCATCACACAGGCCCTGCACAGCTGGGGAGCACTCACCCTGTTTGCAGGTGTTTGCTGGTGAGCAGGGTGTGCAAGGCCACCTTTCTGAGGGAAGATGTGGGACATCTCTGAGTACAGCCTCCTCCAAGCATCTGTCCTCAGGTTAGTGAAAACTAATGGACAGATATGGGTGGCTTATCCCGCTTTCTTCCGCCGATAGCAGTGGTGGCAGAGGACAGTGGAGAAAGCTTCACTCACACAGTGTAGGAGTATGCACTTGGTCCCGGCAATACTTACGGCACAGGATTTACCTCGGAGAGTGCAAGGAGGGATTGAAAGCCAGTTGGGGCTGTGTGTTCCCTTCTCTGTGCCAAAGCATCTGCTGAGAGCTCATGTGCCAGAGACCAGAATGCTCCTGTCCACCAGAAAGAGTGAAAGAGGTGTCCTGTGAGTTTCTTGGGGGAATACAGGTTCAGATCACATGTTGCTACACTGGAGGGGCTGTATTGCTGCGTATAGTTGGGGTCTGTGTTGTGGTATCAGCTAGTTCTAACACATCTGCTTTATCTCTGCCAACCCAAGCACATCACCAACTGAGAGTTGTTCCTGCAATGCTGACAGACAACCAGGAGCACAGGGGCTCAGGCAGCTCTGACCCCTGACCACTGCTTACATCTAACCTCCAGCAGTGGAAACAGGGATTGTTGAAGACTCCACCATGCTTCCTTCAGCAGCAGGGAGGCACTAGCCCTTAGGTGCAGGTGAGGCACAAAGACAGCATGAGGATGCTCTAGGGAGAACTGTGGGAACTCCTGTCTTTGGTTCCTTAAAACCCAGAACGCACCTCTGCTCCCCTCTTGACAGAAGCAGCACAATCCAGAGGACAGTCTGGCCTCTGGGAAGCTGCCAGCTTTGCCTGCATCAGCAATTCCTGCCTGTAAAACCAGAGGGACAATTCTGGAAGAAAAGATCCTTCTGTGGGTGCTGCTGCCACTGGGTTCATTTTCCTGCCACTGATTTTTGACATGCAAAAAAAGGACTGGCCAAGGCATTGCTACTCCTGGAGTCAGCAAGCAATATATCTACTTTCCAGGTGGGCAGACACACACATTCTCTTCTTATACACCTAACAGATGAGATTTAACAGATAAACCAAGCAGGCTGCTTCCGTTAACTCACTGAGTTGCAAAGATTTCTTGTCTAAACAAGATTTTCTTGCTGAGAAGGACTTGGCTGACCATCACTGTGAGGTGATTTCATATGGATAGAGGGATATGAAACATCCAGAGGGTAAGTCCTATGGTGAGCAGCTGAGGGAGCTGAGGTTTAACCTGTGCCAGAGGAGGTTCAGGTTGGCTATCAGAGGAATTTCTTCACAAAAAGGATTGTTAAGTATAGGATTGGAATGCCCAAGGAGGTGATAGAGTCACCATTCCTGGAAGTGTTCAAGAAACGATTGGATGTGGCACTTACTGCCATGGTCTAGTTGGTAAGGTGGTGATTGGTTAAAGCTTGGACTCAATGACCTCAGAGGTCTTTCCAACCTAATTGATTCTATGATATGCAGCTTATCTTCTCTTGGTAATGAGGCACTTCCCCTTCCAGCCAAAATTCCCTTACAGAAATCTCTCATGGGCAGATCTGCCTATGGAAGCTAACCCTTTTCCTCCATAAAACCATCAGTGCCCAGCTCCAAGGCTAGGACAGGAGTCAGACAAGGTGCCATGAGCAGCATCCACTCCTGGAGCCATCCTGGGTTCCTGGTTTCCTACAGCGCTCAAGCTGGCTTGAACTATGGGCGTACACCCTCCAGCTTTCACAAAGTCACATTAATCAACTAGCCATTGCAAATGTATTTTTTAATGGAAATAAAATGAAGACAAAAATATGTCAAGCAGGTAAACCCCTAGTTTTAAATCAAAAGAGATATTGGACGCTCTTAGTCTCCAAGTGCTGCCATAGGAGGAGCCTTTCCTTGCCCTCTCTTCTGCCAGGGAGATGGGTGCTGCCACAGTGGGGTGCCCTGGCAGTCACTGATTAACCACCCACCTGGGGGGGTGCTGCCCACACTGCAGATTACGTCTTGACCCCCTGGCCACTAATTTCTGATGCTTGACTTCACTCTGAAATGTTTTTATAGACCTTTTGCCATAGCACTTGTTTTCCACAGCCTTTTGTTTTCCCTTTATAGTTTCAAATGTTTCAAATACAGACAGCAATCTTAATTTCTGCCATCCCTGACTTGGTTTTTTTAAGTATCTGCTCTGCAGCTCAGCCATCAAGCCGGTGTGAGGCAAGGATCTGGCCAGTTTTGAAAATACTTAGGTACAATTCTCCTTCTTACGAGAAGGCAGAGGTGAAATAGGGCTTTTCTGAGCCATTCATGCTACTTGGTTTTTACAACAGGCTGATTATTACCCACCTCCAGAGAGGAAAATATCCCCCATGGCAGCTTCTCCTTACCCAGTGCTATCTCTGTTGTGCTCCTCAGTGCAAGCACGAAGACTCTGCTGCCAGTGGCATAAGCAGCAACAGGAGAAGATATTGAAGTCATTTTATATTTATTACATACATGAGATATAAAAACAAATTACCAAAATAGTATAATTTTTTTTTTGTGAGTCCACAGGACCTTGAAAGAAAAATACATACGTAAAGTGGATTGGCACACTCGTGACTTTTCTGGTGTCGTATGTCTTCCTTTTCTTTCCCCTCACACTCATGAACAAAATACACTCTGCAATGTGGTTTAAAGATGCTTTACAGAAAGGATATATTTTAGTGCTGAAAACTGCAGTAATCTGTGCTATATTTCATATTGATGTTAATGAGGAAGTATAATGGCCATATATATTGCAAACAATAACACAAAAGAAAACAAATAAAATGTTCGGCTTTAAATACTAACATAAAAATAAAATAAACTCCAGGCCCACCAAGAATCACTGGGTTGTGATATGTGAATGCAAGTCCTTTCTGTTCTCTGCATCCACTCCTTTTCCTGCAATCAGAGTTTTACTCCTCTGGCTATTGCATTTTTATCTCAAAGTCTCTTCTTCTCACACTGTTTACAAAGTCTTGCTGGAGTCCTGCCCACGGGGTCCAAGTGCTGGTCTGACGCTGGGACTTCAGTGCAAATACTTTCTCTTTCAGATTGCATCCTCAGATATTCTGAGCGGCCAGTGCCAAGCTGGCTGTTCCCTTTATACCGCCATCCAACTGAGGGGGGTTCTTCAGGAGTGCTTCTGTTTCAGGGACTTTTTCACACGCTACCTTCAAACCCTTCTTTCCCCAACACAATTAGACTTCCCGCACCGTGAAGTGGCAGGTAGTAAAGTGCTTTATACAATGAAATATTTACACTAGGGCTAGGTTCATTTTTTTAACACTTCAAAGACAAAAGCTCTGAGACACTGCACCCTCTGGAGCTGGCTCTTCTCTGTAGCCAGACAGGGGGTGGAGAGCTGGCCTGTGCCCTGCGTCACACCTGTGCCAAGGCAGAGGGGTTCAATCCATTGCAGCAGCTCCGTCCTCAACAGCATCAGCAGAAAATCTAGCCCCTGGAAACTTCAGCAGGGCGAAGAGGTTAAAAGCAGGTGGCATCCAATTCTCTTTGGTGGGTGCCACGTCCTAACCTGTAAGGGGGTGTTTCTAAAGCGTGGTCATCATTGCCATGCTGCTGCCAGTGCCTGTCGGCCGCTGCAGCCATCACCTTCCCCACAGCATTCTCTGGGAGCCTCTGGAAGTAACTCAAGATCCACACTGATGGGCACTGGCAGTGGTGTTTTGCTTCTCATCTGTAGCTCTTCCAGGCTGGCAATTTAGTCTTGGTGATCAGTGGCTTCATAGGAGTTACTCCAACATTGCACTGGAGCAAGACAAGCATCCGCCCTTCCATTTCTCTCAACATAATGATGAGCTGGGCTCAGCTGAGCCCCTGACAGGGAAGCTACAGGCAAGTGAATGAACACTGGCCAGAAAGGGTTAAATTAGACAGCGCCTACAACTCTGAATGCCTCACTACATGTTTTGGCACTATTTTCTTACATTCCAGTTTTCATCCTAGAGGTCTTCTCTCTGTGAAGGGTGTTGCATTTTGTTCATAAAGGAATGCCTTAGACTGTTGCACACATCTAGTTGCAGTCTCTTTTCAAAATCTCCAAGACCTTTCTTCCGAGAGCCGACTTCCACTGATGGACAAAACTTTTCATGTTGACGATGAGTCTGCCTGTTTGGACGTCCTCGTGTCCTGCCACGAGATACTCCAAGCCTGCAAAGCACCAAATCTGTCAAGGACTGCACAGTACTGTGCTTAAGAGGCCTATTGAACTGCAAAGTCAGCCTGGATATCTAGTCCCATGTAAAAAAGCACTTATACAAAGAAATGTATATACATATTGTTTCTCATATATATCTGTATATCTATAGCTCTATCGGTTACTATGGAAAAATGACCCCTGTGGCTACCTGCCAGTGAGATGCACTATCCAAAGTGTTACTTTGTTAACTTCTAAATGGAAACAACTCTGGGGGCTGCATACAAATTTTTGTACCTTTTTCGGGAACTGCTATTACCTTCATTTGGCAGCCTCACATCCCCCTGAATACATCTGGGCCTGGAAATTGGCAAGTTCAGCAAATTCTAGTAATAGAACAGTGCAGGACAGCCCAGTGCCTGATGTCTTGCCCAAAGTGGCCAGTGGTCCCTTGGAGGCAAAGGCACACCAGATCCCAATGAGAGGCAACACGAGATTTGCCGGCACAAGCACCCTAGAAGAGCCTGAAGGAGCAGCAGTCACACTGAAAAGAGCTGCTACTTTCTGCTTCTGCCAGATGTTTTAGAGATATGACAGGAGGGTCCATAAGCTGCGTCTGGGCTGTCTTGCTTGTGTTTCCATTGCACGTAGAAAAATAAAATAGCTATAGCTATTTGATTATAGATTTATGGTGTTCTAGCAATATCCAAAGTTTTACTGTACTTTCATAGCAGAATCCTGCCTAATGCTGCTGACTCATCCAACCTTTGCACCTGACAAGACTTCCTAGTTACAGCTGCGCTATCACAGCAGCATGCCTTCAAAACTAAACAGTCACTCCAGGGCAGATGAAAGAAGACTGCAAACATCTCATCAGTGAGTAACTTTTCTGCATGATCCAGCTTCACAGACAGGCCTTTCCCCCAAAAACCAGTTTCTAGTGTTGCACAAGTAAGGGATGTCTCAGTACCGAAGTCAGAGCTTCGATCGCTGATTTCCAAGTGGTGTGTGTACCTCATGGAAAGAGAATCCTTTATCTGAATTAGTTGGTAACTGTTGCTTTATCTTGGAGTTGTAAAGAAAGGTGTGTCAGCTGGAGTTTTGCTCTATTGAAGAAAAACACGAATCTGCATGTCCTTGTCCATACCAGAGACTGCACACACTGTTCAGCCCCCACTGGGTATACTCACTTCAGTGAAAGAAGATGAGAAAAAGTTGTGAAGCTCTCATCTCACTGTGTAAGAGAGTATCTTCCGAATTTTGTAGATGTAAATTAGTGTTACTTTCAAAGAGACATCTTTCTTTGAGTTTAGATTAGAACTTCAGTACAATATCATCACTCAGATTTAAATGTGACTCAAATTAGCTTAAGCTCTGGATGGTATGTCATGCAATTGTGGCATGATGTGCACCTCCCTCCTCCTGGGAACAGACTGAGACTGGTAAAACTGAAAGACTGTTACTATGCTACAAGTTTTTCTTTGTGAACTCCAATTTGATGAAGACTGCTATTGGAATCTAAGTGATGGAACAGCCAGTAGTTTTGAAGCAGCACTGGGCTGCAGTCTCAGCTCATTGGCATGAGGGGATAGAGCTGTGGGAATGAAATCTGTGTAAATGTGGTGGGGATGTACTGCTAAGGGAGTAAAACCTACCAGGATTGAGGATGGGACAAGTGCAGCCTCTGTTAGTCCAGGATTCAGGGTAGAGTGTCCTCTTGCCCCGGAGGATCTTCAGCTTTGTAGATTTCAAAACTTTCTTGATCTTCACATTAACTTCTGCATGGGAGCCTTTGTCATGAGCTGACAAGATCTTTGTCTTGATCACTGGAAAGTCAAGAATTCGAAACAGGCATATACAAACTATTTACAGTGCTCCCCCCCCCCTTTTTTTTTTCCCCCTGATCTAATGCAGGTGTCTGGGTGAAGCAGTGAGGACAATTGCTTCATTATAGTGGAGTTAGCCCAATGCTCCTTGCTGGGGAGCCTGGGATCAGTTAATCTTCCAGTGGAACACATACATCCTCATGCGCAAGGGCAGAAATGCTGACGGTTGGTTTGGCCATGGCCCCGGACCTGCCACGTGGGCAGCAGGAGAGCTACAATGACCTGATTTTCAAAGCTTGAGTGAAGGTCCAATTTCCTCCCTGAGCTCAGCAAAAACTTTGGGTTCCTTAGCACTTTTGGAAATCAACTGGATTTAGGGATGGACCCAGAGGCTTTGCTGGCCTTGGTCTGGGCAGCCAAGACAGCAGGCAGGGGTGTGAGGAGCTGCCCTCAATCCCACCCTGGTGCTGGTCTTCCCACTTTGCAGAACTGCCAAATCCAAATACAGTAGAGGAGAATGAGATGGTGGAGACTGGAACAAATCATGGAGTACCCTGAGCTCACAGATGCCCACAGGCACACTCCCACCACGTGGCATTCCACTGCTGAGCCCATGCGGTGGAGGTGCAGGGCTCAGTTCCTCCACCTGACTGTGCTGATGCTGACACTGGAAGATATCCCCATATGGTTGTACTTTATTCAGCATCACACATTAGGAAGCTCAGGGCAACCTCTCACAGAATGGCCTCCTGGAGCTCACGATTTGCCCTGTATTTCATCTGTCTCTCCAGTTTAGCTGACAACTTTGCATGTTGAGTGATGAAAGGGAGGGAATCCTGAGTGCACTTCAGGTACGATTTATGAACTTGGGGATTTTGTGCCTTTTTTTTTTTTTAAATTTTGTATCTTTTGCAAGACCAAACACAGTCACTACTGTGGCCAGGAAGCAAAGTAAAGCAGAATAAGATTTTCTCCTAATATCACTAAGCCAGGGCAATATTTCAGCAACTGGCAGTCCCTTGAACTCCCCTTTGTCTGTTACTCCACAGCCTGCAGAGTTATGGGTTATCTCTCTGTGCCTTTTCAACTTCAGTATGAGATAAAACAGGTGCAAGAGATCCCTACAACACTGAAGGAAGGGAGTGCTGCACAGCTTGCTCTGCTATGGTATGAAGGAGGCGGTTCACTGGCACACACCAGGGAGGTTTTGGGAAACAAAGTTCATCCTCTCATTCATTTAAATCCAAGAGACACACAGACAATATAGATTACCCCATTGCAACAGCTGAACTTTGTTGACAGAGGAAAGTTCCCAGTGGCTGCCTGGATTGTTTTCTCCATGTAGTGCCTTGTGTGCTGATAACTATCCCTCCTTACATTTGGTATCATTCAGTTATGGTGATTTCCAGACTATGATTGGGGCACCTGGTCTACAGACAGTGTTTCTGTGACCTGTTTTTGGTAATAGTGCTTTATAGTCTGTCTCGGACCTAGACAGCCTCCCGGGGACAATTCTAGCTCTTGCCCGCACATGATTTTGGTACAAGGGTATTTTGGTAGCAAGTGAGATGGGGAACAGAGCAGGATGCTTCACCCACCTTGACTTGGCACCATGATATCTATACATTTGGGAAAGGTCAAAAATCTGCCCTTGAACTAAGAAGCACTTGGGTTTTAGCAGTTCATGCAGTGGCACCTCTCATGCTTTACATGCACTCTTGCACTGCTTTGCAGCACCTCCCTTTCCAGCTCCTTCACCCACAACTCACCATAGGTGTACTTCATATCACAGAAGACCTTGGCATTCCCTAAAACTTGCTCTTTACATTCGCATTTACCTGAGGAAAGAGAAGGAAGTAAATGGCTATGGATTGTACTTAAAAGACAGGAGCATTCACAGGCAGGGCCCAGGACCTGCCAGAGGTTTTTCAAGTGGCCCACAAACCCCATGCAAAAAAAAGCAGTTTGCAACTATTTCCAGGTTCCAAGTAAATATACAGCCTTAGTCCAGGGACAATTATTCCTTGTTTACAATTAGAAGAGAAGGGAAACAAAGGCCTTATTATTTTGCCTGGGGATGCAAATAACACGCAGTATTTTCCACACCGTAATGTACCGGACGAAATTTTAAAAGGAAATGTTGCAGAGGTTAAGGCAGATTAATGACTTCCGTGATCTCAGAACAAAGAATAACACGATATACTTATTTACGTTTAAAATGAAGTCGCCCAGACAAATGATGGAGCTTTCCCCTCAATTAACTCAATTATTGTATCTTCGAGATTTTATCATGCCGCTCTCTGAAAATGGAGGAAATGACTCTTGCCTGTTTTCATGCAGTGATTGCAAGGCAAGGCAGCTCGATGCTGCATTGTGAAGACAACCTGCCTTGCACCAACCTCACATAGCACACACCTCCTGCAGGCTAGGGACACAGGAGGTAAATAACCTCCCCAGCTGAAGCTGAAATGCTAGATCACCTCCAATTGCATCATAAGCTGCAACTGATGCCAAAATTGTTGTGGGTATCATGGAAATAAATTCTGATTTAGAAATTTCCTAACTACCTACCAGCAAAGTGGAAAATCCCACCCCTTTAAATAAAGTTGCTGGTTTGTCCAACATGTAATAGTTCTAGTGAATATAAAGATGCGTTTAAAACATGACGGTCAAGTGAAAAAAAGAGTGTATTCAGCCTTGGAAGTCAGAGCTGGGACTGGAAATTCTTGCCTTACCAACAGCTAAACGCTAAGTGCAGGCGTTCAGCATGCAGCATCTGCCTCGTGGGTTTGCATGTCCTTGGGCAGATGGAATGAGCCGCAAGGCTTCTCTGGCTCTTGGAGGGGAAGGAGGTGGTCACAAGGACATTCCCCCACATGTCAGTGGGTGGATGTCCATCTCCTCCTGCAACTGCCAGGGTGCTAGCTACATGCCAGTGCAGAAGACTGGTGAGAGGAACCGGGCAGGTGAAACACATGCAAACCCATAGTCCTACCGGAGTGTCGGAGTGCTGAGAAGCCCTGCTCATCCTCCCAGCCCCAGGTGGGCTCGCTCTCGTTGAGCACTGCCTGGAAAGGAGGGGGTTCGTTGTGCCAGGTCACGTCTGAGCTGTTGAGGGGAAAGGGAGATGGTCAGCCTTCCTTCTGGAGCCAGCAGAAAGCAGGGCCACTACCAACCCGTCCTCCACGCACAGTGTGAAGGCATGTCTTGACGATGTTAAGCGCAAGAGGCAGTTTTGGAAAGTGAACAGGTTGAGTGGGTTACGAATCCATCTTGGGTTTAAAATATGTTATAGGGATTTATATACCATAAAAATCCCCAATGTGGTAAAAAGAACCAACATATAAGATTTGGAGTGTGGGGCATTATTAAAATCTGCTGTCTTCCAAAAGTCACGGCTTAACTCCAAGTTCAACCCAGTCAACTTAAACTGAGTTACAACAGCAACAATATTAAGCCTTTGGTCTCCTCTAACTCAGATGTCCCTGAGACCTATCTTCTGCTTGTGGAGAGGAAACAACTGTGAAGGTTATGCAAAACACCCGATACATTAACAACACCACTGAGAGCAAAAAATCCAACATCGCTGGTGCCCTGCCATGGTGTGCCAGGCATCCAGGTGAATCACAGCCTCAGCTCCCACTCTTAACTATACCAAACCCAAAATATTTTACATCATGGATATTTTTCAGCCTGCGTGCCATGCATAAATAGTGCCTTCCCTGGAGTGAAGATCACGGAGGTGTGGCGAGGCCGGGAGAGGGTGGGCAGGCCCCCCAACTCACCTGCTGCTGTGGCAGTCACCGGTGTGGGGGTCGCAGCTGCGGGCGCAGTCACAGGGACGGCAGCCGTAGGCTCCAAAGCCCCAGTAGCCGGGGAGGCAGTGGTCACAGCGGGGCCCCGCCACGCCGGGCTTGCAGGGGCAGTCACCGGTGCTGGGGTCACAGAAGGTGTGGGGGCCCAGGGGGAGCACGGCCGATCCCAGGGGGTGACAGGAGCAAGCTGCGGGGCACACCGTGAGGGACAGAGCATCTGTGAGTGCACAAACTCTGCAGGAAAAGGCACAGGAGGTGCCTGGTAAACCACTGCTCTGCCTAAGGACACTGGTGGGGTTTCTGTGGGGTTTTTTCCCCTCACCCATACAAATCCGCACACAGCCTTCCTTTGGAATCTGTATTATTTTAACTTCTGTGATCTATTTTAATTAATCAACCTGCCCTGGTGTCGTGTTATGTTTTGCCAAACAGGCCTTTATTACCTTCCTTGTAGCATCTGGACTCTAGTCCAGCCAAGTACCCGTGGATGTGCCTGGCTCACTGTGCAATTTAAGCAGCTGAGGGTGCTTCATTGCAAAAATGAATCAGAGAGTAATTGTTTTTTCAAGTAATAACAACTGCCTTGCATCCAGGAGGTTAAAAAACCCCCTCAGAACAGTCATTGTAATTAAAGTGGAGGCTGAGCATAAAGCACCCTTCCGTCTCTGTCTGATTTTTATAGCCATCATTTAAAAACATTAGAAAAAAAGAATGAGGACACTACAGGTTCAGAGATACGCTTTTGCATATACTCCAGAACACAGGTTTGCAAAGTGCATGTCAGAATTGCCAGTTGCTCCCTTTCCTCCCCCACAGCCCCTTGCAGCAGAACAATACACTGGAAGTGTACTGGGACACAGAGGGTGTAGGATGCCCTAAAACAGGTGGTGTGAAGTTTTCTTTGGCTGCTGCTTTGGATTCTTCTTTTGCATAAATGCAGTTTATGTCTTTTGCAAGATTACTTTCCCCAAAAAATATTAATATTTTCAAAGACCAGATATAGAGTTATCAAAAGCATAAGCCAAACCAGTGACCATCTGGCCAGGCCAGCAGTCAATGTGGTGACTTGTGCTCTCCTTTCCTCAGGATTTGGTTCTCTGACCAGGACAGAATATGGTCAGTCTTGTGCATTATGGCCAAAATTCCCTGCCAAAAGACTGTTGCCCAAAACTTCATTTACATAAAAACTGGATTTCCTGAGAAAACTTCGTCTGGAGGGAAAATTTTCACTAGATCCTAATATCAATCTTTTTGTTTTGCAACTGCAAAGGCAATAAAGCAGAAAAGCCACTGCAGGCAACACAGCCTTTCTTTCTCTTAAAATACTTATTGCTGCACACATATATTTAATTTTGCTCTGACAACATTTTTGTGGTTTCAGGAATCTGACATACCTGGAGTATCGTTTCAAAATATTAAAGGATAGATTAATATTGGCAGTTAACTTAGAGGTGACTACTATTCCAATATCTTTGCCAAAGTAATCCCCAAATTTTCCCCACCCTTTCCATTCCCAAACAAATATAATTATATAAAATTAAAAGATTAGAAAGGCTCTCCACAAACTGCATAACTAGCTAGAGGCAGTGAACGCCAGTACCTTTAATAGCATAGTTTTCAACAGCACTCACTGAGACTTGCATACCTTTCTCCTGAAGTCTGTGAAGTGTTTTGCAGCTGATACCTATAGCCAAATGCTCTCTTGTCCTACCAGATGTGGTGGGTATTTCTGGCATTCCTCAGCCCCTTCAGGGGAAATATCAAGCACTTAAGGCTCTTCTATTCTCCCATAGTCAGGGAGATAAACCCACTGCTCAGTGAGAAACTTGGTCCTGTTTTGTTTGGGTTTCAGGTGAGTTTTATAGACAACCCTATTAGGATTGGAGCCTTTTATGTTTTAGAAAATTTTTTCACGCAGTTTTTTCCTAATAGAAAATTTGACATCGGTAGCAGCACCATGGTAGAGGGAGAACATTAAATTTACAAAGGCTGTTATGAAAAATAGAGCAATAAGCTCACAGCCAAGTAAAAAGGCAACTTGAGAATGTAGTTGGCTATACTTTTAATAAAAACCACAAAGAGATATGTTGTGAAGACCTGCAAACCCACTCCATGGACCCCATCCTTCCTGGCTGCTCCTCTGTGAGCCACCAAGGCTCCAATCAGCTTTCCAATGGTGGCCAGCAAATTGAAGCTTTTTGCTCTTGCATCTTGGGTGGAGGCCCAAGATGACACTAAATGGCATTAATCTGAATGGTTGGGTGGCAAATTTTCAACATGGTAAACGCTTGTGATGGGCTGCAGTGGGGACATGCAGGGAAATGCAGACATAAAGTGAAGCCCATCACTACACACTGAGCACAGAAATGAGACTCTAAAGCTCAAATCAGAGCACATTGTATCCCATTTGAAAGAAATGCATGAAAACAGGATGAAATGCTTCCATACTATGGCAAGAGCAGGAGGAAAAAGACTGCAGGACTGATTGTATGATGTTTGGAAGCTGGAGCTAGTGCTTCCTCTTGGGCAGCTGTGCTGTGTTGGTTTTAGACCCCATATTCCTCCTTCCACACAATCTGCACCTCACTGGAACACGGGTGGTAGGAGACCCATGTCCAGGAAGTGGGGAGGAGCAGCTGAGCAGCAGATAAAGCAGCTACAGACAGTGCTGAATGGCATTTCATTGTGGATACACATGTGCAGAGTGCAAGACTCTCAGCGCAAGGCTTCTGACAATGCCTGTCTCCTGTGCTGTGGCCACCTCACCAGGGGGGCTGGGGGTTTCCACAGCCAAGGGAGCTCTTGCAAGAGAAGGGCTGGCCAGGCACCAGCCTTGGACCAAAAGGAAACTTCCACAAGCTTGATCTTTTGCTTGCTTTTTGATTTGTAAGCAGAATTGCTAAAAATGCTGATTTATCACCCTATATACATAGCAGTATTTTGCATGTGACTTCCATGCACATATGAATTAACAGCTGCCTGTCCTAGCATGGCATGTGCTGACTGGGATGGAAAACCAGTGAGTAAGATGCCAGTGAAGCTGGATTTCTCCACCCTGGATTGGTGATACTGTTGTGGTTTCTTCAGCTGCCAGCTAACCTTTCAAAATGACAAATATTTACCCTGAAAAACCTACATCAGAAAAGCAAAAATAAACTCGTCAATTATAAAACTTGATTTTATTGTCTGCCATTCTACTGTAGCTGAGGCTTAAAAATTCATGAGGGTGTAAAGAAAAGGACTGATAGGTATGGCAGGGGGAAAGAGTCATCAGATTGGTGCTTTAAACGTCAGAATGTCTCATTTTATCAGGTACACACCTTCTCCAGAGCAAATATTATATACACTCTTTGCCTACAAGAATCTTTAAAGTATCCTTATAGATTATGGCTTAACAATTCCTTTATTTACTTTGACCTAGGTATTTTTAAATTTTCAGCGGTTGAACAATAACGGTGCCTTGAGCCAAAGCAATGCCATGGCCTCCCCAGAAAAAATAATAGGGCTCCATGCACGTCTCTTGTTATTGCAGACCATGGCATGGTCCTTGGAAATGTTCCAGGCATAGGCTGTAATTGATCTTATATAATTTAATTTAACAGTCATTAGTCATTTTCTACGGCCCTGCAGCTGCCACCTCCCCCAAGATGCTGGGTCCCTGAGTGCAGGGAGAATTCCCGGCAGCAGGAGACCAGGAGTGAAGAGGTGAAAGGGGTCTTAGGGAGGAGTACATCTGTGAGGGTTTGAAAAGCCCAGAGAGAAATCATCTGTGAGTTTGTAGTTACAGGGTCTCTGAAAAGAAAGCACTCAGATAATCCCTACATTTGTGGAACTGAGTTTGTGCTAGGAAAAGTTGTCTTCCTTGGATACTTGAACACTTAATGCTCCATAATTCATAAATACAGGAAAAAAAAAAGTTGCAACAAAGTAGATGTGCTTTATGGAAAAAGTAAATAAATGTAGACTTTTTCTTACAGTACTCAAGAGTATCTTGCAGTTTTTGTCAACTTTATGTTATCTTTGGCTTTTAAATACCAGAGTTCAAGAATACCTAGTGATCCATAAAGAGGCTGGATTGTTGCATTAAAGGGTAGTGGGGGCACATTTTTTTTTTTTTTTTTTAAATGTGGAAGTGGAATGCCATGGGCCAGTGACTCAGAGATTAATGCAGAAAGCCAAGAGAACCAAGCACTGGCATATGTCAACAAAAATGCTCATTAATCATCTGATTTCCACAGCTTCCTCTGGCCCAGAAAGACTGGGAGAAACTTTTTAATCAAGAACCCTGGAATTTGGCTAACATATAGCTAATGATGTGATCTAATGCCTGACTCCGTTAGCGACAGTTTAACTTGCACACAGGCACAGGCACACACACACTGTTGGCAGCCTTCCCTTTGAGCTGCGGCTGTTCTGCAGTGATATGTCCCAAAACCTCTTGTGGCTTTGCAAGGCAGGGAGGCTCTGTGCTGGCCATCCCACAAGGTGCCGTTTGACTTCCTCTTGGACCCTCCAAACAGCCACAGATTATGAATTGGGCATTTTGGCAACTGGAAAACCCTACGATGAGTCCCTCGTGAAACTACATCTCCTTGGTGGACTGAGTGAGATGACACAGGAGGCCACTTCCAAGGTGAAGGGCGGTGTTTTTAGGTGTCCAGACCACCACACTCAACTCAGTGCCAAAGCTTCACTTGACCTCAATGGTCTCGGAAAACTGCGTGTTCCTCCCTGATGGCAGCTGGCAGATAATTCCATCAGGAATTACAACCCTAGCAAATGTACCAGAATCACAGTAAAAGCATGTTTCAGAGCTTGAAGGTCCCATACAGAATTAATTTCAGTCTTCTGTCTTGCATTATCTACCAGGAGTCAGTTAATCCAATTGGTTCTTTTCTTAATCAGCAAGGATGGATCCTTGACTTAGAAAACACCATCAAGCCTCTGCTTATGGTCTAAATTCAAGACTTAAATCTGTTTTTTTACTAATGAGACTCCAAAACAAAAGTTCATTGCCTAACTTCTGGAAATAATTAAGGAGGGAAGGTATCTGATGTTTCAGAGAAGAAGACTTGGAATTTGATGTACACAAGTAGGTAAAGGAACTTAAAAAAGTTATTAAATTCACTGCTAAAAAAATTGCTTACATACTACAGAATTGAGGTAATTATTTACACAAGTAATAGAGAACTGTGGTCAATTTTGTTTTCATAAAGAGAACTAGGACTGTAAAACAGGCAGTTCAGCTGTTGCCGCTCCTCCCTGCAATGTGTGAAGGGTAGAGAGGAGGAGAACCTCTGTGGCAGACTGGTGGGGCTGCTGGGAATCTCATGAGGATACTATGCAATTGTTCCCCACCCAACATAGAAGAACAAGGTGAAACTGCACACACCCTCACAGCCTGGGGTGCAGCTCCCCACTGCAGAAGGATTTCCTCTTCATTTAAATGCAGGTACTTCTCCTTGGGAGGAAAGAGATGTGCTCACTGTTTCCTCAAATGACGTGGGCAGGGTGTCAGTCAGATTTTTTTCTGTCACTTATGAAGTTTCCCCTTCAGATTTGGGTCAGTGAGGTGAAATTTGGTGAAGCCAGTGGGCAGCTGCAGGCTCAGATAAGAGAGCGTGTCTGCATCCTATATTTGGCCAACCAGTGTAATGTGATGGGCATGATTTGGGGATCTCAAGTCCCCCACAGTAAGTCACTATCCTCACAGTGGTCCCTGTGGCTCTTGAATTGCTGTTTTTGTTTGGGAAATACTTAATTTCAGATGTGGCTGAGTCATTGCCTTTGGCCTGGTGGCCTCGGTTTCCCACTTTCTGAAGTATCAGTTAAATTGTTCCCGTCTGTCCCTCCACACCCACCTGCTGCTCCTGCGAACACGAACTGGTGGGCAATGCAATTTGTCAGCTGCAACCCTCTTGGCTGAGGCGCCTGATTCTGAGGTTGCAGCAATCACCAAACAAGGTGAACATGTAAACATGATGCAGCTTTTGCTCTCCAAAAATAGCCGAAAGTAAATTAATCGTGTCTCTTCCTCTTCCCTCAAGCTTACAGGGATCATCAAGATAGATTTGTCAACAGCATCTGCAGACTTTCACTCTGCAAATATCACCACTGCTCTTTGCAAATAGCATCACAAAGGGAATTCAAAGAGCTCTCTGTCCTTCAGTGAAGCAAGAAGATTGCTCCAAGGAGGGCCAGGAAGATCTCACCTGTCCCACCTGAGAAGCACTTCATTAGTAAAAGGTTTCTGACTTACGTTTGCAGGCATCTGGGGCAGAGAAGGGCTTCCTGAGGTCCCGGTAGAAGCCTAGCTTGCAGCGCTGGCAGTACTGCCCTTCTGTGTTGTGCTGACAGTTGTCACAGACGCCGCCACTGCGATTGCCTGATGCCAGCCACGCATCCATGTCAAAATGGCAAGTGTCGGCATGCCCGTTACACTTGCACGCTGAGATGAAGCCAAAGGGAATAGAAAGGCTCATTAAAGCACTGAAAGATATTGATTGGTAAAGAGTCACAAAAGCCCAAGCCATGTTTTGACCTATGAACCTGTTATTCACTCAAAGGCATGCAGTGTCATTACCTTTTCATCCCTACTTCCCAGACTCTAGAAGTGACATTTAAAAAAAAGTATTTTCTTTAACTCTTTTAATTTCCAGTACAGGTTTCCAAGAATAAGGACAGCCATAGATGGTCAGGCCAGTTCAGGGAGACAAAAACAGTGCAAAGAGAGCCATTTCTTCCACACAGACATGTGGTGAGTGCTGGGCAGAAGCGTGGCATTGGCTCTTAACTCACTGAGATGCTTTGCAAGCACCTACCCACCACCCCAGTATCTGCTGCCTCTTGGAAACACTGGGGAAAGGCACACATGGAGGGAACATTTCGCTCTGGCAGAGGCTCTGGAGACACTGCTACTGACCAGTTACTTACACTGACACTCCCTGGGGGCTCCAGTTTTGCCGTCAGCAGCCTGCCAAGGCTGGTCATTGTAGAGCGGGGCGCAGTGCTGGCAGTGGGAGCCCGCTGTGTTGTGCTTGCACATGCATTTCCCATGGACCTAGTACAGAAAAGAGAGCAAGGATCACCCACAGAAAAGCCCAAAGAGTTTCCAGGGCACAAGCAATGCCCACATACAGGAGACAGCGTGCCAGCCAGATGCTATTACACACATGAGAAAGAAGGATAGCACCATGTCTGCCCTGATGACCAGTGCAGCCAAGGGCAAATATTCTGCAGTCACACTTCCAATTTGATTACTATTTGAGGATCTGCTGTGATGGTATTGTATAATCACACTTTTTTGGGTTTTTTTTGGGATCTAAAGGGATCTTTAACAGTTTCCAGGTGCAGCATGAATTTCCAGAAGAGATTAAAAAAGCCAAGATTCAAAACATCCTTGGGAAACACTGTAAAACTTTCTTCTTTTTCTTCCTCCCAAAAATGAATATACCTTTGCAGTACTGCAGGAATAGCACTCACAGCCTCAGCACCTAGCTCTGTGTGACCAGCCATCACCAACACAAATAAGTACAAGAAAAAAGAAATTCAACACCCTGAAACATAAATATCTACTCATCCTAGGCAGGATTTTTGCCCCACAAAGGAAGAACCAAGGATAGCACGAGGACCACGACTGACTATTCTCGGACATGTTCATGACAGATAATTTAACAGCTAGACAGCCCAGTGTAAGGAGGTAATTAGAGATGAAAGGCCAGCGTAGCACGCTTGGTGCCAGCTGCCCTGTCAGTCGCTGGCATTACTCACCCTGTTGGCAAATGCAAAGAAAACAGGATGTAGCCAGAGGGCACAAGCAGCCCAGCAGCGCCTGGATGCAATGAAATTGAGCTCTGCAGCAGCATGGCTCTGCTGGCAAGGATGACAGCCCTGCCTTTTCCCATGGAGCATGGCAGGTAACTACCTACTGTAGCTGTTTTGGTGTGTGTCTGTGCTTGCAGCTTTACTCCGTTCGACATCTTGCTTTTAAATACACAATTCGGCTCCTCCTGCTGCTCAGCAGTGAGCTGGAGGCCTCAGTCTGCCCTCCCAGCATGGACCTGCGCTCATGCCACAGGTTGGCCATAAAACCAATGGAGCTACACCAGCTGCCGTCTGCTTTTGGCACTGAGAGGAACAGAGGGTGGTTGGGGTGCCTGGTGATCCAGCCTGGAGCTGGGGCATAGCTTTGACTGCTACTGGAAAACTGTGCCTTCCACACCACTTAACTTGTGGTTTTACAAGTGTGCTGTTCCTAACTGCATGACTTGTTGCTGGGACTGCCACTAAAAAGGTTCCTGTGAAAAACCTGAACAGTAAACAAAACAGAAGAGGATCTTGAACACGTTGTAAACAGCTCCTGCTTGTTACATTGGTATACGCATACACCACACACACACACACTGGGCTGATGATGACTTTCTGATTTATTCACTTGTAATGAATGGATTTCGGCTGGTATCTCACAGGGGTCAGATGTAACCCCTGTGTACAGACAAAATTTCAAAACTGATCATGGAAATCCTTCAAAGACTCTTCAGCAGCAATGAAAATAGCAAAACCTTTCAAAAGCTTTTTAAGTGATCCATTCTGGCCTTACTAAAATGTCTAGATCATCAGAGGAAAATACAGAACAACAACTGGACTGTGCAAGCAATGGATAGGTATGGATGGAATCAGAATGCACAAGCATCTCAGCTAAAGTGAAAATTCATTGTTTTCTGTGCTATTTGTCCTCACTGCGGTATCCACAGTTGGTCTGTCTGACTTATTGTATTGATATATGCTTAAATGTGTGCTAATGCTTGAAAAGAACGAGAAATAAAAATAGAAAACAAACAATAAATTTGTGGAGGGAATATTTAGTTCTCAAAGTATGTCTTGTGTTTTCATATTTTCATTTTTGCTACCACCTACAAAATGTCCTTCAAACTCTCAGATACCTCACTTTCTTAAATTACAACTCTTAGATAAATTTCTCTCTCTCATATTTTTTAGGCAAGGTCTACACGCAGACTGATGTTACAGGGTCACTGCACACACGTTTAAAAGAATACACCTGCACGGAAACAGAAAATGGCTAAACCTGTATTGGTCACAAGGTCATCATCTGGTGGTTTTGATGGGGTTTTAACTCTTTGATGCCACTTGTGGTAGCAGTTTCTTGCAAGCCCTTTGGCCATTGAGTAGTTAGGGCTAAACAGGTTGTACTAGCCTGAACCACATCTGTGGCAGAGAAACTCTTCAGACATCCTTCCTCACAGGACTGTCCCAGCTGTTAGGACAGAGGGACCCATCAGACCCAGGACATATGTGAACAGGAAGGGAAGCTGACCTGAGTGAGTTGGAGGATGCCATGGTCAGAACCAGATGGTCCCTCGGTGCTTTGAAAATCATGATGCCAAAGTGAGAAGGACAAGGGAGAAGAATTGCAAACAGGGATATCTCTCAGACCCTGGGACACTTGGGATTACTGTCTTCCCCTGCCCGTGCCCACAGCCTGCAACCTCACTCCCCAAATTCAGCTTCCTCCTTGCCAAAGCAATACAAAGAATCAGTGGGACCCAATCAGCCAGAGGCTGCTCAGCATTAATAATCCAAAAACTCATCTGAAACTCAGCAGCACCTAAGAAAGTCTCAAAAGATTAAGCATCCCAAGACACCAGCACAGAGAGAGGCAAAACTCCCCGCTGAGGAGCATTCACAGTTCCAAAAAGTAAGAGCCCGCATTTTCTGAAAACCCAAGTACTGTATAATAGAGTGTGCCACATTGCTGGAATAAAGGGAGGTGGGTGAAAATAAAACAGAAGAGGATGGGTATCCCAAGAACCTGCTGTGTCACCATGAATTTGGCATGCAGAGCTAATATGTAAGCCACCGAAGAGCTATGCACCAACATATTAATATTAATCTGTATGTGAACTCTAAAGAAAAAGGTTTTATGAAATTTAAAAACTGTTGCAGCAATGGAAGGTTTGTGGGGTCTCAGATGCTGTGGCAAGAAGAGCTGCAAAAGCGCCAATTTGGAGATGATGCAAATCAAGCCAGCTGGTGTTCAGATAGTGGCAGAGCATGACATTGATTGCTTGTAAAGCTGCGATGCACCTCGGCGGAAGGAAACAAATTATCTGTCTGAAAAGCTTAAAAAAATACACGAATAGCATGATTCTCACATCTGTGTAAAGGCCTGAAGGCTTGGTCTCTCCAGCTGACTTGGTGGATGCTGTTACAGCTGGGTCAGGAAGAACCATGTGTTACCAGTCCTTATCAAAAGGGTGTTCCTTTGCAGTTTCTTTTCCTCAGGGTTTATAACAACCACATGTGTCAGTTCCTTCCTCGGCTGCTCCCTCCCAAGTAAGCGCAGATCCCACTGTGGATCCTGCACCCCCTCTGCTCACCTCAGCATGGCCCAGCATGGGCTGTTCAGTAGCCCAGCCTGCCTTGCACGCTTTGCAAACCTGTGCACCCCTGCTCACTGCCCCCATCTCAGTGGGATTCATTTTTGGGTGAACACATGCAGAGGCATTGGATGCAACGGCCCAGCTGATTCTGCTTCTGCATCAGATGCAGCTACCCAGACTCCAGTCTTTGGGAGTGAGCTTTGGAAAAGGCAGTAGGGTTCCCAATTCCAGTGGTGCTGTGCATTTACACTGGTGCTACTTAAATGGGCTTGACACTGAGAAAACTTTGCCTTCCCAAGGTCCCCCCAGGTCTCATAGTGGTCCCAACTCCTCTTGGCCAGGCAGAGCATGGGGTGCAGACCCACTAATGAACAAGCTGAACAGCTAAATGGACAATCAAACCAGCGAGGGGGGGGAAACAGGGTCTTTAACAGCTTGTTTTTCAGTGCAACAATTTAGTTAGTACCTTCTTTTCCCTATTCCTTTTTCACAGAAGTTTAATGAGTTAGATCTAGGTGCTTCAAAAACCTTGTCTCAGGCTGATGTATTTATTCTCTTACAATAGTGTTATAATTATTACCCCCCAAAACAGTTCTGCTTAAAAAAATTGTCTCTCCATCCTAGCTTTATCCCATTGAAGAAAATATATTTTTTCTTTTACATGATTCCAGCATGACAGAAACATTTTTACATGTTGGAAGCAACAGAAGAAGGTGAAAACTAGCAAACCCTTTCTTGCAGCCCATAGGCAGACATTATTTCTTTCAGTTATAAAGAAATACTCTGATAGATGGAAATAGGAGAAAGACAGGACAAGAAGGGGTAATACAAGGAAATGAGAAGTGGTGGCAGATGAAAACCAGCCAACAGACTGTCCACAGTGAGTAAAATTAATGCCAGTAAGAGCTGTAGGAGGGCCAGTTGTAAGACTGCTCTGCCATGTAAACACCCTGTTATGCCACAGAGCAGCTGGGAGACGGGGCTGAGAAACCAGCCCAGCAGCTCTTCTTGGACCTGAAGTGGAGTGGGGAAATGATGTACCTGGCCTTCAGGATTTCTCCAGCATCTCAGCACCCTTCTGAAAGCAGAATGTGATCCCTATGCATTGACAGGGAAAAGAGGACATTTTTTCCTCCCTTTTCATTCACCTCAACTTTTAGTTAACTGTAAGGCGTACCCACCAGGGTCATTATGGAGCATTGCTAAATACACAAACACAATTCCCAGTATGTCTCATCTCTTTAAGCATTCACACGGCTCTTGACTCATTTGAGCGGCAAAGCCTTCTTATACCATTTTTCATTTTGTCACGAGGTCTTTATATCCCAGTTCACTTTCACACTATTCCCCTTCTTAGCCTGACAGCCCCGTCACAATGTCAGTCATTAGAGGGCACAATGCAAACAGTGTTACAAAAGTTGCCTTCTGTAAGATAAACGAGTGTCTGATTTCTCTATACAAAGACAGTTGCTAGGGCGTGCTTCCTTCCAGAGCCCTTTGTTGCCGAATTATAACCTTCCAGCGCTTCCTTTCAGATTGCAAATATACAGGTTTTTTTTTCTTCAGTCAAATCCTATAAAATACTCTCCCCTGTATTTATCATCTTCCAAAATGTTGGGCAGTGACAAAGAAATGCTGCATTGGGGGGAAAATGCTTTTAATATCCTGTTATGAATTGATTTATATTACAAGAACTCACTCACTATATAGAGTCCAACACAAATGCACACCAAAAGAAAATCAGACAAAGACCTGATAGTGTAAATAGGCTAAACAGCTGGGAGGGACAACAGCTTTTGAGAGAATATCTTTGTTGGAACTGCTAAAACTGTTTTGTTTTTTTTTTACTTTCTCAGAAAATGGGCATGGTATCAGCCTAAGGAAAAATGACAGTATTCACACTGAGTTTCTAACCACAGCTTTTAAACTGTGTTGCGCTCGAACCACTGTGCCAGATTTAGAACCAATGCCTACTGGCTGCTGTCAGCACGCAGGGAGGTATTCTTTTCCCAAAGCACCAGACAACCAAATTTATGCATGAGAAAATTCTCATATCCTACCTCGTTCTTGTGAAAGAATACAAAGCTTGTTGTCCAGGGTGTGGGGGCTGTCTGGTGGGTTTTTTTTAATTCCTTGTACAATAGGCTTCTGTCAGTGTTGCTGTAGAAGACCTTGAGCATCTTTTGATGTCAGTAGCACGATAACAATTTATAACAGCCACTGGGCTGCCACACAGGAAGGGGGAGGAATATTCATCCTGCCTGACTACACAGAAGTGCTTTAGCACAGTGCACAGTCCACCCAGGATCCCAACCACACTTTATCATCCCACCCCTTCAAAACTATAGAAGAGGCCTGGGGCAATCAGCTGGCTAACTTGGGTACATCAAATTCATAGCTAACATTAGGTGAAGCATGTCTGGAATTTGGTGCCTAAATGTAGGGCAGCTGCCAGAAATTAAATTCAAATGTATTTATGAATCAGGTTCCCAAACGGGTCTCTCTGTTCAGCCTTGAAAATAAAGCACAATTCCTGGAAAAGTCCTTGACTTACACTGACACAGCACCTTGGACTACTGAAGAAGCATATAAGGGTAATTGCAGCAGTGCTGTTTCGACATGGCAGCAGCACCACACCAAACCGTGCTTTGGGCACATTTTAAGTCCACTGAAGCTTCTTCATCGCTAAGTTCTAGTTCCCCACTTCCTTTCTTCTGAGCAAAGATAGCTGCTGTATCATGTTATTAAAACTGTTATAGAGGAAACGAGAGAACAAGAGGATGAAGAAAACTGGACGGCTTCATTTGATCTCTGTTCTCTGTTCAATGCAAGTGAAAGATGTGCAGACAGCATTCCACTAGAGGTAATGGATGAGGGGAAAGGAAGCACAGAGTGGGAAACATTGCATAGTTAATAATAGTGGATTATCAATGATATAATGAAGTCATCAGCTGATAGTGGATCTCATCTCATGGGGGTAAAAGCAGGAAGCACTATCAATGACACAGCCCTTTAAGACTGATAATTCAGGCCAACCATGAAAACCACTAAGCTGTTGGCAGGACTCTGCAATCAGGGAGGACCAGGAGTCTCTGAGATGGATGAACTCCAGCTCTTACCTTGAGACAGAACTGCACGGCCCAGGTGAGGGATTTATCTCTGGGTTTGCTTTCCCCATTTTGGAGTCCTCAATTGTCAGATCCTACCTATCTCCAGGCTTGCAGGACACTCACATCTCCTCTTGTATGACACTTGCCACAGTTGCGAGCAGGCCATGGGGATGCTTTAGCAGGTAAGGGGCCAAGCATGCACTGCAATGGCTCCACGAGCAGAAGCAAAGGGTGAGAAGATCCTGTTCCACAGATCAGAGGAAAAACAGACTTTTCGTGGCCACTAAAGATCAGAAGGGATCTCCTATGTGCGCAAATTCATTTCTCTACTCCCATTTGTGGTTTGTCATGTATTGTAGCTCACAAACTGATCAATTGCTTTACAAAGTATGGTATGAGGACTGTTTGTCCATGCACATTTTTTCCTGGGTATGCATTGTGCTGTTACTGATAAGATTTGGGTAGTTACCCTCCAAATAAATTCGAGAGAAGTAGGAAAGAGAGAAAGTGTATCAACCTGACAGCTGTCTGTGGCACACAAGTGTACAACAAGGGACAGTCAGGATCATACTACCCATAAGAAGCAACCCTTGCCATCCTTGGAAAGCAGCCAAGGCTTCTCTGTAGTCTTCCCGGGGAGCTCATGGAGATATACCCTCCCCTAGAGCAGAAGTCCCACCCATATTTTGAGCAGAATTCACCTAAAGGCTGACATGACATTCCCAGTACTCAAACAAAACTGGAGCTTTCCCACATAAATTCCATTCTCTTTTAGGAGAAAGGGTGGACAGGGGAATTGTCAGCAAGAGAGGAACACTAGAGAGAGTTTTGCAGCTAGATGAGGTGGTGAGGGCACAGAAACAAATCTCTTTTCTTATCAGTCCTTGGCTATTATTTTTTGCTGTTGGGGCTAATGTGAAATACTCTCACAGTGAATGCTTGGACTCTGTAAAGTCCAGCTTTGCTTTGACTTGACTCAGACGCAGGAATCAAGGAGGTTATCCCGCCCCAGTGAATGGAGCTAGAGCTGCTTCTGCTGGGGTGGAAGGAGGCCCTCTTTGTCCATAAAGCCACCCCGCCTGCATCCCAACCTCATACCCTAACAATGTTCCGGGTCAGTATTATTTCATGGGCAAGTGGAAGCTCTGCTTCAGCCATGCACAATATTTACCTACAAAACTATCAGCTTCTCAAGTCATGGTTGCCCAGATCTCAAGAAAAAAATGCATGCAATGGGAGGAATCCTGCAGCAGCAAGCTGGGCCAATGTCCCAAGCTGAGTGGAGCATCCTGGCCTCTCGGGTCAGGACCCTGCATCAAACCTGCCTGAACAGCAGCCCACAGCATGCCCACATCCCTATGCTGTTTTGTCAGATTCTCCATGGGTGAGGTGGCTGAAATGCCTCTGGTTACTTCACAAGATCTGGCCAAGCCCTAGCAGCTGTGCCCAGTGCTGCCAGGACACCCTGACTTACTGCCCAGAGCAGCCCAAGAGAAAAGCAAATATATCATGTCTGGGTCTTACACTAGCCAGGCAGGGGCTAAAACTAAGCCTGCAGTTAGGATTTTGCCCATAAGCTGAGACCAAGTAGAGGGTTAAGAAAACTTACCCATACATTTTTTTGAAAAGTAGGGGCTTTTTTAAAGGTTTTTAAACTTGCTTAAATGTTGATGTTAACTCTCTAACTTATTCTTCAGGAGTGCTCTGTTCTAAACAAGCATAAAAACAGAACCAGATTTTATAATCATACTGTGAAATAATAGTGTGTTTCCCAGTTTTGTTTCCATTGGTTTTATAGTGAAGGTTCTGCTAAAACCCCAGATAGAAACAGTTACATAAAGACTAGGTTGAAGTCCCTATCTCTCTCTTGAATGATTGACCATAATGCTTCAGAATTATATTTTCCTTGAGTTTTTCAGGTGAAATGTAAAAAAATGCTCCCTCTCTTTCATCCGTTTTCTGTTCATCACACCCATGTCTTCCTACCATCTTGAAAAAAATCTTCTTTTCCAGTCTTGAAACAATGCACTGGCAAACCCCAGACTGGTCTGCAGGGGTGGATTGCCACTGCAGTCCCCAAAGAGCAGCAGCCTCGTTCCAAGCAGGAGCCTGGCACAGACCAGGCTCAGTCAAAACTACCTCAATCCTATGATGGAAAAAGTGGTATTGGGAGAGGAAACCTCTTACCACTCCTTCACTCTCCCTGCAAACCATGGGGCTATGTCAAACCCCTACACTAACAAATATCTCATGGGACATGGAGAACAAGCTGTATGACACAGTCAAATGAGTCAGCCTCACTGTAGAAATGTCACCTTTGGGACTCCTGCCACATAAACATTTACAATCAGAGTTGAATTTCCCCCTCAGGGCCAGCACAGGGGCTTGTTGCTATTTCTTTCTTTGGTTTTCAGTGCGATTTTGGCACTTGCTTCCTTCCCCCAGCACTGCCTGTAACCTGCACACTCTAGACGTACCGAAAGCCTATTTGGCTGCAGGCTCTGTTACAGCTCTCACTGGTGCTCCAGGACACTCTCACATGCAATTGTATCCCACCAAAACAATCCTGAGCACATGCTGCATGCTTTCAAACTGGTGTGTTTTCAAGATGTTGCAAGACTAGCACTACTAGAAGGGAAACATGCTCTCTGCTTCGTGTCTGAGGTCATAATTTAAGTGAAAAGAGAGTTCCCCAAAGAGCTGGACTCCTTTCCTTGAGTAACTGCCTTTTTTTTTTTTTTTATGATCTGTTCCCTTTCTAACATTATTCAGCACAACCTGTTTGGCTGCCCCAGATTTCCTTAGTGCTCCTCTGCCAGCAAATCCAGGGTTTTCTGAGTCAGAGTAGATGGGCAAAAAGGATAGAATGTGCTGGGGACAGCAAGTATCCCTGGACTGGCTGGGTGCAGGCATGCCATGCCACAGGCATGTGTCAGCTGCTGCTGTGCCTATCACCTCCCCAACGGGTTAGTGGCTCTTGCTTCCTTGGGACATGAGGGGACTGGGGTTTAGGTCTTGGTGGGTCCCAAGGGATTTGAGCTCAGAGCTCTTGCAATGAAGTCCCCTTGAAACCAGAGCACAGGGTTTTCATCCAGAGAAAGGTGTTGCGAAGTGCAATAGAAAGCCTGAGAGTGAGAGTCAAAACGCAGCTTGCTGTCCCCTTGTTTCAGGACCCAACCTGATATCTGAGGATCCTACAGAAGCAATGGCAGTCATGTGATGCCTAGTACCTTCAGAGAAGCTCTCCTCCTACTTTGTCATCAAAATGCCCTGCATTTATTATCTTTTAGATACTGTGTTCTTGCAAGTTTGCATTTGGGGGAAGACAGGAGTCAGCAATTTAATTGTTTTAAGGATCTACCTAAAATAAATAAATTACTGAGGAGCCCCTTTGAAGGATGAGAGTCCCACACAAGGCACAAAGGAAGTCCAGTGCTTCAGCCCCACATGGAGACCACCTCCTTTGTAAAGACCATTTCTGCCCATTGTAGGCATCTCATGTCAAATATCACATACTTGGACCTCTACCGTTCTTCACTATTTTTAAAACTCTGCTTTGCTGCAGTTCAGACATTGTTGGGCGCATGTACATACCACATGGAAAACACCAGCTGCCTTGACGGGCTTGAATCCAGCAACGGGAACGCAGTGGTCAGCATGGCCATTGCAGAAGCAGCTGCCCTTCACGATGAAGTCATAGACGGCAAAGTGCAGGGATGGCGCGGGCTGTGGGGACTGGGGGGCCGGGAGGCAGGGGCAGCCCTGCCGCTCCAGCAGCCGCACTCGCAGGTTGGTGATCTTCAGCAGCGCCTGCGCTTCCGCACTGTAAGGGTCCTCTGCGGCATAAGGCGGTGACAGGGCTCGGAATATCACCTGGGCAGAGAAACACAGCAGGTGAAGCAGAAAGGTGGGTGTCAGCCAGCCCCACCGTGGGCCATGGAGTGGAATGGTAACGAGAGCATCCTCTGGGAACATGCACCAGGTTCTCATGATGCTCTTCCTCCTCCACAAGCAGTGGGAGCAACAAATCCACCTCCAACCCAGTGGGCACCAGGTGATCCCCTGTGATCCCCTATGTCCCTCTCCACAAGAAGTATGGACCCTATGGGTGTGCAGTTACATTTCGCCACTAACGTTAATCAGAAGTGGGTGCCACTGCTACGTGGTATGGCCCAGCACAGGGACCAGCTGCCATGCAGGTGATGCTCAGGTGGGGTACTCTACATTAACACTCTGTCCCCCAGAATGGGTGTATTTTTTAGCAAATAAAGCTCAGATTTCCAAATATTTGGTTCCTATCAGTCCCAGGCTACTTCCTAGTGGAAAAGTGATTAGGTATGGCAATTAGTGACAGCAAGCTGATAGTCAAGAAAACTGAGATAAGAAAGAAAGAAAACTGGGGGGCTTCCAAAGTTTAAACAAATACTTATCAGTCATTCTTTAACTTCACTCTGATTGAATAGGTAAATATTTGCTCAAGCTTAAAATTGAGAGCACTAGATAAAAGTAACCAATTTTCTTGAAAAGATTTATTTTAAAGTTGTTGGTCTAGCTACCTACAGTGAGAAATCAGAAACAGCATATACTTCATATGACTACAACTGACATAAAACAACAGATTTATGACACATGTAATTAGTTACTGGTACATTTAACTTACAGTGACACTTTCAGATTAGTTAAATAGCTCTTCACTGAACAGCCACGGAAGGTTTGATGAACTGCAATATTGATAACCAACATTCAGTCAAGTCACTTGAGAGTTTGAGGGTATGATGCAGCCTAATGACTCGATGCACCACTCCCAGCAGTGGCTTAAAACCCCCTCAAACTACCCCACTGCCCTGCTGATAACCACCCATGCTGCCCAAAATGTCAGCCAGCCTCTTGCAGACAGCAAGGAGGTGTGTGGCAGCAAAGGATGACCATCATTTCTTGCCTGGTGAGAGGCAGAGTATGAACCTGCCGCTATCGCTGCCAGGGATCACAGCCTCCTATCCCTAAATCCACTTCTCCCAAAAGAAACAGCTGATACGATTCAGCTGATGAAGGCTTCTATTCTATTTGACCAGGATTCAAAGATCCTGGAAATAATGACCACAGTGCTGCCAGCTGGCCTGCCCACGCGTTTTGCCTACCGGCTGCTGCCTCTGTCAGCGCCACCACTGCTGGCACCGCTCCTGGCCAGGACCTGGCTTTTCTCCAGAGCTGCCAGAATCCAAACGGAGGAAGCTTTGTCTCAGCCTGGAAGGAGATTTAGCCCTTGTTTTGGAGCTAAATGGTGGCAGCATGCTTTTGCGTGCCCCGTCAGCCTGCCAAGTACAGTTGCGACCAGCATGGCGGTGGCAGCGGGGCCCAGGCGTGCTGGAGCTGGGTGTCACATGTTGCCAAATACATCACAGTGAAAGTTCTGCACTGCCATCCTGCAAACCCTCCCTCCCAAAGGTGTTTGAGCATCTTCTGCCAGAAAGACTCATATACGGGAGAAGGTTAACCAGGAGAGGTGGTCAGAGGACAAGGCTGGTGAGCAGCACGTCCCTTGTGCAGAAATGTTGAGTCTGATGAGGGGTATTAATAAACAGTAACACACTTCAAAAGGTTTTTTTGTTTCCCCTCTCTTTCAGGAATATACAGAGTTTTTTCTGCTTTCCTGAAATAAAAATATAAAGGTATGAATAGAAACACAAGCAAACCCAATTATCAAGCCCCACATCTCTTCCCAAGGCTTCTTATTTACCCAAATTTAAATCAACATCATTCTGATCACACTTACTTGCTACAGGCTTTGTGAACACATGATGCTTTCAGATATGGAAAGAAAATTCCTTGGGATACATCCAAACTGGTGACATTGATTTCCTTTTAGTGAAGATGATAGAAAATGATAGGCCGAGAATTCTCAGTAAAAACTAGCATTTTGGGGTTCTTGTTATTACATAAATTGCATCTCAGAGAGTTCTTTGTTTGTCCTTGTTCAGATGAAAGCAGGGAAAGAAATACACAAATGAGAACAATTTATGCTAGATGAAGCTGCGGGCTTTGCTCTCATGTTTTCGATTTTCCTTGTTTATCTATCCCTGTTTAATGCATGTGACTGATGCTTGTGGTTCTGGCAAAGACAATCGCAGCACGGAAATCAATAACCCTTAGTGCCTCTGCACTGAGAGAGTTAAATCTTGTCTGTGTGGAATTCAGGGGGAGTTATGCTGCTGATTTCAATGGAGCCAGTATTCCAGCTCAGACCCTAAAATGCTACAAACATTTCTTTTTATGGCTACATGAAAACAGTGATGCTAAACATGAGCCCTATCTGTAATTCCCAAGGGCTGCAGGCTCTCAGCCACTTCCCCAGGGCTGTCCTGTATTGCTCCAGCTGTGCCCAGCAGCCCCAGCCCTTGCTTTGGAGCCAAACTGCACCCTGCAGCAGTGCAACCTAATGGGGTAAGTCTGATGTCACGGCTGCCAGGACAGTAAAACATCCTCATCCCTCTGCTCCGGACACTAGAAGCTCTGCTTTAATAAAATACAAACTGGTCATTATAACATGTAGGACACCATACAAATAGCAGATTAAGATGGAATTCTACAAGCCTCCAGACACTGCATAATAAGGTCAAGGATGTGTTTCCGCGCAGGATTTCCCTGTTCTGTCATTAACATCACTAATTTTTCCCAGCCCATCTCAGGAGTCAGCACATTTCTGGGGCTACACTGCCCTCATACAGCTGTTATGGGTTTGCACCCCTGTGCTGCCCAGCACTCCAGACCCAGGTAGACACAAGGGCAGAGACAAATTTCCTGCTTTTACCTCTTCTTGGGCTTCTCTGTGCAATTGTCCCAAGAACAGGATAGGCACAGGGCTGTGGTATCCTTTCTGTGAATGAACCATGGTTTGCACAGCAGACCTGACTGGGTTTTCACACCTCTGGTTCTCCCAGCTACCACAGTCAGAGGTCACCTCAACCAAAATGTTGTTTAGTTTTAAAAGTGCAGGGGAAGCGTGTAGGAATGATCTGAAAAGAACACTTTGCCAACACGTACATGTATCTGATGATGCATCTTTGTGGTGCCACCGAGTAGGACTTTGGTCCCATCGCCCAGCTACGATTCTGTTGGGCCAGTGCTCCATAGCTGCTCTGGGGCACTCATGATGAGGTGTCTAAGCCACAGCCATGATTTCCTCTTTTTAACAGATTCCCAAAGCCCTCCTGGTTTATCCTGCTAATGCCATACAGGTGTGCCAGGCTCAACTCCTCAGTGGCTCTATCAGCACAGTTGTGGTCTTGGCTGGTGTGGGGACATGTCATGCTCCCTCGCCCCCTGGGGAAGTTATTGCTTGTTTTCACAGAGCAAGGCCTTTGCCAGGACATAGCTTTGCCACACGCAGGGGAACACAACCCCTTGATGCTGGAGCAATGGCAGCAGACTCCGGCCATCTGCATGCAGCAAGCCTCAACAGGAAGCACCTCATGGTGACCTGACTTTCCCACTCAAATCTGTCTCTGTCTATGAGGCTTGCCAACAAAATGTCAAAACCTATCACTACGACATTAGGTAGGCAATGTGACTTACATGGTAGTCAGTACCACATAGGATAGCAAGGACTGTGACGCCTGCATCTTTATATCAGCAGCTCTGAAATGTATACACTAATTAAAAAAAATAAATTTTGTAAAACAAATCAGAAGTAATACATTGAAACCCCACAGCACTTCTACACTTTATATGCCATATTATATCCTATCTGAAAGTTATTTTCATGCCCAGTGTTGCTAGATCATTATAAATCTTATGATATTTAGGATTCTTCTTAAACCCAGTACCAGGAATTGAATCTTTATCTCAGCTTCCATTTAAAATTAAGTATCTGGCAATATCTCACGTCTGAGCACAAATGTCACCAACCAGGAGGCAAACAAAAAGAACCACTGTCTTTAAAACAAATTTTCTAGTATTTGGGGTAATGTTCCTCCCACAACACACAGAATTATGCTGTTGGATGGCATGTCCTATAAAAGCAATGTCTGCATGAAGCAACATCAATAGAGGAGTGATTTACAAGACACACAGGGTTTTTTTGGTGTTCTACACAGCCAAATAGTAGTCTGCAATCCCTGAGTGAGGAATGCCACTGCTGTGCCCAAGAGGGTTGGGTTCACCCGACCCTCTTGGTATGATGCCTGGTGGCAGCAGGAGGGAGCCCACTTCACTCCCAGGGGAGCAGAAGCGCCTTGCAAATGCCATGGAGAAAAAATAATGTGCTCCTCAGCCAGACCACCGCAGCTGTCTGGAGTTTGGGCACATCGTTACAAAGACATCCTCTATTAAATTTCCACAGCATTTCAATTTCCTTATGGGCTGTCATGAGCAACTCTTGCTCTGTTGATTACTTCACAAGTTTGAGTGGCAGAAGAAGCCTGAGCTCCTCACCATTCTGCAGATGCAACAATGTAGCCCTGTATATAAATAAAGCAGCAGCCATGAACATGGTGCACTCAAGTAACCGCATGCACCACAATGACCTTGATACATAAATACGTAAAGTCCCTTTGCAAGAAGTACCCTACTATGTTTACATGTGAGAGGCAATGAAAGAACATCTTTATATATATCTCCACAGTTGGAAGGAAAATGCTAATGAATGATTCTGACAGCAACAAAATAGGCTCTGAAGCCAAAGCTGCCTGAGGAAGTCAACAAAACCAGTGAAAGATTTGCCAGGAGCAAAGGTTTTTTGATGAGTCATGGGCCCATCTCAGACTGCTGCAGCCTCCACCGGATGCAGCTGCAAGGGCCCAGATCTTTGTAAAGACTGAAGTGTCCACAGTGATAAAATGGGGCCCTTTGGGACACAAATGCCCATGACGTTGAAGAGACACGCATGACCCACAAAAAGCTTCTTCCTCACAGACCTTCAGAAATAGGCTCAGTCACAGAGGCTGTGGACAGGGACTTGCAGCTGCTGCCCATGTGCCTGTTCCCTGGGTCCCTGCACCCAGTCAGAGGTGTTACATCCAACCTCCAACCGGGAGCCTAGTCTCAGCCAGGAAATGACAGTGTCAATAAATTACAGAGAATGAGTGGATGGGAGACTCAAGAAGCACATGCATACGGGAACAAGCCAATAAACAGGAATATGGTAGAAATAAAAGCAATAAACAATATTAAAACATAACCACATTTTTATTTTGTTGTAAATGAAAACCAAGGTGGTAACATCACGTGAAGTGATCTGTGATTTCTTTCCAAAAGAAATCAATGAACTCTACCCTGTAATGTCTGACCTGGATGCATGAAAATGTATCTGTAAGTGCCCTACAATAATGACCTATCCACATTAGTGATTCATCTAATTGGCTCATGACATCTGATAAATTCAATACTGTTTTATTTATTTGATTTTATTTCTGGTATTTTTATTCCTTTCAAGGCATTTGACAGGAACACAGGAAAAAATAATATGAATAAAAAGAATCTAAGTTTTGTTGTCTTCTCCAGATAGACAGCAAAAGTAATAGGGCATGTGCACCCCCTTCCTAAACGGCATGTGATGTCTAGGTGAGTGTTTAACAGAAAAGTTAAGGTTCGCTGTAGGAGTCTGCAGTGACTCTTGGTATGCAGGCACTAAATAAGTGTGCTTAATTGGCGTGTATTATGGGGCCCTGTTGAATCTCCACATCACTGAAAGAGGTCTGATTTATTTAGTGCCTGGACAAGGCTCTGAAAACGTAGGCAGTAAATGCAGTGGTGGAGCTCTGCCAGCACGTCCAGGACCTCAACCCTTTGCCTCCTGAAAAGTTTCCCTCGAGCACAACAAGCAGCTGAGGTTAGGCATGGCCTGCCCGGTGCTGGGGCTGAGGTGAAGGTGAGCCCCCATCTCCAACATCCTGGCTCCAGGATTTCCAGCTGGGTGCCCAGCATCACCACCTCACATCTGCTCGTGCTCACAGGCCACGGCTGTTGCTTGCAGCTGCAGAGCAAGCTGAGGTGGTCCATGTCACATCCTCTGTATGGTAAGTCTCTGCCATCCCGCAACCACCACATGCTTTCACCCTGTCACCCTGTGTCTCCCTCCACAGCCAGCCCAGGCAGTCCAACAGCCCAGGACCTCTTCTATAGGGGCTACTCAAAAGTGGCAACTGGTTTTAGCCTTGGCTGGTATTGTTCAGAGAAGCTTAGCTGGGAAATGAGCTTTCGTGCTCATTAGACGTAAAAGTTAAAGGTAGTAAATTCTCTTGGTAAACATTACGGAAATCTCACAGGCAGCAATAAGGCTGGTTTGGAGAAATGTTTCACAGAAAAAATAGTAATAATAATGCAATATGTGTGCCAGCTGGGGCTGTCTATAATGTCAACCTGCCACAATCTGCTTTCAACTTCCACTCAAGAAACCACATTAGCAGCAATAAGCTCATCATCACTGCAAAACCCTGACCAGATGGAGGTGGATGTAAATACAGCTGCAGAAATCCAATGCCAGTCAGGTGCTCCCACTTCAAAGAGGATGTCCTTACACCTCTTTCACACACACCTGCTCAGTCACCCTTCAGTGCTGCAGAGGAACCTTGGAACTAAGACTGTTCTGCGCTTGTGCCCCTGTGTCTTCCCAGGAAAGAGTAAGCTTCTCACCCCACAACATGTACAGGAGAGACTGAGGTGAGACTGTCTTACTATTCATGTGAGGATGGCTTGATTTCCAAAGTTTGCTGTGCCATGCAGCAAGAATCCTTCAGCAATGAATCTAATTTGGTACCTATGGGGAGCCCTGACACCTTTGAGGACTGTTTTTTTTACAGTGGGAAACCTCAAACAGAGGAGCTGACTGGTTTAACAGGGCTCCCTCAGCCCTGCTAATGCAGGAGCAGCTCAGGCACCCTGACTGCCAGACCCATGGTCTGACTGCCAGACCTAGTGCCTGCAACAACCAACAGAATCCCTGCCTACGTATATCCTCTGAGAGAGACAGGTACTCTGTAGATAGGTTTTTCTTGTCTCCCAGTTTCAGTACTGAGGGTACAACTCCATGCTAGCATTTATCCTCCCAGTCAGTATTTAAGTTTCCAAGGATTTTCTGCATCAGTGTGGTCAATTTCTGCCAGGCTCTCTCCTTGGCTCTTTCCTGAGGGGAGAGCTGTGTCTGCAGAGGAGTGTTTTGCTTGCAAAGTTAGTTCCATACTGAAATAGGCCTTGTGCCATTGCACTGCACGTGTATCCGTGTGTGTCCATCAGCCCACTCTAAAAACTTTTGAAACCACTGTCTAACTTCAACCACCTTTTGGAGATGTACCTTAAAGGTGTTAAGCTCCTAAAAGTTTTATGAAAACAATCCTATTCCTTCCCAAAATCAAACCTGGTGGGCTACTACTCCCCATGAAGAAGGCTGCACAGCCACAATACCGGTACCTTCTACTAACAAAACATGTGTAACTGCTCCAAGCAACGAGCCTGTAGGAGAGAAACCCATGTACATCTGTGTGCTGTGTTCACTGCAATCACCATAGGCTGAAAAAAGAATTTTTGGCAGATGCTGTAAACTATTCACACTGTGTGGGAAGTTTATCGACGTAACCTGGGCAGGTGTTATCTACCAGCTCCTCCAATACACTTGTTTGTTTTTCTGCCTGTCAGACCAAGTGGACTTCAGGGAAGAAGAGCCTGTCTTTTTCTTGTGGAGAGGTCTGACCACTCCCATGGTGCACACTTCAGCATCACCTGGGCGAGATGAAACAGCAACAGAAATTGGAAATTCTGCCTTGCTGCTGCAGAGAGGAGACCATCAGAAACAGGTTCACAATGAGCAGCAGAGCCTGTCTTCCAGACCACAGTGTTAAGCACTCAACCAACATCCCTGAGCAACAATGACAGAAACTCACTGTGTACCTCCCCCTGCAGTCCCTGAGCTCCTTGAGATGCTGGAGAAATGGCATTCCTGCAGCAACCTTAACAAGATTTTCATGTAGTTTGATAAAGGACAGCTTTTGGCCCATGCCTACACCTTCTGCACTCTTTTACAGCATGTAAATCAAGGCAGTCTCTTGTCTCACCATCCAAAAGTTATGCAAAGACATCAGGAGGAAAATTGAGCTATTTCAAATAACTGGCTCTTGCAAATTAATTTATACCAAGGCAGCTTTTATCTTCTGGGAAACTCAAGTCATTCTTCTGCCATTCTTAAAAACGAAAAGCAGTATGGGAAGAGCTCCTACTCACATGCAGCAGCTGGCCAGTGAGGGGCTGGAAAAGGCACAAGAAAAACTAGGCAAGAGCCTTGGGATTTCACTAGGATCCTTGAAATCACTGGTAATAATCAATCAGATGAGAGCCTTCTTCTCAGCTTCTCTTCAGCATCCCACTACACAGTTTCATTAGATGAAAATGAAACACTGCTAGGTCCTTCCTGTCTTCACGCACATGATGACCACAAAAGTAATGTTCATATCAGAAAAAATCTCCTTACAGCTCAAAACATTTGGATTTCTTCATTTCCAGTTAATAGTACTTCTCCAATAATTGACAATTTATTCCACCATGGCTTCATTTTTCCTCATCACTACTTTCACTCAAACAGATAGGAACACTCAGTTTTTTGGCTCACAAAGCCCTCCAGATGCATATCATTGGCTATGCACTATCACGGAAAACAATTACTGCTTTTTTCTCATCTTCAGAATCACTGTTTCCAAGGCTGCATTATCCTGCCTAGGAAAATGAACCAGCACACTTCAGTGGATAATATGAAGAAGTCCTTTGACCCATCAGCAAGAAAGATGGTATTTAAATACTCTTCCCTCCAGCAATTCCCCTCCTTTCCCTGTCCCCACAAAGATTTATGTTCCGAGCCTTGGCCTGCCGGCAGTACCTGTTGTGCATATGGAAGACCAAGAAAACCTGGAGCTACCTCCAAAGAGCCAGACAAAGAACTGGACTTGCTTCTTCATTGGCAGGACTGTAAGAAAAGCTGGCTCACTCCCCAGAGATGCAAAATAACCCCTTTAAAAGCTTCTGAGCACAACGCATCACTGCAAAAGCCTGAAAGGCAGCAGGTTAGTGTTTCAGTAACTGCAACGGTACTAAGGATCAAGAGGATTTCTTTCAGCCTAAGAGTAGCACAATTTCATGAATATTTTTCAACTGCTCTTGTTTAAAATGAAAAGGCTTTGTGTCTATAGGACTGACTGTTTGAACCACCCAGTTACCATGAGCTACACTTAATTTTAGCAAAAAGAACACTTGTCTGAATTATATGTAAATACATGCTGTCAAAAAGGTCACAAGAAATAGCACCCCTCTTTCAACCCATAGCTATAGATTTTGATCACTGGAATGAGGGATGCTGCAGACAGGCTGGTGACAAGAGACTCACAGCATATGTGTCTAGTAAGTTTAGTTTTGGGCATTAACGTATTTTCTTCCTGGAAATGTTGCTCAGAGAGAATTTGAGGACTTCGCCAGTCGTGCAGGATATCCAGTTGTTAGACTGGGTATCTCACACTGACACCCACTGTTGCACGGCGATTAATCTCAAATGAGATTTTGAACCAAAACTTCTGAGACATGTCAATACACTGCTTTAGGTTACACACTTCCAATGTAACCAGTTGCATCCAGGAACCCTGTAGAGAAACATGGCAGCCCTACTTTCCAGCCAGGGAACTGGGAGCTGAATAACTGAGCTAGTCTTCTCTTCATGCCAAAAATGAACTGTGAAATGAAGCTGTGGGGTGCAGTGCCTGAAGAGAGGCTCTGGCAACACTGTTAAAATCCTGTGGCACTTTTCTCAAGGGAAGCAATAGTCCCGCTAACAAGGCCAGATGCCAATTTAGAGAATTAAATTGTGCCTACCCAAGCTCTTGTTTCATGTGGGTACAGCACTCTTCACGTCCTACATAAGAAGTTTGGAAAAGGTCTCCTGGAGCCCTGGGACCCATTCCCTCCTGCTGTTGGCAGCCTACAATATACCCCCTTTCATAGACTGGTCAAGCTCTCTCCAAAGAATAATTTGTTTTAGCCATAATTGGAGGTTGATCCAGAAGTAGTTAAAAACTCACTGCTCTAAATGGGGGATTGCTGATATGCACTGTTAAACACTGGCTATGCTCCACCCCAGAGGCAGCTGCATTTCAAGAGCTGGCCAAGCAGAGGGCCAACCTCCAAGTGCCAAAAGCACGGGGAAAGCCAGGAAGAAAAGGAGACAGTCCTACGGGCTAGCTGTAGTGGGAACAATCATGCAGAGGATCATGGGGCAGGTTGGAGAAGCATTTTGCTCTTCACATGCCCTGGTCCTCCAGAGATGCTGAGCATCCAGAGGGCCTTGTAATAGGACATGTCACTCCTCCTGGATGGCCCGCAGGAGAGGGGGAGGGATTTGTCACAACCTGGTCCACAGGTCTGGCAATATCATGCTTGATAGGCCACAAATGGAAAACTTAAAAGGCAGGTGCTGGTGCCCAGAAAAAAACCAGTTGTGTTGCTGAGCCTTGTCAGTGACCGAACTCTAAAGTATCTTCTGTGATAAAATTTGCCAGAGACCAAGGGCTCCTCTTCACATGTGCTCAGAATGGCCCCTGTCTCCTGTCCTTGTGGGCACAGGTGAAAACTAAGCTCAGGTTTGCCCTTTTCCCCTGAATTCACTTTTTGCTGCCCCATTATTTGAAGGGATAAGCTCCTCCCCTCCACTGTTGGAAACTTGGGGTTTCCAAGCCAGTGGTAACCCCACACAATGCTCAGGAAGACAGCTTCCCTGCCAAGAAAGAAAGCTTGAGGGCCAAGCCAAGAGATGAACTTCATCCCAGCCACCAGCAAGGTGGGTGGTGGTGAGATGGTGTCCTGCTGGTGTGCTGCTCCTGCCGTCACAGTCACCTCATGCTGAACGGCCAGCTGCCACAGCCTGGGACTTTGAGGCTCCTACATAATTTAATTGACTCCAGCCTAGCTTCATTTACTTAATCTCATTAACTATTCCCCTAGAAATCACTATTCTTGTGCTTATGAAATAATGGTCTCCATATCTTGCTAGATTTACTGATATAATGCACAGAGCTGGACTGGGTTTGGCCATCAACTCAATCACTCCTAGCTGGACCAACTCTGCTTTGTATGTGTCATTTCTGAACAATTCATGTTTTCCCAAAGATGGGATCATTAGGAAGACGCTGTTAAAGAGGTCTTTTTCCTACAAAGTATTTCAAGTGTAGAGATAGGACTTGAAAACATACTTCCCTAGCTATGTCCTTGCACATCCTGAGCACTGCTGAACATCAGGCAGGATCCCTCTTTCCTTCTTGACAGTTTGAGCTTTTGTGCAAACATCAGTGGCATAGGGCAACCAAAAAAGCTGCTTGCAGCCCTCTAATGGGTTGACATCCCAGGCTGTTTTGAGGTTATTCTTGCATTTGCCCAGGTTCTTTGTGGAGTCCCAAGTCCTCCAAGTGACTGAACTCAAATCTCCTGTTATCCACAAGATCCTTGGAGGATCTCAGCCCAGTGAAAATGTAGCTTCAGTTAAGGACAACAGTGATAAGCTTGAAAACCAAGATTATTCAGGCCTAAAAGGCAAAAAAAACAGGCAGAAATTTCTGCAACCCAAAATGAGGACTTGAAAGTCACTGATCACCTTTAGCTCCTATTTGTGTCAGTGAGTGTTACAACTACTAATTGTCTGTCAGGGTCAGACTTCTGAGTAGAAGGACACAATTTACTTCTGCTCTACACAGCAAGTTTCAGGTAAAACCAGTAGGACTGGTGTCCAAATCCTTAAAGAACAGAGACAGGCTGCATGCAGTAACAGTGCAAGGCAAAACATATGAAGCTTTTTCTGCTACAGAAGGCATGAGATCAATAAAATGCTCAGTAAGACGCACATCCCACAGCAAAACAGTGGCATGTGATGTTTCACAAGTTAAAAGCAAGTTAGAATTTGTTGCTGGAATACAGTCAAGCTGCAAATATGCCTCTCCTATTAATAGCAAACAGCAACAATAGCTGAGGTCTCCAAGTGATTTATTAGCAGTATTCTGAATAGATGAACGCAAAAATAAGTTACTAATTTACTAAAATCTTGTCAAGGAGACTCTGCTTCAGTAAGCCCTTTTATCCCAGAGCTTGTCTAAATGGGGACACTCAGGCGAGCTAATCTGAATTGACCACAGATGGGAATGTAAAGTGAATGAGATAATTGCATTGCAGAGTGGACAGTCACTCTCACTCACAGTAAAAGAATTAACATCTGTTAAGGGTCCCTTGTCGATGAGCCCTCAACAGTGATCTCTAGCCGAGGATAATTTTAAAATTAGAGTGTTAAAAAGGAAATATTTATATGATCTGAACTACGGAAGGGAAGATAGCCTTTTATGCATAGTAGTAAAATTAGTATTCCTGTCTGAGCACAGAGCTGAAAGAGTTTATTTTTGTGTCATGTTTACTTAGATCAGATTAATTTGGCTGGTGAATCCAGTTCTGATTGCCCTTGCAATAATGTGGCTGAAGGGTTACACCCTAAAAAACAATGAAAATACATCAGCATTTGTAGCATATTTGTGTGATTCAGGCTAAAACTTGACCTTGGCCTTTTTCTTAAAACACTGATGATACCAGGTCAGCACTTAGTGGTTTCTGCCTATGCTAAACAAGCTGCTGCTGCAAAACAATTAATTCACTAAATTAAGCACAGGGAAAGTCTATAATGACCCCTCTACATGCAGCTGGTCTGAAATTCTTCCCTGACAGGGAAACGGTTTCTTGTCCCCTTCATAACATTGCAAATCCAACCCCTCAAACAGGCAGATGCTGGAAGCTTGCTGGAAACCCAAGTTGATTGTAGCAAGGCTTCCTCCTCTCTCCTGCTTCTCCTTCTCCCACACTAGAGGAGCACTAGTGGAGGACAGCCTGGCCCTAGGTGTTGTGCAGTGAGAACTCCTGAAAGCAGTGCCAGCCCGCAGGTGGACTGCTGAGTAGGGTGCAGTAAATGTCTGGTGATGCCAGGGCAGGAGGTGGGCACCCACTATATGCCTCCTTTCCTGTTCCCTACTAAGGAGGAGCCAGTAGATTTGTTTGGCTCCTCTGTATGTGCAGAGAAATCACTGCTTTGCTCGTTGTTGAAACAGTGATTCTTTGCATGAGGCCAAACTACAGCCAGGCTGCTCAAGCATGGGGATCAGCTCAGCGGAGTCTCTGAGCACAGGCTGACCTGTGAACTCATGCTTACTTCCACTGAGAAAGCCATCTAGACCAAACCCAGGGCATTAGTGCAGTGTTCCCAGCTTAAGTACATGCCATGCAGCCTTCAACCTCTTTCCTCTGCAGTTCTGTCCAGGTCTGTCCATTCCTGCCTGATCCCACCATTGAGCTGTTCATCCCCCATCTTTTGCCTGCTTCAGGGACATCGCAGCATTAGGGACAAGTAGCAAAGAAGAGCAGAGACCTCCCAAGTCAGTAGGCCTTCCAAGTGCCACACGTGGCGTGTGACATAATTACTTCTTCTGGTCCCCGCCGCTGTGGTGCCACCTTCCAAACATATCGCTCTCCCAGTGCTCTCCACCGCCCAAGTCCCACCATGGCAAAGGGAAGCCCAGAGCTGCACTACTACAGAGGAAGGACGAAAGGCGTCTCCCAGAGCCATTTCAGCATTTCTGAGGTCTCGATGTTTGAAATGAACCTGGAAGCTTGGCAGCTTGCTTTTTGCACCATCATAAATCTTCTCAAGATCAACACCAGGGCAAATTCTGATGAGGGAGGATTTTTGTCATAAGAGTTGAAGTAGGCATCTAAGGAATGACTCATGACGATGAAGGCAGAATTCAAAACGTCTGATCTTTCTCTGCAATAAAAACTGAGGCAGCTTTGACCCAAATTAAGACAGGTGATATATTGTAAAAGAGGCCATAAGCCCCTGATTCTGCACACTGCTGCCTTGGATGGGGACTTGCAGTTACTGTAATGATAGGCAGAATCACAGGCAGATCAGCACCACCTGCTCTTTGCAGAGGGCTAGAACCAGAAAACACCAGCCCAACAGGCCACAGGTCTGTGCCGTTTGGGGTGAATCACCACCACCTGAGGCCTTACTTGAGGCAAACTGCTCATCCAAGGGGCTGGGCAGCAGTGAGCAAGGCTCCAGCTGCACGCAGAGATTCCAGCATCCTGCAAAATCCTGCAAGCCCTTACACTGTGCCCAGAAATGCATGTGTGGTGTTGAAATGTTTGAAGTGTGAGAAAGTGGTGGCACAGTTTGGAGCGTGGGTTACAGTTGTTATATCGCAGTTAAAGAAAATCTAAAAAGTTAAAGAAATCTGGTAGCACTCAGAGAATTTGTATTTGTCCTTTAAAGAAAACTTTGGTAACTGAGTTGCAAAGAATAGTACCCTTCAGACATTTGAAATGATTGTGTATTTGAATCCACTGTTTCAAGTGAAATTACTGTTTCCATATGTCTGAAATTAGGTACCACCAGAAGTGGGAGTAAAGCACAACATAACTCCAAATGGAACACAAGACTGGGATGTTTCTTTAGGTGAGATACATGTTGCTATTGGCAGCTACAAGTAATTGCTGGAATGTAGCACACTGCAATAAATTAAATGTGATATTTGCTAAGCATGCAGGCTTGCCATCTGGTCACCAGAGAGCTGCTGCTATTACTTTTTAGGTAAAAAGTGGTGTTTCAGTGCAGAGAACTGAAGTGTGCCATACAAGCAAAATCTTCTAAGCTCCAGCCCCTTGGATGCAACATTTGTTTAAAAACTGGAGCAATTAAATGCTCTTCACTTTTATGGCTTCTTTGCAATAACATAGAATAAAGCGATGTCAAAAGAAGGGATCCCACAGGAGCAAGCTTGGTACATAGCCTGGTTTTGCAGCATGCTACTGCAGATGAATCAAACACTGCCAAACTTTTCTTCTTGAGATGGGCATTGGTTTCTACACACAAGACCCTGATTCTACTGTCCCCCCACATTGCACATTGCACCAACCCACAGAGGAGCTGGCCTGAAGTCGGGATTTGCACAGGTTCTCTCTGGGTACAGCCCCTATCCTGATGTGACCACAATGGAAACTGCACTGGAGTGATAGCTACATGGGACCTAACATGAATGAGGCAAATACTGCCCTGTGTGATGCCCCAGGTTTCTCACCTCTGAGTCACAATCCCTGAAAAAGATGAAAAGGGAGTAGGTAAGTTATATACCCCAGACATGTCCCACTGGCTGGCCTAAGAGCTATGGATTACAGTCTCTTCCCTTTATGGTTCAGGTGGTGTGACACAGAGGCTGGCACAAGTGCTGAGGGCCAGAAAAATTCCCAGTGGGGTACATACCTACTTTCTTTTGTAGGTCTCACTTCGTAGCTAGCCCTGATTTAGAACCACAGAATGGTTTGGGTGGGAAGAGGCCTTTACAGATCATCTAGTCCAACACTACTGCCATGGGCAGGGACATATTTCAGTAGACTGGGTTTCTCTAAAGCCCTATCCAAACTGACCTTGGACACTTCCAGTTATGGAGCATCCACAGCTTCTCTGGGCAACCTGTTCCAGTGCCTCATGACCCTAATAACCAAAAAACATCTTATGTCAAACCTAAATAAATTTCCGTATGAAACTGTTGCCTCTTGTTCTGTCAGAACAGGCCATGGCAAAAGGTCTTTCTTCACTTTTCTCTTAGGTTTTATATTTTAAAATGTCATAATTTATATATTCCGCTCTGAAAGGAAGTTTGAGCAGCTTTTTGGGGGGGAAAAGCAAAGGGTGGCAGCAGAAGAAAGAAAGACAGCACTTGCTCTCACCAGCCATTTGATTTAAAGTCTAATTAAATAATCATCCTGGGTCTGTTTGACAGGTCTGAAGATCCTTGTTTCTGAGCTGATGAGAGAATGGAGAAGCTTGTCCTAGAGCAAGACACTGTCTGCCTCCCGAAACACAGCTAAGAGATGCACTTTGGTAAAGAAACCAGCTTTCAGTATTTCTGCAGAGTTGCTTCCTAGCCAGGGCATGGCTAGAGGTGACCCCAAATGACTGCAAAGGGGTCTGAATACAATTTTTCTCAACGTGGTCTCCAAGAACCAGGCTTCAACATCAAAACCAGTTGTCAGCAGAAACTGCAATTATATAAGCGACTCCCTGACTCACCAACCAGATTTTCTCCTTTCTTTGTGTTAGGACAGAGGGGAATTTTAAGTTTGATTAAGCTTTCAGGCAAGTTCATTAAATTAGGCCACTAGAGGGAGCAGCCTTTAAAATCCAGAGCTGGTCACTGGGGATGCATTCCCAGGAGTTGGAACCCAGGAGGGCAGCCCCATAGCCGTGGCTCCCAGGGGAGGCCCTCCAGCACGACAGGACAGGCTTAAGCACCAAAGGGAAGACTGTTATTGGTAGCATTTCAAAATGTATGCTACTATCTGCTGGTTTTGATACTGAAAACCATCTGATTTTCTTTTTTTTTTTTCCTAAGCAAATGTGATTTTTTTTCAAGTTCTTTTCACATAAGTACACACAGGGGAAAAAAAAAAGAAAGATACAAGTTCCTTAATTACCTGGCTAACCTGGTTTATGGGAGCCATACTTCAGTGTGTGGTCAGCAGCTATTTTCTCTAGTTACAAGCTATCATGGCTTCAAGTGGCTGAACTCAGTGAAGGCAGTCACTATTAGAAATTAATCTGGTGATTTTTAATTTTAACGTAGTTGCATTTTGGTCAAAGTCAGACTGATTTGCATCACCCCAGAACCACACGACTGCAACGTCTGGAGAAGGCCGTCTAGAATGATGTTCCCTTTGGTGTTCCCAAGGAATCAGCAGCATCTGCCTAGGTTGCAGTTGTGTGGGAGAGTTAACCAGGTGAAAGGAGAGGAATTTTTGGAAAAGAAGGGGATTATGAGCTCAGTAAAGCAAGACACAGGGCTGTGCCTATATCACCTAGGAAAGAATTGCAGAAATTCACCTTGCGAAATACATTCCCTGACAAGGGATACTCATGTAATATGGAACATAAACACCAGTGCAGAGAGCGCAGACAGAAAGGGGGCTGGATCAGGGGCTTTCTTGTCCCAACACAGGCAGACTTACCTCTCCTCCGGTGCAGGGAAAGGGACTCGAATATCTAGAAGTGCAAATGGCTCCTCTGTGTCTCACATCATCCTCCAGCCCAAAGGTGGCTGAGCAGTTAGCAGCAAAGTATTTGTAAGGCTTCCACGTCTCACCAAAGTCCTGGGAGCGCTCCAGCACCATGGCAGCCGGCCTGGGCGACTTGAAGACCATGATCAGGTGAGTGAAGTAGAAGGTGGCTTCCAGGTCCAGCTGGATGGTCTCGCTGGGGGCACCCTGGGCCGCCTGCCACCAGGTGCGGGGCAGGCGGAAGGGGGAGTCAGCCATGGCGGCGGGGGGGTGTGCCAGCCCCGCGTGGGCTCGGCTGCACCGGCCGCAGGTGGGGCGCTTGCAGCGGCGCTCGGTGTCCTCGGTGTAGGTGCAGAAGGGCTCGGCGGCGTCGCGCCCGCAGGACGTCTCCGTGCGCAGCGCCCGCCCGTGCGCCAGGTTGCCCATGCGGGGGTTGCAGGCCTTTTCACAGGGGCTGCTCGCTCCTGCCACACCGCCCAGACCTGCAAGGCAGAGAGTGGGGGGCTGAAGTTGGCTCCTGAGGTGGAAGCACCCTACCCCTTCAGAGCAGACGTGCCCTGCAGCACGCTTTTCAGGGACACTGCTCCTGCTGACACCATGTGATGCTTGTACCTGCTGAGCCCTGGCAGGCTGTGGGAGAGTGTGGCACTGCTGCTCAGCTCTCCCCTCTGTGGAGTTCAGTGTGTCTGTGAAAGCAAAAAAAAACCCCCAAAATCCCCCAGGTTTTCCCTGCACTTGGGAAAATCCCTACCATGAGATGCAGAACAGAGCAAGCAGCAGGCAGGAGAGATGTCTCCACCTTGCCCTCCTGCCCTGAGGGACCAGAGCAGAGCTGAGGCTTCTAGGACAATAATTGTGGCCATGCCACACCATGCCCTCGATCCTGGGGAAGTGGAGAAAAGCACAAGAAAGACAGGTTTCTGCCAAGGCCACATGTCACCACAAGGCCAGGAGATGGTCACGATGGCCACAGGGGATGGCACCGCTGTGACTCAGCTCACCATGCAGCATCAGCTGTTCGGGGTGCAAGAGCAGATAGGACAATCTGCTGCCAGCAATAACCTCAAGCCTTCATGTCCTTTCCCACCACTCCATCCTTACCCTAAATTTCCCCACAGTCTCAAACCGCTGCCGACTTCACTGTTTAATGGAAGCACTGCCTAATTTTGGAAAGGCTATCACTGATGTGTGTAAAGGGGGGAAAAAAAAGAATCTTTGGTTGAAATTATGCTGGCAATCTGCCTCGCAGCTGAGGCTCTGCGGTTTTTGTTCAAGTTTTTCTGGAAGCTTTGTTGATTTAAAAATCCACAGTTAAAGTGTCAAATAAAAATAAAGTCACCATGGGGTTTAAGGTGAAACCATTGGCAACATAACCCTCCTGGTGCAGGAATGTTTGATTAGGGGCTCTCCACTTCTTTATTAATAGATATGTGTAGGTCAAGGCTGTATTTGATGAACTATAACTGTTTGACACAAAAAAATAATCTCTGATGACTCCAGTGGGTGCAGGCCAAAGCATCTGAGGTGCATAATGTCTCCTTTATCACCAGGCCAGTCATACATAGTCAGCTTTGTGCACCAATTAATGTCTTCTTGGCATTTTTGTTATATCCAAAGGTCATTTCAGTTTAGCATCCAATAAGTCCTTTATCTGGGGTTAATTCAGCTTTTGTCTACAGTGTCATAGTTGCAATTAAGCTATATTATGCATTAGCGGTGCTAAGCCTTCCTAGACTGACAGCGTTCCCCACTTCTACTGCTCCTCAAGAAACACCCTAGATAAAAAACATTTCTATCACCAAAGGTTTTCAATAGTCATTCTTCAGAACATATGTGGAATGCTCACTAAAGACCCAGTAAAAAGCGCTTCTGAATCCAGTCTCTGGATTTCAATGGCCTAGCAGTCTCAGGGAAATTTTTAGTGAACAAGAAATGCTCAGACAAGTTAGCTTCCTATGGGGTGCTGGTAAAGCTGTGTCTGAGATGACCTATAGTAACTGTGCAGAACATATTTCCTCTAGAAAAAGTAAACAAATACAACTGTAAGGTTAATGTAACATCACTTACATCTCCCGAACATCCTTTTCAAAGTGTTGTATAAACATTAACTAACCTACGTAGCATTCCTGAGGGATAGGTAAGTAAGTGCTATTATCGTATTATCAGTTAGGCTAGCCAGTAGTTTGCCTAATTTATATCTTTGGCTGCTTTCCTGGATTCTTTGGCTACGTGTAACACAGTGCAGTTAGCCGCTCAACAAGTAGACGAACATTTACTGCGGTTCCTTCAGTTGTGGGATCGCAAAGAGATTTGGGAAGCAGCAGAAAAAGAGCAGGGCTCGGTCAGCACCGTGGGACAGGTAGAGATTATTGTTTTCTGCACACTGAGTGCTGCCCCTGGGGATGCAGTGAAGGAGGACCTGGTCAATGGGAGGTTTCCCGTGACTGCCGTTCCTGGCAGGGCTGGTGTAGCTGTCCCCAGGGCAGTGACAAGGCTCTGCCTGAGCCCGACCAGGAGGAGACCCTGGGACCTTGAGAGTATTTAATAGCTCCAAGCTCCGGCTATGCTCCAGCCCTGGTCATGCATGGTCACTGACTGCGGTTGTCCTTGGGCCAGGCATAGAAGGTCCCTTCCTCACCCAGGGTCAGATATGGGGCAACGGACCTTGGCTTCAGCAGGATTCGAGAAATGCTGCTGGCACATAGACGTGGGTCCCAGGGCATGAAAGGGGGGAGAGGAAACCCCCTTTGAAAGGGTGTTTGTTTTCACTTGAATTGGAAAAGAATTGCATGACCGATGCAGAGCACCGCATGTTATAAAAAGTGACAGCTTTCTAGTGTAACGCTGGCTGCCACAGGAATTCAGTAAAAGGACAAATCGAGACCATAGAGAGTTCCATGCTGGCAGCACGACTGCTCTGCCACAGCCCTGGGAAAGGTGCTTTTCCCTACTTGCACTTAATGCATTTGCCCACCTAAATCCTCCTATTCTATGTACTGTACATGCCACAGGACCGGGATATTCACTAATGAGTAAGAGCATGCAGCGAATACCATGACTCACCTGTAAAACATCCATGGAAAATCATATGCTTCCTGCTTAAGCATTTTAGCAACACATGGCTTGTGATGTTTCGTTTATATCTTGTGTCTGATTAAATGTTTATTTCCCATCTGGGTTTTTTCTTCTTTTTAAAGAAGAAAACTGGCACTCGGCTTGCAACCGGCCGAGGAAGCGTTACGCAAACTGTTTATGCCCGAGTGTCTCCGCTGCGGGGCGGCGGGACCCCGCTGCGGGCAGCTCTGAACGCGAAGTGTTTACGCTACGGGAAGAGGCTTTGAAAACCCTGCCCGCCCTGCCCGCCGCCCTCCGCACCCCGACGGCTCGGGGCACCGCCGCCCAAAGCGCCTGCGGAGCCCGCAGCGCCCCGCCGCTGCCACCCGCATCGCTCCGCAGACGGGCCCCCCTCCCGGGGCATCTCCCGAGCTCAGGCCCCGGCTCGAACCCAGCCAGTCTCGCCGCCCCGCGGAGGCTCCGCGGGCAGGGGCGGCCCCGCGCAGAGCGGGGCGCTGCGGCCGGACCGCTCTTTGTCTGCGGCGCGGGATGCGGGGGGTGATGCGCATCCCGGCCTCAGCCCTTCCACACACACCCGGACACATCTCGCACCGACACGCACCGCGTGTGCGGACACGGGCGCGCACAGCCTGTACGCGCACACCTGCGTATGTGCACGCGTGTGTGCTTGTGCGCGGACACGGGCAAACACAGCCATGAGCACGCCCGCGTCCACTCACGCACACGGGCGCGCACACGGGCGCGCACACACGGCCCATATCTGCCTCGCACGCCCGCGGAGGACGGAGAACGCCGAGCGCGGCCGGTCGCGACCCACCTGCAGCGGCGGCGGTGGCCCGCAGCAGCAGCAGCAGCAGCAGCAGCGACGGCAGCGGCAGCCACATCCCGCACCCCATGGCCGAGCGCCCCGCGGCCGCCCGCCCTGCGCACCCCGCCGCCCCGCACGGCGCGCAGGCGGGCGGGCAGGCTGTGCCGGGGGGGCGGGGGCGGTCCGCCTCCAAACCCGCATCACCTCGGCGGGGACGGGCGGCTGCTGCGCCAGCTGCCGTGTGCAAGCGGAGCGGGAAGCGGCGGGCCGACAGAAGAAGGGCTACGGGAACTCTCGCCCTCCCACGCCTCCCTCCCCGCATCCAGGAGGGTCTGCGCACCCTGGCTGTGCCCACTGGGGGCTGCCCAGAGGGGCAGCTGCGAGGCCCAAGCACCGGCCGTTCTGTGCGAGCTTAGAGAGGGATGGGGTACAGGAACAAGAGGGACCTGCTGGGTCAAGCTGCTTTAATGTTGTCTTCGAGTGGGGAGTTTCAGTGGATCCCCAGGGGCAGGCAGTGTCACAAAGCATATGCAATTCCTTCACCTCGCGCTGCCCTCTTAGACTGTTTATCCTCTATTGTTTCCTGCCCGCTCTGGATGCACTTTCCTCACCCATAGAGCGAGGGGGAAGCCTGTGCTCCACAGATGCTCCATCTCTGCAGCTCTGTTGCGTCTGCAAGGGGAAACACCGGTGGCACCGCGGTACCTGGCCGGGGCAGTCCCGGGAGCTGCTCTGAGCCGTGCTGGGGCACTCCCAGGTCACTGCGATAATCTGGCATGGAGTTAATCTTGTTTTTTCAGCGGGTCCCTCAAAGACAATAGCAGCATTTCACCACAAGTGAAGAAAGGGCCCGTAGGTCTTTCCGTGCACGGAGTGGGGTGGGAGGTAGCTCCGTGCCCCCGAGTGGGCACGCCAGTGCGCTACATCAGGGACGCGTGGCCGTGGAGCACCAAGGAAAAAAAAAATTAAAAACCACTTGGGAGAAGCCTGAAACCCCTTCTTCCACTCGAGTGCAGATGCGATCGGTGGGGAACAGTGGCGGGGGAGCGGAGCGCGGGGCTGACTGCCCGTTGAGCAACCCCACACCCGGCCCCGCGCTGCCCCGGGCCCGCCGCCCGCTCCCGGCTCGGCTGGGCTGGACCGCCGCCACTTCCCCTGTCCCGAGCAAACCGGGCAAGGAGCCACTATCCCGTCTGTCCGCCCGTCCGCTTCACGCCTTTCCCCGTCCGTGCCGAGCTCACAGAGGGAACTCTACAACTTCCTGGAGTGCCGGGAACAGCCGCCGAGCTCCCTCAAGCTCGCAAAAAGTTTCTTCTCCCTTGAGAAAACGCGGCGTAAAGTTCAGCCCCGCGGGAGGGAGCTGCGGTCCCTACTGTCGCCTTCCCTCTCCCCGCGCCGGAGCGCAGAGCCCCGCGGCATAACCGTGTGGCTTGGGTTTCCTTCCCCTCCGCCCCTCCTTCCACCTGAAGGAATTTATGACACAGATGAAAACTGAAACGGAGCTGGAGCAGCGGCCGAGAGACGCAGTGATGTCGCCGGAGGATTAAACGGGGTGGAGGTGATGTCACCGTGCCTGCACAGCAAAACGCACACGCACACGCACACCCCCCCCGGAGGAGCGGGGCTGCCAAGGGAGCGCGATCGGCCCCACGTCACTCGTGCCACCGGTATAAATGCGGTCCCGCGATGTCCATGGCTGTCGGCGGCGTCTCCCGCGACTTTACTGCAGCTGGGCACCGGGAGGCAGCGCCGCTCCGCGCCCTTCGGCCGCCGGGACCCGCGGGGCGGCGGCGGCGGAGAGGGACAAGAAGGAGGAGGAAGAGGAGAAGGATGCTGCGCGCCTTGGTGGCGGTGTCCCTGTGGCTGCGGGTGAGCCCGCGGGCGCAGGGCGCGCCGTGCGAGGCGGTGCGCATCCCCATGTGCCGCTCCATGCCCTGGAACATCACCCGCATGCCCAACCACCTCCATCACAGCACCCAGGAAAACGCCGTCCTCGCCATCGAACAGTACGAGGAACTGGTGGCCACAGGCTGCAGCCCGGTCCTGTCCTTCTTCCTCTGCGCCATGTACGCCCCCATCTGCACCCTGGAGTTCCTCTACGACCCCATCAAGCCGTGCCGCTCCGTCTGCCAGCGCGCCCGCGACGGCTGCGAGCCCATCATGCGCCGCTACAACCACAGCTGGCCCGAGAGCCTGGCCTGCGACGACCTCCCCGTCTACGACCGCGGTGTCTGCATCTCCCCAGAGGCCATTGTCACCGACCTGCCGGAGGGTGAGCACCCCGAGAGCAGCGGGAGGGCAGACCCCCTCTACCCCCGCAGTATGTGTTTGGGGGGGTTGTTGCGGGACGCCCACGCCTCAGTCCCGGAGCCTCTCCCGACAGTTTTCATTCCCTGACGCGCCTCTGTTTGCAGATGTGAAGTGGACAGACTTCACGCAGGGCATGATGCTGCCGGACAGACCCCTGGAGCCCGATTGCAGGAGCCGCGGCCAGGGTGAGCCTTTGGCGACCCCCCCCACCTCCCCCTCCCCGGAGACAAGCTCACTCTGACACCCCTCAACCCTTTTCCCTTCTCTTCCTTTGAAGAACGGTGCAGGTGCAAAAAGACAAAGCCTACGCTGTCAAACTACCTGGCCAAGAACTACAGCTACAGTAAGTGCACTGGGGGGAAAATGCTTCACTTTGCCTGTCCCACACCCTCTTTGTGTCCCCTGCAAGCCAGGTAGCTCCATGTGGGTGCTGCACCTACACCATGCTCAATCCAGCGAGTGTGGCGCAAGTAGACCACTCCACCACAGCCTTTTCAAGTGTTTTTTTGGCCGGGGACAGCTAGCTGTCTGCTTCCGAAACGCACCTCTAGCACAAACCACGTGCAGGCAGTAGCAGTAATTGTGCAGGTGATGGTGTGTTTCTGATAAAAGCAGTGAAGTGTTGGTAACGTGCACTGACATCAACAGGTTGCTCTGCAGAAAGAGTGCTCGCTACTGTGAAGGTCAGTCTAGGAAGCACAATTGCGTCTAATGTGAGCACTCGCTGTCTGGCCAGCTCGTTTTCATCCAGCAGGAAGAATAAACAGATTTGCCACCTAAATAAAACATGTAAATATGAACAAAACCATAGCAAAGTAAAACATTTTTAAAAATTCGTATATGCTTTTACTTACTAGCCAGAGCCTTGTCGGGTGCAGAATTGTTAGAGATTGAGGGAATTCAATGACAATTTGCAGCACCCAACCGAGGAGTTGACCGATAGTTTTGTTATATGTTGCATGACATACTTGCCATACAAATAAGTATTCACTCCTCTTCCCCCTTGACTCCCACCCCACCCCCTGCGTTGTTTTTCTGATAGTGTGATCAAGCAGAACTCTAATTAAGATTAGATAAATGCTAGATTACTCACCTGTAATGTCAACAGAAAATCCCTCTTAACTGTGATTTTAATACACAATGTCATATTTTGCACTTTATGAGCTTTTTCTCAGGCGGCAGTTTTTGCTTCGAGGCATTTATTCAGTTCTTCTGCAGTAGGTTTATTATAACCGTTCAATTCCTATTTGTTTGATATCAAATGGAAGTAAATTTGTAGTTAATTGCTTTGTTAGCATGGAAAAAAATCCAAACCCCAGTTTGGTGGGAATAATCAAACTAAATATCTAACTTAGATAGTTGTACATTTTTTGGGTGGTTTTTTTGTTACAGCGTTCTGGTGCATTTATATGATATATTCTTCCTATATAATTCCTTGATCTGTCTCGGTATATAGGGATATGTTTAGGTGGGACAATGAACTTCCACAGTTGTCTGAAATATATGAAAAAGCAGTGATATAAAACGACTGTTCCAAAATGAAGGACAAGTGTTAAGTCATATACATTCTGATTTCAGTGACTGCAGTGGGAGTGCTCTTTGAGTAAAGCCTATGGATTGGGATCCAATATTTAATTCAATTGAATATGTGAAATCAAGATTTTGTTTGTGAGAGATAAATTTTTAATTCAGCCTCCTCTGAAATAAATAGACCTGTTTATATGGAAAATGAGTTGAGAGACAACATTGAACAAGTTGAAAATAATTTTTTTTCTAAAATCCTTTAAAATAATGCATTCTGCCAAATTGTATTTCTAGCTGGTCAGAACTTGGTTACCAATCAAAGTTCAAAAGGGATTGTGAATCTCCAAAACTGTTATTTCTCATATGCTTTGTGTGTGTTATGCATGTTCTGATAAAAGTAGCACAAGACCACAGACTGCATTAAAAATGCCGGTCTCCTGTTTTCTACATATGAAGTTCATTACAAATTTTATGAAGTTCATTTGAAGGCTTTTGACCTGGTGGCTGGCAGGGGCAGCATTGATGCAGGCTGACCACCCTGTGGTCCATAAAATTCTCATGCTTCTTTTACTGATGAATTTTTGGATATTAGGACCTTGTTTTTGACATTTCCTAGAGACAATGTCCTTCATGTAAAAATCACACTTCATTTCTCTAATCTGGTATTTCTCACAAGAGAGAAGGGGTGAAATGCTGCATTGGTAGGTACTGCCAGGGATCATCTCAGAGCAATCTACACAGTTTCACCTTCTTACATCCATCCAAACATGCAGTTTTCCTCGATGAAACGTAAAAATATGAATGATTCTGTACTCAGAGTTAGAAGAACCTGTTTCAGCATCTGGTTTATATGAGGATATCAGTACTGATGGATAATCCAAAGGCAAAAGATGAAAAAAACAGGTATAGATTAAGTTGTGACAATCCCAAGGCTCTTAGTTTTTTCATAACTTGTTTCAAACCTTCCCTTCTTTCTTATATTTAAGAAAAGATGATAGTTTTTGGTTGTAATCTGCAGGGAAATGATTTTGTTATTGAAAAGACTGAGTTCATGATAACTGTCTGTGAGGTAAATTATTAATTTTTAATCGGAAATAATCAGATGTGGTTATAGAACGGGTCTGATGTATTCAAAGGGTTGTTCAAGTCTGAATTGAAGAAGCTGTTCATGTGTGTGATTCCAGGTAAGATTGCTTGGCCTGATCTGGCAAAGATTTAAGCACATGTTTAATTTCACAGTTGTCAGCAGTCCTACTGAAAATTAAATTGGGATCAAGCCTCTGTTATTCTAAGCCACTGCTCATGCCCACACACGAAGTTGTTCTAGTTTCACAACAGGAACAACAGCTTTCAATTTAGTATGTTTTATTTTATTTTGAGATGTGTTTAAATTTCTAAGACCATTTATTGTTCTCATGCTTCTGTTTTCTATTTTCAGTCATTCACGCTAAAGTAAAAAGTGTAGAAAGAGGCAACTGTAATGAGATAACGACTGTGGTTGAAGTCAAAGACACACTTAAGTCTTCAACACCAATTCCTCTGTCCCAAGTGCCTCTTCTTACAAATTCCTCCTGCCAGTGTCCACCTCTTCAACCGAAGCAGGATGTTCTCATCATGTGCTATGAGTGGCGGTCAAGGTGAGCCCGGGCAATGTGGTGCAGGAAAGTGTTATAGCTGGCTGTGACAGATTGGAAAGAGGATGAGCAAGGCTTCCTTCCTCATCATAAGCATGTTTTGCTGATAGTTTTTCTTAGGATAACTCATACATACACGTATGTGTTTCGATTACCTTCGCAACTGACTTTTTCTGCTTTGTGAGTTTCAGCTCTGTACCACAGTGTGGTGCTTACAAAACTTGGCTCGCACATGGAGCGTAAAATCTGGTGGCATTAGGTGCTGACAGCATTTTGCTTAATGCATCATGCAGCAGTTCAGGCATCTCTAGCTGTTTAGGAGTGTCTTTTCCAGGACCACTTTCCATTGGTATGAGCTGTTTCATGTGCTACAAACCTAATGGTGGCTGTAGATGATGGTCTATGTTGGAAGAACCATGTAGAAGGCATAGTCCTGCTTCACCGACCCCAAGGGAGTGGGCAGGAGATGATATACATCTGCTGCCTGCAGAGCTGCAGGAGTCAGAGTCAGGCCTTCTACACTGGCCTGTCCATACTTTGGACCAGTGCCATAAGAAACCACCCAGAGGGTGGTTGGGTGCTGGAACAAGTTCTCCAGGGCAGTGGTCACAGCACCAAGCCTGACAGAGTTCAAGAAGCATTTGGACGATACTCTCAGGCACACGGGGAGGGTCCTGTGCAGGGCCAGGAGGTGGACTTGATAATCCTTGTGGGTCCCTTCCAATGCAGCATATTCTGTGATTCTGTGATCCCACAGCTGTACTGGGACCAGTCAAAGCTGCAGCCATTGGAGCTCCCAGATGGCAGATGAAAAGTAAATATTCTCAGAGCAGCTTGCCAGTCCTGCTGTATGATTAAAAGAAAAAACAAAGCAAAACTAATGTTACTAGACCTTTCATCTGGCAGTCAGCCTAGCCCCAGGCATGGAAGGAAATCCAGCATGCTGGTCTGGAGGGGAAGGAGTGATGAATCACGACTCCCTTTTCTCTCTGGTTCCTTGAGGCAGAAGGGGACATTCCATCCGCATTAGCACCCCAAGTGTACCAGTGGCAGCAGATGTGAGCAGGGCAGGTTGAGGTGTGGTAGGTACTGTGTAGGCCTGTGTACTGTGTACTGCTGGCTGCAAAATGTGCAGGCTAGTTTTGCATGCAGTGATGCTACCGCTGATGGACCACACACACTTGGAAGGACCACAGAACATCTACACGCAGGACATGATGCACCATATCCATATTTTTAATGAGTTTTATGTTGATATTTCAAAAGCATTTTCCAGGTGTTTCTAAAAGTTGCCATCCGATGCCTTACTACTTTAACCCTTTTGTTTTGTGAGCTAACAAGCACAGCGTTTTATTATTGCCCAGTACTTTGGTGTATTTAACAAAGATTAACCTAGAACCTTTTACTTGTGCTAGCCATTTTAGGGATACAAGTTCTGAGTCACATAGGAGAACCATGACCTAGACTGTGATGGAGAAGCTCTGGGTTGCAGAGCCTTGTTGGAAGGGATCCTCTGGAGGCTGTCAGGAAAGGGAGATTTCAAAAGTCAAAGATCACAATCTGCATCTCCATCACTATGGAAAAATACACGATTCACTAAATATCTTGTGACTGTTTTTAAAGGTCACTGAGGTTTTTAATTTCATATAGTGTACTAAAATGGTTTTGAAAAAGAAACATAAACTATTATATGTGCTTCCTGTTGAACTCAGTGGCATCCAAAAAGAAGGTTTTGAGTTACAGCAGTTTTTTAAAATGACAGAAGCGAAATGGGTGGAAGCTGCATCTCCACTGAAGTCAATGTCAAAACACCTGTCTATATTGTTAAGGTCTCACTCAATAATCTGACCTGAACAGAAGCTGCATCAAATGTAAACCATGTTGTGGTTTCATTTATTACGATGTGGCCTTAGCTTCAATCCTATATGTTAGTTCTCTAATATCTCCTTGGAAAGGAAAGGAAATGTATGTCATGTTGGTCTTGATTCTCAGTGGCATGCACTCATGTTAGGCCTTTTATGTTTGGTCAAAGTGGATGCACTGTGGCTAATGACTCTGAGAGGCAGCATTTTGTACTGTCTGAACTGCCAGGAGCAGCAACACTATTCGTGGAAACTGGAGGTCAGGCGCTGCTACACTGTGTAAACTTCTTCAGCCAGCAAAGTGCTGTGTGAAAGTGTGTGCGTTTGTAATGATAGTTAGATGTCTCCAGCCAATACTGGACACATGGATATCTAAGTAAAACCTTACAGAATTTTAACAGAATTTATATTAGGGCATATTAAGGCCTGGTATATCAAATAAACAACCAATCCAAACCAAACCAAAACTTGTTTCTAGGTTGGTACTTAGAAGGTGTGACATCAGAATGCTTTAGAAGAAACTACTTTGTTCATTTCGTAACACCTAGACTTAGTGTTTTTATACAGGAGCTAGCCAGACTTCATTGGTAGACAAGTATCACTACCCATACCTCTTCCAAATTCTCTTTAAAGCACTCATTAAGCATTTACAGGTAGGAAACACATAATGCCATCCTCATGTATTTATATGTAGAAATGGATATGATTATAAGTGATCAGATAATTATGTTACCATTTTTCAGCTGAGCAGTATTAACTGGAGCATGTGAACCAGCCTCTTTTTTTTTTTTTAATTCAGAAGTAAAATACAGTAGTTTAATCTACTCTTTACACAAACACCCAGAGAAACATATAGCAGGCATAAGTGAAAGTGTAAAATTCTCAGTATCAGTATCTGTGGGTGCATTTCAACCTCAATCTGTGTTAAATCATCTGGAATGGTGTCTCAGGAATCAAAATCAGAAATACCTGTAACATGTGTTTGTTTCAATTTTCAGGTTAATGCTTCTTGATGGATGTCTAGTTGAAAAATGGAAGGATCAGCTAAATAGAAGGTTTAAGGTAAATACAACCAAAGAAAGAACAATGTTGATGTTCTTGATAAAAGGTTAAACAGCTTTGTTTTTACTTCAGCATTGGTTAACTTTTACAACTTTCAGATATTCGTAACACATCTGGTTATTTTTATTTTCACTTGAACATTTTCAGACCTCATAAAGTGAAAATTTGAAAATTTGAGTCTTGCATTTTAGGGTATCTAAAATTTTTTTTCTATTTTATTTTTATTTTATCTGGTTGGATGATCTTTGTGTGAACTCTAGTTTATTACAATAATGACTCTAGGAATCTCTTTCATATCATTGCTAAGGCAAGTAGCTGTCAGATAGGTGATATGCAGATGAGTATATAGTCCACATTAGGTAAGAAAGGAAATTAAAATCCATTGCACTGGATTAATGGCCTTTGTTGTATTAAACGTTGCAGGCTGCAGACACAGACTTCTCGCCAGGTACTCCCTACTAAAGACCGATTGAAAGTATTGGGCATCATCTCTCTCTCTCTGGTTTCAGGGAACACTGGAAGGAAAAGTCTGTTGTATAGACCTGGGTGGCAGGTGCAGCAGATGCCCCTGCTTTTTGGGGCTTCAGAATATCACTTCTTATCACTATTTACTTGTAAATTCCTCTGTATAATGGAAAGAAAGGGTGGATCGAGAGAGTGTCTGACTCTTCCTCCCAGTTTTAGAGATGGAAGAAAATTATTTCTGGAATTCGGGAAAGGTTTTGGAGCATTAAGGACACACATGTATGTTTGTTTTAATTATAAGTTGATTGGCAATTGATGTAGGAATATTTAAGTAGAACCTTTTAGATTACAGACCAGCTTCTTGCAGGGAATTGTATTTGATGCTTTTATCATTCCATTTTCACTTACTCATATGACACCTATGTGTTGAAAAGAAAACATGCTTTAAATCCTTAAAAAATAAATGCACGGCAATTGCAGAGGATACCATGTGGGATTTAGAAGAATATTGACATATGACTTGGACTCTTTACATCCCTTAGCTGTCAACTTAATGGTCTGTTACTGGCGCACAATGTGTTTTAGTTGCTTCATTACACTGTTTTGTCATTTCTAATTGTGCCTTGAAAGATGTTTGGGCATTCATTTTCAGACTGTCAAATACATGCACGACTGCCAAACAAACTACTTCTCAAAGCACGTCATTTCCTCTGATATTAATAGTGTCATAAACTAAATCCTCATTTAAACATGTTTGAGTGAGACACAACTAAATAAATGGCTGCTGAATAGTTCTTTTTTATAAAGATGCATAAAATGACCATGACTACACAAAACGAGTATGGAGCTAGGTATCACAGTGGATTCGTTTTAATGTCCATCATTCATCTGTGAAGACTTTCATCTGACTTTTGGCTTGAGTTACCACTTAAAATGAATGTTTTGAGTTGTCTGTGAACCACAGAAGACAGCTGTTAACATAACCCCAACATGACTGGTCTCTTCACTAGTGAGGACAAGGGTCTGAGTTGCAACAGGGTCAGTGCAGAGGTGCTAAACAGGGAAGCTGGAGAGCAATTCTCTTGCTCTGATCACTTGGGTAAACCCCCGCCCTTAGGAGTTTCTGTTGTTTGCCTTATTTTCCTTGAATAGGTATTTCTGTTCCTAGAGGTGAAAGACTGAAGTCTCTGCTGTAGTGTTGTGGATCCCTCCACATTTTGGAGACCTGACTGCTTAAACCCAATGTAAAAACCTGTTTTCTGACTACTGCACTATTGGGTTTTGAAAATCTGACAGCTCTTCTCTTTGGTGGGCTCAGTGATCTAACTGCTTTTCAAAATTTATCAGGGATGCTGCTGAATAAAGCTGCAGGTGCATTATTCACAATCATGTCATTGCAACTCTGAACACTGTGATTTCAGTGGTCATTTCCATTATCTGCCCGTCATATAAGCTTGTTTATGCCATGTCCTCTCCCCGCCTTGGAAAAGCAGAACCAGAAAATAAATACCACCTTCCCTTGTAGCTGTGTGCTTAAATATATATTGTGAAAGGACAGTTTGATTTCTGCAGACTTTTCTGAGGAAAAGTCAAGTAGCACGTTCAGTAAGACAGCGAGGAAGGGAATCGCGAAGGAGTTCCAGCGTGCTGATCCTGGCATTTTGATGGCAAAATCCCCTGGATTTCTGAAAAGGCACTTGCAGCATGCACATGAGATGTGCAGTTGTTATTTTCATCCACTGGTATCAGAAATTCCCTCCACTCAAGAACATGCATTAGGTTCCCCTTGCAAATAGTCACAACATGTTGACATCAGTAGCCTTGCAGTATAGAGCACAAAAGTATTAAAAGCAGCACTAGCATCAGTGGTTCGAGATAGTATTGTCATAATTATTTATGGTTATGTTCTTCCCTAACTCATCCTCTTTGTTTTCTGTATTTCTACAGAGGTGGGAGCAGAGACTGCAAGAGCAAAAGCGGCGAACTGCCCGCAGTAAGAACCAGAATTCAGGACGTAGTGGTCAGATTGGAGCCCTAAAACCATCAGCCAAGAATACCAGCCCGCTGGTCAGTGGCCCTAAAAAGGCCACTAAAATAAGACATGGCCAGAAAGAAATCAACCCTAAAAAAGTATGAGAGTGAAATTTCCAAAAGGAAAGACTTTCCCTGCACGACAGGGGTCACAGTCTGGCTTGGTCAGCATGTTTTATTAATCTGGAACTCACTGACTTAAAAAATCGTGTCACTTTCTACATCCACCTTTTTGCTGCACTTTACTGTTAAGAGGTTTGCTTCTTCTTTCAGGTCACTGTAAGCCATAGAGCGTAGGTTTGCACTAATATGAGGTAGGCATATTCCAGCTGACTGAGCTTTATCTTTGGGCTCTGATTTGCAATTCTAGACAGAACTAGCCTTGGCTCTCAGAGGTTTTGACTCCTTGTGCCAGTTGCCTGCTCTGCTTCCCTGCCAGGAGTTGGAGAGCTGCTTGAAGTGTCTCTCCTCAGCAGGTGTAGTAGTTGGTGAGTCAGTCTGTGAATTAGCTCACTGGACACAGCAGCTGAGGAACAGCAGAGGGATGGTAACCTCTGGCAGACATCTCGGGTAGCAACTACTGGAGCTGAATCTGCCCGCTGTTGGGAATCACAGCCCTTGTTCAGAGTGTTCAAAAGCATAGTTTACCATTAAGCATGTGGGGTATGCATTATGTGATTATTTTTATGTGTGTGATGAAAATATGCTTACACTGTTAGTATTTGATCTTGTGGGTTTGTGTAGCAAAACTGCATTGAAAACACACATTTAATTTTTTATGGCACTTCAGGCTGGCTTCTGTTGTTCTAATTTCAACTATATTTAAGCATCTAATTGAAAAATCAGTATTTTTTGAAAGGACAGATTAAAGTGAAGCAGATCTGTAGAATTCTTAAAAGTAAAACTTATTTTTGCTGTAATATAGCCTTGTTATGAAAACTGGAACAGAAGCTTTATCCTAAATATAGTTGACAGCTACTATATAGTATGAAGGACAAGATAAGACTTCATGTGGCTCAGTAATCATGTGGATAATTTTTTATCATTTGACACCATATTTCTGATCTTTCTCTGGTATCAAATAAATAAATAGCCCTTGTCACTACTAATGAACTTCTCAAAGCTACTGCCTCTCTGCAATTTTGCTGATCAGAAAGTAACATTTACTCTGAAAAGATTGACAGGAAAAGCAGATGCTTTTATTTATGCACTTAACATTTGCATATGAGGTAGCAAGGGGATATAGATCTAATCAACATAACTCCAAGATGGTATTTATGCTATTCTTCCAAGATGTACTTGGATGAGGCAGCACAGATAACACATTCTGACTTCAATTTCATTTAACACATTAAATCACCTACATTAAGATCGGAAGAGCTCGTGATAGAAATCTGAAAGACCTTCAAGAGTTCCTGCAGGAAAACTAAGGGCTAGACTTGTCAATCCTGTTGCTTATAAAACAAAATGAGCCTTTTTAAAATAGAGACGGTCTACGTCAGAAAAAAAAAAAGAGTTCTGTGTTGATTAACATAAGGAGATACAGTTTGTCATGTAAGTATGTTGATCTTTGTTACTACAAGAATTGCAATGAAACTTACATGCTTGAAATTCAAGGCTGAATATGGAGTGATTTTGGTAGCAGCAGTTATATACTTGGTATATGCTAGCACAAGCTGGAGAAATAAATGCCAAGCTAGAATGCTTAAAACAAAGAGGCAGAGGGGTTACATAGGAATGGAATAATAGCATAGAGGATGGCTGGGGGGGGGAAAAAGCAACCAACATGGCCATTGGTTGAGCTTTGAACAGTTAGTTAAAATATGCAAAGGTCAGCATTTGAATGTGGCCTTACCACTCATTCTCGGCAGGTGCAGAAATTTATCTACATGGAACACCTGCAGATTTAGATCCAAAATTCATTCCAGCTGCCAGGAATGCTGAGCATATATTGCATCAATTGAGTTCAGTGGGAAGTAGATGTGTTTGACATGTTTAAAAAAACAGACCACAAATTTAAATGCCTAATACAGACTATAGGAGAAATCTTAATCCTGTACAACGAAATGGAAAAACTGAAGTGGAAATCAAAGGAGACAGAATTTCACTGCAGGTGACTAAGTAAGTTTGAAAATGCTGACTTAGTTAAGCAGGATCTAAAAGTTCAGTATGATCAGAAAGCTTCTAAAATAGTTTTATGTGCTGTGTAGTGGGAGTTCTTAAGCTTTGATTATCTATTGATCCCAATTTCAAATACCCCCGTAAATATATATATGATTAGCTATTAAAGAACAAACAACACTCCATTGATGGGATGTTGAAATAACAAATACTGAAGTCACGATATTACACTTTAAGAAGTTTTATAGTGAACATAGTCGTGTGGTGTTTGTTAAATGAAACTTTTGGAACAGCTACCTAGACTTGATAGCAACATATTATTTTGCAACTATTAAAATCAAACTAACTTCGAAGAACAGATGTGCAAGGGATGAATAAGGTAGTGTGCTTTTCCAAATCCATATTCCCCTATATTTTAAGAAGCCATGGGTCAACCCAGTTCAGGACTAATGCAAGCCATTCAATTTTGAAAATCCTTTACAACTATTAACTTCCTGTGACTTCGAATGCCAGATGAATACAGACCCAGAACTTCTGCACCCTCCAACCAGCTTTACTTTGCCTGTGAAGGTGTGAAATAGATGTTAAATCAGTGAGACCTGTTAGAACAGGCAAATGGATTTCCACAGGGTCCACCCAGGAGCTCAACTCTCCAGCATGGGGCAAAAGGTCAGACTCACTTCTTCTCATGTACCTCCATGGCCAGGTGTAGCCATTGCTTGTCAGTGCACTCCAGCACCAGAGTCAAGAAACCTTGATTTGGCAGAGTGGGCAAATAGTTTGCTGATGGATGAAAGTAATTACTGTATCTATTTTAAGATGATAAATTAACAGGCCAAATCATCGAAGTGTCAAATGTTTTTTTCTCAGTGTTATGGCTGCCTTCTTACTGAGGGGTTTGGCATTCTTTCCATATAAATCAAAAATTGCTTGGAACACCAAACGTATGCTTCTAGTGCATTTCTTACTACCTCCCACACACATGTGCCTAGTTTAGTAAGAAGTGGCGTTCGGTATTTTCACTGAATGTTCTAACCTCAGTTCCAAGAGAATAAAACCTGAAAAAATATTTACTCTAATTGTGAATGACTGGCACCATTTTAGAAGCTCCCTGTAAATGCAAATCAGAACTCTTTTATGAAACACGTTTTTTAAAAAACCAAAAACCGCCCTCCCAAACCTGAATGACCCGGTCACTTCAATTCAGTGTTGCAACTTTCATCTATTCAGTGCATACAACAGAAATACTTCCTAAGCAAATAAAAAGAAGATTTCTGGTCCAAAATACTCAAACAGCTCTTAAATTTATTTTATCCCGAATTGTAACCTAGATTCCAAATGAATGAAACCTGAAAAAATATTTACTCCAATTATGCTAAACTGACATATGCTCTTTGGTTGTGCTTAGTAGTTGAATGTAAATGTAAATGTTTCCTCAACCAGAGTTTTCTGGTAAAATTTGTAATTTTGTAAAAAAGTATAATATGTCAATATGGGTCAACAAACATTCAAAATTATGTTTCCTTTTAAAATAATATAATAAAAATAAAACATTAACTTGCAAGTCATTAATTTCTATAGAGGTACATTACTTCTAAGTAGATGTGGTCAAGGCTTTCTGGAAAAACTACACTCATTTGCAACTGCTGACACTGTATTCCCTGTAACATCTCTGAAATTAAACAACAGCTTTATTGGAATGTAAAACAGGGTTTCAGACTTGCTTGTTAGATATACAGGAAATTCAGGGGCTTGTTAGATATGCAGTAAATAGTAAATTATTCAGTTAATATCAGACTGGCCCCTATTGTGACCAAAAGGCTTGTGGATAAACCAGTATGGCAAAGAGCATGAAGGAAAACGTGTGGAAGGGAGGGCACACTCCTTTTCTCTAGATGAGTATCAAACCCCAAAAGTGACCCTTAAATATGTCAGGCAGTCTATATTCCAGATAGAAGGTTAATGGATGCATGAGATTGACAAAGAGATGTCCCAAACAGACCAGCACCTAAGTATTTTGATTCCTCGTGGTTACAGTGTGATGAAAACGTTAATTTGTGGATACTCAGAGCACATCAGTATGTATCTTCTGAACCAGATAATCAGAAAGCTGATCATTTGCTCAAAAAGAACTGTGGACAAAGTGAACAGATACTTAGATACTTGCAAGTGTAGCTCATTCAGCAGTCAGAACAAAGGAAAACCAGTGCAGCAGTACACAACCACAAGCTGATTGACTCCATCTTCTTGGCAGGGAAAACAACTTTTCCCCACATGCCTTGTTTTTTTATGCTGTAATTCAGTACAAAACCTCACTACAATCAGACATACTTATTCTTCTTAAACAGTATTTTAAGATTTATAACCCCTTCTTGTTTATCATTCTAACTGAAATGGATCTTTAATATAGTCTTTAGTGTCAGATTATGATTTCATTAAAGTTCCCAAACAAGGAAATATGTGGTCTGTGGTACAAATAAACATGCCCTGTGGTTCTATTTCTCTCCTGCTGGGACAAAGTAATTATGTTATCTTTTGTTAGTGTTGGAAGAATTTTAATCACATTTTTGCACCACCTATTTCTATGATAAACCACAAGATATTTTCTAAATAAACAGTTGCAAAGGCCACATTCTCTTTTGAACTGGCATTTAGATATGAGATAAATTTACAGAGTCAGATTTTCTGTAAGATTTGTTGGCAGTGGAATTGTGTAAATTTAATTGCAAGGTTTTAATCTTTGAGATTCAATGAAGTTTATGTTGGAACACACTCCTCCAGACTCTATAAATCAAATGCTTGCCATTCCCATTGCAAATGTTCAAATTCTTAAAAATTACATCCATATCAGCGTCACAGTAATATAGTTTTCAAAGAAGAGTGCATGGTAGAATAGATTATATGGGCAATACCTAAGTGATGAGTTAAACTATTAAAGACATGAAGTTATCTCTTAAAATATTGACAGTATTTCGATTACCATGCTTTTGAGTACGTTTTGTTAATTCTATAAAAGTCTGCTTCTCAAAGATATAAAAGCTTTGCAAATCTGAATCTCTTCTGAATCTTGTCTGACTGAAACAGTTATTTTTTGATGTTTGGAGATGTATCTGGTTAATTATTTGTTTCCAAAGCTGCTAAAAGACATTAAGATCAAGGAGAAATTTGGGAGAAGAAAATGAGCATTAATAAATCAAATGCTCCCACATTTCAGTATGGGTTTGGATACTTAGGCAAAATGAACAAAAAACTGTCATACATCTATGCATAATATTTCAGTGTAATCCACTGGATTGCTTTAACCAAGCACAAAACAGGGCTCACACATAAGTATATGAGCCCAAAAAACCTAGATCCTTCGACATCCAAGAGTGAAATGAAGCTGACGAAAATGCTGTGTTGATTAAGAATGATGTAATGGAGGATGAAGGGTAATGGTTAAACAAGCAATAACTCTCTATATAAAATTTGGTTACATTTAAATAGACAGAGGTTAAGCTACAATAACCCCCCAGCTCACTGAAATGTCTCAGACCGACCAGTGCAATAAATGATTCACAGTATTCATAACCTGTGTATGATACCTACCAAACTATTTGATTGTGAACCTCTACCAGATGTGCCATGAACTGTTAGACATAAACACATTTTGCTGTTTTCAGCATTTGTGCTCCTGTCAAAAAATAAACCCATCTAAACTTTCAACGTTGTATTTGCCCCATTGATTAAGAAGCCATTAGCTCCAGCAAAGATCTCAGGAAATGAGCAGAATTGATGTATCTGAAATTGCCCTACTCAGGCCTTCTCTGAGGCTGCTTCGTGGTTTAAAGTACAACATGCCAGCACCCCAAAAGACCTTGAGTGATGAAATAAAGCCAGGAAGAACGGTTTTAATGGGTAAAAGAGAAGCCAAAGAACATACAGCAGTCCTAAATTATGCTTCTCAGAAGTCACCTCACTGAGGTGGCATATAAATTCTGCACTAATCTCAGCTTCCTACAGGCTAGGTAGCTTGAAGCCGAGTTTATGGCAGTAAAGTAGCTGTAGGTGAAAATGGGCCACCAGGAGAATGCTCAGTCCAAGTTCTGCTGGAGGAATGTCTGTAATAACAAATGCCCCATCACAACAGAAATATTTGTCAGGAAGGTCTTTAAAACAGCTTGTTGTAGTAAATACAATAGGAACAATAAAGAACGTGTGAGAAAGACTTTATTATTTCTGGACTTTGCACTTATAATCAACACTGTAAGTAAATTGCTTTAATTGAATGCCATTCGTTAGTATCTCAGCTTTCAAGAGACTCCTCAGACAGCAAAAGTGAGAATATATCAGCTGCAGAATAATATTTGTGTTCTTTATGGAGGCCAGCCAAGTAAGACTGGACAGGATATGAATTCACTAGTTTGGCAAAGAGGCATATGTCAAGAATAGCTGTTATGTAAGAGCTGGCTTTATATTTTAGTTCCTTGGATATATTTGAATTGAGTAAATGGGCTGGAAAGGACTTTCTGGTTTATTATCCAACCTGCGACAGTAATTGTTAGAAGATATTTAGGGAAAGGATAAATAAACAATGCAAATGTTTGTCAGGGCCCTGAGGGAACCAACAGGCTTTAATAGCCCAGAGCAGCCTCACCTGGGATGCACACACATACAGTTGGCCAGTGAGCCCAGAAGCCCCATTTGGCTCTCAGTTAGAACTGTAGGGCTTGACACAACGTATGTGCCATTGATAGTGTTTTAATCACCTTCCTTGACCCTGGTCTTTTTAAGGTAGCTACATACAAAGCACCTTAAAATCCTGAAACTATTGGAAAGGCATAAATCTGCTAAAGTGACAAAAAACCCCAACACCTATCTACTAAGCATACATAAAGGAATCATTACTAATGTCAAACTTCTAGCAGGCACTACTTGTTACATCGATATGCTTTGCAATATGGAAAAGCTGATAATAAAAAAGTGCCTGATTAAAATTGGATGGAGTATGAAGGAAAATACGTGTGTTTATACAGTCTTAAATCTAGATTGTTGGGTAGATAAATGCATCTAATGACATGAACATCAATTTCCAGAGATTGCATATTAATTGTTTAGTTTGTACCAATCTCTCCAAATGCAAACTCAATACTTTTCAGTGCATGTTCTCTATTAGATGATCCATGAACAGCATTAGACAAAATATCATGTGCAAACTGAGCTCGAATTGATTGAGGACAGGTCTTCTTTGCCTCTTCTGGATCAGTTGGACCCATTAGTTTCCTCCACTCTTCCACAGCATTTTCCTTTGATAAGACCATTATCACTGATGGACCCCTGTAAAATCAGCATAAGAAAGCTCTTTATTCTGAGATGCAGACTTAGCTTTGACTTTTGAGGTACCATCAAGGGTTGTGATAAGCATTGCACTATCTGAATTTTGTTAAACTGTTTAAGTATTAATATTTGTTACTGAGTGTTTCCTTTAAGACAATATCCCATATTTGAAAGCCCAAAAGATTATGATGATCAGGTATTTTGATTTGGACTTCTTGTCCAAAAATATTCTTGCCCAATAATTTCTGAAGCAAGGCAATACATACTGTTTTATTGGCAGCTATACTAACAATATTGTGAGAAAGATACTGTGTCCTGCATGGAAAGAACAAGGATTCCATTGGAAAGCAGTTCCATTTTGGAGAAAAAAAATTCCAAAATAATAGTCACTATGCATAAGTTTGGAAAGAATTTTAAATCTTCCTTTTAAAGGGACAGCACTCTGTGCTAGAAGCCACCAAACTTGACAGAGTGAGAGAGTGTAAAATCCTTATACCACTTATGGTGTAGCAAGTTTTGTTGACAAGTGTGAAGTCTACTTACATACCTCAGTACTGTAAAACAAGACACTTACTCAGTCATACAAGACACTAACTGTTCATAAAAGGGTTTTCCTTCATGATCCTTGTAAAACTGTGCAGCCATTTCACGAGTTAAAGCTTGTTCTTTTATCTTTGAGATGCTAAATCCAGCCTCTTTAACTTGTTTCATAATGTCATCTAGGAGAAAAACAAGCTCATTTTTGACTGAAATTGTTTAGATGCAAAAGAACCCCAACACACCCAAACTTCAAAAGTTCCAGAAAATACTAGATGTCTTTTTTAAAAAAAATCACCAACGTCTATTTAAATTCTTGTTACAGTATCAAACACCTATGGGCAACATAATAAACACTTAAACAGTCCTATAAAATGTACAGAAACCATAGTAATTGCATTGTCCATCTTGATGAAGGTGTTAAACCCAGACTGTTATGAACTATATCAGTAGCATTCACAGTTCTCACACTGGATAAGACATGGACTGTAGTTATAATGCTATATCAAGTACCAGATGGCCCATCAGAATCAATCTGGGTTGTTACAAGAGAAGAAAGACTCACAAAAGCCAAGGATGAATTAGCATTAGAAAGACTATTGACGTTTATTTTCAATAGAATAGAATAGAATAATGATCAAAAGCGGCTCTGAATATAGGATTTTTAAAAAGTGGCTTTAAAAATCTTTTAAGAAAAGATTCCAAATCGTACGTGGTGCTCTTTTTACTTTTTACTTTGATGTTTCCTCCTTATTCCCTTTGTCTAATGGCAAATTAAACCAAGGACAGGAATGGATCTAATTGAGAAATGACGCCTTTTGAGTCAGTAGATATACGTGTCTGAAGTAAGTAACATAACTTTGGAAAGTCTTTCTCCTTTGACTTACAAGGATGCTGGGAGCTAGCCTTTAAACAGTTTAACTTATCTAAAAACTTTATTTCTTCAATTCGCCACTATTCTTGTGAAGAAAGACCTATAGGCAGCTTAAGCAAAGGAAATTTCACATTTGAGATCTCAGTCTGAATTATGCAAGACCTGTAAAATTGTTTCTCTGCACAGAAAATGCATTTCAGAGAGTCAAAAGAATGCATTTGATGTGATTTACTGCAGTGTACGTTGCTAGTATTTTGTAGAAATGTCTGCACTAGTAGACGTAGCCCATACTTTCTAAATGACTTACCCTTATGAGTCTTAGCAGCCTCAGGTTTGATTAATGCAAAAGTTTGTTCCTGAGGGAAGAAAAACTCTAATTCCTTCTGAGCGTCATCGGGTGTAGAACTGCCATGCAGCTGATTAATGGGTACGTTGTCAACTGCATATTGTGCACGCAAACTAAGAGTCATTAAAAGAGTCAAGTTACTTAAAGGAATAGCTATGAATTATAATTAGCTTTGACCAAATGAGTATAAATACATACATTATTTAATTATTTTATATAATTATTATATATTATAATATATAAATTAGTGTTGATCTGGCAATCTGAAATCTGAACACCTTCCCTCCCAACTCTCATCTTGTTATATTTCCAAGCAATACCACTTCTTTCTTAATGAAACAGCACTTCTGTCAGCAACAGGTAAGATGATACCATAGCAGTCTCTTGGAATAGTATGATAAACAGGTAGAACTAAGATGTACGTTTTTAAAATGTGTAGAAGAAACTTAAGTCAGAAATAAAATACTCCACTGACTCAAAGTTTTCATTAAGCCAAGAGAAAAATCATTTGTTCTAAAAAATAATGGTGGTATTTCAAGAAAAAAAACCACTGTAAAGAATAGGTTTTACCAGCATTTTTTCTCTCACTCAAGAGATCCCCTTTCAATTCAACACCCTTTTTAAAATCAGCTTTTCATTATGCCTACCATCCATTATTTCTCAAAAGATGCCAGAGTTTCTATGTGTAATAGACTGCTACTTCCAAGAAAAGCTGAACAAATTTCAGAAATGCATATCAGTTTCCAGATGATGGCACTATGGTTACACCAGTTGGAATGTCATATTCATTGAGGTGAGAAATATGAAAGTAAATTGAAAGCTGTGAACAACGGTTTACTATTGTGGCTTATACCTGTCTGGGTTTTCTTTGCAAGCCTCCTCAAGAGTCTTTGGGCCTAGTAAACTTCTCCAGTGTGCTACAGCATTTTCTCGTGTTAGAGCCAATACAAGAGTTGGACCGCTGTAGAATGTGAAAGCTAGCATTAAAAAAAAAAAATTGAACTCCTAGTACTTTTAAAAAGTAATTTGATTATATATAATCAAATATTAGGCTAGGAAATTATTCCTAGGTCCAGGCTAGGAAAAAGAACCCTAGTATTAGAGGACTTTAAAACTGATCTCTGTTTAAACAACTACAGTCTGATAAAATCTTATGAGGCTTAAACATGAATTTAAATTGCAAAATTACAGAGTTTTATCACAGCAGCAAGATGTAGAAACACTGCTCATGCCCCAGCAATATCCCAGTTTCATATGAAGGGAATATTCAGACATGATTTATTTCTCCTCCCCCAGGTATCCAACACACAGGTTGAAGATTTCAGAGCTCTCCTACAGACAACCTAAATGCAGTCTTTTGGAGCAGAGCTAAACTGGTTTCACCCAAATCAATGGACTTGGCCGCTTACTTTGACATCATACATATGGAGAAGCTGGTAATTTTTGAAATCCTCATTTATTTATTTATTTGTTATACCTGGGAATTAGCTCATTATCTGCAGTTATCTGACACTGGTTTTGACTTTTTTGACTTTCACTAAGCCTTTAGATAAATGTGTATCTTGTAGCCATGTATTATCCAGGAAGTGTTCAAGGCCAGTTTGGATGGGACTCTGAGAAGCCTGGTCTAGTGGAAGGTGTCCCTGCTCATGGCAGGGGGTTGGAACTAGATGACTTTAAAGATCCCTTCCAACCCAAGCCATTCTATGATTCTGTGATCCTATGATTCTATAATTATTAATTGTGAAAATTTCAGTCTTATCCATAGATCCACATTCTTGTTTTTCATTTAATGTACCTGGTCATTTGCTCTAGAAGGACTGGGAAGTAGTCTTCATTTACATGCTCACTGTAAAATGTACGCACTTGTTCTTCAGATAGGATTATTTCTTTCTGCATTGCTATTTTGAAGCCATCGTCCTTTATCCTTTGCATGATGGAATCTGTTCAATATATTGAAATAAGGCTAAATGGCCATCCATGCATTACTTTGCACGCTTTTAGAGAAATGACATGGACTTTTCAATGATAATGTTAAATCTTTACAGGTGAATTAATTTCCTAACTAAAGAACAGGAAACTAATTTAAAGCAAATGGTATTGGGCTTCAGTAGGTGCCTGAACATTCAGAAAGCTGATCCTCATCTTCTTAAGGTTTTCGCCTACTTCCGAAACCTTGTTAGGAATTACTGATTGAGGAATGTGATATACATTACTGTCATCAAAAGAAGGCCGAAGGAACTAAAATAGGTGAATGTTTATTTAACTAAGTCTTACAAGACCACATAAGTAAGAAAGCAGTATTTGGCACAAGTCAAAATAACTCTGTAATTACCTACAGACAATGTAATTACTTGCAGAACTGCTGCTCTAAGCTACATACTAGACAACCATCAAGAAAATAAATACTCAAGGAAAGATCAAAATTGTAGTCTTTCAGATCCTGTGTACAGAGATTCTCAAGTTAGAAATAAAAGTGTTATCCGAAACCCAGGAAGAAATGCAAATATATGACTGAAAAGAAAATAAACTTGTTTGAATGAAGGTTCATGTTAATGGGGTAGAGTTTTTTATTTAATTTGTAAAAATGTTTTCTATTTAGACCTGCCCTTGAGCAGCACTGCCTTATGCAGCATGGAATATCTTAGACTGGATCTTTTTCACCTTGCCATTGATCTGTCTTGGAGCTGCCATTCCAGAATATCAGCTACTTCATTACGGTAGGAAATATGGTCCCCTATACAGCATTTGAAAATACTAAATCATCTGAGTTGTCTTCTAGAAATATTCCATCCAAATATACAATCTACAGACTTTCTTGAAAAATCAACCAAGGGAACAAAATACCATTGACAGTTACATTCTCAATATATGAAAAACATTAACCAAATAACTTCATTCCAGACAAAGATTGCTGTTGGCCTTATTCTGGGGAGACAATATAACCTAAAAACATTTCGTTAATCCAGTTAGAATTTTTAATTCAAAATATGAAACTACTTATATACCCTAGATACAAAACACAGTTATTAACACTTACTTCGTCTTTCCTTTAAGAGAGTAGGTCTAATTATGGCCAAAGTCTTTTCAACTTGTTGATCTGATTTATGCATATGAAAATTCGGGAAAAAGAAGCCAAGTTGTCTGCTGGCATCTTCGACACTGTCTTGCACATCACATAGATTTACTAGACTCTCAGCTTCCACAAGTGCTTGCCCACTAACGAAACATGAAGTAGTAATACAGTATTTAAGTCACTGCATGCATAGTGTTAATAAGCTGGCTTCTTGAAGATGTAGTTGTATATTAAAATTTAGTGAAACATAAGAATAGAATGCAAACTAAGCTTTTGTTAAATTCAGATTCATGAGCAAAATAATGTTCCTGAGAAGATAATTATTAATCTTCTCAAAAAGTGCCTCATGTGCCTCATGTGCTCTGAAAGAGAAATCTCAGTCACACAGCTTTAGTAATTCCCCGCTAGCTTATTCAAGACAGTCCCTCTGTTTCATAAGAAAGAATTACTACTGGCAAGGGTACAGTGTATAATGCACAATCGATAAAAGGCTTGTGCTTTATTTGTGTCCAGCATGATCATAAAAATGATAGCAATACAGAATTGTCTTTAACAGAGATACTTCGCATTGTTACTTACCTGTATTTCTAAGGTTTATGTAGCTATGTAAATAAAGTCCCTCTTGGACACTTACATAAAATGCAGTCTTCCTCAGTTGTACTAAATTAATGCAGAAAGGGATACAGCAGGCATTAACGAAAATATCAGTCATTATGACAAATTATTTCTTGGACAAAGGATTTAAGTTCCTGTTGCTTTAAGTAAGTCTCTTGTCTGAATGTAAAACTTGATTCGATATTTGAATTTTTGTGGACACTCTATTGCCTGAGACTGTGTATACAACTATCATCCTCTTTCTCTACAAACTCGGTATAGAAGAAAAACAGACATTTCAAGATATCATGGCTGTGAACAACTAATCCTTACTGTGTTTTCTGTGTCATGGAGCGGGGTGGAGGCACAAACCCCAGTACCCTACCCCTTCTCTGATGGCTTTTACAGAGTTCCCATGGAGAGCAACATGCCTCAGGTGTTCCCTGGTCCTCCCTGAGCCACATATACAAGCTTCCCAGGGTACAAAGGAGTGAATGTGGGCAAAAGTTCAACCTTCGGTCAGCAGTGCTGGCAGTCACTTGGTCTGGGTGAACTAGTATGAAGTAGAATGACATGGACTACATCACTTTTGAAGTGTAGCATTGCTTCCACTGGCCTGACAGCCCATTCAGGGCTAGTTCAAAGAGATCAAAGACATTTTCTTGTCATCTTTAACTGGGAAGCATGGAGTTTCTGCAATTGCATCTCTAGTGATGGTCCTGTGAAGGACCAGGTGAAGAACAACTCTGCCTGGACCCTGCGCACATGGGCACAAGTGCATCTGTAAGAACATGCCTTGATTTGTGGTGTGCTCTGGGCACTGTAACTGAATCACATATACACATTTTCACTGCTAGTTACCCCTCTGGCTTCTCAGGCTCAGAGTTATCAGCCGTACTGTCGTGTGTTCCATGTAGTTCTATCCAATGAGGAATAGCATCAGTGTCTTTTTTTCTAGTGAATACCAAAACGTGGCATGGTCCACTCATCATGAATTGAACAAATTCTTCAAAGTCAGGCTAAAAAACATAATTTTCCATCATGAATTGCAGGAACTCTGAGTTTATAATCAGAAATGAGACAATAATCCTTTCAAAGTAACTCATAAATTCCTATTCAAAACTGGCATTCACATACATTACTCAGAACCCTGTCAGATTGTTTACAAAGTGTTTTGATCAAACATTTGAGACAACATTATCAAATGTCTAAAACAGAATTAATTGAGATAATTGAGATTAAGCAAGTGCTATGTTGTTACAGGTTAAAATGCAAATGATGAGAGTGAAGAGAATGATCCAGAAACTTGATGTGATCACGTGGTATGCTTGTTGTACAGCATGTCTTGTGACATAGCAAACTCCAATACAGTTTCCGTGAATAAGTTCTGAAGCTAAAAATCATGTAGCTGACTATAAATATAGAACACTGAGATATTTTGTGAACTAAATCTACATCAATTCAGTTTTTTTGACATACTAAAAAAGTGCAGTACAGAGATTTGCAACCACAAATAGTTACAGGGATATGTTTTGCCTGTTCCTGTCATTTAAGTTTCTAGTTTGTTTTTACCTGTTCTTTATTCCGGGCATAGAATACTCTGATTTGCTCTTCGGTTAGTATTTTCTCCTCTGCTGCTTTAATGTCAAATCCTGCATCTCTAATCTGCAATTATTCAGTTATTACTCAGTGGCATTTGAAAATGGATATACACAAAATGTATGCTATTGTAAATCTAAAGCTTGATTTTGCAAGTTATCTTAAGTTTAAAATTCCCTGAAATTCAAAATATATTGCCATTATATTCAAAGTATAACGTCTATCTTTGCCTAAACCGAACTTCCAGCTTTTCAAAACACTTCACTAAATTCAGCATTACGATATTCCCAAGTTAATGTTTGTGAAAAATATAGTGCAGTTCAATGTATGGAGTACATTCATTCAGTAGTTATTAATCTCTCTTATCTCACACTGAATAAACTCCCTTTGCCCATTGTGACTGGTTAATATGCAAGTACTTCTAAAAATGTTATTATAAACTGTATTATAATCAGGGTAGTAATATAAAAGTGCACTTGTGAACAATTTGTATCAGGCTAAACTACTTGGCTCCAGAAGCAGCAAATAAAGAAAAAGTTAAATCTGTTTTATTATTTTCTCATTTAAGCTACATTACTGCACTAAATTCAAGTATATGTAAGTGATACGTGCTTATATGACCTACATCAAAATTCATAGTCCACTGGTATGAGGTTTAGACCATATATTGATATTTTAATAACAAAGACACTGTCCACCCCCAGTACTGATCATATGCTAATATTAATCTGCTTACTGGCACTCTGCTCTTTAAAAGCCCCTATGATGCTGCAGAGTGTTTCCAGACTGCCTTGGCAAGGCTGACTGTGGAAACAGAGTAGGTACACACCTCATAAGCCAAGCAGCAGCTGCTCAGCTCCAGCTAAATCATTTTCCAGCACTGTCTGGTTTGGGGTTTTTTTTGTTGTTTTTTTCTGACCTTTCTTTCTGGCTATGGTGGAGTAATTGCAGAAACAACCTATACAGCACTCTGATTTCCTTTCCTGCAAAGGTCACTGTCCCTGTCACAACACTTTTTAAAATCTATATGAGTTTATCTTGATATGCAGTGTTATAAGGCATTTTTTTGGGTAACAGAATCAGTGTGAGTCAATGTTTTACCTCATCTACTGGCATAAAATATTAGAACAATAGTATAAATCTGAATGCCATATTATTTCAGGTCAAAATTATTGTGCTTTTATCATCCTTACCAGAGAAGCATTAACAGATCTTATTCTAAAGCCTGGCATAAATTAGGTCTACTTAGTCTTACATCTTGCTACTATGCCTCTTACATAAATAGGGTGAATTAATATTTTAAAATTGTATCCACCTTTTTTTTAATTTCTTCTACACGTCCCTCTAAGACATCATTAGGTTTTATAATTCCAACAGAATATCTGAGTATTTCTTCTGGAAAAGCGAAAAAAAATAATGTGTTAATTAATACATTCATCAAAATAAATACATAATTAAATGCTTCATTACTTACAAGTGAGTTTTGCTAATTAGTTCTCCATTTTAATATTGAGATGGCTAAACAGTGGTTCCAAAAATTGACTTCAGCACTTAAAGCGTGTGTGGAATGCAGGGCCACCCTTGTCTATCCCTGGAATCCACATTCCTGATGAACCACGTTTTTGAGGGGTTAATACTGGGGAGAAACGGTTCACATGCAGGTAATTATGGTGAAAAAATGTCAGCTTCAGATGGAGGCTTTGTCTGGGGAGCTCTGTATATACACGAGTAGAAATGGGAAAGGCATTACTATTACTACAGAAAATTCACTAAGTGAAAATCTGTACAAATATTGGAGATTCCCTGTAAAATATGTAGTTCTTGTCATAGAAGATGTTTGATTCTTTAGCACTGAAGTCATTTGCAATTACTAAGTGTTGGTCACACATGCTTGCTATCACAATCTAATGTTTAAAACAAGATCTGAAACAGTACAGACATATTGTTGTGACATCCATAGAATACAGATCCCTGAAAATGATCAGAAGGGAATATACACTGCATCATCTTTGCAGAACCTTAAACATTAGAATGTACCTCAATCCCATTCCAAACACTGGAGAAGAACTTAATGATAGGGCTCATGGAAACAGCAGACTACTACTTGTTTCCAGTACTAGAAAACACTTAAAGGCACCCTGCATGTGTTAAAGAAAATATTGCCCCAAAAGGTTAGTATATTACAGTTTCTGAGAGATCCCCTAACCTGAAGCTGAACCTGAGCTGAAAGGTCTCTTCTCTGATTTTGTATCACATTTAGGCTTTGTGGATTAGTGTGAAGCTTATAGATACTAGCTAAATGATAATACTGTACTATCAGGTCTCACAGGGTTTATGTATATTGGCTAAAGCTAAGGTCTGGAATATGTCCCTTGAACCATACAATAAAGAAGGCATGAAGAGGAAGAAGAAGGGACACATCTTAATCCATGTCTGCAATCTAATGCCTTCTCACAGGAAAAGAAATAAAACAAGATTAAGGAGATGAGGGAGGGGTTTACTCCACCTCAACATTGAAGAATGGCGTTCTGTGCATGTATGAAGGAGTAGGAATATCCAGTAGCCACAGATAACAATAAAAATAGAAAAGTTTAAGGTTTCGGCTCATGACAAGCCTGACATAAATCACAGACAGGGAACTCTCAAACAGGGTGGTGCTTGTTTTTCAATTGTTTTGGAAGTTTATTGTTCTATACTGTGGATTTATTCTCTTACATGAGTCTGTTCTTAAATCTAGTCTGGAGAAAGAGTTAATTAAAGTAATTTGAGATACAAGGCTTGCCATTGCTTGACAGATCTTTCAGTCCTCTCAGGTTGCCCCCATCTTAGTATTCCACCTCAACAAATGTACATAGCCAACACAGAGACTATGTAGAAGTGACTTTCAGCCCCTAATTTTACATGGAAAAGTTCCCTGGGATGCATCACTTCTGTCTAAAGTTTGAAGGTTCCCAGTGTGGGCATGAAAATACTAATGATGACTGTCCAATGTATTAATTCCTTACAGAAGAAGGTTCAGTTATAGCATCTCATGTTATTAACTCTACCAAAGAAAGGTCTATTAGTGCTTGACACAGACAATTCTTAATCAAAAGACATTTGTTCTCTTCCTTCCTGTTGACATTTCTAAAATAAATATATTTACCTTCATCTGCAGTCTCCTCAATAGTCTCTTCTGATGACTCTTCTTCTAGAAAAACAAGTTCAGCTACCTAAGGTAATTGAAAATAGAGTGAAAGTACACCACCAGTAAAAGGTAAAGTCACCAAACACATCTGTCAGATCTTTACAACACTTTTATCTGAATTTAAGAATGGATTTTCTACCCTGGAAAACAAGCAAGTCTAAGACAGACCTTGGGTCAGTCTGATTTTCCTTGAGCTGCAGTTTGTTAAGAGTCTCTTTTTACTGTAAGTGGAGTTCTTTGATCTTTTTCACTCAAAGCAAGCAATGAGACATAACTATTTCTCATATCTTTGTTTCATATTATGCAGTTACTAGTTATATATTAAAAATACTAAGTCCTGAAAGAAAAAAGATTACTAAAACCTTTAAGTGCTAGTGATATTTTGTCCATTTCTCAATTTCTGGCATTAATCTGTAAATGTCTTAAGTTTTTATAAAGAGCCCTAATGGACATCTGGTTTTTCTGGAGACCATATCCAGCAAGGCAGGATTAATTCCGCTATTACTATAAATTCCAACTGTAGAACTGTTTGCAGTGTAGGCTACTGAAGTCAGACTAAGCTATCCTAATGTCCTCATGTTATCTGGAAGTCAGGAGTGAAAGGCAATGGAATAAAGTTGTTGCAAGTCTTTTGGCTTTTGTAGTAAACTGGATTCTTTAAGTACAGAGCAATCCCCATGGCTTTGAACAACCTGATCTAGTGAAAGATGTCACTGTCTGTGATCTTTAAGAGTCTCTTAGAACCCAGATAATTCTACGAAATTTCTGCATAAAAAGCCTGTCACATACTTTACTCTTAACACAAAAATACAAAAAATTAAGCATTACCTAAAACACTATTACAGACATTGAGAGAAACAGAGTAAGTGTAGTAAAAATACACATTTATTTTTAAGTATCTGGTTTGTGAGTACCTCAGCGCGTTCCTTCTCTCCTGCTGCAATTTGCCTCTCTTCTTCCACTAGATCTGTTACTTTCTTAGTTATAAGAGGAGCATTTACACCTCTCACTATATCAATAATTTTGCCATACTGTAAAAGAGAAAATAACACTTTATGTGAGTTTTCATCACTTAGGTTACGCATTTACTTCAGCTTCTGAAACGTGCTATATCTTGTTAATTATTCCAGCTACAGGACCACTTTCTAGCCCATGAAGGAATACCAAAGCTACTGTCTCTATTAGTTCAGAATGAACCTGCTTTTAAGTCCTTACTTCCTTCTCTACCTAATTTTCCATGTTTTTTTCAAGGCTCACCATTAACAGTATAGTTGGAAGCAAATGCAAATATGGATTCTGCTAGCTCTTCATTTCTATAACATGGAGTTTTCTGTATTTTTTTTTTTTTGGCATTACATTCCAGGGCATGTTCTACCATGTTTAGATGCACCATAACGAAGCTAACTAATGGTGACCAAAGATACTACTAACTTCTCTAGGCAGCATTCAGATTCAAACCTGAAAGTGTCCTGAAAATATCATTGTTTGTGGTCCCTAGTTATGGGGATTCAAATCCTGGCACCCTCAAGTGAAAAAACCCCACCGCTTCCTAAGTGAGCAGTGTTCCATGGTGGTGTCCTAGGAGAACAGTCTCTTTGTGTCCATTAGTGAGAAATAATAAATATATAATTAATTGCTACAGTTCCTCAAGTGTGACAAACAGATTTTTATTTGTTATCTTAAAAACCTTATAGGGACAGGAATTGTAAACTCTATATCCCTGATGGAAAATATGCATAAAATAATCATTTCCAGTGTAACCACATGTGGGAACTTTATGTGAGGCAAACCTGGAAAACTTACATGGATTTCTCTCTAAGTAACTACCAAAACATAGCTCTTCTGTGGCTGTATTTGCAACAGCCACAATAAAAATGTGCTCAAGAGCCACCAGATTTAGGAATGGGAGACAGCTCAAGTACACAACACCTGATGATACCGTTCTACATACCGTAAAATTTAGAGAGAATTTATACCGCTTCACATCTATTTTAAAATCTTGAAAAGTTAAGAGAAAAGTAGGCAGCACATTAAAAGAAACTGATGTGATGTACTTACAACACAAAAAAGAAACACAGGTTCACAGTTGTTTCTAAATGGTTTCAGAGTTTCAATGCTGTCAGCCTCTGCCTGAAGTCAGACGAAAAAGATTATTTGCTTACAAAAGTGTGTATGCATATGTATATGTGTATACATATATATGCATGTATATATACATATAAATAGATAGATGTAAACCTTTTTTCCTGAAATTAACCACCACTCCTACATGCTTTAGTGTTACAAACTCAAACTGCAGTCCTAAATACAAGTAACAGTCCTTATGGTGATGAAGAAAAACTGTTTTGGCGACATGGGATTGTCCTCCCAAAGTGTTACAGCAATCAATCATGGAATAGTGTCTTCTCTTGATAGTATTTTCTCATGTAGGTTATAATAACATATATAAAGGAAGAAGTACATATATACTACTACTGTAAACAGGTATTTTTACTACTACAGTTCTGTGATAATTTATTTTTAATTTTCCCCTTTTTTGTTCTCTTACAAATGAAATACAAGGGAATATTTAACATAAAAAATGCAACAGTTTTTCAGGGACACAAGAATTTTAAATGTGATAGTCCATAATGTACAGACTTAAAATTTAAATGTGATAGTCCATAATGTACAGACTTAAAACTGAAAATCATATTGACTGGCTTTTGAATATTTCTGCAATCTCATCAAGAAAAACAAAAGTTTTGGGATATCAGCCCCATTTTTATTATAGCTTCTTACATATTTATTACAGTTTTTAATCTACTTCTAAACAAAGTCATATGAGGAGATACGCAGAAGAAGAGGCAAGCAGGCCAAAATTATGACAACTCAGCATAAGGACAGTAAAATGAAAGCTCTCTATATGCAGATAAGAAGATATATTTAAATTAAAATGTTAATAAAGTCCCACACAGAATCTATGTCCTTACCACGGCAAAATGTAACACATTGTCTTCACTAAAATCATTCTTCAGTTTTCTCAGTACATTCACCACAGCTTTGCAAGGACCACACCAAGCTTGATACACATCTATTACTAAAATGTAATAGTTTGGAATTACAAACAGCTGACTTATAAAATGAACTTACAAAATGAGACACATTTATATTTAGGTTGAAACTGCAGTGGGAAGGCATTCTCATGTATCTTTCAGTACTCTTCTAGTCAATGTGAATAATCACAAATTATTATTCAATCATGAATAAGTCAATGTATTCAGTGGATACATTAGGGTTTCCTCTCTTATTTCAATTACTTTTGACATAGAAAACCTACTTTTGAGACTATTTGAGATTATTAATTTGAGCAACATCTTTTCTCTCATATTCCTTTTCCTTTTAGTTGCTCTTTTTATTTTCTCACTGTTGCTTTTCATTCTTATCTCGGTCTTTTTTCTATAAGATTTGTACCTCACTGACCTGTGCAGATCATTTCTTTCCCATAACTAACCCTCTGTAGATATGATCCCATTACATATTTGTTCCTTCTACCCAAAGGCAATTCTTAGGAGACCTAGGAGACATTATTTTTGGACTAACTTAACTGAAAACTGGAATAATACACATAAGAGAACATTCACTCTCAAGAGTGCTGCAGTATTAATTTAGTTTGCAAAATTTTAGGGAAAAATTTCCACAGAAGTGTCCAGCCCCCTACCATGGACAATATCATATTGGAAATGATTCTTTGATTTACATTTATAAATATATTCACATAGCCTTTCTTTAAAAGATAATATGGCACTAGTCATCTAGGTTCATTATGAGTATTTATTAAAGATAATATATAAGTATGAAAAACTGGACATATTTCCATGAGAGATTAAACAGAAAATAGCAATTGTTAGTACCTACTATACCGTTTATCTGCAGCATTTCATCCCACTGGTCTTGATTGGTTATTATGATCTGAAATAAAATTAACTGATATTTTAACATCTTAAAATGGAGAAAAAAACATCTCTTCCTCTCTCAAATAGTTCAAATAATTAAGATTTATACCTGGAGTGGGATTTCTTTCTTCTTGCTTGCCATTTCCCTGTGATTATAGGAAACATATTAAAATATGAAGCACATTTAACAGTTTTTTTTAAGAAACTGTGTGACATGCGGAACTGATTTATATGGTTTTCAGAACATCACTACCTTCTGATTCCCTTAAAATTAACTCAACTGAAGTGCCTATGACAATGACAGTTAATACCACACGTGGGAATTCTGTGGAGCAACACATAGCTTGTTTGCAAAGCCCACATAGTACAGGAAACAGAACAAAATTTACTTTCTTAATTTCCTAGGGTGTTCAAAACTTTCTGGCCTCAGCAATTTTTAAGCTTATAGTTCTTCAGAATAGCCACAGGGACTTTGATGGGATGACAACTGCTGTAACACTGGACCATTTCAGGAAAATACTGATTAAAGAGCTTCCACTCTGATAACATCAGATTGACCTTCCTGTCTGCTGGGGTACATGAAAAGCAGTGAGATACTTGTGTCCCATAACTAGTCTCCCAAGCTAAATCCTGATACATTCATTATTCTGTCATTAATAAATAATGTCCTTCTTTTTTCTTTTCTTTTTTTAATAGATAATTAACTGTGAACTGGGCAGGACAATGATTTCAGTTAAGATACATATGTGAATTCAGTTTGTCTTCAGTTTCCAAATGAATCTTGAGTGAACAATAAATGTTGTCACTGCATCAGGAGCCTGAGTTTCCAAAGTTCTTGGTTAAGATGGAGGTCTTTGTCTTGGGGAAAAAACAAGGGCCACCATGAATGTGACCTCTGCTGGCACTGTTATCTGACACGTCAACAAGCAAATATGTCCAGAGTTTGTGCTATCCTGATATTCTCACCAAAACTGCTCCCTTCAGATCCCAGACTGAAGCACAGTGGTCAATGTGAGAGCTCTAATCTGAGCCCTAATCTAAAAATATTGTTAAGAAATAAAATTTTAAATGAAGGCTTTCTTCAAATCCCTTAAACCAGGTCGTGAGACAGAGCATGGCATTAATTTCTGTCTTTTAAAGGCTCTGAGGAGATGATACTGCTATTGAATCTAGAGGAAACTGACAGATGAAAACATGGCATATTAGTAGGAAATCTTCAGCAAAAGGGCATGTCTTTCATTGTTACCTTCTGTCACTGAGCAATGACAATCAAAGTGTTGCAAGGCTAGATCTGCAAAACATAAACCAAACATTATAATGGCCTACACATCCCAATGGGCCTACACATGATCCCCAACAAAAAAATATGCAGTCATACAGGCTCAGATGGCAAACAAAAGCACTGCAGAACAGACACTGCTGTATGCAAATACAGAGATATAAAAATGTTAATGTGGAATAGTGGTTATGTGAGACGGACGTGTGAAGCTACACATGACATCTGCACTTTGAAATATAATTTTCACATAACATTCTCTCAGTAATGCAATCAGTATTACACTGATAAAGCCCAAATAGGCCAGCACATTTTCTCCATTATCCATGAAGTGGACAAGATGTTTCTCTGGCCTTGATACAAGGCATCTTGCTATCCATATTTCATCATGCACATGCAAATGCTATACCTCTTACTACATGTTTTACAACCAAAACTGCTTCCTTGAACTAGTCAGATATAAAAGTAGACCTGGGTGCACACCCAGATACAGTGTCAAACTGACGTTCAAATGTGCAGTCTTTACAGACAGACATTCTATATCTTAGCACAAACCCTCATTGACGTATATACATTGAAGAGGTATATATGAAGATACTCAAGAGCTTGTGACATTTTAATGGGCACCTGTGTGTAGGTATGTGCACACAGACATATAGTTCCCTGTGCATAAGTTCTTGTGTATGACAGGGGATCCTTGTGCATTCCTATATAGCAGTCTGATGGACCGTCTGCTCTCTACTCTTGAATTCTATGAAACTGGATTAAATACAAAAAAATTGTAGATGGAAAACACTCACTGAGGTACACTGCAGCTTGCACATGCATGCATGCCTGTATGCTTTCACAAGTGCATGCAAGGACTCATCCCTCTGCAAGCACCCAAACGTGCCAGCACACGCCTCCACTACGCAGGTGGCCACTCATCTGAGCAGCCCCTCTCTGTGAGCCGCCCTGGGTGAGCCCCCGTGCATGCAGGTAAGATCTCTTCCTGCACACACACACACACACACACACACACACACACAGAGAAACACGTACAGGTGAGAAAATGCACAGACACACATTAGTTCAGGGGTGACAGTGGTCTGTGCAGGGTGCCGTAACCAGGAAGAGCACCCAGGTGCTCGTGCACCCAGTGGTTTGACACACACTTTCCATGACTAGCACACCAAGCGGGTTGGGTGCCACTCACCCCTGTGGCAGATGCCCACCCAAGGAGCAGACAGGCAGCCCCAGCCCCTCGCCCACCTGCACACCTTGTCCCTGTCCTGGAGCAGCCGCTCACCTGGGGACACTCCCAAGGCTGCCCAACTGTCACCCCCCAACGGCTCTAACAGCCTCCTCTGTCCTTCACCCTGCCCCAGGCACCCCCTCTCTGCTCAATCTGCAAGGGTCATTTTCCCCCCATCACCTTATTTTGTCAGTCTTGGTCTGAAGTGGCACAAGGAGCCGAGCTGCAGGCATGCAGAGAGGGAAATGAGGAGGGAGATGGGGAGTGCAGGGGTTGAAGGAAGCATCACCATTTCCTGCACTGTTTCTCCTCTGTTTCTTTTACCCTAGGCAGAGTCCAAATTTACCCTTTTAAAGAAAGAAAATTAGTCTTGGCACCTAATTAGCAATCTGCCTTCACTCTGTGTTACTTGCAAGTTATGAGGTAATGAGGGCTAAAAGTGGTGACTGCTAATGCTCACACACTGTCATTGCAGGACTGTGACCACACCAGTTCAGAACAGAGTAATGGTTTTTCAGATGCATGCTTGCATATCCGCACGCCCAAAAATTAACAGAAAATAAAGATGAAGTTCATTTTTACACATGGAAAGCACAGAATTGGTCCAGAGTACAGTGTGGCTGTTTTTATGTATAAACTCCTAAAGGCATCGTAGCTGGTGAGAATTTCTTTGTGGAGGTATAGGTTTGAGAATGTTCACAAGACAAATGTAGGTGTCTCTAAATTGCAGACATTGCACATATGTGTGTTGTTCCTGAGCTAGAAATCATCTGTGCATCCAATTTACTTTTGAATCTCTGCCCAGGCATACTACGTGCTGTTTCATGTATCTACCACATCCTAAGAAAATCTAGTTTCAGTAACTTTCTTGTCACTTTTCTCAAGCTTTCTGGCACTGCTCACCAAAGTTACCTTTATTTCCTGAAACTAGCATGAAGAAAAAGGTAGGGTAAAAACTTGTAGAAGTACTAGAATAGATGTTCTTCCTCACAGTTAATTTTTCCTGATGTTCATTCTGCTGCAGTGGGAATGAGGCAACAATTCCACAGAGCTACAGCAGTTTTCAGTGCTGAGATTGTGCTATGCCCTAACAGATTCTATTAAATCAATTAGGTGGCAAGACAGACTTTGCATTCAGGTTGGAAATAATGCGTTTATATAGCCAATGTTAAATTACTTCCTACATTTTTTACTGGAAAACCCTAGCTTTGGTCTTTATAAATATGGACATTAATCCTTCCAAATAATATGGTTATCACATCTGAGACTTGGTTTCCTAGAGCAAGAAAAATCAGGGATGTACACCGGGTACATCCTTTCCAGCTATCATACATGCCCACCCCTGAACACAACAGATCAGTGAGATGTGTCTCCCCACAGCTCAGGTAGTCCTCATGAAAGAAACTGGTATCTTTGATTTGGATCATACCTAGACCATCTGAAAACAGATGAGTAGTCTGCTCTCTGGCAGTATCAAACACACTGATTAACCAGATTCATGTACAGTTTTCTATTAGTAGTGTGTACTGGCTAGCCCTCTACTAGAGAGAGATGGAGAAGATGGGATCTGGGAAGTGAGGAAAAATTGATTTGAAACACATTACTGTATACTGAAGAGCAAAACCTGTGATATCAGGTAACAAAGATGGATGGATGTTCACATAAGTATTTTTAATGAAAGTTGACTGGTACAGATACAGTGGTGGTTTCTATTTTATCAGATCTAAAGATCTCCAGAGCTCCATTTAAGAACCTCCAGAATAGTTAGCACAGCTAGATTGAACTCAGACCTCTCTATATTTTAGTGATCTTCAACTTGTAAAACCTTATTGCATACTCTTGTTTTGACCGGGACAACTTCGTCTGCAGAGACAATCTGAACAGATATATGTGAAAAGCTTTAGTATCTGCACAGTAGTAAATCCCACCAGGACAGAAACAATAGAGAATCAAAACAATTTCATCATCCTGTTACACTGAGATGAGCAACAAAATATGCTTGAGGTATGGATTTGGTTTTTAGAGAATACCAGACCTGAAAATATGATGGGAAATTACATAAATACTTGAACTGTGATGTAGTCCAAGCAGAATAAGCTGTTACATTCCAGTCATGGAACAAGCTAATAACTCCACAGCTGTACTGGGTAGAAAATTTTGTGGTATATGAAATATTGTTCCTTGCTAAGGTTGGAGAGGAAATTATCACAGTAAAAGAACCACTAAAAACTTTGCCAGAGACTAATTGAGGAATGTTTTTATGGACATAATGAATAAAATAATCAAGCAGTTAAAGCACAATTTGGCTGCTGTAAGTTTGTTTTGGTTTTGTATTTAAATTCCCTACTAACTGGCACTATGTGGTCATTTAAAAGAAAAAGTAGGATAATAGGTAGTTTATAAACAGAAAGAGCACACAAGGCAGAGGCAGTTGAAGAGATGAAATTGAGAAGGCTGCTTCTAAACAAAATTTTGTTAACTTCTTCTCAGTCTAAAGAATGTGCCAAAGGAGTTGAAAGTTTTTCAAGCTGTATTCATTCAAGCTTCTGTAGGAGAAAAATGAAACCGATTTCTCTTTGTCGACTCCCACATTCTGATCCAATCCATGGAAGTGAAAAAGACTATATATTTGTAAACAATTTGTTGTATATCTCTAAATTAATAAAATTATTAGGGACAGAAAACAGGTCTTGGTAAAATGCCTTCAGTCATCACACCATTTAGCCAACTGTGGATTTCAAAAACACACCCCAGTCCTTAGAAGACTGGTGGTTAGAAATGGTGAATACTGGTGTGACATTCAGAAACATTTTGAATTTTGGATCCCATTTCAGATGTCAGTTTCATATCCAAGGTTTTATGTTGGTTCAACTTGTTTAGTGAATGCCAAGTCCTTCTGCATAGAGCAGTGCTGCACAAGCCAGCAGTATTCAAGCACAGGCCACTTTATTTGCTAAGGACTTTGAGGGATAAATGCTGTGTGCCTCCCCAGTATATGACAGAAGCGTGAGACAAACCACAAGTGTTCATTTGTGTCATATACTCCTGAGGATGGGAAAAGGAAATCAGGGAGTTGGTCATGTAGTGAGCTGTTCATACGTCAAAGAGGGCAGTCACTGGGACAGAGAGTAATAGTCACTTGTGAGCAGAAACAGGAAATTTTTATGTGGCTGGAGATGTATTTTTATCTATAAATGAAGGATCCTGCTGGCAGAGGATGATACAGAGCAAGCCTGTGGCTGAATGATTCATTCTATTTGTGAGCTGCAGCTTGGGTTTCTCCCGGGGCTTCCAGTATGTTGTATGCTAGAGGATCAAAAATCACCTCTAAGTCATCTCGAAAACAGATTTTCCTCTGCTGCCGTGGTTTCCTTCCTGTGTCCCTGCTGTACCCAGTGCACATGTACACCTCATGTGCATAGGAGGTGTTCCTGGTTGCAAGGGTGGCTGCTGCACACAACCCAAGTGCCAAACACCCTTCCAGTCCTACAGGCTCACCACAGAGTGAGAGAAGATGCAGATACAGATCTATACTTTGAAAAAGACTGTGTGTACCAGATCTGGTAAGGGGGAGGAGCAAACCTAATAATTTTCAAAAAATGCAAGCAGGATGGTTGCAGGGCTTTAATGGTTTGTTGCAGTGATTTCCTTGAGTACTGTGGTGAACTAGCCCTACCCCAAGTGAACCACATGGCCTCATTGACTTTTCTGTCGTCAGGACTTGTGAGGCCAGTGGCGTTGGAATGCCTATCCGGGTGTCGGAAGTCCCAGATTCTCCATCGTCATTTTGCTAGAAGGGAGGCAGTGGTCCACAGGGTGTTCACCACACTCTTGCCCAAGCTGTGCCTCAGAGCTTTTCATTTCATGGTTGTGCAGTCAAAGAAGTGACCTGCTGCTCCTGTGAATTGCACTGATTAGTCACCACCTTCTCATGCCTCTTCTTTTTTACCTGACTCTGCACCCATACACAACAAACGTAACTTTTTGTGGCATAGACAGCTATACCAGCAGCATCTTTGACCTACTGTCGATTAAATTTGCCAAGAGGTTCTACTACAGTATAATTTAGGAGGACCTGGAAACATCCAATACTGGAGTCTCATACGATGTGGCAATGATGTAAGCCCTGTATCACACATTTTAAAAAGGCAAAGTAATTTATTTCACTGGCAAGCAGCATATCCTTGGTCAAAACTTAGTGAAGATACATTGTAAAAGCTGTAGCACAATATAAATGTAGTGTTCCAAATATTACTACAGAGGAAGGTTGCATATGAAATTTGTATATATGAGTGCACAGTCAGAATGCAAACCTACAGGAAGGAAGCCATATTATTTTTCAACATTTGAACTTAATTCAGAAAATCAGCCTTGAATTTTCTACATTTTTCAGTTATGTTCTTCTTTTCTGTTGCTGATTTCTGGCTTTCCTTCCCTCAACCTTGTCCTTCATTGCAACTGACATACAAATTACTGCTTTAGTGAAATCATTTGTCCTGCAGGTTTCACAAGTGTGTTCTTTGAAATGAGTAGAGAAGTCAAATGTATAACACTGTAAAATAGCTGCTATAACATTGTCTCTTGCAAACGCAAAGGACTAACTTGCCAACAAATGCCACAGATCCTGAAAAAAGAAGTAATTTGGAATTTCATAATGTAACTTGTAAGAACAAACATCCTGGAAAAGATGGTTTCTTATTTCAAACTATATGCATATCATATCATATGATGAAAGTAATTATCTCGAGCTCCCTATTGTAAAAATTAAATAGAATCTTTTGCAATGCATTAGAATAATTATGATTAGTGCCACTCGTAAACTACTCTGTTGAATCCATCAAATAATTCTGGATAATCAAGATTTACAATGTCATCAACAGATGTCATAACTAAACCACCTAAATGAGCTTGTCATGTCTTAGAATCAAGGTAGGTATGTTTTGATTATCTGTTGTCATAACAGTTGCTAGAATTGTTAAAGATGCCTGGAGCTTCATGCAGCAACTCAGCAGAGGTATCTTTTGAGGACAGTTTTATGGGTATGGTACTTATTAGCACCACGAGTTCATCACAAAGTTCATCTGTATCACCATTAAAACTTCATAAAGGCATGCTTGGAAAACATATCCTTTACTTGGTCCTGAAATGTCATGTAGAAATTCTAGTAGCATCAGTTTTATTAAGCTGTGCATGAGCTAAGCAGGGTGGTGTCAAGCACAGCAGCTAGAATATCAGTTGCTTGATATTTTTTCCCTTTAAATGATAAATTTCTGTCTCTGGTATATATTCAGACCTGCCTGAGCTCCTCAAAATACATTCAAGCCAATCTGAGATTTTATTCACTATTTGAACACTGTTTCAAAATGCTCTTGCAACTCTGGGAATTAGTTCCCATCTATGATTGAATACAGCATGGAAGCAAACTCCTTCACCTTGTCATAACATGCTTCTTGCACTGATTTTTGTAAGGGCATTGCACCAGCTCAAAAGTAGTAAGACTGATTTGTCATCCATAATCTGGGGTAAGACAAGAATTCCCTTTGAGTTAGGGATCTCTTGAAGATCCTGCCAAACACGATCAGCTTCCACGCTTTTCATGTGTGTCCAGTGCTGGCCTCCCTGAGGCATTAGTGTGGGAGATATGACTTTTCCACTGTGGAGAACAAATAAGAAAGCAAGAATATATTATCCATACAGAAAAAAAGCAGAAAATTATAGAAGGATAGAGAGACAGATTTAGTCCAGTTCATTTTCCAGTTAAAAAATCCTTTCATCAGTTCTGCTGCCTTCACTTACTGCATAGCAAGAATGAGAGTGCTTTACCAGGTCTGTTTTATGTGGACAATTACTTGACTGGTTTCAGACATTTCACTGTCTTTGTGCTTTCAACTAGTAATTGCTTCTTAGTTCTATGTGGTCACCCTTTCATGTTTACACTAATACTGTATATATGTTCTCATGAATTAAGCTCTCAGATTTAACAAGAAGTTGTACACCCAAAAGATCCATTTCTACAAACAGGAAGGTTTACCTGATGATCCATGAAACAAAATGTGATGAGTTTTTAAATACTATATTCTATCAAAAACTTCTTCTTGTGCCAAAATTGAAGTACGTGCTGATTTTGGCCATGCAGGGTAGGGAAGTGAGACAGGCTTTGTCAGATCCTGAACTACTTCTGTGTGCAGTTCCAGGTCCTTTAAATGAGTACTGATGAGTAGAATATGGATGGTGCACCTCAAAATTACATGGTAGTGGAAAGTCAAGCCAAACACAGGAGTAAACCAAAACACAAGGCAAAGAATGTTGCAAGAAGCTTCTTTTCTGGTTTGATTTTTCCAGTAAAACAAAATTTGATTTGTAAAAATGAATTAATGTAGGGCTTGCATAAACATCTCAAGACAATTCTCCGACAGGAACAGCACCTGTGAACTTTGCACTGCTGTCTCTCTAAAATTATGACTTGGAGTTTGGTGAGTCCTTCCCCAGCATCAGGCACCCTGGCTTTGTGAGTTTTTCTTCCGTGAGGTGGAAGGGGAGGACATTTATTCTACATGTGCCACCCAGAATGTTGAAAATTTCTGAACAAAAATATAATAACATTAAAAAAAATAAAAGGATAAAATGAGATACTTTGGCTCTTGCTGGCCCAGTTCATCCTGCCCAATGTTTGTACTATTTTGATTTTATTTTTTTTTTAGTTGTAGGAGTTCAAGACAGTAAGTTAAGGGAGATACATGATGTGGTTAATGGCAGTGTCTTGTGGTTATGAATAATTATGCAAGTTTTAAAAATTTGATATAATGTATCCTGAGCTGCCTTTAGATTGTGTTAGTACCTCAGCAGAACTGGATCCTGAAGGGAAACATGAATGCTGGAGGACTGGAGTGAGGAAATGGTGACAGCTCACAGAATGGTAGTGAGTTTGTACTAAAACTTCACACTTCCTTTCTCCTACTGTTCTGAAGTGATAGACATGTGATATCACATAAACACCCAAGCAGCAGTGCAGTTATCAGTGCTTCTCCATTCCTGCAGTCAGATTCTTTCTTTGAGACGTTTTGTCCTCAAAATAAGAACCAACTGGAAAAAGGAAGGAATAAACTGTTAAGTATTTTTAGTTTGAGAATGAGTAGGTGAATTCTTCAGATACACCTCAGGCATTTTCTTTGAAAAAACTTTATTACTTGGTATTTAATTAACATACACTTTGGAATAATCCCCCTATTGATATTTTCTCTTGGATTTTTGTGTTCCGTGATGCTTCCTTCTCTCATACTCTTACTTTCCTACGAGAGTACGAATTTTGCACTAGCACAATTAACACAACACTTTTACAAGGGGTTAGAGTTGTTTAATGCAAAACTAACCTGCCTGCAAGTTGCCACTAGACTGTGGTGTTGATATTTACTGCCGTGCTGTCCACTGACAAATTGGTAGATTTTTTTGTTGTTGAGGTAATGGTGTTTTTTTGAGTTTCAGTTTTACCATAATCTTAATTTCCAAATTTACTGAAATGAATGAGGTGTCCTGAGCTTATTCCCCAGAGCTAAGTGCAGCATGGAAATCTGTAATGGCGGCAGAAAACCAGCAAGTGGCATTAACTGCATTGGGAGAGACTGTGAGAGGGTGAGCTGACAGGCTGCAGCTCTAACAACTGGCAAAGAGACAGCACAAAGTCGTGTGTGATGATGCAACAGTGGTTTGATACATACTTGTGGATGCAACTCCCTTCTGTGGCAAGATTGAAATTACCTTTAACAGTAAGACTTGAGGAAATTGATATTATTTTTTCTGTATGCTAAGGAAATTTTTTGAGTTTGGTTTGTATTTTTATTATCCTTTCATGTGTTTCTGGTTCTAGAAACCATGCCCTTATGGATTTCAAGTTGGATAGTTTGACTACTGTATGCATACTTTTGTCTTCTGAAGTTTTCTTTTAAGTCAAAGAATAAGTCATAGCTGAAAGACAGGTTTGCTTTTTAAGGAAAATTGATCTATAGCCTATGTTTAACTGTAGGTTCTGGTTTGCCTTTAAATCTTTATTCATGACTCATTGGAATGCTTCTTTTACTAGTAACTACTTTCTGCTTAACCAGGCTTTCTGTCATTGATCATATTGTCTGTTCAGCCAGAAGGGGAAAATGTAAAGAATGATAATATTACAGTACCACTGATGCGCTTTTTCAGAGCTTTAATGGGATAAGTGTCAGCACTGATGCACTTCAACATCATCTATTGCAGCAATACTGAGAAGTGGAGGAAGAAGACAGCTGAGTTAGCTGACATTTATGTATGTATCTTATGCATGATCAACTTAGCATTTGCTCCCAGTTGAAAGCAAATGTATATAAAGGAGAGGATTATGTAAAGTGAAGATTACTACTCCAAACACACCAGTTATTAATGTAAAATTATGAATGGAGGACTACCTGTCTGTGAGAAAGAAAGACTCATGCAGACATGAGAATTCAATGCATGCTTTTCTAGCTGATTAACTTATCATTTTGAAGGAGAGATAAGGCAGGGAAAAATAATGTCTTGAAGCGTTTAATCAAGTAGCTCGATTACAGCTCACCTCAGATTCTCATCTCCTTGGTTTTGCTCTTTGCTTTTATTTTTAAATATTGTGATGTCGGTAGCATAGTTGATTTCAAGCATACCCTGCCTCTACCAACCTGATGTGTGTTATGATTAATGATTAATATTAAAGAACCTGAGACTAAACTACATCTCTCCAGCAGCTTCACTGTTAGTGAATAGTACCAGGCATGAATTCGTCACAGCTCCCTTCAAAGAGCTCAGGTAATCTGGATCATTTATCAGGATTGCACTGCCCAGTGTGGTTCACTTAACATAAACATTTCCAAAAGAATATAAAAAGGTATAATGAGTCCATGAATGCTAAATTGTAAGGCACTGGAAATTAGATGTGTTAGGCAATTTACAATAATGTATGTAATATGAAGGGCAGAAAGCTTGAATGTTTGATCTGGGAGTGTCAGACCTTTCAGTTTGGTTGCTAAAGCCAAGTATGGATGGAGATTGGGGTGGACAAAATATTTCCCTTATATTTCCAGTGGCCCATGTATTCTTTTCATACTGAGTTCCAGTAGTATTGGCAGAATAAGACAAATATCTGGACTTCCTGAGTTGTGATAATGATGGATTGGTGAGTTCAGATTTTAATTGTCCTATTTATCTTAAACACTTATTTTTTGAAGGGCTGGACTGCCTGCTGAAAGTACCCACCTCTTCAAGATAGCTGGCTTAAACTACACAGATATCTTTTGGGTGGCCATAGAAGCAGTGAGTGACTTTGTGACGAACGGGAAGTTTAAACAGTGGAAAAACAGGGAGAGAGAACACAAACCACAGAGTGATTCATTACGGAAAAAAGATTTCACAACCTTCTCTAATCTTTTTAAAAAACACTCTGTTAAATGTTACGCGCTGATACTCTGATTTTTCAAAGTGTGCTTTTCAAACAGTAGATTACTTGACTTAATTGGTTTACTGTAGCTCCACTAGTATGAGGGATACTCTCAATTCTGGGTGGGTTTTTTGTGTTGTGTTTGCCTGAGGAAGCACACAGCTGGTTGTGCAGGGTGGCAAGAGGCAATCTGTTCAGAGGTCATCGCAGCTGATAGTGAAGAGCCTGACAGACCCTTTTTAAGAGGGAAATGTTGAAAGTATAGCAATTATGCAGACAAGTTTGAGAATGTCACTTGGTGGTTAGGCTACTTCTGAGGAAGAATCACATATGAAAACATGTAAGAAGCTTTCTGAGAAGCTGACAAGTGGGCAGATGCAACTGAGCCCAGTGAAGAAGGAAGGGAACACAGTGCTGATGAGTAATCCCACTCAAATCCCACTTGAGTCTTTCATGGCACCAAAACCAACAGAAAATATCAGGATACCACCAAGTACAAGAGTTCTGTTAAACAAGTTTGGAAAGAAATATGTCAAAAAGACTTCTAACGGTGGCACATTTTGATTATGGTATCAAATATACAAAACAGTTATTGGAAAATGTGTCTGGCTTGAGTTAATAATTGCATTGTTATGAAAGTTTCATCATGTGGTGCTCTTCATGTTGTCACAGTTATTGCCTTTACCCATACAACATTCTGCACAATAAAACTAAGTGTGTCACTTAGTATGACAAAGCTGAAGATCTTGGTTTTTTGTGACATTACAGGAAAAGCTACTTGGTAAAACAAAAGTGAGTCAAGTCAAAAGAAAGAAAAATTTATGTGTCTCCATTTCCAGTTGCTAACTTTCTCAACCTAGCTACCTTTTTTAATGAAAAACTAGTTGTCATCAGGTACTTAAAGGCAGTTGCTGGACTATAGATAAATCCAGAAATGTTATGCAAAACCTGCTGTAGATTTGCTGCACGGGAGCACTTATTTCTTCACCTATGAAATTATTGTGGTAGGTTCATTGCTGGCTTTCCTCCTTACCAGTGAATCAAATTGTGCTTGCACTTCAGCATTACTTCGAGCTGAGTTTATATTGACAGAAATGAAGTGTTTTAAAAAATAGCTGTGGGATTCTAATTTTCATCAATATTACTAAACTGCTCATCCTTTCTGTAGACAAACTTCGTTTCAGCATCTGATTGATTCAGCCAATCTTCAACCAAACGTTGGTTGGGTGGATTTTTTCTTAAGTTTTTTTTAAGTCAGAAGCTGCTTCAAAGGACATGCAAAGTCAGCTTCTGACGTACCAACATGTAACAGTTTTAGAGTCAGAGGCAAGCTATGTTCCCCTTAGAGACCTGGTGCAGCTTTGCTGCTTTTGATCAGTTTTCACCCATCCAACAGCACGTTTCTTTTAATGTGCACAGTGAGGGCACACATTTGAGAAGCTCGTGGTACAGTCAGCACATTCCACAGCACAGACCCCATAGCTCAAAAAACCTCATGATGTTCTCTCTGCTGCTGTTACCAGCCATGTGTGGCAGAACTGCAAGGAAATCTTCCTTTTTCCAGTCTCAGTGGTTCAACCAACAGCCTCGATAGTCTCGACACTCCTTGCACTCACCACTGCCTGTAGTTTCAATACACGGTCACCCCAGGCTGATGCCAGTCCTGTTTTGCTTGGCACGTGGAGATTACAATATGAAACACTATCAGTCCAAAGCAAGAGGTTCACCTACAGAGGGCCCCAAAACTCTTCTAAAAAACCCTCTTTTTATGTGCTTCTGGAGGTTACTGTTGATGTGGTCTGCTCATATAACCTACAGCAGTTTAGGCTGTTTAAGAATGCTGCCTGGGTTCCACACTTCCTGACCAGCATCACTTCTTTCCCTGTCACAGGTAAGTAATCAACCATCACTGCCACAGGTATAGGTCCATAGCTGCTGGCTACTATATGTGAAAACACAAAAAGGAGCTAAAGTCAAAGACTCACAGGGTTGCTGTGTGAAACTCTGGGATTTTGGTTCCCAGTGAGAATTTGCTGGTAGGCATTTCTGTGTAGCTCTCAGAAAGTTCTGAAACCATTCTTTCTCCACGATGAAAACTGGGATTTTGTTCTTGTCAGTAAACACTTGTCAGTGTCTTGGGACTCAGTGAAATAAGGTCTGTTAATCCTTTGTGCCATCTAGTCTTTGCTGACACCAGCACTTCTATCATGCAGACCTGCTGATCACTTCCTTCCTGATGCAGAGGACATGAGTTCCAGTACACCCAGTTTGCACCTATGTTTTAGCCATAGCGAAACGGTCTTGCAAAATGTCTATTTTCTCTGAATATTCCATGGGGAACGATATGTGCATTGGAACATCATGGGTAAAACTCCTCCTCCTCAGTACAGGCATTGGCGAAGTAATTTACTGACATGTAATGCCTTACTTCTTTCCAGATATATGAATAATTCCTGAGACATACCAATTTCACATATAGAGGATCTCTATTGTGTCTTGGCATTTTGATGGACAGGAAGAGGAGCTCTAAACATTAGACATGGAAAATTAAATGCATCAGAGTAGGACATGGGTCATTACAGGTCCCTTATTCCTATTGCTGGAACAGAAAAATCATGGAGCCAGAATTGCTCAGGCTTTGGTTCCTACTGAGCCAGTTTGGAGCTGTGCAAGGCACAACACTGTGGTACAATTGCTGCATATATCCATACCTAATAATATTAGTTTTCCTCATATTATTTAGAAGCAAACTACTCTTGTAATGCTGTTACACAACACAAGAGGGTTTGGCAAGAGAAAAGGCTGAGTTCCCCACAACTCCAGTGGACAGGGATAAGCAGTGTTAATCCAGTAAAAATATCTGCACTGTTAATTCCATTGAATGTCCTGAAAAATCTTTTTTGTGTGCATTTCCATGATGCCCACTGGTTTATCTGAGGACATGTAGTAGCATAGTCCCTTTAAGAGTAATGAATCACAAAGCGACAGGACATTCTTATGCTTTTGTGTTGTGGAACAATTACATGTCAGTTTGGAGGTTAATGAGTTCTTTCCTCTGAAAGCTTATACAGGTTTCAAGAGGCATTCCCCAGAGCAGCTAACACGGTCATTTAGTGATTGCCAAACTGGATGTTTGAGTCATTGTCAGGTCTATTCCAGATACTCTACCAGGGCCTCTTCTAAATCTGTGTAGAAAGGGTTTCTCAGTTTACCAGGTGGATTAATGATATATTTCAACTGCTTGAAGTCTTACCATATTTTTTAATATGCATTCACATAATTATTTTTCTGACTGGCTAGCATCCATCTCATTTAACTCTATGAAAGTGTGTTTTGTTGGTTCTGCTAGCTGATTATACATTCATATTCCCACTGCCCTCCTTCACAGGAACAAGTGCCCAGCCAAGTTCCACTGGCCAGCTGGCAGCACTTCATGAAATACTCCTACTGCAAGGACATTACTCACCAGAAAACAAAGGCTGGGGTTTACCCTTAGCACGGAGTAATGGTAGCTGTTCTCTTCTGATTTTGCAGGAAGAGTTGATGATTCAAAACTTGCTGGATTGCACTTTTGTGTAGATTTTATAGGTGGGAAGCCTTGTGGACTCTCTTCTAGCTTATAAACTTATTCGGCAAAAGACATCAAGCTCTAGCTAACCTTGCTGTGTGCTAGAAGGGTGTTTCTAAAGTCCAAGGACCATGGCTTTACAGACTGATGACTGGGAGAACGCACACCTGTTAGGTGTTTAGGTCAGACAACATCCAAGGCCCTTACTTCTCCCTGTCTTCTCGCTTTGCTCCTGTACCACAATCCCCCAGGCAGAGGCATCCCAGGTACATCACAGCACTCCATGTCTGGATTACAGAGTGCCACTGCTGGCTGGGGTGGAAGTGTCTCCATGGCACTTACTGCTGTAGCCTTGTCTAATGGCAGCTGCTCAGGGAAACATCAGCACAAGCAGAGTGTTGGGTCACTGACGGCCTGTTCCCCGCTGGCAGAAAAACCAGGATGCTTTGATCAGAATCCCATTGGCTGATGCAGTGTGGGTATGCAGGAATAGAGGTGAGCTGAGAGCTTTTTCCCAGGAGCTATTTCATGAGGAGCTCACCACTGCAGAAGTAGGTGTAGAGGATGTGTTCCTTTCGTATTAGGTTATTATTCTCTCTGATCAGACAAGATCTGATTAAACAGATTTTATTCTGTCTGATAATGAGAGAAAAGCATTTCTTTTTAATTTAATTCCTTTTCAAGCTCTGCAAGCACTAGTAAGAGAAAAATTCTAGAACAAAACTAATAGAATTTGATATCATTATACTTAATATTAGAGATATTCTGATTTGGGGTGATTTCAGAAGTCAGTTCAACCTCTGCAAGTGCTATCCATGGTTTTGGTCTATGAAGACTCTCCTAAAAATGTCTTTAACTTCTACCTAGCATTTCATCTTTCAGCCACCTCTGTTTGTCAGACAGCAATTGTTGTTTACCTTTAACCCATCACATTTTGTTACTTTTTGTTACCTTACTTCAGAGACATCTTTTTGAGCTGCCTCTTTTGTTTCTTTGTCTTTTTATCTATTTCTTTCTTGTTATCTCTAAACTTTTTTTGGTCATTTTAAATAATAAATAAGCAAATGGTTATGAGTTACACCATTTTTTTTTCTTCCATTCTCCCTTGCATTGTTTTATCTTGATGTATAATGGATTGAGTTTTGCAACTGAGCTATTTCTCTTTTATAAAACACAAGGTTTTCTTGTTGTTGTAGTCTCCATTTTGCAGACCTCCAAGAGTTCCTTCCTCTATGTGGTTCTAATCTTGCTCTAGTGCTTCTCATGCAGATACCACTGTTTTGAGATTGTTTCCCAAGTCAGACTGTGCTGTCAGAGGAAGCCACCATCAAGACTGTTCAGATATTTCAACAGAAATCCCCTGCTTTGGCACAAAGATTGTCTTGTGAGTCAGTGGGCTGTGTCCATTCCATGCATGCGATATGGGTCTTAGTACAAAGACTTTGGGTGGAGGTACTTGCATGGTGGGAACCTTCTTAAACTGCAGATGACACATCTGCAGAAGTCAGACACCAGGTTGTGTAAGTTTTTGTTACCCAAGTAAGCTTTAAAGCTGTTCAAATCTTCTGGAAAGTGATTGTAGTCACACTATAACTTTGGTTTAAGGCAGTGGTTCTCAACCATTTTACTCTCTAGTCTCCTCATGACAGAACTTGGCTGGCAACAAGTCAAATAAGTCAAGCATTAGGGTCATCAATACCAGACTAGCTCAAGTCTAGAAACCTGGAAAAATGACATTGGACTTTATTGTGCTTGGTGAGTTAGTTTTTCCACCCACAAACATAAAACCGGTATTTCACCAAACAGATGAAAAGAAAACACACAACAGATACACCACGCTCTGTCTGATACCAAACCACTCATTCCTTAAACGGAGTAAGAGCTACTTACAAATACATTGAGGTATTGCTGAAGAGCCACATACTAAATCCATGGTTTCAGCTGGGATAGAGTTCATTTTCTCCTTAGCAGCTAGTCCCATGCTGTGTGTTAAATTCAGGATGAAAATAATGTTGATAACACACTGATGTTTCAGTTGTTGCTGAGCAGTGCTAACTAAGTCAAGGACTTTTCAGTATCTCATGCTCTGCCAGTTAGGAGGTGCATGAGATGCCAGGAAGGAGCATGGCCAGGACAGCTGACCTAAACTGCCCAAAGGGATATTCCATACCATAGAGTATCATATTCTGTTTGTACATAAACTGGGGGAAGTTGGGCAGAAGCCCTCTGATTGCTGCTGGGGAATGGGCTGGGTTATTTGTGCATTGCTTGTTTTTCTTAGGTGTTTGCTTGTTTTTCTTACTCTCTCTCTCTCCTTTTCATTACAGTTATTATTTTATTATCATTATTAGTATCATTAGTACTATTATTATACTTTATTTTAATTATTAAACTGCTCTTATCTCACAAGTTTTGCCTTTTTTTCTAATTCTCCTCCCCATCCCACCAGGGAGGGTAGGGGAACGGGGTGAGTGAGCTGTGTGGTACTTAGTTGCAAGCTGGGGCTAATCCACACACACAGTAACTCATAAATTGTGACCATCTGTTGTAGCACAAAAGGTGGAACATAAGTTGTACAGAGATATTTTGTCCATCAGCCTAAAATTTTAGAAAGTTTTAACTAATCCAGTAGTAATTTCTGCTGCTGTTACTCCTCTCAGGGAGTTAGAAGGTAAAATTTCAAGGGAAGGAGGAAGTTTCAGATAAAAAAGGTTGTTGGTTTTCAGATGCCATTTGTTTGAAAATATATTTCTCCTTTGCAGAGTTCTATAGGTTAGGGGAAAAGATTATTAGCAGTTAGCAAAAGTGCCTTTTACAGATAGGAATGTTTTTAGGGTAACTGTAGAGGGAAGCAGTAGAGCTAAAGCAGGAGAGTGCCTGGTGACTTATGTTGCATGGCCTTGTTTATGGGACAGGCACCACCAGCCTGTGCCCTGACATTTCGTGCTTTCACAGCAGAGCCAGAGGACAGTGAGAGAGAACTAGGAGCAGTAAATGAGTCATCTTGGTGTTCCTCATTGTGGGAAAACGTCTCTCTGTTTCTTCATTGGCTCCACAGTACACACACAGGCACCTGGTTAGGTTAAGCTTTAGCAAAGGACGGTGCTATAATAATGCCAGGAAGAAAAGAAAATGTGGAGCTTGTGAAAATTCCCCTTTATTTACAGCCCTTTTTTCCAGCGGGAACCCTTTTCACCTACTGGTTTTAATATTGGAACATTTTAGGTGGAGTTTCCACAGATAGAGAGTATGAAAATGAAAGAGGAAGAATCCACTACAGGAAGCGGATTCATTAAAAAGCATGGCTGAAGGATTGTTTATCACATCTTTGAGTAAACTGTACTGGCATGCTAATGTTAAGAAGTGTCACTGAATGTGGTACTTCTGCCAAGAAGAGTATGAAATGAAAGGAGCATGTATTTTTATGCTATTGTTTAATATCATATAAAGGTTCTACCTTTTCATAGTTTTTCTGGTTTTTCAAAATTTTCTTTCTCAATAGATTAACACAATTTATTTCTGTGGAGTTTTAGAACTTACACTGCGTTCATGAAATGGTACTATATTTTGTATAGTACCAACCAACCTTTCTAAGTATTCAAGAAAAATCACGAATGAAAGAATCATCATGCAAGTAAAATGTCTTATAGGCTGTCTCTTGCAGCCTTCTTTCCTTTGAAACATTTATCATCTCTCTCCTTCCTTGCCAGGACCTAAAAGCAGGCAGCTACTTTCTTGTTAGCACTAAGGCACTGAGAACCCCCAACATATCTTTCCTTGGCAGAGAGAAAATTACTTCATCTGGAGCCCAGTTTCTCATCTTCCATGTGTGCAAGTCTGATGCTTCGCTGGCGACGTTCCTCAGCTTGTGTGTTTCTACACATACCTCTCTGCTGCTGTGTTGTTTTCCATAAATGATAGTATACATCTACTTTAGTGGGAGAGCCGCTCTGAGCAGGCATCTCAGTCCCAAGTGGGTCAGGAACCGGGACACGAGGTGTGTGCTTGAGGGTCTGAAGCAGGGAGAGACAGCTAAGAAGCAGGAGGGAGAAAGACCGGGCTGCCAAGGAGCCAATTTCACCGAGTGCACAAATGAGTGTATTTGCTGAGGACTTCATGTGCTTTTGGAAAGAATTTCCTGAGATTCACTGGCAGCATATTAGGTGAATCAAAAAATAAATCCTCTCAAGAGTTCAGGTAGAAGCTATGGAGTTGAAAGATTCAGGAATGGGGTTGCTCAATGCATGTGACTTTGTGTGTCACACTTTTTCTTTCCTAGAACTCCAAAGAGTTTGTATTCTCTAACTTCTCAACACAAGAAATCTTACTACAACTGAGGAAGAGCTGGAGCAGCTCACTGCAGCTCCTTGTCTTGCCTATTGTTCTGTTGAGTTTATGACAAGGAGTAGATGACCATAAGCAATAACACTCACCATGACTGCATTCAAAAATTATATATTAACTGCACAGTTTCAGTGATACAGCTCTTTCATTATGTACATCAGCATTTTCCTCCTGAGCGATGGCTTTTGGCCTTTGACTGTCAGCCTGGTCACAAAACTGTCAGCTGATGAACAAGATGTGTCTCTACAATTTACATCACAGCCTTTGCATTACAATGCCTGGTCTTGACTTCCACGGATTTAATATGTGGCTCCTCAATGACAGCTGAAAATAATATAGTAAAAAGGACATGAAGAAATTGTAGGGGTTTTTTTCCTGGTCATTTGTAGCTTTTTTTTTTTTCTTCATTATTTTTTCATGATTTCTCTGGGTTTAGCTTTGTCTGGTATGTATTCTCTGTATAACAATCATTGTACAAATGATGCCCTCCTGCAGCTTTTTTGCAATGTTTTCATCCATGTGCTTACAGATAAGCTAATTTTCAATTTCTTTCACAAGTTTAGCCACGTGTGGTTCTGCTCTGTATGCCAGATAGCTGCTCTGTAGCTCATGGTGGCACGCAAAACCCCAAACAGGAGTGTATATCAGAAAAGGCAGGGATGTGTTTAGGATTGCCACAGAAAAAAAAAAAGTGATAGTTAATTACAATTGTAGTTCAGAACAGGGGCAGCAGGATGCACATGAATCCTCGGCTTGACTGACCTCTTCATGGCAGGGTATCTGGATAGAGTAGAAGAGTAGAAGAGGTTCAGACTCAAACAGTGAAAATACAAGACAGACGACACCTTTAACTATGAATTCTGGGCAGAGTACATTAAGTGAACAATTTTGTTATTCATGGAGACAAAGTTGGTCTGTTTGTATCCCACACAAACTCTGCAAGTGTGGCATCTCCACACTTGACTCTTCTGGTGAACTCTTACAGGTCACTTGCTGTAGTTCACACTTCTTATCTCCAAAGGCAATGAGCTTCAGATATTGCAGACAGGAGAATGGGATTTGTAAATTGTAATGATCTTCCTACTGTGTATGGTTTGGGCAGCCTGAGCCATCTGAAGCAAACAGCATTACTTGGTCATCCTTTCTTTTTCCCCAGCAGTATAAGTTAGTGCTCAGAATGTCATTGCTTGAGCAGAGAAGAAAAAAAAGGAAATGGGAGTGTGCCTTTGGTTCCTCCTAATGCATCTGTTCCTTCTGCTTGCTTGCATTGCCTATCTAACTGCATGATCAGCACGACCTTTCTCTATGAGCAGGCACAAGGAACAGATGCAGCAGAAGCAGAGATTTTGTTTAAAGCATTGATTTTCCAGATACTAGGAAGTATGTACTAGGAAAGATGTGCCTCTTGTGCATCACTGCCAGCACTGCTGAAAAGGATACACCCATGTCAGGTAGAAACAGGCCACCTCTAGGAGCACTGTAGCTGTGACAGCAGTGAGCACGCTCATTTTTGATGGCAAGAATCCTCTTCCTCCACCTAAAGCTTTCTGTTATCAAAATAACTTGGGAATTCAGGGATACAAATGGGATTTTGGTTTTGGTTTGCTTGCCTGCTCTGTTTACATAGGACTTCATGCAGAGAACAATGACAGAAGACACATATAGCAGTTTGATTTTCTTTGCTCCAGGATGTCTGGGGATTTTCCCAGTGTTCGTTTCATAACATTAAAAATGAATGGGATGACTAAATGGCTTATAATTTTACATATTCATTCAACATGAAAGCAATTATTAATGTGTATCATTATCTCCAGAATTACTTGGATCCTGTTAATGGCATTCAAACCACCCATTTTTGACTGTTTTCCAGGGGATATGTCATTACATAATTCATAGCAAGAACAGTACTCTACAATCTGAGCTTAATACTATTGTCCTTTCAGAATTTATTTCTCAGGCCATCCTTCTGAAGAGTGATAATTTTCTATTTTAACCAGTTTTTAGAATGTTTCCAGATCTCAGCGGGGGACCAGGTATTGAGTAGAGCTTATCTCAATCACTTTAGTATGAGTCTTAGATGTAATAATACTGACATCAGTGCTCAATCCATTATCCTCTGAATTAAGAGAACCATAGTGAGACCAGCGAGTGGTTTCACATCACATGGCTGAGCCCTAGTCAGTGAGAGAAGGTAGAGAGAAAATAGTCACGTGTAAAAAAAAAGAAAAAGAAAGAAAAAAGAGCTTAGATTAAAATGCAGGAAAGAGAAATTAGTGGTGAAGGCAAAGAGGCAGAGAGGAGTGGGATTCATGGGTAGTCTCAAAGAAAGTGACTGTTGGGTGGAAGAAGGAGTGGGATGATCTAGATGGTACAGCAAGCACTAGAATGAAGTTCTACCTGAAGCTTTGGTGCGAAATATCCTGCAATTTTTATTAACTGTAAGAAGAAGTTGAAGCTGCATTTCACTTTCCATACAATCCTTGCAATAGTTAATAATAGAGGTTGGGTGGCTGTGGGTGCAAGGATGAAGTACCATAGATCAAATTTCAAAAACATCCAGTTTTCTGGCAAAGGAAGGTGGTGGTTGGTGGGCTGGGCCCGGCCAGCAGCTGAGCACCCACTCTACTGCTCTCCCCGTCCCTTCACCCCCAGCAGGATGAGGGAAAGAGTATGAAGAACAAAATCAAAATTCAGGAGTTGAGCTGCAGACAGTTTAATAGGTGAAGGGAAGAGAAAAAAACCCCAAACAAATAACAGGCCAGAAATCACTTATCTCGCACAAATAGATCAGTGTCCAACCAGTCTCTGAGCAACAGTCACCAAAGAAGTCAATCCCCTTCCATCTTCTTCTGCTACCTCACTTTGCATTGCCAAGCACAATATCATATGATATAGAATATCCCTATGTCCACTTCAGGTGAGTTGTCCCACCTGTGTTCTCTCCCATTATCTTGTCTAGCCCCAGCCTGTTCACTGTGGGGCAGAGTGGGAAAGAGAGAAAGCCTTGATGCTGTGCAAGTTCACTCCATCCCAGCCACACTTAGTGCCACGTGCAGTACTCAAGCAAGGCAGGCAGAGCAGGTCCAGTGCCAGCCAGCAGCCAGTGGTTGCCAGACAGCTGTGACTGGCAACACAGCTTCAGCATCAGTCCAGGAAGTCATCAGTGGGTCAGGGTTATTTCAGCAAGGTGCACAGCCAGGTACAAGTAAGAAGCTTCAGACAGTAGCCAAGGGCAAGGCCATCAAGTCATGATTTGTTACCATGGCTGAGGACATGCATGTAATTTCCCTTTTTCTCTCCCAAACTTGCACACCATTATGGTGGACTGGTAGATTACCAGCCGGCTGATAAGCAATGTCAGATGACTCTGATCTTTACCAGGTAAGTCACCTTGAAATCACTGGTCAGTGAGAATAGGCAGTGACACAGAACACTTCTTCAAGAGACAGATTTTTTATTTAGCCACAGCAGTGTGTCCCCGTTCGGGAATGAACACACCAGACCTGCAGGGTCCACAGCGCAGGGTAGCAGGTCCGAGGGAGGTCTGGTTTATTCAAAATGCTGTTTTTTTTAAGGGGTAGGCTGGGGAGGTTTCTAGAAACTGAGAAGGGTTATGTAAAACCAGGGTGCTTGATAGGTGGGGTTAACATGAATATGCATTTAGGGGAGAGGTTTACAACAATGAAATAACCGGGAAAGGAGGGGAAAATGTCCAATAAGGGAGTGGCAACAAGTCCAAGGGGGTAAAATCCATAAAAACCAGATGAAACGTAGGTCCGAACGAAAGTATCAAACTAGCAACAGTTTTTAGCTTAAAGCCTCTGCAATATAGTCCTTAAACGAATGTAGCCTCTGTGTTTTCCTCAGTCAGGAATTCTTCTTTCCACATGGTATAGGCTTCCTCGTCGTCCTGGCTATCTCCAACAGGAGTACAGTAAGGGGAAAATAATGTACTTGTTGCACCATCCACAGCTTTGCCAGTTTTCCTAAATGCTTTGGTATATCCAACTTTAAAACCTCTCTGAACTTCATCTGTGTTATATTGTGTCATACATCCAGCTGTCACCTTTGAAAATCATGGGCTGGTCGAACTAGTTTATGAACAGGAGTGGATATTCAGAAGACTTCAGAGGACTTGCTTTTGGACCCTGGACACCTCAAATCTCTTAAAAGAGGCAGAAAGGATCCTGAAACCATCACGAGATTTCAACAAAGATTTTTATGGAAATGTCAAGGCAACCAATTATTCAGGATTGACAGAATAAATGTAAGCTCTTTTGTTCAAAGAAATGCCGTCAATCTGAGATATCAGTAGCATTACTTTATAAGTATACTTTATAAACCTCTCAAATCAATATTTAATCTGTGTGAATCCAGGGATCATAGCACTTTCTGTATCCAAGATTGCCAGACTAAAAGTTATGGCAATTTATGGGGCTGTGAAGGAGGAAGCATACCCTTGTGTGACTTGTAGGAGTCTGGGGTGGGAGAAATCTGTCCTCAGGATGCTGGAATGCAGCAAATGACAGCGGGGCCTTTGGCAGAAGAAGGCATTCTGCACTGAGGAGAGCAGGAAGAATGAATCCATAAAAAGAACCTGTAAATCATGAAGATAAAACAGAGATTCCCAGAAGGGATGTAATTCCCAAAGAATATATAATCTGCCTAACGGAGAAAATGTATAATCCAGCACACATTTGTGTACACAGATGAATATACATTGAACAAATTAAACTCCGTTTAGTAAGTTTATTCTGGTTCTGTTTTGCTACATGTGTAAATGGAAAAAATATGGCATCTGATAATAATACAACAGGCAGCTGAAAGTGTCCAGACATCAAAGGGTTTTGGAGGCTGATAAAATATTTCCCTCTCCCAGACAGTGTCTGATCCTTCAGTAGAGGACCAGACCCCTCATTTAAAATTCCAGATCCAGTTGTGGAACCACAGAAACTTATATTTGTTTGGCTACAATGGACCTAAGGGATAACAGCCACAGATCTAGTCATGATGGAAGAGTGACATAAGGCAGTTTTGAATCCTGTGGCCTGTTCTGCTCTCATTCACTCTGAATACATAATTATCATAATTCAGTGAGCTGCTTGTGGTTTTTGAATGAAGCAAGTAAAGGTGAAGTTGTGATAATGATAAGTTTTCATATAATTTCATTTAATATACACTTTGTATCATTTAAGAAAAAAAGATTATGCTGAGATATGCTACTACCCTGTTTAACGTGTGGGTTAGATTAGTGGATTGAGAGTTTAAGTTAGGTGAGGTGGATTAAGAATTGACTGAATGGCAGATCCCAGAGGGTCATAATCAGTGGCACAGGGTCTAGTTGGAGGCCTCCCACTAGCGGTGTCCCCCAGGGTTCAATCCTGGGCCCAGTATTGTTTAACTTGTTAATCAATGACTTGGATGAAAGGGCAGATGCCTCCTCAGCAAGTTTGCTGATGTGACACAAAGCTGGTAGGAGTGGCCAATACCCCAGAGGGCTGTGCAACCCTTCAGAGGGACCTTGACAGGTTGGAGAGATGGACAGAGAAGAACCTTCTGAAACTCAACAAAGACAAATTCAGGGTCTTGCACCTGGGGAAAAATAACCCCATGCACCAGCACAGGCTGAGGGCTGACTTGACACAAAGCAGCTCTGTGGAGAAGGAGCTGGGTGTTCTGGTGGGCAAAAGTTATCTGAAGGCAGGGTGTCAAGAGGATGGAGCCAGACTCTTCTTGGTGGTGCCAAGCAATAGACAAGAGGTATCAGGAAGAAACTGATGCACAGGAAGTTCCACCTGAATATGAGCAAGAACTTGCTTGTGCGGATGACTGAGCACTGAAACAGGTTGCCCAGAGAGGTTGTGGAGTCTCCATCACTGGAAATATTCAAGAACCTTCTGGACACAATCCTGTGCAATGTGCTCTAGGATGATCCTGCTTGAGCAGAGAGGTAGGACCAAATGACTCACTGTAGTCCCTTTCAACCTTACCAGTTCTGTGAATACTTCTCATTTGAATAGATTTTTATGTCCTTGCTATCTAAAAACCACTAGTATAAATGTCCTGTAAAGGAATTTATCTCTTCTATCTCTTCCTCACAATTGACAGAAGAAGTTGTTACACCTTCAGAGTAGACAACTTATTGATCACAGTATGTTGTTGTTACTGAGACACTTTGAGGGAAAAATACAAAGGAATGGATACTTTTGCTGTCATTGCTAAAGAAAGGTAGTGGCAGAAGATCTTAATGAAGCTTCAGGGCATGACACAGGACATAACCTAGAGTAAAACTCGTGTTTGCCTTCAAGAGAGAAGATAGAAAACAATAGCTTGTGCAAGCTGCACAGTTTTATTTGTACCAAAAGCCAGTATTATCACACTGCAATTGGATTTCCTGGTAGTTCACAGGGCTATCCCTGCCATGAAGCACAACATATCCAGGCAGCACATTGTTGTTAAAGCTAAAAAAATTTCATTGTATGTGAGTAGTTTATGGTCTTTATCAAGGTGGTAGTTTTGGATATAATAGACTCTGAATACATGATGAGGCATAAAGCAGACTAATGTTATCAAGATGAAGAAGAAACTCTTAGCCTGAGCCCTGAATTCCACGTGAGAGTTAATGTCAGGCCAGTATTTCACAGCCAGTCTACAGATCACCGTCAACTGGATTGCGGTGAGCACAGCACAGACTGCCACCAAAATCCCAATCAAGCAGTAGTTTGTGATCACCATGTAAGGCTCTTGTATCTCCCTGTGGAACTGAAAGCATTTGTAGGGGTGGTATGTCTTAGAGGTGCCATAGTACGAGAGAAGAACAGGTGTGATGACCAGTGCTCCCACCAGCCAGACAGTGCCCACCCAGGCTGTAGTGTAGCACTTCCTAAACTCGAGCCGGAAGAGGCGGATTATGATGATTGCCATGTAAAACACAAACGTGCTATACATGTGGAGGTAGATGATGGCACTCACCAGCCTGCAGGCAAGCCACCCGAATTTCCACTCCCACAAAATGTAATAGCTGAGGCGAAAGGGGATGCTGAGTAGCATAAAGGTGTGCAGCACCAGGAGGTTGATGATGATAATGGTCATCACAGATTGTGATCTCCTCTGAAACAACTGATGGGCCATCATGATGATCCCAAGGGTGCCACCAGCCAAGTTGATAATGTACAGGACTATGAGAACTGTGCAGAGCTTCTCTGAGGTGTCCAGAAGTGTGTCACTGGAGGAATGGTTCTGCTGGGTTATGCTGCTGTTAGGCATCCTCTTAAACTCTTCCTTTGAAGGTTACTGAAAATGAAAAATAGAAGTGACACATTTTCTTTGTTACTTCCTTTATCGCTGACTATGGAATGCCATAGTTTCATGAAGAGATACTGTACTGAATTGTATTTGAAATTATGTCATACCATGCAACCTTATAGCTGTTGTCATCCTGCGTATGACAGCAGTAACCCATGCCTCTCAGTGTTAAAAACACATTTTACATAATTATCAATTAGATTTTGATTTACTAAACTGCATTCTAGGATTTTTTTCCCAGTTATTTGCCTCTAGATTCAGCCATTTGAACTAGCCAAGACATTGTCTGCGTGTGAATTGTGCAAGTTTAATCTGCACTCATGTTATAAAGCTAAAATTGAAGGTGGGAAAATACTAATATGTGAAGAGTTTGTACCTATCAAGTGTACATACTCTATGACAAGACGTGAGCCATCTTTTTAGCAGCTTGCTAGTTGGGTGCTGAACACCCATACAGTAGTAACAGTTTCTTTCTAGATCGATAGAGCAAATTGAAAATAAAGATCTACAGGTGAAAATTCCATTTCTGCTTGCTTCTGCTCTAAATGTTTTTGCTAGAGAGTTTCACCTGAGCTACTCGACCATAAAAAGTGATAAAATTTAGAAGTTAATTTAAGAATGATCTTCTGAAAGACATAATACTTTTGGCTCTTGTTGAAGCTAGCCACAAAAAGCTACATTCTTATTTAAATTTAAGGCAAAATGTGGACTGTTCAGTTGTTTGGGCTTGCATACAGACTTCTGTACAAATATATGGGGAGAGCATGCAGGGTATATACATACTTTGCTAGTGAAATATGTCCTTATTCAAAAAAGAGTTTTGAAAGAACAAAGTAAGAGTTGCAAAATAATTTCTTAAAAAAGCAGCGTCTTCTCTCTCTGATTCCTTTGAAGTTCAAAATCAGTAAACTTGTTTTAATAGGCAATTCTTAATTCTGTTGCAGTCATCTGTTAAGTGATAGACTGTAACTGCAAAGCATTTTCAGAGAAACTTCTTATTTATGAAGCATCAGGCAAAGCCTGATATAAACCTTTCTGTTTACTTCCCTTTAAAATACATGACCTTAGAAGCATTTAAATGTTTAAAATTGTATACCCACCTAATATTCCAGAGACAAGCATGAGAAATTTGCTTTCCCAGAAACTTTGCTATACTAAAAGTTTTACAAGGAAATTAATATTTGAATGTATAATGCTAATATTTCAAAGTGGCTTTAAGAAGGCACAATCTTTTTGTTGTTCCACACATCATAGTTATAGCTTAATGCCTACATTTTATATCACTCAGAAAGAGATTAATTTTTTTCACTATTTATAGAAATAAAATATTTGAATTTTACCTTATAATCTCTTATTTTTGTGACTTCACCCTTTGCCATTTCGCACAGCCGTGGCATATGTTGTAACCAGTGTGAAAAAAGAGCCTTTGGTACTGTTGTTTGACTGAGAACGGCTGAGGGTTTTCTCAGCCCACATACAGGAAGGAGCGAGCCTTTCCTCTTACTCCAGGGCAACAGTAATCTCGTAGGTTCAAGATCTAATGCTCTTCTGATCATGCAGAGAGAACTGCTGAAAATCTGCTGAGCTGTCAGAGACCATCGCTGTGCTTGGATCTGCACAGACCCACAGGTGTAGTCAGGACTACTGCCCACACTTTGGTCAGTCTTAAAGCTCAGATGGGCAGTGAGCCCATACAACTACCACAAGTTAGCAGCACTTTGCTGCTAAACAAGTAAGAAGTGCCACTGATCAAGAGAAGAAATACACAGCTGAGCAAAGGACTTTTTCATTATGTGTGTGCCTGCCCTCTAAGCTTGTTTTATGTTTAATAGTTTGGCTAAGTGTGCCAGAATAACAGTGTGTAGCAGAGTTAACAGAAGATTTCAGTCTAACATGTTCTAGACCTTCAAGAATTCAGAGATTACTCACTGTTTAAATACTGTAAGTAAAATAAGCTGCAGACATATATGAAAAGCAACTTAAGAGTTCCTGCTGGTAATAAAAGACGTAAAAAGGTCAGCGGGCCTTGAAAATTATGCCTGAACCACCAACACAGATGCTGACCCCAAACCATGTCATTAGTATAAGGTAGCTCACTAAAAAGGAAAGCTTTGAATCAGATCTCTTCTAGAGACATTAAAAAGCAGTTTCTTGACCAGAAATGAAACAGAAAAATGTTAGTCAAGTTTACTTTTCAACTACGGTTTGGGGGGGGGGGAGGGAAAGTAGACTTCAATCAGAATCATCACTACTCAAACATTGTAGGGAACACATAAGGTTTTGTGAGCAATAACATAAAACCAATATTCCAGCAGGGCTGAACTAATATTGCTCCTGCCATCATGAAGTCATCCTCTGCCATGGATGAGAAGATGATTTCCTCTGAGAGGCTGCTTTTGTATTAATTACAGTGTTAGGAAGAACATGATGTGAAAGAGAAGGAAGGAGATAGAAGATTAAAAGAAGATACAAAGATTTAAAAAAAAAAAAAAAGAAAAGGGTCAGTAAGAGAAACAGGAAGGGCTGTGAGCGTGAGAACAAATGTACAAACGGCAGTCTGTAGTCTGTGAGATAGCCTCTGGATAAACTCTGAAAGCTTTGAGAGAACAGTTACCACCTCATCTAGACTAGGATTCAGAACAGGAGGGATGCCCATTTTGGATGCTCCATATACTTGTATGTTTGCAGTAAAAGAACTGTGCAATTACTCCATCAGAGCACTAAAGAATAACAGCTGCATGGGTAATAGCACTCACCAGGTGTGGTTCCAGCATCACTTATTGCCACATAAGGACAGGCTGCTGCCTGACATTGTAGCGGTGGTGGTTGGATGGCGAAACGATGCGCTGGTTCTGCAGAAATGTACAGGAAGGCAGCAAACAGCCTGGGTGCCAGGTACTGCTGGTTCCCCTGCGTTAGAATGATCACGAAACTACACCCACAGCCTCTGGGTGAACCAGGGAAATGCCTGCTGCCACGCGCTCTGACCACAGGACTTGAAGTGATGCATGAAACTTGAAACACCAATAATCAGCTTGAAGAAATTGCATTCCTCAAATGGTCTCAAATGCTGGCACTCCAGACAGAGCTGAATCAGACTCTGAGATCAAGCACTTGAGCACTCTCTTACCTTGATGAGTCCAGTCTGACTCTTTGGATGCAAAATGAGGCCAAAACCCAGCAAAGGTGTTGCATAGATAATTCTTTTGTCACCTTGGGGACAGTGCTGTTGGCTGGCACCAAAACGACTGGAGGTCAGAAACTGAAATCCTCAATGTTTTCATACCTCTGACTCGATTTTTCCTCAAAACATCTCTGGAAGCTTGTATGTTGAATTTGCTCAGTGTGCTAACCTTGCATCTTCAGGTTCTTCTACTAAATTTTAAAAAAACAAATTAAAAAAAATCACTCCAAACTCAACTCAGCCCTGTTATGTGGGTTTTAGGTTAGTTTGTTATTTGAGTACAAAAGGAAATTGAGTCACATCAGCCTGTTCAAATGAACATTCAGCTCTTGCATTGGCTTCTTACTCAGACAGCACGTAGCTTTCCTTGACTAATGGTGAGAAGAAAGACTGAAAGAGAAATGCACCTCTACACAGCAGAGATCCAGGTCAAGGCTAGGATCACAAACAGATTTTAAGGAAGGAAAGAACTGTGTATATCTGAATAAACATTGGGGAAAACAGAAGACCAAGAAGAGTGAAGGTTTAGATTGTTGAGAAGGGAAAACGAAACAGAAGTAGTAGTTGAGAGAAGAGGAACAAGGCCTGTTGGATGTTCAGAGATGGGATGAGTCTCTGTGGAAGTGCCTCTGCTGGTGCCCATGCGGAGGTGTAGCAGAGTTCCTTTAAGCAGGGACTAAATCCGCAGTAGAACTCTAACTTCTTCATTTCATTTCTACACGACTTCCTCTGCTTCCTCTGTCAGTTTACAAAACTGAGGTGTTTTCTGGTCAGTAGAACAGCAATCAAGGCTTCACATATGAGATCAAGAGCTCCATTTTGTCTAGTGACAACCATAAAACTGCACTGCCCCGTGCTACTGGACAGATTTTCAGTTTTAGCTGCTTCCAACCTAGGGTCATAACTGCTGATAATTTAAATGATTCATTAGTATTAACCCTCTATTGCTACCTGCTTATAAGAGCTACATGTAAGAGCTACACATAGGCCATAAACAACAGTAAGTTAGGGAATATGTCTGTTATGCTTTTACATGCTGCTTTTTCTGTGACTGCAGATTCAACCACAGTTCTTGCTGTCTCACTCCCACACTGTTAGACATGAATAACAGGTACTGGACAGAGAGAAAATCATACTCCATGGTTAGGGAACCTACAGAATAATCCCTGTAATTTGCCAGTCCCACCCACCTATGGATCATGAAGAATTTACTAACTTCAGCCAATAAATGGTCAACAAGGTTAGCAGAAGATTTGAGATTCTTGGACTAATCTTCTAATTACTTGGTTGCAGATTTACTGAGAGCTTTCTCAGTAATTTGTCAGAATGAAAAAGCTATCTGGCTTCTCTGGGTATTAGAAATAATAATATATTGTTGCCTTAGTCATGCCTATTTAATATGCCTCAAAAGTAGACATTATGCTTTATATAAATAGAAGTAATATATCATGGACTTCCGTGGAGAAATATGCGGGAGTATATCACAGGCAGGCTATGATTTACCTTTTGAAACAAAACTGTTATTTATTGGGTTTGGTGCAAGGAAAAGAGATTTATTAACATAAATTCAGGAAGTTGTCATTTTTCTCCTGGGCTGGAACATACCGGTTTAGTAATAAGTTAGAAGATTTATGAAATAGTTTTGTCCTACTATTTGGTCTAGTTACCCTCCAACACCTGTAGTGGCCATAAAGTTACTGCTGCTTTAGTTTATTCCAAAAATCTGAGAATGCTGGCTATAAAGTACCATTGTACTCAGGAACAGCTGCAGAGAACCACATGTGAGTCAAGGATCTGGCACTGACAGCATAAACTTTTCCTGGTCCCAAATGCTTTCCTTTCTGCTTGCCCATGCTGTCACTCATTGTCTTTGTCAAATTTCCCCTTGTTTTCAGCATCACAGCCTTTCTTGGAAGTCTGAATTTTAAGGGGTAGCCCCACAGAATGCTACTTTACCTCATTTCTCAAGTTCTGTTTGATAAATAAGGTTGCAGACACAGAATCTGAATTCTTCTTACCTGAGACTAATACACAGAATCAACAAGCTTTGCAGTAATTAGATCCCTGAAACTAATTTTTGCTTGACTCAAAGATGGGCAAGGCTTAATCTTTATTAAACTAAAAAGCAATTAGGAAGAAAGTACATAAACCAATTAACTCATGCAGGAAAGCATGATGGCAGTTTTCAATGAGTTCTAGCAAGTGTGGAGGGTGCCCAAAACACACAGGTGATGCTTCCAAGGTGGGGTGGAGAGGTTGATTTTGGGATTGTTCTCGCCCTCTACTCCACTCTGCTGAGAACCCACCTGGAATACAGCAGCCAGTTCTGGGGCCCCAATATAAGAAGGACGTGAATGTGCTGGACCAAGTCCAGAGTAAGCCACAAAATGATCAGAGATCTGAAGCATCTCTCCTATGAAAACATGTTGAGGGTGTTGAGGTTGTTCATTCTCAAGAAGAGAAGGTTCTGGGGAGACCTTTGAGCATCTTCCAGTACCTAAAGGGGTCCTAAAAGAAAGATGGAGAAGGACTTTTCACAAGGACATGTAGTAAGAGGATGAGAGGTAATGGCTTTAAACTGAAAAAGGAGAGATTTAGATTAGATATGAGGAAGAAATTCTTTACTGTGAGAGTGGTGAGGCACTGGCACAGGTTGCCCAGAGAAGTTGTGGATACCCCATCCCTCGTAGCACTTAAGACTGGGCTGGATGGATCTATGAGTAACCTGGTCTAGTGAAATGAGTCCCTGCACATACATGACATTTGAGGACTCTTCCAACCCAAGCCATTCTATGACTGGTTTTTGATTTTGGGTTGTTTTTCTGAATTCCCATTGATCTTACACTCTGCAAGATCATACACCTGTGTGTTTGTGACCATCTCTCACAAAAATGAGCTTTATCTTTACTGAGGTAAGTTTCCCTTTTTCTGGAAGAAAAGAAAACGCTCATGTTCTGGATAGAGTTCTAGAAAGAGAACTAGAAGACAGGGATGAGGACACTGAATATAAAAAAAAGTTTGCATTTGTCATTAAATTACTTTATAATTTGATGAGTCTGGTGTCTAGAGGCCTGTCACCCCAGTTTCATCAAAATACACATCCCACATAGTGCAGTTGCTAAAAAAACAAGACAAAAGGGGATTTTGAACTATTGAGAACTTGAAGTATCCTATATCAGTTTTGTAGCACTGAAACCTATGAGTGAATCAGAAAAAAATGCATTAACATTTATCCTTATGGTTGTTGAGTGTGAATCAATATAAATAGTGTGAATTCTGAGATATAAAAGAAATTAAATATCAGTATGAAATAGAATACCTTGAGCACCTTCAGTAAACAGTGGTAATATTTCATTCTGTTCTCAAGGGTGAAAAATAGACTGGCTGTGAAACAAGATTTTTTAGTTCCTGTCCCTAAATAGAGAACTGAATGCAAAATCCAGGCTGCAGGCTACCAGACATTTCTGATTTAATTTCCTGAGGGATATCCAAAGATGCCTAGAGAAAAAAAAGTGAGCTTGAAATTTGAAATTTTAACTAATTTTGGCTAGTGGCCGTGGACTGAGTGTTGTATTTACAAAAACTGACCCTCTCACCTTCAGAGCGCCTTGTCCTTCTCCAGGGGCTCTCTCTTGGCTTTGGATTTCTTTTGGAACCAAAACAGCCAGTTCCTCCTCTCCTCATGAGGAGGTTGCAGACCTCTTAAATGAAACAGTGATTACCCTGACTTCTCTGACTTACATCCAGGCTAGCACCTCTGCTCCTTCTAGTCTTAAGGTATTGATAAGTAGCAACCACAGGCTCCTTACAGAAGGGTATTCCTTTACAGGAAACAATAAATGGCCTTTAAGAAAAAAGACCTTTAAAGCAATAAAGCAGACTCTATGCTTGTTTAAATCTCACCCAGGTTTGCTGTTTGCAGAAATGTGAGGAACCATTACTCCACAGAATCATAGAATCACAGAAGGGTTTTTGTTGGCAAGGATCTGAAAGATCATCTAGTTCCAAACCTGGCCCACATGGACAGGGATGCCACTCACTCAGGGCACAATCCAGTCTGTCCCAAAGCAACTCCTAAAGGCTTTTTGCTCACTACATTGGATAATATCTATGACATTGTATATATTGTACACATTATTAAATAATCCTGCCACATTCAGCATTTGGAAAATGAAATAACAATGTAATTTCTGATGCCTTTTTTGCTAATTGGGAAATCTCTGTGCTTCCATTATACATGCTGTTTATAGGATTGAAATGAAACAAATGCCATGCTATATGTCTGTTTATACCCCATATTCTCAACACATGGCAAGAGAATATGTACAACCCATCAAAATGCTTGCATACTAAAATGATCATGATTTTAAGTACCATCAAACTGTCTACATAGATTTATTCAATAGCTTTCATTGTTTCTTTGTTTTCTCAGTTCAGGGACTTGAGCAATTACTGTAATTGTAAGAACATTTCTGCCCTAGAACATAGATGGGTCATGGTGCTAATTAACATACTTTAAGCTACCTCTATGAAAATAAAATATGTGACAGGTTGCAAATGAACAGTTTAGCAGAGTCCTGTTGGACTTATCTTTCTGTTGTAACAAAAACAGATTGTAGAACAAAAGATTAGGATGGAGAGGAATATTTAAAATTATTAATTTAATTGCTTTTTATTCAACCACCAGTAGTTCTTAGAAAAGAAGGATGGGGAAAGCCTTTGTTAACGCAGGTGACACAGAGGAAATTATTTATCTGTATGAGCAACATGAGGTTACTTTATAAAATCTTTTACTCAACTACAGCAATTTTTGAATGACTGAAACTCAAATGAGTACAAGCTTGAAACTTGAATATTTTAATACATCAGCTGTAAACTGAAGAGAGGCACGGAGAGTGGGAGACAAGAACAAAAACCAAGTCCTGCCACTCCTAATATTGTCCCACTGTAAGCAGTCTGTCGGCTTCAGAGATACAGGATAGGGCTAACTTTAAAAGCATAACGGGATCTTTGGGTTCCAGCAGCTACTTTCCTATGAGGGTAGAAGCAGGCCTTTTTCGGGTGCTTTGTCTTCACTTTCCATGTGAGCAGGCAGGGACTACTGGGTGGCCAATATTTTTGAGCTCCAAAAAGCTTCTCCTGTCTACGTTTGGCTGAAAGTCTCCAAGAAAGTGTGGTGGAGCAGAGATTAGGAACCTACTTCTCTTCATCCAAAAATTAGGTAGAGGAACAGATCCTAAAAGAACATTAAATCCATGCAATCTAGCACAAATATTTCACTTGCTAGTGATGTACTCCTTTTCCAAAGAGCAGAGGGAAAAAATGAGGCCCAGGCATGAAGAAGAGAGACTGCTGGAAGCACTGTAGCTCTTGTGTCCGACAGGAGGAATCAAACACCCAAGGCATTTAGAAATTGAGGGAAATGCTCAGCCCCAGGGGCAAAGCCTAGAAAAGGGGATAGAAAAGTGCTTAGAATTGGATGAAACATCTGAGAAATACTCAAAAATTTTAAAAAGGAAAAGGCAAATCAAAATCAAGTTTAATGGCAGGGCTAGGAAACGTTGGGTTGTTCTTGTTCTGTTAAAGCAAGTGGAAGGAGAACTTTGCTTTTTTCAGGCAGCTGCAGCAGGAACAGGACTTGATAGAACCCATGTTGGGCTGCTGCATGTTTGAAAAGGCATCTGTGGTACTTCTCATGTAGAGAGATTCATTCACAGGCTAAGTATACATTCTAGAAATAAATAAAAGGAGAAGCTGATATTTCTTTAATCATAGCTGATAGGCTACTAACATCCATGCTAACTTGCCTGACCAATCTCCTATTGGGCGGTGACAGTGTTGTCAGATATCTGTTAGTACAGACCTCCAGGACCTCAGGGGGTGCAAACCTTTCTGTAGGGAAATGCAATCATCTGGACTGCGAAATAATCAAAAGATCCTGAAGTCTTTGCTCAGCTCTTATTTTAAATACTTGTGAGAAAAAAGCGATTGCACTTCAGAGAGTGCCATAGGACTAGCTGCAGCCAGCTCAGATTTTATACATTATAATACTTTCAGATATGTTTCCTGTATACCTCTGAGAAAAGTAGAAGCCAAAAAATCAGCACAGGAAGTTCTCTGCCTTGTCTACTATTTCTTTCTCACTTGGAGGTCCATTCTGTGTTCATATGAAAGCCTTCAGGGTGGTACTGGCCTCAGCATCCTATGGCTGCTTTCCAAGGGTAAGGGGGCAGGCGACTGTTTGCCCAGGGTTACCACGGACCCATGCTATGGATTTACTGTGCAAAATGTTTCACCTCACACACTTGCATGAGGAGGTTTTCCATGCTCCAAGTATCACACTCAATTACCTACTCCCACCGTATGTAACATCCCTTCAGCAGCTCACTACGAGAAATAAGTCCAAGGGGAAGATTTTCTTTTCAAGAGGTCATACTCTTCCTCTAAGGAAATTTTGGTCTCCTTGGAGATTTATTTTACTTAAAACTGAGAGAGAGAAAAAGCTGCCTTAAATATGATTAATAATTTGATCTAAAGTGTAGATGAAGATCAGGAAGGAAGTTTACCTACACATTTCAAAAGTACATAGAATGATGTGTTTCAATTGTACATTTTCAATGTACAAAATAGCAGAATAATTGTAGTAGAAACAAGCATCTCTAAAAACATTATATCTAGCTGTAACCTGAAGGCCTAATTAATCTAAAAATTCGTAATTATGTTCCTTTGCAACAGAAGTTGTAAACTCTCAAAAATAAATCCAGGGATTTTTTTCTCAGTTCAAAGGAGGATAGTGAAAAGACCAATTAATTCTCTCACTTCTTAATTCTTTTTCTTTTTCACTAAGCATGGTTTTCGGCAAGATTGTCAAAGCATTGTTAACCAGCATCAACTAGTTGCTACCTATGAGAAGCTAGAAATTTATTGATTTAAAAGTTCCTTGTTAGATCCTCCTGATATTTCAAAATCCTCCTGATTAAAAAATGAATAATTAACAGCTTTTTCCTGTTTGAGCCTTAGTGATTTTTTTTGCTGTACATGTTCAAACTTAAAAATTTGAATAAAAATAAAATTGTATCAAAATCCAATCTTATTTTCTAAACTAAAGCTTTTTGGTGTGACCTGAAATGCCAGTTTAAGGAATTTTACAGCCTTTAAACTCTTTCTTTAAAAATGTGGTTTAAATTCTTTCTGGCAGCTAAGATAAGCCCTCAGTCATTTTTCCCAGAGGGATGGGGGAGAGAATTGGAAGAGCGAAAAAGAGAAGAAAACTTTTGGGTCAAGATAAAGACAGTTTAATGAGTGGGGAAGGGAGCAGGGAAGGTACAAAGGGAAACATAAGTTAACCAGTGCAAAAGTGATCATCCCTCACCACCAGAAACCGATGCTTTACTAGCCTTTGAGCAACAACTATTTTGGAAAAGTTCTGCCTCCCCAGTTTTACTGCTGGGTGTGATGCTATACGGTATGGTCTATGGTCAGTTCAGGTCAGCTGTTTCAGCTGCATCCCCTCCCCTCCTCTTGCCCATCCCCAGCCCACTATCCAGAGGGTCAAACTGGTAAAACAGAGGAAGGTGTCTGTGCTACATAACTGTGGCTCAACAATCTAAAGTACAGCACCATATGGGCAGATATGGAGAAAAATTACTCCATCCCAACCAGAGCCAGAAAAGAGAGAAAAAAAAAAAAAAAGGACAATTGTGAAGAAAATGGTTGAAATATTCTGAAAATGTATAAACCCCCCAAATTAATAATTTCAAAATTAAATATTTTGTTCGGAAAAATTAGAAATAAATGGTCACAAAGTTCTTCTGGAATACGGACTAATCCAGGGAAAAAATCATTCTATGGTGCAATTTTCATCTGAATGAATCAGTAATAAGGACCATATTACTTAACATTTTTTCTATAAACATCTGTCTCTAGTAGCCAAAATATCATGGTTTGTAGAAGAAGGCAGGGACAGAGTAGGTTATAAAGAGTTTGGTCACTGGAAGATGGGGCTTATCAGGTGAGTGAGGGCTTCAGGTGTGAGAGTTAAAACATGGCACTGAAAGAGCCCTGCAGAGAAGCTGCCAGAAATAATTGGCAGTCAGTTAAAAATAAAACTCCTCGGTGCTGAATCTGATAACTTTCAACATCACCACGAGCTGTGTGACTGCACAGAGCTTTGTGTATAACCTCGACTGGGAGGGAGCAGTAACGTGCTGGAGGCCAGGGCTGCTGTTCAGAGGGACCTCAGCCAGCTGAAGGAATGGTGGTCAGTCTCTCCCCTGCTGTAATTTAGTTAATTGTGCCTTGGGGCAGCCAGCTGTCTGGCTGTTGGTAAAACATGCTTTGTAACTGAGGGGGCAGACAAGATCATGGAACCCCATGTGTGTTGTTTGTCAGATCACTTTTTAAGGGCTAAGGGCTTTGGGTACAACCAATAAAGTTTGGATCACAAACGGGGGAAGCACAGAGGCAGGCACTGATCTCTTCTCTCTAGTGACCAGCAGTAAGATACAAGAAAAAGGCATGAAGCTGTGTCAGGGAGGGTTTAGGGTGGATATTAGAAAAAGGTTCTTCACCGTGAGGGTGGTTGGGCACTGGAACAGGCTCCTCATGGAATTGGCCATGGCCCCAAGCCTGCCAGAGCTCAGGAAGCATTTGGATAGTGTTCTCAGGCACATGGTGTTATCCTTGCATTGTTCTATGCAAGGTCAGGAGCTGGACTTTGATGACTCCTGTGGGTCCTTTCCACCTCAGGATATTTTGAGATTCTATGATATTCAAAACAATTTGAGAGTAGTGTAGCTGTGGGTCAGGAGGCCCAGAAGAGGTGTTTGGATTCTCCATCCTTAAAGATTTTCAAAACACAGTCCTGGGCACCCTCATCTCACTATGAGTTTAACTGTGCTTTGAGCAGGGGATAGGATTAGATGATCTGGAAAGATGTCTAACTATCTATTTTTGGCTGTGATTTTAACTCATCTTAATACCACAGTGGTGAACCTTCCTTCCACATCTTTACTTCGTGTTCATAGCTTTGTGAAGGTTCAAGTTACTAAATTTGGTTTCTAAATATAGTAACTAACTTCAAGCAATTACTACTGTGGAACATTTAGTAACACAAATTTAAGTTATCATTTGCTCCTACACACATCCTGACCTCCAGAACAAGATTTTGTCCTTGCTATTATTTTATCAACTCAATACTTTTCTGTTATAGCAGAAATACCCCTTGACATTAAATTACATGAAACCACCTTGGTCCAACATAATTATTACTTTTGTAATTTTTACTTCACCAGTAACTGCAGTGGTTTCACACTCCTACACATTTTTGCAAAAGGTGTTGTTATGGTGATGCATTTCACATGTTGTATTTCTTCAGATGTCTCTACTACCACTCTTTTGTGTCCCTTGTGTAGTTAAATATGCTCACGAGTGACCAGTTTTGGGTATTTAATCAAAGAATAGCTAAGATTTTTCTTGCAGATTCTTTCTTGTCTCACAGCTTGGGTTTACTTATTTCTCTGAGAATTAATTGCTTGCTGTCTAATTTCACTTGTCATATTTTTCACTTATTCCTGTAATTTTGAGCTTCCTGTTCTTCACATTTATTGGGGTGTTAAGTTTGCTGGTGGTGTTTGCCAACCTTGTTTACTGTCCACACCCCACTGCTGCATTATAAAGAGCTCCAGCTCTTCAGAAATACCAGAGAAGGCTCAGCCTTTCAAAATTCTTAGTTCACTGAACATCGATACTACTCAGCAAAAGAGGTATCAGCTCAGATTTGCAGTCTCATGCTAGTGGCAGATGCAACGAGAACTCCACTTTCATGTGTGATTATTTTTAATTATTTTATTTGTGACTCAGTTTCCAGGTTGGTTATTGTTGAGACAAAGTAAAGCGCATGAAAAATGTGCAACAACCATTCAGTAGCCCTGAAAGAAGCATATTCTTGAATATCAGAGCAGTGTTACAGTAAATTGCCTCTTTATTTATTACAATAGTGCGTACAGAGGAGATAACAGCAGACCTAAAAAGTCTCTGCATATATATGGATTACATTTGTAATGAGAAACAACTCTACTAATTAACTCTGCTCCCTAATGAGATTAAATTCATGTACTAAAAGACATTTATAATAAAGTCAATACAAACACAAAGTGTATCAGTTTCTAACTCCATTGTGGCAGGGAGACATAAACAGTATCATGATTCTATATTGTCATGGAACAGTGAGCCTTGACAGGGAGGAAGAGGGGCTTAGTGTTGGTAGGCTGAGATGATTGTTCCAGTTTCCACAAAACCCCCAAGAGTTTCCTTCCCTCATCCCTTCTTTACCTTTCCACATGTAGACCATTGTCTCTCATTTTTAAAGTTAATATTTGGAAAAACTTGATACATAAACTTGAATATGTAAATTCATTAAAAACAGTGTAAGCTCAAGTTGTAAGCTTGAGTCGAAGATATCAAACAGCATGTTTTTCCAGTGCACGCACAATTATTTTCATGACTGAGTCAATGGTGAGGAGGGCTGTTGACATTTTGATTTTGCATTAAGTAGTGGATGATCCAAAGTAAGAGAGGTTGATGTGAGCCTGCACCTTGGATGGGTTCCAAGCAGAGCTCAGTACCGTGCACATTTTGTTTCCAAGTGGTGAGCTGAATTCTTAGCAAACCTCATAAAGCATATTCCCATAGACCAGTCCCATGACTTATTGTCTGCCATCCACTCTATGAGCATCTCCATAATATGCCGTTTGAATGCTCTACTAGTTCTTTCCTTTGAGAGTGTCCTGTGTTTTAAATTTCTGTGCTAACTTGTGTCTTGCTTCTTGTTGACATTGGGCACGAGTCCTTTCCCGACCATGACCCTGCTATGGACGGGTTTGCCTGTGGATTTGATAACTGAGTCCCCAGCTGGTTGTGCGTTACCCTTTCCAGCAATAGTTCTGGCACCACTTCCATTAACAAGGTCCAAGTCCAGTTGGCCTACTCATCTTAAGTTCAACAAAGTCAAATGCAGGATCCTCTACCTGGGGAAAAACAACCCCACGCACCAGCCCAGGCTGAGGGCTGACCTGACACAAAGCAGCTCTGTGGAGAAGGAGCTGGGTGTCCTGATGGGCAAAAAGCTGCCCATGAGCCAGCAGTGTGCCCTTGTGGCCAAGAAGGCCAAGGGTGTCCTGGGGTGCATTAGGAAGAGCACTGCCAGCAGGACGAGAGAGGTGATCCTGCCCCTCTGCTCAGCCCTGCTGAGGCCTGGAGTGTTGTGTCCAGTTCTGGGCTCCCATTAGCAGACATGGCCCCTCAGGCTAGGTGTGGAGGTTCTGATGAGTCCCCAGAGGGGAGTTACCACACCTGAGTCATTGGTGTGAGGACAGGAACATCCTCCTATCTCACAGGCCTCTTAACACTCAGCTTTTAGCCCGAGGGCTCAGGTGTGCTCTGGGCAGCTGCTGCAAATCATGTATTGTTAACAGTTCCTGAGAAATGACATAGAGGGTGTAGAATAAACTGTTGGGTTACACCCACACAGTGATGAACTGGTCCCAGCTGCTCTAACTAGGGCACAGGGCTAAGAGCAAAACCAGCCAGAGGGTCCCAAACTGGAAGCATTTCTGGGAGTGAAGGAAGTTACTGGTTGAGAGTGAAAGCAGCCACTTGGCCTGTCTGCTGCCTCACCAATAAAAAAAAGGACTGTACATTACTTAGAGCTAGCCTTCAGGGAAAGGACACTGTATATTACCTTTATTGGTTTTTCTCTATCCAGAAAAAATCTGGTTTAGTAAGCAGCTGTTTGCAAGAGGGGAAAATTAACTCACCGAGTACCAGAAAGTTTAGTTTGATTTTGTGAAATTTCTCTCCGGGAAGTCCAGCTGGTGTTTTATTAATGACCCCTTGACTTTTGAAACCAGCCCTTGCTTCCAATCAAGTCATAGCCATAGGGTTTACTTACAGGAAAAACGCGCATAAATTCCTATTTCTCTTGAGAACAGCAGAAATGAGTGACTTTATGGGTCACAAATGTCCAATCCTACAACTCTGTTCAAGAGGTTTCAGGAACTGCTGCCTCTGCTGCCTTCAGGGGTTGTCATGCCCATCTCTGCGTCCCTGGAGAAAGCATCAAGTGCCTGAAACATCAGAAACCCCTTTCTTGGCCTGTAGCTGTGGAGGTCCTTTCTTCCTCAGCCAGTACCTTTAGTCTAAGGCACCCTGGTTCTTGGTAATAATACATGGAACTGGAAATGTCAAGTAACACAGACCTGTGGAAAACAGTGTGGAAAGAAAAGATCTGGATCCTAATGGGAATTTGACAAGTCAGATTACAGTTCGATAAATGCCTCAAATCAGCATTGCTGCAAAAAGGTCTTGCTGTATTTAACCTTGCCTTGAATTGATTTTCCATGACTCCCTGGTGAACTAGAGAGGGAACTGATGGAAAGAGCGCTGCAAGGGTGGGAGTGTCTGAGGGCAAGTTTGCTCCTATCAGTGAGACTGACACTTTTTGGCAACTCTAAGGATTCAATAAGCAAAGTAAGATTGAAGGCCAGAGGCGCAGTCCATATAACCTTGCTGCTGTGTGGCATAAACATGCTAATATTCTGCTCTCCTATCCTCATCCCCTGTCACATTCTCCAGGTTCTATCCTCTCTGTGTCCTTCCGTAATACAGCTTTTGTGTTCTAACGTGGTTGTATTCTAGACCAGAACTATTCTCCATGATCCAGTCAGAAAAATTAGGGTTGTCTTCAGGGCTGAGGTGCCTCTGACCAAGCAGGTGATGGTAATGAAAATTTCCCTTCCTTTATAGATTTTCTCCTACATCTCCTGCAGAGTTAACAGAGATTGCATTCTCTGAGGGTGGATGCAGGCTTTCTGTGCCAGACACTAACTGTCACAAAGCAAGGCAAGTGGCAAAGTTTGCACAGACAGTCCCATAAAAAGCATAACTTGATGCTGGGTAATATCACCACTTAAATAATGAAATTATGACCACTAAGCTGCTCATTATCATTCTGAGTTAGCGTTAACATAATGATCATCAATTTTTATTTGGGAAAAAAAGGCACTAGTATTTTTTGGGATGTTGTGGTGCAGATTATTGACAATGTGTGCACTTTTACAAGAATTAAGCAACTTTTGATGGGCTGTAAACATGTAAACATGTTTGTAAACATGTTTCATTTTTTGAAAGTCTTTTCAAATTCAGATACAAAATACTTTTAATTTACTCATATTTTTGCAGGAAGGACTTGCTTTACTTTTTCAGCGCGTACTAACTTTGTTAACAACTTTATTATGATAGAAGGGTTATAATATAGTGTTACAAAGCTATGCAGTGCTTACAGAACACATGGAAGATATTTTCTTTAAACAACCATGTTGCTACAGAAAGAAACAAAAATTCTGTGCCATGTTTCATCCTCTCCCGCCTCAAGGAAAAAAGGATGTGCTTGTGTAGCTTTAAAATAGATCTGAATATGAGCAGTTTATTGCTTTCTTACTGACACACCATTAACTAGTAGTGAACTACACATTGAAGTTGTCTCCTTCCATACTGTGAAAGTCTCTTGTAGTTTCCCGATTACTGTTGAATCTGGCTGGTAGTTGTCTTCCTCTTTGCCATGACCCTTTTTATGATCAAACATCCCGAGAGATATAAAGGAGCTTGAATCAAGAGGAAGGAAGACAGGGAAGAAAGACTTAGAAGAGATGGGATCCTATAAAGTAACGATCCTGATGGGACCAAAACCAATGAGCTTAGCTGTGATATCGCATGGGTACACAGCAAGATCAACCAATTGTTGTTTGATTGCTCTCTCATGTGCAAGAGATGTTGAAGGTGAAGCAGAAAGGAATGGAAAGATTTGAAAGTATGAAAAGGTGGACTTCAACAGCATCATAAGGAGAGACTGTCACTGGAAATTAATCAGCTGATAACCTCTAACTTTACAAATGATTAAGTTATTATCCCATTGACTCTAGATGAAAAAACATGACCTAATGCAGATGGCAAGGAAGAGAAAGATACATTAGCAACCGATGTATTGGATTATACAAGTCAGAGATTTATATTCTTTTTTTGTGGATAGGTGGAAAGCAGCTGAGCTATGAAAGCCTGAATATCTTTCACAGAATTATTTTGCTGAATTTTTTGTTTTGTTTTTTTTTTTTCTAGTGGAATTCAATTCTGTCTTCAGGGACAGCAACTGACTATGCCTCACTGAGAAATAATAAGCTTTTAATCTACACTAGGTCTATTAGCTTTTTCTATTCCTCCAATCCAAGCAGTAACATTTTCATTCCTTTTCGCAGTGGAGTAAAAAATTTATAGCGTTGATTTCAAGCTAAAGGTACTGTAATCAGTTATAAACTTCAGAATTGCACAAAATCAACACAAGATTTTTTAAAAAGCATTGCTACCTTGGATACCTAAAATATTTGACATTTTAAGACAAGACAACTATGTCTGAATGATCTAAATAAAATGATCCTCACTGTAAAATACTTTTAATTGAATAATTCTGTAAAGAATAATACATAGTAATAAGGCTTTTATTTGAACTTGCAATGTTTATTTCAGTAGCAATGTGCAATTTTTGTTAAACAACAAAAACTCTTTTTTGCTACAGTGATACCATATCCAAAGGGTGATTTTGAAAAAAAATATTTTAAGAAATAACTACTTATTGCCGGTTTGGTTTTAAATAGTTTGTTTAATTGTTCAATTCACTTAGAAAGTTAAGTTTGCCTTTACAGTGAAGGAACAGGAGGAACTATAGTTTGCCTGATGTTTTATGAGAGCTTGTGGGGAATAAATAAGAAATGTGTGGTAAAATTATATGGGTCTTTAAGTTTCAAAAATCTGTACCTTAGTCCATAGAAACCTGCTTTTCTATTTGTGTTTCTACACTGCAAATTCTCAAATCTCCTGCTAATGCCTTTGACTTCACAAACCTTAACGTGAAAATAAAAAAAAAAAAGACAGAAGAGCCCGTGATCTTTCTTTGCTCTTCTCCTGATCCATTCACAACTCACTGTGGAGCACCATGAGGAAATCCCTGAGGTCCCCTTCCAGTGCCAGCTGAGACACTGGAAGCAGTTTGGCACGTTACTTCAGGCAGCCGGCGTGCAGAGACCCGTGCGAGTGTGTCGCGCTGTTTCCAGGGCCCACTTGCTGAATGGAGGGTTTGTCATGCCTGTCCATCACCGTCCTTTCCCAGGTCCAGGTCCGCACACGCTGCAGGAGGCTGACACTAGCAGCAGCGCAACCTGCTGCTGAGCATCCCCACCTTTTGCTTCAATAAGCGGCTTCCACTCAGCACGAAGGACAGCAGGTCCAGACAGCTCAGGGCAGTCAGGCTCAAAAAAACCTCATTGTAGCTTTCTAACTGGCCAAAATCCCTGATGTGCTGTATGTAGTAGGCCCTAAAGAGGTGATAGGGAAGGAAGCAAATTATGATGACCCAGATGAAAATCAAGTTTTTCACCTGGGCCCAGAACTCCTGGTGTGACCAGAGAGAGGCGGAAAGTTTTCTTGCCACTTTTACCAGGATAAAAATCTGCAGGCCCAAGAGGACACAAGAAATGCAGGCGACGGCTACAATTAGGATGTAGTTTAAGGCTTTCACGCTCTCCTGTTGCAGCTCTTTTTGGAACTTGAAGCAGGTTGTGTCATTGTACGAGCCTAAGCGTCCGTACCGAAAGTGGAAGACGGGCACCACAAAGACGATGACAAAGACCCACACGGCAGCGCTCGCCGCAACGGCGTGAAGCTTCCTGTAAAACTCTACTTTGTCCCTCCACTGAAAGAAGAGGAGCCACCGGATCACCAGCGTGATCACATAAAATAGGAAGGTCAGGTACATGTGGATGTGCGCCATTGCACTCACCATTTTGCAAAAGGACATCTTGAATGCCCACTTCTTGTTGATGTAATAGTGGATGCGGAAGGGCATCGTGAAGAGGAGGAGGCTGTGCACAACGACCAGGTTAATGATGGCAGTAGTGGTCACAGACAGAGTGTTCATCTTGACCAGCACAAATGACATCGTGATGGACCCAATTCCACCTCCCGTAAAGGCAACTGAGTAGACGGTAATCAGTATGGTACTCATGGTGCTGGTGTGAATGAAGGCTGAGGAGGAGTCACTGCTGTTCCCAGTCTCTTCAGTCATGTTCCTGAAATCTTCCTCGTACATGTTCTAGAAATGAAAGAATACAGAAAGACTAAGATAAAGTAGGAATAAGAGGGCCTACCTAAAAAGCTAGCAGCACTTTCCACCTGGCTTTTGCCCAAGGAATAATCCTGAAATCTCACAGATGGCACCAACACTGTAACAGTACGGTAGCTGTAACCAGTAGTTTTATCCAAGAATCCTTCAGCCTAGAGGAAAATGGAAGAGCAAGTTGGGCAGAGAAGCTGCTCAGACCTCAAGGCACTGCTAGCCATACCCTTAAAAACAAGCATGAGTCAATAATATGTGGGAAGAAAAGATCCTTAGAGAAATTACATGATTGTTTTGGGTTTGTGCTGCTGTTAGTTCTCCTCTATTCTGAGCATCTGCATGCTTTTACAGTGAAGATCAGAGATCTTGTTTGAATTCTGCTGCTCAATCATCAATTTGTTTATTTGCAACACAAATCTGTCCTTCACAGAGACAGATAATAACCATATGTTCCTCAGTCAAAGCTACATATTTTGTTAGTTTAGCAAGAGCTAAGTTTTGCACACACTCCTTCTTCTTTGTGGACAGTTTATCTGAGTAAGGAATTAAACCCCATGGATACCCAGACTCCACAGAGATTCTGCTCGGATCCTGCCAGACCAAGTAGAGTGGGCGGTGCTGTCCTGGTGCTCAGGGCTATTCCACATCTTACATGTAGTTACCTGGTGTTATGCAATGGGCTGCTGGAAAACACTGGGAAAGGACACCCTGTGTAAGTGTAAACCAGCCTGCCTTGCCTGAGCAGAAGCTAGATACAAGTTAATAGCAAGTTTAATACGTTTGCTACATGTTTTTAATATATTTATATATATTTATATAAATATCAACCTTATAATTCTAAATGCAGCTTCTGGTAGGATTTTTAAGGACTACAAGATCATATGGGGAGGGTGTGAAGAATTCAGGTAGGGTGTTATCCCGAAGCATGTTTGTATGTATGTAAATGCCCAGAGGATGTTCACTCTACAGTTACAGAAAAGAAGCAGGGAAAACTGAACAGTGCTGGGCTCTGTACTATCCCAGTTATACTGCTACTGATACCTGAACTATAACTGAAAACTGACTCTGGTATGTCATCCATTTCACCAGTGAATCCCTCAACACAAGAGGGGGTCTTCTCCCAACTGAGTTTTTGTGATTTTTCATTTAATACTTGAATGTTTTAACTTCAGAAAGCAGTTCCTCAATCTCTTTGTACGAGTGGTGTTTCAGCTTACTTCTTTTTTTTTTTTTTTTCTGTAGCACATACTGCCAAATTTGGGAGAGGACAAACGTTTTTTAGCAGTCCTCTGTTTTTATGGAAAAGAGAAGATACCTATACAATTTTATAAACTTTTTTTCATATTGGGAAATTAATATCTGTCATGCACCTCAGATTTTTGTGTTGTTTCCTGGTGATAGTTCTAAGCACTCACCCTTACAGTAATCAAGATCTGTTTACACCTTGAAAAATTGATTATCCTCTATCTAGATCCCAATGCACCTAAAACTCCAGATATTTCATTGTAATCAGTATAAATATACCAGCAATATATCAAATTGATATGCTGCTTATTGGCATTACTGACATTTTCTGTTTGATCCTGATTTCAGTTACGTGGACAACTAATTCCAGTGCATTAGGAGAAGTATAAGGGTTGCAAGGAAAGAACTTTTTCTCAAATTCAAGGTAGATTGGCACACTGCAGCTCTTGCATCAGAAATGGTGCAAGTTCCTTCCCGTTCTGTTCTCATTTCTGAGACACTGCATTTCAGCCTCATAATAATGCAAGTCAGAAGGGATTAGCAATAGCTCTTCATCTGTTTCTCCAAGTTGTTAAGCCATAATTTGAAAAGATGTCTCTAAAAAGTGACATTATCACACTGTTATGAGTTAAAATGCATATTTAAAGTTTAAAAGTGCCACAGGCCTAAAGGCAATATGGTGGTATGTGGGTTGGTGTGAGCAGCCCCAGAAGCAGGGCTGCACTTGGAGAGAAGGAACCCCTCATGGTCACTCTTTGGAGCCCAACAATGAAACTTGAACTGAAGGCAGTAAGAACAGATAAGCAGAAGTCAGGAAACTGATATCTTCATCAGACATTCTGATTAAGGGAACAGCAAGAGACCTATTTCTCTCTGCAAATAAGCAACTGAAACACTGAAACGAAGGTTTTTGCAGAATTTTGTGGTCATCGTTAAATCCCCACATTGTAACATTGTGCAGGAAATGTCATTTTCATTAATCTTCAAAAAAAAAAAAAAAAAAAAGCTGCTGGCAGCTATGATAGAAGATTATCAGCTCCCCAAGACTGCAGGCATCCCACTGAAACACCATTGCGTGAGGAATACAGAGTATAGCATGACACAGGGTATGTTTCACAGAGGAAATGCTGCTTTCTGGTGAAATGAGGTTTCCTATTGTAATGACATTCACAAAGCTATAACCTACTGACCTGAAATACAACTAGAAAGTCCTTTTGCCAGAATTTAGCAAGAGGCACATGGCATAAGAATTAATGTGGGTCCTACAAGACTGATTAATTATATGACATAAAGCTGAACCTCACTAGAAACATAAGCTATAGAAGTCTTCAAAAGCTGGAAAATGTCTCCAGCAGAGGAGGAACAACAGAAGAAACCAATGAGAGTGACATCAAGTTAAGAGCTGGTGTCTCTCCATGCTGCTTGTCAGCGTCAGCTGGTGTAAGTTCTTGCTGGCTGTAAAAGTACTTCAGTACTTGCTTCAGTACTGAATCCAGCTTGCTTAAAACTATTTTTTTTTTAAGTAATCTGATCATTATTTTACATTTTATAGAGAGGTTGTACCCTGGTCAAGGAGTTACAGTTCAGTCTCATCCCTTTTTGCCTTCTCCCCCCACACCACTGCCCCAAACAATGTTTGAAGCACCAGGGATCTCCTTCAGGAGGGTACTTTACAGCTTTGTTTCAGCCAGGCTGATTCCCCTTATGCACTCTAATTTTAGCTATTGACATCTGTAACAACAGAAGGAGCACAGAGAGGGCTTGCACAGCCAAAGGCAGAGAGTTTCTCCTCAAGGAGCTGTTCTTGTTTCTGCGCCTTCCTACCCCCTCTAGCAACTGCCAGTTCAGTGATACTGCTCAGGTCTTAGAGCAAGGTTTGGTCTTCCTCTGTGTTAAGTCTCATCACTTGGCTAAACTTCTGCTGGACTTGTGCCTTGAACAGCCATGTGGCAATGGCGGGCACCACTTCAACTTGAGTGTCATAGCAGTTGCTGGTGCCAAAGGCTTGAGGACAATTGCAAAAATAGCTCTGTTTTAGTCTGACAAAGGAGGTAGGTTACCAAGAGGCCAGAGACTGGGTTCTTTCAGAAATATGATCAGAATAAAGATGCTTGTGCATTCAAGATTCATCAGTTGTTGGTGTGGGCAAGGTCATCACACTCATTTCTTGTAACTGTGCAGCAGTCTACAAGACTAACCTGGACTGCTTTCCTCAGGCCAGAACAAATCATAATGCTCAATCCCTGGCAGTGTTCAAGGCCAGGTTGGATGGGACTTTGAATGATCTGGTCTAATGAAAGGTGTCCCTTCCCGAAGAAGGGCAGTTGGAACTAAATGATCTTTAAGGTCTCTTTCATGCCAAACCATTGTGTGATTCTATGATTTATGAAAACAATTTGATCTCTGTCAAAATCTTCCAAGTAAAAAATATTCATTCCAACATTTAGGAACCTGTTTCTCTTATCTTACTGTTATTTATCCTACCATTAAAAAAATTTTAAAAAAAAGAGAAAGAAAGAAAGAAAGAGAAAAAGATTAACCATATTTCTGTCAGAATTTGTGCAACTTCATCTTCCAGACATTTTGTGAGCTTCTGATTCTCTCTTCAGATTTAAAAACCTTTTGTCAAATTTTTACTTCCCCTATAGATACTGGAGATAAATAGAGATAAGAGACAGAAAATATTTATTCTCTCTTGATTCCAGTCATACCTGTGGCTCATCACTGCACTGTCATTATGTTCTTATTTGGTTCTTAGATGAACAACTTTGCAATGGTAAAAATGCTAGTTTGCATGTGACTTAGCAACCCAGATCAGCCTGTCACTGGTTTACTCCTTTCATTGCATGCCATCTTCCCAACCTGGTCCATGAGTCACCACTACGTGACATCAATATTATATCAACTTACTAAAAAAAAACCACCTCATTTGTCAGAAATGACACAATCTCTGCCAAAGCTCTAATCTGTGTAACAAGTGTTTGCAAAATTTATCCCCCCATACACCTCTGCTGAGAGACTGGCAGGCTTCACACAGATCTTCATGTTTTCTGACAGTTGGGTTCTGCAGAAGAAGCGTTTGAAGCCTGCATGCACCCTGAGAAGTTTCATTTGAATTCGGAGGGGAAAAAAGTTCAATTCAGATGAAAGATTTCTATTTGTGACAGCCTTAATAAAATTGAAACATGAGTGTTTCTCAGAACTGACATTTCTGCACTGAACTAGACTAGGCTGAAGAAAGTGCAAAATACAAATATTTTTTAACAAAAGAAGTCTGTTTAAAATCTGCATTTGTTTCACAGATATCTTCACTTAGTCTCAGAGATGCTTTCTGTTGAGGGCATTATAATTACATTTCAATTTGCTCTAATTCCATGCAGGCTATGCCACTAGCATAATTGCAGAATTCCTTTCATTTCAGAATAACGACACACACCTGCAGTTTGAAGTATTAGAATCTGCTTAGTGGAAAACACTAAAAATACAAAAGGTATGAAATATCAAGTGCATGTTTACATTTAGACATTGACTTTTTTCAAACAACTTCTAGTGATTCCTCTAACTCATTCTGTACCTCACTGACTGATGTCTTGCAGGCTGTGTTAACATTATACTGATACTTTGTAGTTTAAATTCAGTCCACTGAAGAACAAAGGGGATGGAAAAATATGTTGAGTTAGTCATCTTTCATTGGAGATTTTCACTATTTTTCACCAAAAAATGGAAACAATGAAGTATTCCTAAAAAAATCATCATTTACCTTCCTAGCTGTATCTTAACAGAGAGGACAAACCCTTCTGGTCTTTACAGTGACTGGGTGACATAAAAACACACAAAAAGATGGATGAAAACAAAATGCATTGCCTCTCAATTTTAGAAGGCAGTGTAGAACTACAGGGTAGCAAAATGAAAAAAGAATGAAGCAATATTTTCCTGTAACTAGGAAATTACAAAACACAAAAACAGTTGTGCAGAAAAGCTTTAAAATGTGTTCAAAATAAAGCAAATAGACAATTGAATATTTTTTCCTTAAGTGACAAACATTCTTTTAAAAGCTTTGCAAACCAAGGCTTTTGTTCACTCTGTGTACACTTACAGATTAGAGTTTCTCTCCGCCCTTCAAGTGTTGTTTACTTAGATCTTCATTTTATGTAAGCTCTAAGAACAAAAAGCAAAAGAACTGATATTTGAAGGAGTCATTGCCTTACTTCCTTCTTTGAGCCTGTGACAGAACATTAACCTTAAGGCTCAACACTGTGAGGGCAGGGTTGCCCATGAGTACACAACCTCGAGAAGATTTTTAGTTGCATCACAGAATCCCTTAACTTGCAGCTACTTCTTAGCCATAAGAGGTCTTCAAAGCCTCCCATTTCTGAACAGTCACATTCTATTTCTGACAGAAATGATAGAGCATACACACAGATGTGAGCCCTATAAGTCACAAAGATACTTGTTTGGAAAAACTAGAGAGTTGAGGGGATGATTTGAACGAGTGTTTTGAGAAAACAGGGTAGGACAAGATCAAAATATAATCTAGATAGTAACTGACTAAGTGTGGGTTTGGATGTGGTTAGAGACACCAAAGCGCAAAGGATGAAATAAAGCTCACCCTCCAGCCTGGCACCGTGCCTCAGCCCTGCTTTCTGCCAAGATTTTAGCTCAATATCTGGGTCTCAGGGCACGGTGCCATCACTATACCTGTACAGTGCTAACCAAAGGAAACTATCCACTTTACTAAAAAAAGATTAACCATGCCAGTACCAAAGGTTCATCAGTGGTGGTAGTTGCTGTGTGGAGTGTGTGGTAGAAGATGTCTTACTGCAGGACTGAGTCTCTGTGAGGAGTCTGTGCAAGGTCAGTTTTTCCCTCCTGCAGGCTTAATACATTTCTGTCAGAACACACCACTATATTTGAGTATAATTATTTTGAAAGCAATGGTGTTGACAGACAACCTTTACATATATTCTTACACAAGAACGTTTTAACTGACTACATCCTGTTGCTTCACATCTGGTTAAAAAAAACACAAGGGAAGTACTGTTCTGTGGTACTTCACAACAGACTGGTGTGATGGAGATTGTCTTTTTTCATTTTGCAATTCTAACAGTGGCTGACAGTTAAAGAACTGTTCAGATAGTATTAAAAAGTGATCATAATAATAATGCTTAGCTCTTACCTAGTACTCTTCTGCAGCTAATCTCAAAGTTCTGCTAAAAGACATTGCATACTACTCTCCCTGTGCTAAAGCTAGAAAGCTGAAAACCCTGTGGCAAAGCCAAATCTATAGCTGAGATATCCTTAAAAAAAGACCTATGCCTTATCAAGTTAGTCATGCTGTCTTGGCTTCTTCTAGATCTTGTCCTAGAATGAATACATCCCAACTATTAGTGGAAAGAAAGCTAAGGTATCTTAAAGACCTTCAGGTAGTATCTCTATGTGGGTTTTTAAGTTATATTTTATTTTTGATACATATAAGAAGTTAATACACAGTTAAATAGAAATTAAAATATAATGTGTCTAATATTGATATGTATTGTTTATATAATATAATAATTACATAACATACAAGTATATTTTGTTGATAAATAACAATGTTGTTTTCCCAAGCAGTCATCACAAATGGAGTTTTCCAGATTGACTTCTTTCTATATGTTTGCAATTGGCAAATCTTCAATCCTCTAATCCGTGATTAAACCAGAGTACGGTCTGGGACAGACACCCTCATTATCTTTATTGGTCTTTATTTTTGTAGTTAGTGTCAAGCTCTAGATAGGTTTAGAATGCTTAATATAGATGATTGCAATTCATTTTCCCTGCTAAATTGATGGAATTTTGCAACAGCATGTATAATCGATTCCAGACTGGTATGTTTCGATTTTCAACAGCAATGTACTGATCTGGTGGCAGAATGTGATCATTTTAGAACATCACCAGTTGCATTTAAACACTGATGCTAGAAGTGTATGCATTTTGTAAGTTTTGAGTAATTGCTGATGGTTTTAGCAGTACCCTAAAAATCTAGAAGTGTTATAGCATGTTTGCACAGTGCCATTGTATCACCTGGATTAGGCCATCACCTGGTTTGAGTTTGCATTATAGCAACAGTTTCATGGGCCAAGGTTGTTTAACAAAAGATGAGAGTCTGGACCAGATTTCAAGGACTACTTGTCCTGAGATCTGTTTAGCATCAAGGTACCTTTACTCTGGGTTATGTCAAAAGTCCTTGAGAAAAGGAATTGTCTCCTTTATGCTCAGGCTTAATACATGATGTTGTGATTTTTCCGCTATTCCAAATCTAGAGTTGTACACAGAATAATCATGGCAACACAGGTGTTTTAGCTTTCCACATTTATTGTGCTAGAACTCAAGAATTTGGAGTGCTGATTCAGAAGCGGACTGTACAGGGTGGTAGGATGTATGCAGGTATGGTGGTTGGGTCTCCTGGAAAACTACTCCTCTCTTTCACTTAGGTAGGTGACAGACAGCAAAAAATAACATCCACCTGAACGCCTTAAATCCACTGTGTGTAACCTGACTCTTAGTTAGCTGTGGATAAAGCTTGAGTGTCGGTCCTGAAAACACTGATCTGATGTGGAAAACTAAGAATCAGGGAGAACATCATCCCCTATATTTTGTGCTCCTTACAAAAAGCCCAGATCTGTTCAGAGGTCCTCCTAGTACCAGCTATGGGTCTGATCCTAGTATGTAAGACTGGCTAATCAGTTATTAAGTTGCAATTATGACAGGTTATTCGCAATTTATTATTAATTAATAGATGAGCTGATAGTATGAAGAACTGAAAGGCAGTCTGTAATTAGAGTAACTTTTAGCTGTTACCAACAAAATCATATTTTTTACTCGTATTTCCAGCATGCCATACTATTTCAAGCAGCTGAATAGAAGTATATTAATTATTTACAAAAGGAAAAACATTCAATATCAATACCAGCAAAAAATATTTTGTAGATAATAGGGTTTTTTTAAATGTCTCTATCTGGGTTCTGAAGCAGTTGTGATTTGTGGCTGTCACCCAGGCAGTGCAAGGTGTCCTATGAGTGAAAAATACTGCCTGTGACACACTGAAAGAACATTTTGGAAAAGTATAGGGAGGAAAATGTGACTTGTAATTCCTTCTTTCACACACCTTTGCACAGCAGAGTTATAAATTCACGCTTCTCTGAAAAGTGAGAATACATCTGGTGGCCTCCTCCTAGTTTCTTTTTCTAATCTGGGGGGAAAACCACTCACTTTGTAAGTTACTATCCCTGGGAATTATTACTGAAAATTTTTGCTTCAAAGTACCTGAGGCAAAGTGTTGTGGAGAAAGTCTGTTTCCCCTTCAGTCTATTCCATGGCCTTTTCCTCCTATGTCAAAATTCCACTTCATTCCATGTTGAAGTATAGCATATCAATAAAACCACCTCAAATTTTTATTAAGGCCCTACCAGAATCCAGGTCTTTCAACAGATAAGTATCGAAAACAAAGCAAAACCTAAGTCCACATCAAAATCCTCTGTATTTTTTCTTTGGTATTGTGTGTGGGAGGGATCCCAGACCTAGAAAACAGCTGTTTTAACACTAATAGCTGTAGTAATTTGCCCAGCTGTCCCCATACCTCCTTCTCTTTTCTACCGGACTCTGCTTTAGCTTCAGCGTTTGTCACTGTGGGCAGGAGGAGGAATCAGAAGTCAATACAAAAGGTATTTGTTCAGACTAAATGGACCTTTTTGAGTATCTGTCTTTCTTACATTAACAACTGCACATTTCTAGCAGTATATCACCAACTTGAGTGTTACCTTGTTCTGCAGGATTTTACGAGTTTATACCTGTTGCAAGCCAGCGGGTTTTTCAGGGGACATGCCTTTCATCAGGAATCCAGCACAGCAATTCACTCATTATGGGAGTTCTTTCTCACCAGGGTGAAAAAAAATGTAGGGGGAGCTGATTGACAAGGAGATGCATTACTCCTGCCATAAGGATGACATTAGACTGCAGAGAATGAAATTATATATGCAACACCATGCTGATTCTATATACACATATGCCTTTCCAAAAAGAAAAAATCCTTTCCTTCACCTTGCAAAGACAGTGCTCATCCTAAAATTTGTTTGAACTCCATACTAGCCTCTCCCTAATTGCCTGCTGAGGTAAGCAGACTGTTGTAAGAAAGCATGTATTTTTAAAAAAGATTACAGCACAAGTCTATTGCTACTCACTCTCAAAATATTTACTGCAATTCCTAATAATGTTTTATTTCAGATTGTTTATTTCATTTGCTTTCTGACGGCAGAGGTAATGCAAACTTTATCCTCAGATGCATGGAAAAAAATCATTTTCCTAATGATCACCTTCATGCTGAATATACTCATACAGATATTTATGAAATTTAGTATGCTAAATAGTGTTGTCTGTGTTAGTAGAGGAACAAACCTCCCTGCATTAATCTAAGAGACTCTGCCTCAGAGCAGCATAAATAGCAAAGCTTGATGCCAGTGCTGATCAACTGATAATGAAGATGCTTTCCCACCTTAGCATAAGCACAAGGAAAAAAAAACACAAAAAAACCATGACTTTGCTACTACAGGGGGGTTAGAGAGAAATTCAGGGTTCCTCCTATCTGTCTCAGAACTTAATTTACTGAAAGGGAATTGTTCCACACTGCATTCATAAAGTACACTGGTTTGCAAGAGCCTTTCCTGATCAGCACAGCTAAAGACTGCATAATGGAGCGAGGTGCTGTATGCACACAAGTACTCTGTTACATCAAATTGTTGGGGCTGAAATGGTTTGTTTTGCTATTAAATCTGGATGTTTCCATTCTGAGCAAAAGGTAAGCATTTGTGTTAAAGTAAGGTCTTCAATGCACTTGCCGAAGTGTGAATCCAATTGTGTTAGCAATAAGCTCATTACTGATGCATTTTTTAAGACTTTTGCCTATTTGAAGTTCAGCTGAAATACTTAAGGATGCAGCTACACACTCCAGCCAGGAGCAATTGTAGAAACACCTATGATAAACCCTGTGTTCTGGACTGTGGGAAGAATACCCACACCTGCCCTTTGTTCCACCATCCACCATCCAATGTGCTTTTTCTTAGCTTCTCTCCCCACTTTGTTGACACAGGAGTCCACAGAAAGTTTTGGGACATGCTGCTTGTGGACATAATGCTGTTTTGCCAGTCCAAATATGCTTATTTGGTTTGGGAGTGTCCTGTGCTGTGGTGTTGTAGTGGGTCCCTGTTCTTGGTTGGTCTTTTTATAGACCTCTCTATAAAAAATAGAACAGCAAACAATAAATTATCAAATAGCTCCCCTTTCTAACTTCCTTCTTCTCATTTCATCCAGCCTATTTGATGTTTTGTACATCTTCCTTATCACTGGAAAGCATAAGTGCCCAATATCTTCTATCATTATTCACTATAGGTCTTATGAGCTCTTATAGCTGAAGACAAACTGACAAGACATTCCTGTGTGATATCATGAGCCCTGCATCATAGATGCACAGGTAAAAGGAAAAAGAAAAAAAAAGAAAGAAAAAGGAAAACCCACATGGAGTTAGTGAAGCAGGCCCAAAAAAGAAGAAGACCCAAAAAGCACAAATATAAGTTGGTACGACGGTGAATGGAGTAGGAAATACCCTGAGCAGATATGAGCTCTGGTCCCAAAGCAAAATAGTGGAATGACCTTTAGCTTCTTAGCAGGATTTGTTTCATTGGTTGCAGTACTGTGCCTCTTTAGCACCATTGCTTCTGGTTCCCAAGTTAGCACATTAAGCACTAATTTGAATACATCTTCACAGAAAAGATAACCCCAAAATAGCTTTCCTCTTGATACCAGTGATGCTATGAATTTTGGGAGAATGCAGTTAATGTGTTTAATTGTGCTACTGAAATGGAAATGAGAAGGATCAACTCACTGAGGAGAGATTTCCATTCTTACTTTTCTTTTGTCTCTGCACCATCAAATCAGGATCATCACTGAAAGTGACTCAATGATTTCTACAGCCCTCATGGTGATAGATGCCACCATTTACTGCTAAGTATCTTTAGCACAATCTAAAGTGCAGATAGAGCGATGCCTATATTATATCCAGTCCAGATTTTCCTTATGTCTCTTACTTTGGCTAAAGCTCTTTTCCCCTTAATTTCACTCAAGAAGAAAGATTTCACTCTGTTCACTGAGCTGATAATAAAATAATGAATTCTGTATCAAAAACTATCTTCACTTAATTTTCAGATTCAGTTATCCCTATCAAGTTAGTGGGCATCTGAGCTCATTCCATTCCCACACCTAAGATTATCCTCACATGAACTTAATTTCAGCTGTTTAACAGAGATCTCTTCTCAGTTAGGAAGTTCATTAGACTGGTGAGAAGTTCCAGCATTATATTTGTTATGCTTTTTTCTGAAGTATATTTCTTTCCCTGGACTTTTTTGTTTCAGATCCAGAAGCAGCCTGCACAGGTTTTTCTAGGGGTAAAAGGGTAGAAACCATGCAGTCTTTCTGTGTGGCACTGGCATTGTGAGCTTGAGGTACGTGCAATTCAGAACTCAATGCTCTGTAGAAATATCTAAGCTAGCTTTAAATAAGTAGTTGGTGATAAATCTGTGCTGGTGTGACATTCCCTCTAGTCAAATTTATTCCGGTTTTCCAGGCTTAGAAGCTTCATCATTTCAATTAGTTCCTCCAGTGCTAGTTTTCATACCCCTGCACGATACTGCTGAAAGTCATGTGCACATCCTTGTCTGTGCCTTGTGACTATTGAATCTTAAAAACACCCAGGTTGGCAGGGACCTCCAAAGATTTTACAGTCAAACCTCCTGTTGAAAGCAGGAATATAGTCTGAGTTATCCAGGATTGCATCAAGCTGAGCCTTGAATATTTCCAACAGTGGAGATTCTGACATTCTGAATTTTTCAGTCAGTGTCTGTCTTGGACAAGGAAGACAGAATCTGGACACAACATCCCAGGTGTGGCCAAACAGGTGGTAAGTGGAGTGGAATAATCACATCCTTAACCTGCTGGCTGTGATCCTTGACCTGCTGACTCAGCTCTTGCTGATGCAGCCCTTGACAAGGTTACATTTAATTGCTGATCTGTGTGAGTGTCTGAAAGCCTCAGGGATGGTGCCTAAAACACTCTGTGAGGGGGGCTTGTGATGCTCAGCATCTGAGCTGATTCTGAAAAATTTACTAGTCATGAAAGAGTATCAAAGCCTATGATAAAGCCAGTGGAAGCACTATGGAAAATTCCTTCTTATTTTTTGTTTAAAGATTGATTGTCAAAACAGGTAACACTTTTACTTTCTGAATTATATTCTCTTTTAATAAATTAAGTTTCAGAAAGGATTATGAAACCATGGATGCTATTGCAAAAGGAGTGCAGGGGCCCTTTCTGCAATGCTGACTCCCAAAATATACTTTTAACTACCTTCTGCTTTTCTTCCATTGATTTCACAAAATCTTACGTTCACAACTGCTGTACTAGACTAAAAACCCTTAGTACTTTTAAATTTCATCCTGTCATATTTCTTTCCAGCTTTGCTTTAAGCTTACCTCTCACCAGGAACTGTTAAGCTTCATTCAGATCTGCAGCCTTCTCTCTTGAGTTTAATAATATTTCCCTTCTCCTCCCAAAGGCGAAGGGCAAGATATTCCTTTCTGCATGTCTATCTCCAGTAGTTCTGCTGCATACCTTTGCAGCACTTACCTAACTGCTCTCCAGCAGCATAGCAGGAGACTTGCCTGGCTCTGTGAAACTCCTGGACTTTGCAGAGAAGTGCTCCTGAGGAACTGCAACTGCAGCACAGCCCTGTCTGCTTCCTGAAGTGTCACCCACAGTTTGTAAACCACAAAGGGCTGACAAACGCAATTGGACCAATTGTTATCATGGCATTTATAAAAGTTTATTGACGTATTATTTATTCCTGTTCTGGTCAATGCCTGTGAAGTATTTCCAGTTATTGCAAAATGTACCTGCTTGCAAGTGGTTATATGTGCAAAAAAGATGACTAAACAGACCGAAAGTGAATATCACATGTGGGAGTACGTGTTTGTAGGCGTGTATGTCGATATATCATTATAGGTGTTTCACTACTGTGGCATGAAGGCCACTCAGCATCTCAGCAGCATTTGCTCAGTTGCTCAGATAACACCTGAGAAGCGAATATATTGATCTGGGAGCCCTCTCAGGACTTTTCCTCATGACACAGTGGTAAAATATATAGAGGTAGCAACCCTGAGGCTGGGCAGCCTGCAAGGCTGAAAGCTTTCTGGTGCTCGTGAAATGCTTCTGTCTTTATCAAACACTAGTCTTCCCCTCTGCATGTGCTTTTTGTATACTGTGGTCTTCTTAAAAATGAAAAATATCACCTCAAACTTTTTGTAAATGAAGAGGATAAGGCATGTGGAAAGAAGAAATGTGGCAGGGATTTGGTATGAAGTATTACCATCCTCTTTATAATGCAATGTTGGCTCTATTCTTAATTGTATCCAATTTATATATTTACTACCTGAAATCTGTCAGAGCAACACAGGTACATGCAATGGTGCTACTATTCCTTCACTCCATTTAATTTCAAAATATCGTTCTCTATCAGTGGAACAATAGAATAGCTGCTAAACTTGGCCATGCAACAAGTAGCAGAGTAGGACAAACTTATATTTAATTTTAAAATCTTGAAGTTACATTCGCAGGAGCTCCAGTATGAATAATAAGTGTACAGAATAAGGATGTTCTCTGTCTTTTAAATTAAGGGCATATGCTTGGGGACTTCTAAATCCAAAAGCTCATTAAATGTTCTGTCCTATCCCTATGTTAAGATTCTACAAGATAAAAAGCAATAGTTATAGAAAATTCAATACTTTTCTTGCTGTCTAATTGCTCTTTTCAGGGTTTACTAAGGAAATTGTTGCTCCAATAACTGGTTGAGCTTAGAAAATATTCTTGTAAGATTTTAGTGATCTGCAGTAGACATAGTACTACCTTTCATCAAATAAAAAGTAAGGCAATATTTTCCACTGCACCCAAAACCAAAAATTAAAAACAGTGCTGAATTTGACTCGACTATGTAATAGCCTACTAGTCCTATATTACGTGCTATGAAGATAGAGCATAAAAGACTTCAGACAATTTCTTCAAAGTTACTTAACAAATCGCCTACTGAATCAGAATTGGAATACTTTTCACCTAATGCTGTGTCTCATGCTTTAACATATAGGCTGTATTTTGCCTTTCAGTAACAATAAGAAAGGCTTCCAGAACAAAATTTCTGACATTAACCTGTGAAATCCAGTAACCTCACTGTTGCCTCAAGCTAAAAGTGGCTATAAGTTTCTAAGAAGCTTCTCATCCTCAGCACTTATATGAGACTAACTCTTGGAGAAGTAAAGTTGCACTTTCCCTGGGAATGTAGGTCTATCCATTTTTTCAAGACTGATCTATTTGCAGAGTCCTAGGATATAGGATACGGACTTCTGGAGATCATCTGTTCTAACCCATCACTCAAAGTAGGGCCAGCTTATGTCAGGTTGTTCAGTGCCTGGTCCATTAGACTTTGGCTATCTGAAAAATGGAGGTCACATCTTCTACAGGCCCTAGTTCCAATGTCTGACCACACTCATATTGTGAATGTTTTTTTCATAACATCTAAATGGAATTTCCCACGCTGCACCTTAAATCCATTTCATCTTATTCCATAGCTATTGACCTCTGGGAACCGTGCATGTCCATATTTTTCAACTACCTCTCATGAGGCAGTTGCAGAGAGTGATAAGATCTGCCTGTGAGTTTGGTAATGCAGCCCAGGATGTGGTTTGCCTTCTTTTTTTTAATTCTCATTAATGACAGACAAAGCGATCCTCAGAAAATTTGCAGATGACACCCAGCTGAGTGGTGCAGTTGACATACCTGAAGGATGGTATGAAATCCAGAGGGACCTGGACAGGGTTGAGAAGTGGACCCATGGAAATCTCATGAGGATTAAAAAGACCAAGTAGAAGGTGCTGCACCTGTGTCTGGGCAACCCCTGGTATCAATACCGTCTGGGGGATGAGCAGATCTAGAGCAACCCTGCTGAAAAGGAGTTACGGCTGCTGGTGGTTGAGAGGCTGACATGACCCAGCAATATGTGCTCACAGCCAGAAAGCCAAGTGTGTCCTGGGCTGCATCCAAAGCACTGTGGCCAGAAGGTCAAGGGAGGTGATCCTGCCCCTCTGCTCTGCTGTGGTGAGAACCCACCTGGAGTGCTGCACCCAGCTCTGGGGTCCCCTGTTGGAGATGGCCAGGATGAGGAAGTGGAAAGAACAATTCCTGACTGAAGAAAACACAGAGGTTACATTTGTTTAAGGACTATACTGCAGAGACTTTAGGCTAAAATCTGTTGCTAGTTTGATGCCTTCATTTGGAGTTATGTTTCATCTGGTTGTTATGGACTTTACCCCCTTGGACTTGTTGCCACTCCCTTATTGGACATTTTCCCCTCCTTTCCCAGTTATTTCATTGTTGTAAACCTCTCCCCTAAATGCATATTCATGTTAACCCCACCCATCAAGCGCTCTGGTTTTACATAACCCTTCCCAGTTTCTAGAAACCTCCCCAGCCTACCCCTTAAAAAAACCAGCATTTTGAATAAGTCAAACCTCCCTTGGACCTGCTGCCCTGCGTTTCGGAGCCTGCAGGTCTGGCGTGTTCGTTCCCGGGACAGTGCCCAGCACAGGAAAGACACAGACCTGTTGCAGGAAGTCTGAAGGGATGTAGCACCTCTCCTGTGAGGAGAGGCTAAGAGAACTGGGTTTGTTCAGCCTGGAAAAGAGAAGGCTGACCCAAGTGCAGCCTTTCAGTACCTGAAGGGATCCCACAAGAATGCTGGAGAGGGACTTTTTACAAGGGCATGTATTGACAGGAACCCAGGGAATGGGTTTAAGTTGAAAGAGGGTAGGTTTAGATTAGATATTAGGAAGAAGTTGGTTACTGAGAGAGTGGAACAGGTTGCCTGAGGAAATTGTGGATGCTCCATCCCTGGAAGTGTTTAAGGCCAGGATGGATGAAATTCTGAGAAAGTTGGTCTAGAGAAGGGTGTCCCTGCCCATGGGCAGGAGGATTGAAACAGATGATTGTTAAGGCTATTCTGGGATGGAAGGGACCTTAACAATCCATATGACTCTATGGTTCTATAATTCTTGGCTGCCAGACCTCATGTTCAACTTCTCTACCAAGTGCCCACTGCTTATTTTCTGCAAACTTGTTTTCTGTATGGGCAGTGCCCAGCCCCTACTGCTTCAAGGGCTTATTCTCTCCCAGCTGCAGAGCTTTGCTTTTGCCTTTGCTGACTCTTGAGGTTCCTTTGAGCTATTTTTCCAGCATCTCCAGGTAGTCCTGAATGCCCTTTATCCCTGCTCTTGAGTGTACCAGCCACCTGCCCTAATTTGACATCACCCTCCAACTGGCTGAGAGCGTGCTCCATCCCATCAGCTAGATCATTAATACATCTTCAGTATTTTTGAACTCAGTATCAGATGAGAAGTGCTGCTAGCAACGGGCTGTCAGTTGAACTTCATACTATATAACCAAACCTCTTGAACCTAGTCAGCCAGCCAATGTTCCACACAGCTTACTGTCATCCACCTAAGCCATATCTCACCAATTTTGCTATAAAAGTACCACAGAAATAGTATGGACCACACAATAGTCATACAATAGTATGGCTACCACACAGTCAAAGGTGTTGCTAAAGTCACAGTATACAAAACCCGCTGCTTCCCCCTCATCCACAGAGCCTGACAGAACTTAATAGAAGGCAATCAGGCTGATCAGGAAGGATTTACCCTCAGTCAGTCCTTTCTGACTGTTTGAAATCTCATCTTTTATGACCTGTGGGATTGGGCCCTGTGGGATATGGGCTGTAAGCAGTAGATGGTGTTGGTGAACACTGATGAATATGTAGAGAATGCTGTCCTCAGGCATGGAACTTTACCACCATGTCCACTGTTTGCATCACAAAGACTGCTGAACCATGTCCCAAGACTGGATCCCTACAGGCACAGTCATGTCCATGCTGCTTCCAGAGTAAAAAATTCCCTCAGGTAGGCAGTAAAATTTATAGCAGTTAAGCCAAAAGCTGTTGCTTATCTGTTTGATTTTGGAAGAAAATTTTTTGCCATGGCATGACCACATGCCAATATATCACACCAGAAACTAGCTTTCAACCCATGACACTCCTTAATTTTTAAAGGAAGATTGCCTAATTCATACTATCACTTCCAGAGAAAATCAACAGCACTCTACAAAGTTTCCCATTAGCCACAGATCCATGAATAGAGAGAAAAAAGTTTTAGCAGATATGTAGCCACTGAAGCATTTAACTTTTGTGGCATTTTTATTTGATGTCCAGTTATTTTCTTTTCTGTGCAAATAGAGTATTACAACATAGCAGGGTGAGGATTAAGGATAAAGTATAGCAATGGAGCAAAATGGGAGAGAGAGAGCGTATGGGATCAATTGTGAAGACAAGGTCATTATCACCAGAAGAACGGACCTGCACTTCCTGACAATCTGTCTGTCTCTCATTCTCTTTTCCTCTCCCTCCCAATCTTATTCATTCAGATGATAAATATTTTACTCTTTTTCAGCACAACAGCAGCAACTTTTGAAGGTCAAAAACACATAAACATGATAAGACATTCTACTAATTCCTAAACGGCTGTAGAAAGTTGTCATAATCAAAACAATATCAGAGCTGGGAAGCTGCCACATGAGTTATCATGACCTTTCTCTAGCATCCAGAAACAACACATTAATGGACCAGAAGTTCAACCCCATATCTGTTCCATGAGCTGTGCCACACCACAGGCTGCAAACCCCTTTCAATGTCCTATGATTAATGTCTGTGAAGAAAATACTAGCAGCACCAAAGTGCTGTTGGACTCAGATGGCCTAAGTCAGTAAGTCTTCAGCCAAGTGTTGGCTCCTACTCTGTGCAGTACAACTCCTCTGTGAGGACTACACCTGTGTCTGTTGAAAATGAGAGTTGTAAAAGTATGTCCTTGGTGTGTTGTTGAGAGCAGATCAGAAGATATCTCTTCATTGCTTCTGAGTATCTCTTTGAGCGTTGAAGAGGAGGAGAGTGGATAAGACTTTGAGAGACAGAAACAGCAATTGCCTGTTGAGACTTTTATCAATCCTGGAATTTTGCGAATGAGGAATACAAGGCAGTCTAGACTGAGGAAGGCTACAAGGAGACGGTACAGTTTAGGTATCCAGATGTTGCCTAAATTTACAAGACAGATGTCTTCAGTAATTTGTACAAATTTTCTCTGTGTTTGTAGACCAGACCAGGTGTATTCAGTGCACATGGTAGGTGCTTGTTTGCATCAACTTGCTTGATTTTTTTTTTTTTTCCCCTTGGAATCAAAGTTTAGTGATACAGTGATAGCTACTCATCTCTGGATCACATGCAGATTATTTGAACACTGAAAAGATTTTTTAACTTCTTCAGAAAAGCCAATGAACTGTCTTCTTAGATGAAAAAAAAGTGAATAATTCCTGTTAGAAAAGAGCGCAGATGATTTTAGCTGACCTTTACTAACCTGACAGAGCATGGATCTGGTTTACAAATATTTCTTGTATCTTTCACAAGACAAAAGAGCAGCATGCAATGGTCAAGAGCATGTGCTCAAGCCTTGGACCTTTCCCATAGCATGTTTTTTGCTCCAATGTCTTAGGGACAAAATTCACTGCTGCTGCTGCTGTGCACTGCTGTGCAGAGAATGAAGTAGAAACCAGCTTTTGCTTCTGCTATTGTGGTGGCCAAGTTTGGGAAGAAGTTTGCTCATGGGCAAAGAGAACCAGTTTTGAGGCAACAACAATCTATATTCTGCCATTTGGGTTTTCCAGTGCAGTTAATCAGTGAAACGTGGTCAATGTCTTTGGTCAGTGAGAAGAGGGAAGCAGCTTACACACACGAAAAGTAGATTAGATACTAGAAGCAGTGAAATCACTCAAAGCAAGAGATATATCTTGAAATTTTACAGCATGTCAGCTCCTTTTCTGTGGAAGTGTGTGACTTACTTTGGCAAATCAGACTGGAAATGCAAGGAACTCCAAAGCTTTTTCTGTTGGAGTTATCTTCTGATTATCTCCTCCTCTGGAACAAGCACAGAAGTCTTGGTCTACTGGGAGAGTTCCCAGTCTTAAGCACTGGGACATGCCCCTGGGAATGGGTTGAAAAGGTAATCCAAGCAAAGCATAAAAATATCCCTTCTATTCCAGTTCAGATGCTGGTATGTGGTTTTCATGGTTGCCAAATCCATCCTGAAAAGATAAACCAAAACAAAAAAAAACCAACAGGAAAATCAAGTCTTAGCAACCATATGGAAGAGAAGCTGAAGTACTTTAAGCATTGTGACAACTAAAAACAAGATGCAGGCATCCACTCTCTGAGCATTTGTGGCAGACATCCTTCTCTGAGCAAACAGGCTTGGAAATAGCAGAGAATTTTTTAAAAATACCATTGAATAAACAATGAAATGGAACATTGAAAACTCATGATGGATGCAGAGCAGTGATGTACTCCGATGTTTAGGTTTTTTACCCATACACAGGCAAGAAATCTCTGTATAAATGAAATATTAATTCAGCTGCTCAAACGGGATAGACATCTGTACCACAGAACACTGGAAAGCCTTGCCTTTTTCAAGTGAGATCCTCTGCATCTGGTGACCAAAGATTTCTTTTTCCTTCAGAGGACAGGAGAGCTGTTCAGTGAGGGATTGTGAGCAGCAGCCCAGTACTTACAGAGAGTGAAGTTCATGGGCTGTAAAGAGCCAGAGATGTCTCAAAGAAAAGAGAGAAATAATGTGTAAAGGAGCACAAGCAGAAAAAAGAATTAGAAGTTAAGGCATGAAGTCAGGGATAAGACCACTGAGGCTGCAAAATCAGGCACACAAAAGATAGGGAATGGGGAAATTTGAGGAAAGCAAAGCCAACTGTCACTTGTCTATTTTTTTCTTAGAGCCAAGTTCCTCAGTTTGGGAAACAGCATTTCTAATTTTCTAAATGCTGAGAAGATGGATGGAGAGGGAGAGTTATGGCATGACAGCTGCCAGCAAGTTGCTAGGGTTGACCAGATCTTCCTGGGTCCCTCAGCATGAAGGCTCTGCCTCCCTTTATTTGCTACAGTCATGCTGTTTTGATGATATTTTTAGGAGATCAAATGAATGGGATGACCAGGCTGATGCTTTCCATTGAGTCAGCTGAACACTAAACCTAAACATATATCATCTGAGCTGTAGCTGCTAAAATGGAAATCATTAGGGATGTTCTTGAGCACCGGCATTCAGCGTGAGGGCTCCGTAGCGTTGGAAGCGTTTTGTACACTGCTGAGAGTGATCACTGCCTGGCACAGCTCACAGTCTGAGGTGGCAGTTAAGGTAATGCTTCTTCAAGGAAATATCTCCTGGTGTTTTAAATTGAGCCAAGACAACATCCTCCTAATTACCTAGGCCCCTTGTCTCACCTCCTACACCATTACTGCTTCAGTCAGTGACCCTCTGTACTAGCCTGCCTATGGGAAAAGAGTCTTAAGGCTCCCACTCCCTCTCTAGTCAAAACATGGCTTCTTCCTGGAAGGCTGGATGTCATTCCCATCTCTAGGGCTTCTCAGAAGTGGATGCAAAGCTGAAAGTATCTCATTCTAGGCAACTATTGTTTTTTCTCCCTATTCTTTTGCGTGAATCTATTCATGTACGTATACAAACACAGCACTGTCTTGCTTTAGACAGGCTTGTTTCACAGCCCATAGCTGAACATAGTTGAATACCAGTTTTAGATGTCTGAACTAAAAATAAACACTCCCTGATAACACATCACACACCTACACAACTAAAACTGCATACTAATTACCATAACAGCCAGCTTTCTGGTTCCCATTTTGCAGTCGTTGCCCTGGACTTCCTAAGAAAACTGCAGTGCACGACACTAACCCATCTCTAGAGGCTGATGCGGAGATTCAGAATACATTTAAAATGCAAAGAGGCACCAAAACAAACTACACAATGAATCTAAAACAGCAACAGTGAAGTCATTCTTCCATTTAATATTGAACTGAGAAATAACACCAGCTCCAGCTGGTCAGACATGGACTGCAGCAATAATTTGGTCCAGGTTATTGAATCTCTTGCATTAGCATGCAGCATTGTATCTAACTTTAGCATCTGTAGTTCCTCAGAGACTGTCTCTGAGAAGTGACAGCCTAGTTGGACTGCTCACCACAGACCTCAGTAACAGCATGAAAAATGAAGATGTGAGCAGGCAGCTTGCTGTATGAACCACTTCAACGACAGCTGCATCACAGGTTTTGTCCATCGCACAGTTTTTGTTGAAAAAGTTGAAAGTTTTGACGTTGTAGTCTTCTCCTATACAAACATGGTTTAATTGATAAATTCATCCGTTCATTTAGGTCGGAATGTCTCTGTGCCTAATCTAATACAGTTGTACAGTGTAAGATATCATTTGCTGGTCAGCAAGAGCTCTGAGGTGGTTTGCTTCATGAGCCTGCTTGTAGCCTATGCCCATATGAGAATATATCCGGCTTCACAAGAATGCATCACTTGTAACCACCACCTTCAGCTTTGTGTGCATCACATTGCAGATAGCATCCTGTCTTTCCTGCTGTTCCCTGCAGGGTTAATCCTTCTGTCACTCAGGTTACTTTTTGGTGGGCCCACTCTGATGCATACTGGAAATCTCAGGACTCATGATGTCAAAAAATACTTAGTTATCAGATTCCATAGAGACTGTCTCAAGGGAGGAGAAAAATGCCCTGTTTGGCTTTTAATATATAGTCCATTTTCTTGTTAAAGCACTTGACTTGTTGTCACTGAAATGCTGGCACACTGCATTTTCTGCTTGGTAAAAGTTAGTAAGGAGCAAGCCAACGTATTTTAACTCTCTGCTGTGTTACTACTGAATGTTGATAGCTTTTTCAAGGCCTCATCTACACCTGCTTTCCCTTTTGAGGAAAGAAAGTCCAGGGAATGTATTTGTTAGCAGGATCTTGTAATGGAGTAACTTATTTGATTGGCATGATATAAGGTCCAATTTTAAAAGCCCACTATTAACTTTAAGCACTAATTTTCTCATTCAAGCTGGTCATTATTTCTTTGCCTAAGTGCTTTGTTGAACTGGGTCCTGAATATGAAGCAGCCCTGTGTTACAAAATTAATTGCATCTCTGCCCCAGCAGCTTACTGCTTTGCTGACAGAACCAAACAGGGAAATTATATACTCTCTATGCAATAAGAATTAATAGTACTGCTGATATGACTAGTACCTGAGAGAATGACCAGCAGGAGAAAGGGACTTCAAAGCAAACCTGAAAAATGAGCCAAAATCTGCAAGTTTTATACCTTGCTGGGATGCGTTGTGTGTTCAGGTTCTATGAGCTTCCAAAAGATGAGACCCTTGAGAGCAAAACCCTGCAGGTGAGACAATGGCATGGTGGGATCGAGGGGGCAGTGTGAGGAGCAGCCTTACCCGCCCCCCCTCTGCAAGCCACACTGCACACCGCTCACCCTTCTGCCACACTGATGGGGAGAAGCACCCCCTCGCTGAGGACAGAGTGGAAATTAAACCATCTGCACCAAACCCTCAGCTGCAAAAGCCACATCTAGGACAGTGCCATTGCAGGGATGGTGGCAGGGCTTTTCCAGCTGATGGCAAAAATGAGTCTTCTTGGAGAAAGACAAAGGCAAGATGCTGTTATTTTACACCACCTCATTGTACCCGAGGGCCTTGTGGGGTTGGATATGACAGATATATCTGTAACCATGTTTGGAATAGAATTCTTCATCCTTGTCAGTCATGGAGCATGCCCCTCTAACTGTACCTGTCACTTTTTACTCAGGTTTTTCTTCATTTCCTTTTTATTTTAATGTGGTTTGTTGGGGTTTTCTTCTGGCTTGGGTTCAGAGTTCAGCTTTTTGAAGGATGTTTAAGTAAGTCCTTGTGGTAGAATGGTGTGAAAGTGTAGAAAAGACTTCTGGGATTTTTTTTTTGTCAGTCTTTGCCATGTTTGTCCCCCTGCTTTCTTGTGTCATAGGGGTGACTTTCGGTGGGATCTTGCAGGGACAATGCAAGCATGTCTCAAGGTGCTCTGGCCCTTCCCTCCACAGTGTAAATATTTACAGGGTAGTATAGAAGACAAACTTTTGTAAAAATCCAAGGTTGTTTCTCTGCCTGGATGGCAAAATTGAGGACACTCAAGGTGCATGAGGAAGTTTAAATAATGCAAGGTGTGGGATATCATCCTTCCAAGGAACAGAATGTGAGTGTTTGGATTACTCTGCATTACTGGGATTATCCTGCATTTTAGAGATGATGTATAAAACCTTACTCTTTGTTCTCATCTTGTTGTCATCTTGTTCAGTAAAAATTTGGTTTATGTCAGAGGTTTCACACTGCTGGACTGAGATGTCTACATTTCCTCTGGCACTCTGTCTACACCCCCACCTCTCACCTTGTAAATACAGTTTTTCATTTGGAGTGAGCTGAGGGATTTTGGTTCTGTATCCAGCTGCACAGCCACCAGTCCTCTCCACAGACCCTCACAGGGCTGCAGACTGCATCCATGGCAGCACTCAGAAGGGCAGCTGTCCAAAATCTGTCCTTCGGTTTATATTTGTCATCCTTGCTGTGAATATCAGAGGAAGACTTCAACCCCTTTGCTGTATCAATAGGATGGCAGAGCTATCCATGGGAAATACCTCTGAAAGCTCCTTTCCTGCATACTGTTTTGTCCTTGAAAGCCTGTGTAGAATTTCAGCAAACCTTTTTGTGCTTGGGATCAAGATAAAAAAAAAAGAAGAGAACTGTGTCACAGCCTCACCCAGTACTTCCTTCTACTGAGCAGGAGCTGAGTGAGCTGCTGCAGCCTCCTCCCTTGCAGCATCCCTTGGGGCACCGGTATGTAATCCTGTGCCTGTGGTAACCTCCTAGCTAAAACCTGGATGGGGACTGTTCTTGGATGAGTCCCTTACACCCTGTATGATGGCCTCAAGCCTATTTATGCCCACATGTCCTGTCTAAAAGTGGAAATAAAGATAAATTCAGCAGTTACAGCACTAAAATTAAAATTAGACTTACCGTGGTTTAAAAACAAGAAAAAGAACGAAAGGGTTTGCATTTAGCAGTTTTATGGCAGTCTCTGCTATGGAAAAGATTGTATTGCTCTGTTAGGGCTTGATATGAGATAGGTTTTCCACCAGCCTGTCTCTAAATCTGAAAAAATCTGGTATTACAAGCATATAAGAGACAACCCACTGTGAGGTCTGTCAGACACGAAGAACTGGGGAGAGCAAATTATATAATCCACCTGAGCATCTCATTCCAGCTCCGCAGGAGGTAGGGCATGACACAGTGTTTTGTGTGAAACAACAGATTTTTCTGTGCAATGTTTTTGCAGGAAGATACTGCTTTCAGATGTGACCTCATCTACAGAGTGCAAAGACGGATCTCAGCAAGATGGGTTCCGAACTTCCTGACGAAAACAAGCAGCCCGTCAGTGAAAACCAGCATGTTGAAAGGTGAGTGTACCTTGAGCAAATTGCCTCTTTATTGTGTCTTCCAGAACAAGCAGAAAGCAAACTACACTAAATTGTGAGGAGCTGTCAACTCCCTTAAGGGCAGAAAGGCCCTGCAGAGAGACCTCGACAAATTAGAGAGATGGGCAATCACCAGTGGTATAAAGTCTAACAAGGGCAAGTGCCACATTCTGCACCTGGGACAAGGCAGCCCTGGTTGTGTGTACAGACTGGGGAATGAGAGGCTGGAAAGCAGTGCTGGGGAAAAGGACTTGGGGGTCCTGGTAGCTGGCAAGTTGAATATGAGTCAACAGTGCCCTGGCAGCCAGGAGGGCCAACCATGGCCAGGCAGGCATCAGGCAAAGCATCGCCAGTCGGTTGAGGGAGGGGATTATCCTGCTCTGCTCTGCACTGGGGCAGCCTCACCTTCAATTTGTGTACAGTTTTGGATGCCACAATGTAAGAAGGATATTCAGCTGTTAGAGGGTGTCCAAAAGAGGGCAACGAGGATGGTGAAGGGTCCGGAGGGGAAGCCGTATGGGGAGTGGCTGAGGGCACCTGATCTGTTAAGCGTGGAGGAGGCTGAGGGGAGACCTCATTACAGTCTTCAACATCCTTACGAGAGGGTAGCAGAGGGGCAAGGACTGATCTCTTGAGTCTTGTGACCAGTGACAGGACTTGAGGAAATGACATGAAGCTGAGTCAGGGGAGGTTTAGGCTGGATATCAGGAGAAGGAATTTCACAGCACCAAGCTTGTCTGAGTTCAAGAAGCATTTGGACAATGCTTTCAGACACATGGCATGCTTCTTGGGGTGTCCTGCACGGGGCCAGGAGTTGGATTCAATGATCCTGATGGGTTCCTTCCAACTCATCATATTCTACAATTCTATGGAAACATGTTTAGAATATTTAGCGTAATAAGGTTGTGAGGTGGACACTTTTGGTGTCACATCATAGGTCTGAGCAGAAGTACAGACACTTCCCAGGCTACTCAAAACTCACCATTTTGTCAACTTCCTTTTTCTTGTTAGGCTAAAATAAACATGAGATAAGGTTGTTCCCTATATATCTTGCACCTACTTCTTGGCAAAGTCAGACAATGAAAAAATACAGAAAAATGCAATAAAATATTTTGGAGCATTTGTCAAAACCATTAATTGTTTGAAGATGGGATTAAGTAGGTGTTATATAAAAAATATTGATTTGGTTATTTTATCATCATCTCATGAAAAAACATGCATGGGGGGGAGGAAAGAAACGCAAAAGGTATGGTAAAATTTGAATTTCTGTTTTAATGCTATTGTTTCTGCCTTGCCTTTTTCCACATAGCCAGAATGTTGGCTGACACTCTGATTCTGTAGTTTTCAGATATCACCCGTGCCCCCAGCGACTGAGATGGGACTGGAAGGTGTTGAAGGCTTCACTTCTACAACGGACAAGAAAGAACCAGAGTGTCAGAAGGAGAAGGTAGGATGGGGACTTCTAATGGGTCTGAGATAAAGACCCCCCACCATCTTGTACTGCCTGTAGCTGATTTATGGTGAGAACGTGGGCAAGTAACTTGTACTCCCTTGGTGTCACTGCAGTCAGAATTTTTGTGGGTGGCTAAAATGGATTTTGCCCTCTGTTTCATGAGCTTTTGGGCAGAGAAGGGGATGGAGCATGCATACAATCACATACAAAAGTATGTACCAACAGCATGGTGTCAAAAGAAAACTTGTGAGGGCAGCCATTATTCTACTTTAGCTAATTGCAAACCAGGAATTTATGTACATTGCGTACTTTCCAAATACTGTGAATGTCCTGACAATTAAAGACAAATGGAAAACAACACCAAATATGTTTTAAATTATTTAAGAACTTACCTTGAAAACAGCTTTCATCTTTGCAGTGTTCTTAAGTGACACCCCTGGCTATCTTAATGTTTCAGGCATATTTTGAAAATCATGTCCTTAATGGGAAGCAGAACTAAAATGACTGTTCGTGCAAAGACATCTTTAGAAACTTTTACCTTTTTATTGTCTCTCAGTTTCACAATCAGGCCTCACAGGGAAACTTTCTGCCATCTTGAACCCAAGCACACAGCTGTGAAGAATCAAAAACCCTTGTGTAAAAGGGATAGAGGAAAAACTGTACTCTCCACTGCATTTTTTCTTCTTAATAACATTTATTTTGATTTTCCATTACATATATTTTATTTTAATTTTCAGATTGCTGTATTCCATCAATATATACTTCTAAAGCACCAACAAGTTCTGTGTCTAGAGCACATAAATAACTTGAAGACAAGTGGTCAAATAATAGCATATCCTGCTACTAATGATTGGATAAAATCTGTTGTATACACGCTTTACACATTTTTAACTGATGCCCAGAAATGTCCAGATACCCCCGTTTCTCAAGGATTTGTTAACTTGAGCAAGAGCACCTTTTCTGGGGAAGAATGCAGCTGGACAACACACTGGCTGATAATAAAGTCAGAAATAACCTGTGGTAAACAGGATCCTTGATCACGGATAGCATTTGGTACACCAGGTGTATGCTTAAGGAGAAATCCAGTTCCTTTTAGTTTAGACACAAGAACAAGAAGATTGGAGACTAGAGTTGTTGCCACTGGTAAATACAAGCAAGAGGACCTCTTTCCTGTTCAGCTGGCCCTTCCACTAATTTCTACATGTAACTGCAGTATGGAGCGGGTTGGAGGCTGAATTCATGAACACACACACATACACACACACTTCCTCCACCTTGTATGTAACACAACCCCAAATAACTGGCAAAGGAAGGATTTGATTGGGTTTTTTTCTGAAGGAAATAAAACCAAATAACATAATTAACATTAAGAATGCCTGTAGATAGGTATTGAGACATGCAAAACTTACAGCAAGGCTTGTGTTTTGTCTCCCATCTCACTGAGCCTGTGACCACCTTGCGTCTCACTCTGTCCACCCTCACCCACTACTAACCCTTTTTCTGTCACAGGCACGCTTGCAGGAGTCATTGAGGAGGTTAGAAGAAAAGACAAAGGACTTTGTAAAGGTATGGACGTGGTCTTGTGGCGAAAGAAATAAGCATGATACATGAAGAAGGATGTGAGAGTTGATGATAAGATTATTGAAATTAGATTGTAAGTTTGGACTTGCCCCAGAGCAACGAAGACCATGTCAGGGCAGCTCTGTGATGTGCAACTCTGCCCAGAGTGCAGCAAAGATTTTGCTGGTTGTCACTGGCATGACAAAACTCCCCTGCCATTGCTGTCTCTGAGTGTAAGGATTTCTTGGAAGCAGACTTCTGAACAAGTCACAGTAGCTCTAAGTTTATGGCTTACTGAGTCTTTGAGGTCTCTTCTAATGTTGCACAAGGTGAATCCCAAACTGTTTGGTCCCAAGGCACGCAGTTATCCATGAAGAAATATACATGATTCACCTTTTTTTCACAAATATCAGCTGGTGACTGACCAATTTTCAACTGTGCATTTTCCTAATCTCCTATTTTGTGGGTGTAACAATGGCTTAAAACCAACAGGCTTTTACCATAGGAGTAAATACAAGCATGAGGGTAGCTGGCACCTTGGTTTGTTGCACCAGTAGAAGATACCTTGGGTTTCTAAACACATTCTAAACAATTCAAATTAGCCTTCTAGGATTAAAATCTTCCAGATTCCATCAATTATCATAAGATTTAAAAAAACTGCAGTGCTAAACAAAATAGACTGTTTTGACGTACAAATTAATTTTCCTGCCTCCCCCCCGGCCTTGGCAGGCTGATAGTTTCCTTTTGTTCAGTATGAGTAAAGGAGATATTTTTTCCAACAAAACAATTAAATGCAAGCACTTGTCATAGCAAAGTCTACAGCAAAGTTTTTAAATTGTGCATATGTCTGTGATTTCATGCAAAATTACAGAAAAGCAAAACTTTTGTACAGGAGAGGCCTCCGTAAACCAGGCCTTCTTGATTTATGAGTCAGCAGAGTCATGGGATCACAGAGGAATTCAGGTGGGAAGGGACTGTGGGGGAATCTTTGGTCTGACCTCCTTCTCAAAGTTTAGAGCAGGGTGCTCAGGGCTATATGCAGCCAAGCTGTAAGAATGCCCCAAATGGAGCCATTCCATCCTCCTCTAACAAGGGCCAGGTACAGGAAGAGAGCTCTTTCCACAACCTACAGACTGTGCTTCTGCCAATAGCGTTGGGAGGCTGCTGGTCTCCACTGCTGCCAGCGCACACTGAGAGCTCAGGCTCATCTTCTGTCCCACCACGCCCAAGCCTTTTCTGCACTCCCCACCTCCTGAGGACGCTTTTCTGCTCAGGGCATCCTGCATCCCAGATATCTGAGTCTCCCCCTACCCCTTGCTTGTGGTCGTAGAAGAGCCAGGACACTTGGCTGATGTGTGACACCTTGCCCAAGTCCGTGACCGCACAGGCAATTGCCTCCTGCCATCAGCCCCTCAGTATTACCTTACCCAACCACGGCTAAGCAGGGCTGCAGGTGACACTGCAGCATACATCAAATGATTGTAAAAAATGTATTTACAATATATTTGTTTCTTCACGTAGCATTTACTGAATCGCCTCAAATGCAAAACCAAAATTATTTCGGCCTTTTCTTTTTTTTTCACCAGTACTTTGCCCTGAGCTTCAATTCTCAAACTTAAGGGAGGATTGTTATGGTTTCGTTCAGATACTGTTCCTCATTATACTTACCTTACTTCAACTCACTGCACCCATACACACACTTATTAGATGGTGAGGTCAATAGAGTGACCTGGAACCCCATGGGTGCCTCAGTCACAGCATTGCCAGCAGGTCAAGGCAGAGGATTGTCCTGCTCTGCTCTGTGCTGTCGCGGCCTCACCTTGAATATTGTGTGCAGTTTTGGGTACTACAGTATATAATATACTACAGTATAAGCAAGATATAAAGCCTGTGTGTTCAGTGAAGGTGTCCCGAGGAGGGCAACAAAGATGGAGAAGGACCTAGAAGGGAAGCCATACAAGGAGGCTGATGTCTGAGGTCACTTGGCCTGTTCAGGCTGGAGAAGATGAGACTGAGGGGAGACCTCATTTCAGTCTACACCTTCCTCACATAGGGAGCAGAGGAGGTTCTGGCTGGATATCAGGAAAGGGTTTTCACCCAGAGGGTGGTTGGTCCCTGGAACAGGATCCCCAGGGAAGTGGTCAAAGCACTAAGCCTGCCTGACTTCAGGAAGCATTTGGACAACACTGTCAGGCACGTGGTGTGAATCTTTGTAATATTGGGGCTGTCCTCTGCAGGGCCAGGAATTTGAGTCGATGATCCTTGTGGGTCTCTTCCAACTCAGAACATTCTATTATTCTGTCACTGATCCCCAGTGAGCTGCCTGTCACACCAGTCTGACACGTAATGCAGGTGTTGCAGAGCACTAGTTCCTGTTGATAATGAAAAAATGCCTCTCCAGTGGTCACAAGCAGCTTACTTGTGTAGATTCTCTGGGTGTGATAAAATAGTTATAACTGCGCTCAAAGCATTTATCTCAGTGTGGACACCATCTTTAGCTTCTGTCTTCTATCCCACCGTCTATTCTCACCAAACAGATAGGAATTTTATTTCTGTAAGATTTTCCTTCATTGCTGATATCAGCCACAACGTCTGGGGCTAGAAAGACTGTCAAACCCATAGTGTGATCACATAATCCTCACTTCCAATAAATGTTTGATGGACAGGAAGTGCTGGTTTGTAGCTTTTCACAAGCTCTTTTTACAGATGACTGCTCTTCTCACAAGAGTAGTCTCTTTACATTGAAAATTTAATCAACACTGGTTTTAATATAAAAATTTTCTCTTGACAAGTTATATTTGATTTTATTGTTTTTTAGGCAAAAAGCAAAATATTGGAAGAAAGAGAATTAGTCATATCACAGGACAAAGTCTTAGAGGTATGACATTCCATTGCATATCAGAGTACATGCTCTTTCTTTGTTCAGACAATCACTATCCCAGAATAAATTTTACAAAGGTGTCAAACTGCTGTTAGTCTCAGAAATACAAAAATAATGCAACACTGAGAAGTTTTCAGTTAGAAGTTTTGCAGACCATAATCTGCAAACCAGCAAGAGAGTGGTTTTAAAACAAGTAACCTTGTATTATTGGGAACATAAGTCATCCAGAAAGTTACTGCAATATAAAACTAATATCAGGAGGGCAAATTTCTGTAGATTTCTATCAGAGCCAATTTGGGAGAGCAACATATAATATCTGCAAGGGCAACACTGGTGCTGATCTCATGCTAATAAGCTCTGACTTGACTTTTATTGCACATCAGACTGATGGACTAATACTAAGATTGTTTGCTCTTCTTTTGAACTTTTAAGGGCATGCAGATAAAAATAAAGCACTTACACAAGCAACTCGAGCACCCTGAACTAATTGGGTCGTAAGTATTAGCAATGTCCTCTATTCTGGGTTCCTTTTTTTTATAGTATCCAGAATATTTCCACATCAGTCATACGTAAAGCAAATGCTTCATGATTGTTAATACGGTTTATGCAGCACCAAACAAGCACCTCATATTTATGTAGAACAGCTTCTTTTTCTGTCATATAATCACCCAACCGCAGAAATGCAAATGAAATTTAGATTTGTAATATCTCATCTCATTCTTAGCAGATTCCAGGAGTAGCTTATCTTTTACTCAGTAGACCAAGATTGTAAGGCATTTCCTGGATATTAGTTTCAATACTCTTTCTTAATAACCTGTATCGGGTTCATAGTACTATTTTGCAGAATAAAAAGCAAAAGCAGCACCTTGAACAGCAGCAACGTAGCCTGCAGCTACACACTTATTTTCACGAGCAAGTGTTCCCTTTTCATGGCCCTTTTCATGGCCAAGTGACACTTAAAACATGCTCCCCCCCTCAACTCACTACTGGACTGTAGTTTCCTTTAAGCAACAAGGTTACATAGGATCTCTGAATTTGAAATCACATCTAAGTACCAAGCCCAGAACTGGGTTTCTCACTCTTACTCTCCTGTTTCTCAACTGCATAGCAATGTATAAACCCTCCAACTTCAGCATACACGAGGGGTTAAGTACTCCTAGCAATCACTTCCAAATTAAGCCTCAAATATGATGTGCCAGCACAAGTATGATCCCCTTTTAAAAGCTCCTCTTTCAGTTCTCTGAAGTGGTTTGAGATTCAGTTTTGTGCTCTGCGTTCTGCAGAGAAGAGCTGTGTAATGACATTATGTATGCACTGCATGAACCGTAAGAACAGAGGCTGAAATATAACCTAAAGTTTAAAGCAGCAAGTATTTTGGAGGATATCTGCTGCTTGCAACAGTACAGCTATCCCCACACCTGAGGGGCACTACAGATGTACTTTAGTTACTGCAGTGCTTCCGTCAGGCAGTGTCATCATAGAAGGCACTACCAGATCATTCCTTGCCACCATGGTAGCATGTCTGATGGGAGAAATCAGGTAATCCTAATGCTTTCCTTTAATTAAACAATCTAAATAGCATTCGCTCTAGGCTGTTGGCACGCTTTCTTACCACTCTTATTTGAGGATTGCCTAGTTTTCTCTGTTATCAGGACTGGATGGACCCACGAATTCAGTTGTTACATGCAGTAATTCCTATGAAAGTGCATCAAGTAAAAGAGGTTCCCAATCTAGGTGCTTACAAATACATGAGAAGGTACAATATCGCACCACAAGCTTGAGGCTTTCTCTAGATGGTTGTATAACGTGCAGCGGGGGACTGTATAGCATAGCAGCAATGAAATGGTCATGATGGAAACCATTATTTTTCTTTCTGCTAACAGGAGAAACTCAAAGGAATGGCAGGCTCATGTAGTATCTGTGGGAGCAGGAAGCAGGTAAAGAGGGGGGGAGATGGAACAGAATACACAAGTTCCCAAATTAACTGTTTGGCTTTGCCATCAATCTAGTCTTTACCGTTTATGCTGTTGCTGAGTGATACTTTTTAATGCAATTGTCCATGTAGTGGGAAGCAGTAAAAAACTCTTCTCTACAACCAAGGCATCTATTCTGTTGCAACACCTCCTCCTGATGTCTTCATTAATGAGCAATGAGCCAAGTTAGTTGCAATCTCTGCTGGTGTTTCTTTTTCTCCACAGCCAAGAAAGAAAGGAGGTCGATGGCTGCCCAAGCTCTCTTGCTCAGAAGATAGCCATGGTGAAACTGGTAAAAAAGAAAGGCACTGGTCTCCTTACACCTGTACTTGAAGAGCCTCCTCCATCTCTCTTTTTTTCAAGCTGGAAATCTTGTTTCATTGGATGCGACTCATTTTTGAGTTTTTCAGCCCCAGTGGTTCCTTATATCACTAAGTTCCTATGTCTCAGGCTCAACACTTCTTGTTGTTCAGTTTTGTTATTGTGCAAGCCATTTTAAATTCTTCAGTATTTGTTGTCCTTGAAGTCAGAAAACTTCATTTCAAAATGATTCATGTCTCTTTTTTCCTTTTCTAGACCCAGAAATCAATGACCGACTGCTTAAAAAAATTCCGTTTCTATCTTGGGTAGGTAAAATGTTCTCATTACATGTACACTTGCTTAGTTACACCTTAAGCACCACGGAGATAAGATTATTCTGACTAGTGCTGGAACATCATGGGAGAAACAGTGCAAGCAGGGAGGAGGAATGTGCAGCAAGTGTAGAGCTCTGTGTATGCAAACTTAGTGGAGCAGCAGGTTGAAGTAATGTAAGTGCAAACTCTGTTCTGGCCCTTGGGGACGTTTCCTTCGGAATCTGCTCACCTCTGACCTCTGAAAAAGCAGCATTTAAATGCATACTGGCAAATGTCTCCTTCTTCCCTCCTCCTGAGGAAGAAAGGGAGAAAGGTCTAGAGTTTGAGCACCTGGTTCTCTCCCCCTGAGTGCTCCGTTATCAGCCCTCCATCAAACCACTTCTCTGCATACTCCCCTGACCAGATGGATACTGAGGGGTTACTGGTGAGCTTTCCCCTGTTGGACCAAAGTAATGTGGACTCAGTAACTGCCAGGGCAAGTGATACCACTTCTTTATTTTCTTAGTCTTGGCTGAAGGTAGGTTGAAGAAAAGAAGACATTTATAAGTGAATTCTTCAGTAAGTCACTTTGCGGTCAGGGTACAGCTGCTTTTGAAGCTATTTATAGATTATTTGGTGAAGGCTGTTGGTGTGAGGGTCACCAGCTGTCACTCCTTTTCTTTGTCCCTTTCCATGATCATTAGCAGGAGTGTCTCCCAAGAAACATTGGCCTTTCTGTGATAGTTTTATAGTGCCTTTTTAAAAGGAAAGCAACCTTTAGTTTGCTTCTGTGTGGCAGGAAACTTTCAGAAGGATCTTGCAGACAGCTGTACAGAAAACAGATCAATTGGTTTTGTCTCTTCTGAGGAAAGAGAAGCATTTTTTACTATTGCACGACCAAGTACAATTAACAGGTGCTTATGGGGTCTTTTAACTTGGGAAGCTTCAATTCCATTTACATTCATGCATTTTCATGTCAGGAAGCTGCTGCTGCTAGTACAGAGCATTCACTTGTGGGAATAACCTCATAAAAAGAACAGGTAAAAGCACTGCAGGGTTTGTCTGAACAAAACAATGGAGAACTGGTATAGAGCAAGAGCATGGCAGGACTCACAATGAACCCTGCACACTCCCTACATCACTTCAGACAAATTTCTTCCATCCAGGCTCCAGTTGCCCAACTGTAAAATGATGATAGTATTCATTTTCTCTGCTCTGTCTTCTCCGTATGTGTTCACAGCACAAAACCCTTGGTGGCAAGAGCCATTGTTAAGTATTAAACACTTGCCAGGAACAGACTCTGTGGTAATACTGCCAGCAACATAAAGGAAGGATTCTGAGTTGACCAGGGCAATGAAATATAAGACTATATGCTCTGACAGTTTTTAGTATTTTTTACAGTGTCTGTAAATTTTTTTTGGTGCATTTGTCTCTGTTGTTGCAGGAAGTGTGTGTGGCTGCTTGTCAGACACCTACTGCACTGTGGTTGTTCATGCTTAACACTTCTGTTGGTTTATGAACACCTCCCTGATGCTATCTGGACATATCAGCTACTGGACAGTATCTGCCATCAGCCGTGGACACACTAACCCCAGAAAATTTTGAAGACTCCAGGCTGGATTTCTGTAGGGTTACTGCATTGCTTCTGGGAAGACCTGCACTTTAAAATAAAGCATTCATGAATGCTAAAAGCATATGATGATTTCTGTCTTTCCTGTGCAAACTGCATTAACTCCTCAGAGGAAGAAACTAAAGCCCGTGTATCTCAGCAAGAGGGAGTAAGCTTTAGTGCATTGAGTTGTTTGCTGTCATAGGTGGGTCTGAGATGCAGAAATTGCTTCAATGTCCACATTCTGACCTATTCCCCAAATCCCTGAATGTCCTGCTGCTCTCACCACAGGCAGGAGTTTGGGAAATCTGTAATTAAATCTAAATAGGATCTTCTGTTAATGCAAATTGAAATGACCCCATTATCAGCAGGGCAGTGATAATTGATAGGAGCTGAATCTTTATTTTAAAGAATGCCTCCTGCCAGATTAAGGGCCAGTCAGCTCTGTGGATTAGCATGTCAGTCGAGCACCTTGCTGCTTGATGACAGAAGTCCCGCAAATGGCCTGGCTCATACACACAGAGCAGCAACAGTATTGCACGGACACAGCAAGCCCCTCATGAAGAATATGGTGTTTCCCATTTTGCTCACAGCACAGGAACTACAGTGTCTTACAAGGCTGTCTTGTCGTATGCCCAAATGCCTTTTGTGGTGAGTACCCGGTGGGAGAAAGGAGCTTAAACACCGAAAGTTCAGAAAGTAAGCACACACGAAGCATTTATGATGGGGCAAAAATGTTCTGAGAGCAAAGTGCAGTAGCAAAATGTCTTGTTTCTATGTAGAAAACAGAGTTTTCAAATTTGAAAAAGAAAATTCACTAAAGTTATGACGAGGATACACAGTTGTAGGAAGCCCATCTTATGAGACAGAACATTTGTAGATACTCATACAAAACCCTCAGCGTATTAGAAACAACCATAAAAACCTGCAAAAGTATCACCTAACTGATATTAAACATTGCATGGTACAGCTCCAGCTGCTGCCTGCTTTCCTGCATCCAGATCAGGGAACACTTCTAACACTAGCACTGCATGTCTGAGTCCCCACAACTCACGTTGGGCTTGTACAGCCTGGGGAAAAATTTGGAAGTGTGCTCTGAGATGAACATCTGTGCCTATTACTTTGTCTCCATTAGAAAAAGAATAAATTCCTAAGCCATCTCTGTTATTCCCTCTAATTTCCATAATCCACAGGTTGTGGTCCTTATGACAGGAGGTCTTCTAGCAGAAGACAGTGTGGTGGGGAATGATTTTAGTCCTGTTGTTCAGGTCTGTGAGTGGAAGTCTTTGCGAGCAACTTGACCACAGAGTTTAAAACACAAACTAAAGCAGTGTGGCACAATAGAAAAAGATCCCTGATTGAACAGCCTAGTTTGCAGTCATGCCTGGTGGAGTGGGTGGTAGTTGCTGTAGAGGGAGGGCACGTGAGGGCAAGAATAGGTGTTACGGAAAGACCAGTGCCTGTTTGTTGCTAAAAGCCAAGGCAATTTCACTGTCTTGTCAGCTGACAGCTCCTCCTCCTCCCAATAGGCAGAACTAAGGGCACATTCTGTTTCAGCCCCGTGGTGCTATGCTGGATGGGATATGGAGGGAGTTTTGCAGGGAGTTGCAGAGGAGGTGACGGTAAAGCTGCTGCTGGGAGCAGCCTTTCAAACCCCGGTATTCAGCCATGGATGCGTTACCAAAGACATACTGTGCAAGACTTAAAAGGGAGAAAAGACCATTGCTTATCTGTTTTCTTGCTTTGCACATCTTAAATTTTGCTTTTTTAGTTCCTACTCAGTTTATATGCCTGAGGCATACAGTGTTTAGTGAAGTCAGATTGTAGAACTGTGATGTTTGGTTTGCTACAGTTTTCTGTCTTTGGTTTTCCCTAGTCAGGTTTATCTCACCATTATCCTCTCCTCTGATGGGACTGGAGGAAATCATTGCATTTGTAAAGGAAGTTAATTAACTTCCACGTCAGTTCCTCACTCCTCTCTATCCCACAAGTAGCTTTTCATTCTTTGAGCTGATGAAAAGCACTATTTTGCATGCAGCTGAGCCATGTGTCCCTCCTCATCCTCCACAGAGCAGAGGGAAGCCTCAGGACAGGACAATAGGTCCCTCTATCAGATGCATCAAGTCAGCGGTTTAGAGTGGTCTTGCTGCAGGTAATTCAAGTTTTCTTGCATCTGTCTTGATTTACTGGATCTGTAGCTGACTACAACATGGAGAACTGTCATTTTATATATTATCACCTTTATGCTGGATGGGATTTTCAGGTGAGCTCTGGTGTAAGCCTGCTTGATTTGTGTCAGGAGCAGCTTTGCTTCAAGGGCTCTGCATCATCACCTGGGTACCCAGCATGTTCTAGGTGGTCAGCATCACTGATGTTTGATATGAAGAACCTTTGAATGGACTCCACTTCTCCACTCTCTCCACTACTTCGTCTACTTCGTCTCTCAGGTTGCTGAAATCAGACCTCAGTATCCTGAGAGACTATGCTGTCATTTTGTGTCAGACAGAATCATTTGACAAGTCCTTCCAGGTTTATGCAGCTGTTTCTCTCTAAACTAGGAAAAGGCATTTAAGGGATGTGGGGGATTACAACTTAGAAACACAATGGTGCTGAATACTCACAGTCCCTCTGTCAAGGGTCTTGAAGAGATGAAGGAAGGCGCAGGTATATGAAAGGACAAACTGCAAAGCAGAGCACTTTTCCTGAACGCAGAAGTACCTGTGACCATTAACAGTCTCTAGGAGACCCTTTCTCCACTGTTGCAGACTCTGACTCTGAGACAGTTTGCTGTTGCCCTAGACTGGTTTAAAAATATTCCAGCATGTTGAAATTCATCACCTTAGGCAAGTGAATGCATAGCTCCTATGCTTGCATAACCTGTTCCCCAGCACAACACTGCCTTACTGAATAATAGCCTTGGTGTTCTGCATCCCATGAAGGACTGAGTGATGTGGATGCAAAAAGTTTGGGTGGACTCACATCTGAAAGCGTGACAAGGAGTTGGAAGAGAAATCTCTTGAAGGTGACTAAATAGGCAAATTGCATTAGGCTCAGGAAATCCTCTGAGCAGAAAATAGGTGGAGGTCAGGACAGTACTCAGGGGAAGTGCCATATATATCTTTGTCCTACTGTTAATTTTCCCTGGGTGTCTATTTATGGACACCCTTTTTTACATTCTTCATTTTAGATATATTTATCGATCTGATCCTAACAAACCCCAAAATATTCAGGTCCCTGAGAAAAAAATAAATGGTATTATAGGTGTGGGGCAGGGTGACAATAAGATAAATCAAGAATGTAGTCAAAACCAAAATGGTTTGGGTCTGCCTAGCCCCACTGTCCTGAAAGGGATGAATAGGGTCTGACTAAGGCTTTATATAATGAGAACAGTCGCAAGGGATGGGGCGTCCAACAGGAGTGTCCAAGCCACCCCTAGAAGAGAAATTAAAACCTCAGAGCCAGCAAAAAGGGAGAAAAAGGCCAAAGCAGGGCATGTAGCAGTTGCAATGATGCAGCAGCAGGAATCCGTGCCCTTACCCTACTGGGAAGTGCTGCAGAGGCAAGGCTGCGTCTCAGTCCCATGGGTGCTTTGGGAGACCCTTTCCCCACCTTTAGGGGTGGCTCACACATGCTGCCAAGGGTATGTGTTTAAGCAGTGGTAGTCCTGTCACAGCTCCTTTTGCTAGATCTTGGAGCATTAGTGATGACAAAAAAGTGAAGGTGGCCCTCAGGACAGCACATTAGTCAGCAAATGAGCCTGCTGACAACTCATCTGGTGGTAATGCAGCATTTTCATTTATTATGGTGTGTCTAAGCAGATAGGCTGATGGCCTCCAGTTTAGACACTCACATCTGTTGTCTGTAGCGGTACCTGCACACCAGTCCTCCCTGGGAAAACGGGCGACAATGATTTATCAGGTCTTGTACAAGTGCAGTCCTTGCGCTGGCAGGCAGAGAGACTCAGCTATCGCCAGACAGAAGAGGAAGAGTCCGAAAGAGGAACAGGAAACCTGTTAGTCCTTGATTTCAGTGGCTACTCATTTAGGCATTTGCATGCATTGTCTGAGTTCCTGGGGAGAAGCTAGAGGCTACAGAAGTTAAAGGCAATGATTTCCATATCAAAGGGCTTTCTGAATAAGCACCAGAACAGACACTTCTCTCGTGAGTGTTTTGGGTATTTTTTTGGGGTTTTGTTTTGTTTTGTTTTGTTTTGTTTTGTTTTGTTTCCAGAGATCAGAAAGAGTACCAGCTTAATCTTTTTAAAGAAGCCATGCTAAAGCAAAAATCTGGCTCCGGGTTGAGGTTCATGACATATCCGTAGACAGCCAATCCCAAGCAAGCAAGAAACATCTAGGTTCAGAAAAAGAAGATTAAATAATTTTTGTCATTTTCATGGGAAAAAAATTGCCTAATGTCTTCTAAAATGTCTCATACATCCAGTGTGCATTAATGTATTAGTTAAAACTCAGAGAACTATACTTTAAAGTCTGAGCCACACCATCTGGTTCTCTTTCTGCTCAGTGCCCTAAGCATATGGCCAGAGAGAGCATATTTCTTTTTCCCTTCTCTCCTATCTCCTTTTTTATTCTGCCTAGCCTCATTACCTTAGATTTCCTTACACTGAATTTATATGTATAAACCATTCATTTGCCTTCTCTCTTAATATAGCTGCGTGATTCCGGACACCAGCTAGGCTGAACTGGCAATGCCATATTTCACCTTGTCAGAAAAATTATCCACCTTAATGCATATTCATTCTCCTAAATCATGATATATAGGAAAGTCAGTTGGTCCTAAGGATGTTCTTTGTGTCACTTTACTACCTCTTTCTTGTCACCAAAGACTGTTTTCTTGTCAACTCACTCTTCTGTTTCCAAACTCCCATGTACAGAGAAATTGTGGTGATAAGGTAAAGCAGTTACCTAGTGATAAAAATGTCTTTGAGCAGCCCTTGTATGTTCTATGAATTTTTTAACTAGACAGCTCTTCACTTGAGTGAAACTCCTTGAAGAAGACTCTTTTCATGCTAAATAACTTAAAAAGCACTCTGAAGATGGTTTGGGTTTTTTTTGTTAATACACCTTTAGTTATGTTGGTCTTCAGGTGTGGATCCCTAGTGGGCATATTTTTCTGTCTTATTATACATATTAACATTAGGAAAAAGAAGATATTGCTTCACCTGCCCTTGCCTCTAGGCAGTCTGACTGCAGTGGTGTTTTTCTGGCTGTGGGAAACTTCTCAAGCTACAAGGAAATAAAACTTAATGAAGGTCTAGCTGTCTGATTTTTGTGGTGGTTGTAGCAAAGAAAATATTGCCAGCCCTGTGCAGTGTGTACTTCCTTTAACCTCTTCCCTGAGCTTGTTATTTTCTTCAAAGACCTCACCTAGCAGCAGGTTTGGTTAATACTTCTTCCTCCCTTGAGCCATGCCAACTAGTTTTATGTCCAAATCATGGGGCATCACAGCCACAAGGTATTCTTCCAGTGAGGTCTGCTGGGCACTGCTCTTGGCTCTTTGTACAGAAACTGTAGAATTAATGCCCACAGAGGAATATCAGAGCACGGCTACTCCCAGATTATTGCATTTCTATGAGAGAAGTTCGGTTCCAAGGAGACAGCCAGGTTCTACATAACCATCTCTCCAGCAGAAACCAAATATTTTCGTCTTTCTTTCCTTGTGATCCCTGTCTGAGGGACATAAAAAGGGCATTCCATAGCTCATTGTAGCACTTATTACAATGACTTGTCCAAAATACAGGATGGAAACAAGATAATTGTTTTTACTTCAAGGGAGTTGCTGTGGTGGTATCTCAGTTTTATAGCTAACCATCACAGGCTAGCAAAAATCAACAGTGTGGGGAGAAGCAGATGTGCTAATGTCCTTAACAAGACTTTCTTGATAAAAGAATGTTTGACCTTGAGTGACTTATCCAGATGCAGCAAGGGTTTCTAAAATAGCAAATGCATCAACATGTGGTAGAGACACGATGCTTTCATTTGAGTTTCACTGGTGATACAATCCTATAGTAGAGATTTGGAAGAGAAATAAACCATTCTTATCTTGAAAAGAAGCTACAATACAACTGCTCAGTAGGAAGACAATGGTGACAGCCTGCTCTTTTCAGGGATGAAACAATTTTGCGGCCTTTCACCAGGAGAGTAGGGAAAGCTGAATGCTACTGGGAAACTATGGACACTACTGCCTAATATGTGCAGGGTGTTTTGCACACAGTATATCCACTATGTCCAACATAACAGCCAGGAATGTTTTATTGCCCTGGTATGGGAAATGCTCTGTTAAATGCAACTATTACAAATGGTTATTTGAAGGAAAGGTGGTGTTTAGGTCTGGGCTTTAACGTGACTCTTGGGGTATGTTTAGTGTTTTTCCTAGCTCTGCTGAGTGCCATGGGGAAACTACTCAGTATCTGGCAGATTCAGCTTCATATCTATAAAATTCAGAGCCGAATTATTTGCTCTTCTCTGTCTTTTGAAGTGGGCAGGACTTTCAAAGTCCAAAATGCACAGGTGTGCAAATGAATCATTGTGTATTTCAGGAGTACTCAATGTGACTGCACTCCAGCAGTAGAATATGTGTCCCAACAGAAGAAAAAGGGCATGACCCCTACAGGTCATTTCACTGCACCAGCCACCCAGAGACAGCAAAATGCTTGCCAGGATCTATCCTCAGTCTCTGAGCATCCCAGCAGCTGAGATTCAAACAAATGACCAAGGCCACGAAAGACATGGCAGATGGGAAATGCCTTCAGTATAGTCAATTTTGTAAATTGCTTGTCTTTCAGTGGCCCTGAAAAATATCTTTCTTTTTATGTTGAAAAATTATTAACTGTGTTGTGAGTTGCCATGGATGCAGCATTCAGTTTATTGCAGACTGCCTCTCACTGTGAAGGACCTCATTCCCAGCACTCTCCTGGGCTTATAAATATTGAGTAAATTGGCCTACTATTTTCTCAGAAGTCAGAGGCAAAATTGGCACTAATTTAAAGGTGTGGGCTCAGGCCTATTATATTATGTTACTTTTTTTATAGCTTTGATCACCTCTGTTCTGGCAGCCTCCTTATTCTACCTAGCAAGTCAGGCTTCCATTCAGGTTCAAATAAATCTAAAAAACAATAAAAGAAGAAAACAAATCTTTCCTTCTAAAAGTCAGGACCTAATCTTTCCCTCCAAAAGCCATTCCCAGGACTATTTGTCCTGGGATGCCTGGGAATCAATGGCAAGTATTCTCATGAGTCCACAGAAAACTGTAGAGAAACTGCCTCTGCATTGCAGCAAGGTATTTGAAGAAACAAAATGATCTGCATATAGTATGTTGTTTAGCTGCAGTAGTTTTCCAGCCAGCCACAGTGTCAGGAACTAAGTAGATGGTGCTGACAGATAAACATTCAAGAATTGCTTGGACTGACTATAGCTGCAATTACTGTAATGAGATGAAATTTGTCTTTGGCCCTCTCATAAGTTATTTGCAAAGAAATGAATAGTGATAGTGTCTAAATCTTCAAAGCCAGTTGGCAATATTGCTAAACAAAAATTATGGAAATTGCCTTATACTCAGTTGTTCATTCTTCTTCTCCTCTAAACCATTATCTTTCTTTTCAGAGGAAGAACTCCGCAGATTCACAGATGTAAATATAAATATTTATTTCACAACAGTTGAATCTTAAGCGTTTCTTCAGCGATAAATAAATAAATAAATAAATAAATAAAAAGACTCAACATTTTAGAGTCTGAAGTTGAATTTCCTGGCCTCTGACACAAACCATCAGACTTTACTCTTCCTATTTATCCACCTGCTCAATTCAAGCCACGTAAGGACATCTTGGATTGTCATGGAGCAGGGAGTCTCACCAGAGCGTGACCTACTCTGCGAGATGCTCTACAATCATAGATCCTGGGGCAGTTTTCGTGCAGGCTTGTTCCTGTGTGTTTAATGAGGTGTTTCATGATACTTGCACTGGTAAAAATCTCCCAACAGACTTCCTCATTTTCTCAAAAACTTTGAAGCTGTCTACAATTGGTGACCCCTGTCCTGCTCAGGTGACTTTTACATGCAAAATGAGATGTCTAGAGAACAAGGATAATGCAGTGACTTGGTCAAGGTTGCTTTAAATAGTACTATCCATCATTATTATTAGTTATTCGATGCTGACAGCTTACTTTACTTGTTTTAAATGAAGAGAAGAAAACATAGAAGAAAACTTCTCCTCGCTTGTTACATCAACCTCACTCACCCCAATGCTTTGATTGAGGGTAGCGTAAGTAAAGGGAGAATTAAATCCACAGTCACCTTCCCTGAATGGACAAACAACCCAGTTCCTACTGGGCTGGTCAAGAAGTACCTGTGCCCTATCTCAGTATTTTGGTACCAGCACGATGAACTTCACAAGAGTCAGGATGGGAGCACTGGACTCACAGCTTCAGTTGGAGCTTTAACCCTTCAGGTGCTCCTTCATTTTGTTCCCCCCAGACATGATGTCCTTGCAAAGGCATGTTTCCTGCTGTAAGCCAGTCCTCTGGGACAGAGAGAAAGAGACAGAGAGTTGAGTACTTAGGGTGCTCCTTGCTTCTTGGCCTGCTCAGGCAAAAATAATTCATCTTGCAATGTGAGAGCTTTTTGTCTGTACTGTCTGTACAGTGGCAGAAAATTGGGGTGAGGAGAAGCAAATTTGGAAGAGGACAGCAACAACACACACAAAGGACATTCTGAAGATTAGTGGACTATACTGGACTCAAGGTGATTGGAAATAATATAGGGCAAGTCCCACTTGATGAAAAATGACATGGGTTTGACTTTAAATAAGATTTCATGAATCCAGGCTTTGAGAAGAGAGAGAGGAGTAGGAGAATGAATCTTCTCAAGCAATTTCAGGGTATTTTACATAGTCTGACACTTTATGACAAGCCACCCAGCTCTTCTATTTTTAGTACAACTAGAGATGTGTCTGGAATGTGAGGATTAGAGGTAATACTTCCCAGCATTTGCAGATCTTCAGATAGAGATTTTTGGCTTGACTGTCAGCAAAGATTTGTAGAGATAGGAAGCAAAATTTTTTTCCAAGGTTCAGGTTGCATTGTATTTCAAGGCTGTGGCTCGGGAATGTTTTGACAAATCAAAACCAGAAGTATCTGAATTGTGAGAACAACAAAGGAAACAAGGATTTCAACCTGATGATAGGTTTCCTGTTATTCAGTAAAACATATTATCTCGACTGAAGCTACCATATGAAGTTCAGGTAAAGAAGCTATTAGCAGTACACTGTTATTCTTACTTCATAATTAGGCTATAAAATAGCTATACTTAATTACACTGAAATTTGGAAGAATGGAAGGACTGTGATAAGTAGTAACAGTTTGTTAAAACACAACTTGATTTTATTTCTGTAAAGATTTAATTGCTCAAATCCTTTCTACTTTTTCTTGTACTTGTATTTGGAGGGAGATTTCAAGTTTCTCAAGCAATATTGATTCTTCTATCAGTAAGCAGCTGTCATGGCTGATAGCTATGACTGTTAAGTCTATGAAGGGAAAATATCTTACCTGTGTAAATGAGAAATCTATATGCAAAGACTGGTTCTGGGAGAAACATGTTTTGCTTCTTTCCTACAAACTGTACATGTGCTTGTTTTCCTGTGGTTTGTATGGGTTTTTGTATTGCTCTGATGGATGTTTTTTGACAGCATAAAATAAAGGCTGGTGTTCCTGACATTAAGGCAATTCATGTCAGCCAAAGAGTTTGCCTGGTGGCATTTTCTGTTCCACTTGCTGCGCCAAGGCGGAACAGCGCAAACACCGTCCCCACCAAGCTGGTCATCCTTTCAAGCTTTTCCCAATCAGCCAGATTTATGTTAGCTGCAGAAAGCCAGGATGATCTTGCAGCCACTGCAGGGAACACTACAAGTGCAGGGCAGCAGCTTTTTCTGGAGTCAGTGAACCCAGATGACTGGCTTTCCTTCCTAGAAAAGTTGACGTTACGGGGCAAGATTATCTTGTAGTATTGTTGAGAAAACGGTCAAAAAAGTGATTTTCTCTATGAGACTTTCATTCAGATAATTTTACAGCCATTTCAAGTAAAACCAAAGATACTCTAACTTTGACATGATTAGATGGTTTCACTTGATGGCACCATACCCTTAACAAGCACTTGTATCAGCATTGCTTATGTTCATACCCACAAAGAGAAGAATAAGGTCAAATTTATGGAAGTCAGTGAGTTGCAAATTAAACAAATGGAGTGAAATAAGAGAGAAAACCAGAAGCAGGGGGAAGTTGATTTGAATTCCAGTTTCTGGTTTTGTCTGGGACTTGCAGGATCTTGTATGTTCATGTGTCTTAAACAGAATAAATTTAGTTTCCATAGTATTTTGGTTGTGGTTAATACAGGGGAGAGCGGGAATAGTTTTGTTTTTAGGGGATTAATGTATTTTTTGCCATACTGCGAGGCAGGGAAGACTTTAGTGAGAGCTTGCCAGTTAACAACCGATGGACATGAGTGGCCTTCTAGCAAGCAGAGAAAAGGTAGATGCAAAAAACCATCTTCTTCAGTGCCATTATGAGACAGTTGAGTTTCCCAGTAAACTCTCACATGCTTTTCTCACAAGCTGCTTTCCAGCTGGGTAGCCCCTGGGATTCATGAGAAGAAGGCATAAACAGAAGGAGCTGTTTCCCTCTCTTACACTAAGCACAGGCCCTCTTTTACCCTAGGCTACAGTCACCAGTAACACCTCCATCCACCTCAAGGACATCCCTCCTTGATCTGCAACACTGTCCAACTACTTACTCACCCCCAATGTCTCACTTTGATTAGTCCCATTCAAAACTGAATGAGCTCTGCTAGGGATACATCTCCCTGGGGACATCTCCTACAAGGCAGCACAGAAGAATTTGTGCTAGAATTGTTTCCCTGTGTTTTACATTGTCCCAAGGCTACCCCAGCAAAATTCTCACAGATAATCAATAACTAACTGGAGTTTCATACCATAACAATCTCCCCTATGATAAGTAACAGTGCAGATCTCATGTTCTTACCGACAATACAACTGGAAGAGAACTCTAGAACCAAAACAATAATTGTGTCTCAGAGCTACTGGGGTATCATATGGAACCCAGAGGAGTTGCATTGTCAAGTGGACAGTGCTGTCTGTTCTGAAGGATCCACCTGCTCCCCCCTGGAGGCCAGGACCTAGTCACTGAAGCAATTGCAGTTAGCAAGGTAGATTAAACAGTAGGAGACCACATAGTCTTATTATTATAGCAGTTTTTACTGTAATTATTGTTAGTTGTTCTCCAACCAAGGAATGAGTATTGAACTGGTTTCTGACCTTCAGTATCTATTACGAGAGGTTTGGTACATTTGACAACAAGGATCTATTCTTTTGCAGTATTTACCAGCCAAAAGAGCATGTTGATACCTAAAACCAATCTTGTAAAACCACCATGATATGTCCAAATCTAAAGTTTAGGTGTTTTATGTAGCAAGTGTTTGCAACTGGTAGATCTGAATTCTTGAACTGAATTTGCTGTCTTCTTTTGCTGCCCCACAAGATGACTCTACCAGAAGTATGAGGCTTGACCAACAAAAGGCAGCAGGGCATATTACTTATCACTAGATACAGAAAATCCCATGCCCTAGCAATCCTGTGGCTGAGGCGTGGCATGCTGAAATAAGTCAGGATAATTCAAGGCTATGGTTCCCTCAGCAACTAGAAACTATATTTCAGTCACAGTGCATGTATACAGTAAGACATAAAAGTTAGCATTGCATACTGTGCTATGAAATGTTATGAATTCCCAAGGGGCTTTGAGTTACGATTTTTGCAGGAGTTAATTTGGTGCTGTTAGCAGAGTGATTCTTTTTAAAATGCAGTCAAGGTAATATTTGACATTTAATTTCTCCATTGCCATTTTCTTTGGTCTTGTCTGCTGTAAATAAAAATCAGTGGTGCATAAATCTCTGCTCGTGTAGCTGGGTAGTAACAGTGGAAGATTCACAGTAGGAAGGGCACAGACATAACTGTATCTACTTCAAACTTCTTGAAGCTTGACAATGTGCTGTCTTAAGGATTTCTGTTTCCTTTCCAGATGCATAACCTCAGTCAGTGGAAAGGAACCAACAGAGAATTATGGTTCAAAATAGAGGCAAGGTACTTATTCACCAAATCTAATTATTGTCTTTTTCTGTTGTTGTTTGACCGTATGCTGGTTCACCTTCAAACAGTTTTCCCCTGGAGCTCTTCACTCTCCAGCACAGTAGTGTCCGTACACTAATATAGAAATAGTCTTGAGGTACTTTCTCACAATATGGCTTAACAAAGTGTTCCCTCTAGGGGTTTCTCCTGTAAAAAAAAAAAAAAAAGTGACAATAAAGACAGAGGGAAGGAATATAGCAAGCATTATGGTTGCATGTTTGGAATGTCATAGACTGGTTTCTCACCAAGTAGCAGAACTCTTCTTATTATTCCCTCCCTCCTTCCCTCTTGACTGTAACTCCAGTAGTAAGTAGAATAGGAAAATCAAGTGCTGTTTGTGACATTGTGTAGCAATAGCCTGAGAAATCTTTCTTAATTTAGCTCTTATGATTAGTTGTTTTATACATGACAGATGTACCCGCACTAGTGACCCAGACAGCACATTTCTCAAAAAAGCAAGTTTCATTAGCACAGACACAACAGATGTGCTGCGAAATCTAGATGTTGAAAAGCTACTGGGATTTGTTGGTAAAGCTCATGTTTCCAACTGACAGAAGAGGATAGCAAACCTCTTATCCAATTGTACAATCCTTCATCTGTTGCTAACCGTAACGGATGGTGTTTTCCATATTGCATTTCACCCACTGAGCCAAACAACATTGGGTATGAGTTACTCGCAGTAGGCCCAATTCTATGCATGCAGTAACTCAAATGCAGAGATTTTGTAAAACTGAAGATGAAAACTTGGTTATGTGGACCAGGGAGAAAATATCATGGCCTAGTTTAACAGCTGCAGCTATATTTTCACATGTGATTGTAAAGAAGCATGGGGTTTTGTTTCCAAAAAGGAGCAAGTTCACACAGATCTATTGGGAGCTGAAAGCACTTGATGTCTTTGGAAAGTAGGTCATTACTACGTTTGTGCCTAATTTGAGGTAGCCAAAGCTTCAGCACTGCCCTGATTTCCACGGAAGATACTGTGCAGCAGAAAGGTGGGAGATTTGAGAACACAGACTGGATATCCAATGTTGCAATCCTGAGAAGTATCCACTGGATACTTCTCTTCACCAGTGTCCAGTGGGTTACTGTTCCAGTAACCCACTGGATACTGGTGAAGAGAAAGCCTGACCTGTGTTTTACTTTTCTGTGAATCTATTTATGCATTCTTGTAACAGAAGTGCCTAAGCATTGCTGCATGCGTACTTGAGGAGATAATCTTTATTGTGTTTCTTCTCTGGACACTGTCACAGCCACAGGGAAGGGGAACATTTGTTTCTGTAATGAGAATTTTATGACTTTTTTGTCCTTCTCTGTACCTGTCCTAGCAAATCATACCGTTTTTATATGAGGTGGCAGGCTCATAGCTGATGTAACACTTGCTCTGTGGGTTCACCCTCACCTTTTCTTCTCAGGAGCACCGTTTCTCTGCAACCGCATCCCTCCTCTGTCAGCCCCTGTGTGCTCACAGCTTCAGGGACTCCTATTCCTGTCAGCTCCTGTCTACTCACAGCTCTGGGGATTCCTATTCCACAGCAGAGCCAAGGTAGAGATTTACGAGAAACTCATAAAGCCCAGAAAGGGCAATCCGTGTGGTTGACCCAGAGCCTCAAAATGAGCAGGGGAGGAGGGCAAGGAAGATTTGGAGTATTTAGCCATATGGTCATACCCACATGTGTGCGAGGCAAAGAAATGCTGCTGCAGCCTCCTTAACTCACCACTTGCTGAAGGTCTGCTCTGGAGCCAGAGGACAAGGTGGGCTTCTGGCAGCTCTGATGGCCTTTTGTCTACCCCAAGTCAGCAGGAAGACCTGCATTGTGCCAGTTCGGTCACTTCAAAAAGCTCCTTCCCATGTTATAGAAGGAGTACGTTGAACATTATGACAAAATAAGGGCTTTTCTCAAAATAACAAAGATGCTTTCCCTGTCATGAGGCAAGCACAATCAGCAGTGTGAGGAAGCTGCTTGCCTACCCACTGTGCTCAGTGGAAGCCAGGTGAGGCATTTAATAGTCCAAGGGGTGAAGACACTGTGCATTACCTGCATCCAGACAGATGAGTTCTGCAAGTCAGCCTCAAAAATGCCAAGTGCATGAACCCAATCAGAGAGTTTGTGCACCTCATTTGCTCACGAGCAAGGATGGAGGAAAGGCCAGGAACCAGCCAACTGAACAGCTCACATTTGCTGTCGCTATCTAACGCTGTGCTGTCTGTTTGCATTTGCTTTAAGCACATGTAGTGGCTATACTGACTGGTAGAACTTTGTGTATTTGCACTATTTTGGGCTGGGAAATTGTTTAGGAACAAACAAGTACAATGCACAGTTTCATACAGTGGTGTTTTTCCATAGTAAATTACATTTTGCTCAGTGAAATTTGAACCGAGAAAAAAATGGCTAATACCAGCTTCATTTATCACTGAGTATGCAGCCAAAAGCTGAAAGCAGCCAACCAGCATAAGTTAAAAAAATACTGTAACATATAAAACTGTCTATCCCATGCAGGTTACTCAGTGGGAAATATTCCCTCTGAGTCCCTGGAGACATGTAAAACCAGTAGTGGATGCCCAGGAGGTTGTGCCAAACTGAGGATGGGGACCCACAGCAGAAACCCTCAACCAGAGCAGAAGAACAATTTACAGGTAATCAGCTGACAGGACACAACTACAGAAAACAGGAAGGTGCTTGTTAGAAAATCCTAGTACAATGCTCAAATGCTCTCCCTTGTGTGTTTCTTTACCCATTTACCTATCCATCCACCACTCTGTCTCCAGGCACCTTCCATGTAAAATTGCTGTTCTGCCGATGGTGTGTAATTCAGAGCCTCACTCCTCAGTGTCCAGCCACCAGTGGCAGTGACCTAAATGGGTCAGACAGGTGTAATACAGAAGCAGCTGATTTTGAAGGACCAAAGCAAACGTTGTCAGTTCATCCTGGAATTCAGGAGCATTTTGGAAAGGTGTGTTGAAAGGGAACAGGAAACACTGAGTAGCTTCACAGCGTAGCCAGTCACTTCTCTAGAGCCTCCTGCAGGCAGACTGCCAGCAGTCCTGAAGCAAGTTAGGTGGAAGACAGCTGAGTGCTCTCTGCTTCACAGTGTGGTTGATAGAGCTGTGGGTACAAGCCTTGAAGTCAGAGACACTGCTTCTGTCAGCCTTTCTACAACATATAAGAGGAAAGGAGTTCAAGGACATAGGAGACAAAATCATTGGAAGTAACAATATTTGAGAACTCACTGCAGCTACAAGAAACGGAGAGAGCTGTTTGCTGTCATCCCTGATTAAAATGCAAAGCAAATATCTTTGTACACTCTGTTAACATGACTATTTCTTCTTTTCTGCCTGTGATCTTTGAAGAGATATAAAACGTGGGTATATCAGCTTCCAGAGGAAATAGAATAAGATTTTTTCCAAGAAACATAAAAAAAATTCATCTTCAGACTTTCACGATACATATATGTGTATCTGTAACCGGAATGCAAAAAGGGAGGGGAATTTAGCTCAAGCATTTATTCTGCCCATTTTGGAGAGCACCATGGCTTAAAAATTGCCTGAGTACTCTGCAAAAGAGCCCTAACAACTTTCCTAATCATATTCATTCACCATTTAAACCACAAGTAAACATGCAATAGCAGAGTCTGCAGCAACTCTTCCTGCTGGTTTGATCTTTCCTGAAAATCTCTTTATTCTTCTGTGAAGAAATATGCCAGCAGAAATCATTCCTCTGGGTATACTGCCTTCAGCAAGTCTAGCCTGTAGTTTGCTCTGGGTGATGTACATCCCTGTCACCAAGGGTTTGGTACAACACTGCTTCTGCTCTGCTTATCTAATGATGTGTCATGCTGGGGCAAGAGGGTCTTAATTCCCTTTATTCCCACACCTTTTCTCACCCTTTGCTCTGGGTACACTCATATTTTTCTCCCAGTTTGCAGCAGTTTAAATGAGAATGTCCCTTGTAAACTCTGAGAGCCAGGGACACTCCCACTGATCTTAAAAAGACAGCTAAAAGACTGAACCCACTTTTGAAAATGTACTGTCACCTTCTACTTTCAGCACCAGTGACACCATTCAGGAAGAGAGCATGACATGTGGAAGTGGAATGGAGCAACACTGAGAAATTAATGTAACACATATGGCTTTATTTTCCCTGCAAATCATGTTCAATTTAGGCCATAATGATTTATTCTAAAAGTGCATTTAACTCCAATTTGGTTCTATATAACAGAACAGATGGGGGAAATCCACAAAGCTGTACTTTCCTGCATTAATAAAAATGATTGCTTTCATATCCTGATTCTTTTTTCTTATTCTCCTTCCCATCCATCTTTGGGCATTTGATTTTTTACACTGAAATTCAGACCATAAATTATTTGTGAATTTATTTTATTTTATGTGGTGTTATTTAGGGAGGAAGGGTGAGTTCTCAAATTTAGCAGGTAGTCACTGCTGTGCAAGAACAGCTTTGTCATTTTGCTCTCCCCTCTTCTTCCTCTTGTCCTATGTTTGTACACAGATACCATTGTTAATATAGGGCCTACATTGTTTTGAGTTCTGCTCGCGAAGAATGCGGAGAAAGAGGGATTACGTGTATTCCCACAGCTGTGCTGGCACAAGTGGAGATGCTGCTGCATCAACATGGGAGCTATCAAAACAAAGGCAAACAAGGCTGTATTGTTTCAGTTTCATTGAGGAAAACAAGAAAGAGTATTTTCTTTTCCACCCTCGAAAAAGCAGAAAAATAGTAGGACCAGACTTTTGTAATATCCACTAAGAGAAATCAGCATCTTAAGGAATTTCTAAGAAAAGAAAATTTCACCTTGAAAAATTAAGACCACACCAAATGCCATAAGGCTTCCTATTGCTTTTCTTGCTGTCTGCCAGGCTTGCTTCCCAGGCCCACAGCATCCAGCCAAAGCAGGGACTGACAGCAATTGCCTGTGCTGCACTGGACATAGCTGAGGCTGGATTGCCAGCCCAGCGCAGGAACTGCTCTGAACCAGCAGCCCGCTCTCACTCTTTCCAGTAAATAATTTTACAGCCCTGGAAATGACTCTGGACTGGCAAATGACATTATTTTTATGGTCCATTGCCTCGTTGCAGCACTTTGCTCCATCAGCTTTAGCATAATGTGTCTTTTTATGCACTATTTTACCACCCTGTTATCTCAGCTCCATAGAAGCATCCTGCCGTAACGGTCTTCTACCATGCAGTCAATATGCCTTGAGAGCACTGTGCATCAGCCTCAGCACTGCTTCCCAGGGCTCAGGAGACCAAAGACTATCACTGCCCAAGGCAGGGCCTCTGCACGTGCTTTGCCTTCCCCATGCACATTTATACTCCTGCCCAGTAAATATTAGCACTACATTTTTGGCTAATGCCTGCACTCTTACAAGCTTTATACCACCTCTGGTGGTCCCTCCAGATTTTCCTTCCACTCAGGGCAAAATGTAGGCAAAATGAGAGACTTTGGTTGGACTGGAAATGTGCACAAGAGAAATGTGTGAGTGAGGATAGCTGGATTTGGTAGACCTGCCACTGCTGTTGTTATATCTGTAGGGCTCAGGGAGCTGAATTAGAGCTTAGTCTTCTCTTCAGAAGGAGAAATTTGAAACCCAAAAGAACTTTCCCTAATTTGCCTCTCTTTTGTCCTATAGAGACCGTAAGTTCTGGAGAGCATGAACAATACCTAGCTCACTAGGGACACCTCTTTTGGGGCAAGAGTGTACTATATACATCTCACATGTGTTTTATGTATAACTAGCCCAGTCATATGTTCTGAAAGTTCAATTCAGCTAGCTTTAGACCCCTTTGAAAGTTTGCCTCTGAGAACAACAGGAACTCAGAGAAGGGGACAATTGCTTCATGGAACAGAGGGTCTACCTTTGCAAAGTTCACATCCCTCTGACACTCTTGCTCCTACTCTGGCCCCAAGTCAGACTGTACAACAAGCACCCACATTGGTGGTAGTTCATTAGCCATGCTTCCAGAGCTATACCATGCCTTGCCCTGCTGAAAAAGTGCATAGCTATGGCTGTTAACTCTTTCCAAAAGCCCATAAGCAAATTAAGTCCAGAAGTCCTTTTTAGGAGCCCAGGAGCTCTTCTTTCTGGAAGTTCACCCATTAATCCCAAAGAATCAACACTTGAGAAGTGTAAAGGTGAAAGAAAATCTTGGACGCTTTTTTGAACTAGAAAAATTTAATACCACTGAAATCAATAAAGATTCCATTGAATTTATTGATGGTCTAGCCATGGATCAGAGGTCAGGAGGTGAGAGCTTGCTTCTGTGCATTAATTGATCATTTGTTATGATGAGCCTTCTAAGTATTCAGAGGGATTTCTTCATCTTTTACTTGGTATTTTCAGACCTGGCCCAGCTGGCTTTTACCTCCATTCTGTTTCCTCAGCATGACTTGATCTCAGTTTCAATCTACTCTTTTGTATCTCTCTTGCTCCCTTTTCCTTCCCTTTCACCATTCTCCTCAAAATTAACCATCTCCGTCTGCTCTCCCTACCCTAATTTCACAAACAGCATGACCTGGCCTGTTCTTGGGTCCCTTTGGGATGCCTCTCATGCTGCCTTGGCCGTTGCTAGGCTTGTCTTGCTGCTGAGCTTCACAGAGGGCCACAAGATGATGGCTTCTGTGCAGTCAAAAATGTCACTTTAGTTTGTAAGCTGAAGGTTTCAGACTGTTATGGGAAGTGGTAAATACAAGCTGGGTACAAACAGGCCTCAAAAATGATCTGAGAGGAAAATTAAAAAAGTTGGTCACTCTAGTCAGCAGCTCTTGAGAAAAGCAAATTTGATTCTAACATGCCAGAGTCCGCTGTGTACCATGATGGCATTGACATCACCAGGACAGGTCACTGAGAAACAAATGCCCTAGAGCATTTAATTCTGCCATAAAACTGGTCACAGACCAGTTATATATATATATATATATGTATAAAATCCCCTACTTTTTTTCATAGCTATGCAATGCACATATTTTTCATTCTGTTGTTAATTTCAGTTGGTGATTTTCCCTTTGGGTTCCTGGCCCATAAGGTACCTATTACAAACTTTTGTGTCTCTGGCCCAACCTCCAGCCTCAGTAGCTTGTCCTTCTTGTCAAGTGATATGACAGGGGACTGCCTTGGAACTGCTCACCTTGATTCATGGGTAGGATCAGAGAACCTTCTAGCAGACCTCGCAGATGAGGGAGCCCTGACATAGTTCTTACCTGTCTCACTCCTTCCTCTGGATGATTACAGAGGAAATCAGCACCATGGTTTGCCTTAATTCCCTCCTGGTTTGGGTAGCTGAGGGTAGAAGGTGTAGAGGAGGTCCTGAAGGCTAAGAGAATGAAACAAATCTGGCTGTAAAAGCCATATTTTCAAGCTATCAGAAACAAAAGGCTGGTTACCAAACACTTTGCCTTGTGTAGTCTGTTACACTGCATGTGCAGCTGTCCCTGGGCTGTGTCTTTGCATGTTTTCATAACCAAGGACTGTCAGACTGAGACTGTGACTGTGCCGTGTTCACACAAACCAAACTGTCTTTGACATCTCCAAAGTCCCGTTTTGATTCTGCACCCTGGAAAAATTGTGTGGGTACTTGCACTCCCCTGGGGCAAATGTAGCCCGGTGGAGGAGGGATGACTTTACCCCCTTATTCCCATCAGCTGTGGCTGGTAGGATGTTTATCTTAGAGCTTAGTTAGGAAATTTTGAAGGGAACAACACCATACCTTCCTAAGAGGCTGACACTCAGAACATGTATAGCTAAAGGCTAGAAAAAGCTAAAGTTCATTACCATTTCAGGAAGGATTTGGGAGTTTGGGAGTATGTTCATATTTTTAGCCCTTTTATTTCCTCTTGGAAAAAGTACTGTTTGTAAACAATGTGGAAAGTACTGAGATAAATTCAGTATTCAAAGTCTTACACTTGTGAGCTCTTCTTACATGGAATTTGAAATATTAAATACATTTTTTAGTGGAAGGACTTAAATAAAAAAAAAAATCTAAGTTTATCTGTCTTGAGTACCAAGGGAACTGTTCTGTGACTTTCTGTCCCTTGTATATTCCATTTGCACCATCATATTTGTTCATGAACTTCCTTAGCTATCAGAAATGAAAATTGTTAGGAATCCAAGACTCTCGTTTCCTGTCAAACATCTGCATAGAGCTTTGTTCAGCTTCAAAGCTTAAGTTGACTGTGTTTAATATCTGAATTTGTTTCTGAAGCAGCAGCAACAGCAACTGACAGTAATAAAACCCTACAGGAAATAAACTCAGAGTAGAGCATATGTGAGCCAGGTCTTGGTTAGATCTATCTTAAAAGCCAGGATAAAAGGCAAAGCCAAGAGGACTTTGCATCAGCAGGTTCAAGCGTGGTTGCCAATTGCTTGCTGGAATTAAAGGATCTTAGAGAGCTGCTCTATTCATCCCCCTCACACAGAGACTGCTAGGCTTTAAGTCAGCCAAGGGTCTTATATTTCTAGCTATTTTGGTGCATTCTGAAATTGTTTCTATTCTTAATACTCTGTAGTCATTAAATTACATCCAGCTGTGTCCTGTCACTGACTTTTTTTTACAAACTGTTTTTAAAATGTAGTGCTTGCAGTTCATAGATGTTTGGTTATCCGAGAGCTGAATGACAAAACAGCATATAACAGAGCAGAGAGCAACCCACGAGCTCGTCTTGTAGTATTTCACAGTTAATATGAAATGCAGTCAAAATGTGAAATGGTCTGAACACTGAGGAAAACTGATCATGAAAGGGATTTAAGGCATAAAGGAAATTAAAGCACAAACTGGCTTTGCTTAAATGAACAGGAGTGATATTTTGACATGTCATTTAACATTTCCCATATGGCTTCAACTAGGCTTGATTTGAAACCTTTCAAAACATTTTCCTTGTGTGCAAAACGACCCTTTACAACAGAGAAATTAAAAACAATCGCTATAAACTATTTGGCCATTAAAGCAGTTTTAATTAAACAATTGAACTGGCCTGTGGTCACCTCTCCCAGGTGAGGAAGTCTGGGATGCTGCTTTCAAACAGCAGCTGCTGGCAGAGGTATGTTTGCTGCAGGGGAAAGGGAAGAGCTGAGATGAAATCCCCTCCCTCACATCTACCCTTTGGACTTCAGAGGAACTCTCTCAGTTCTGGCCATAAGAATCTCCTTCCCGGTACGTGGTACCCGACCACATGAAGGTACATATTTTTTTAAATAACATCTGATGTTGAGGCTGTCAAACTGTGCACAGAGCTAGGGCTGCTATGCAGGAGCATGGTTTTCATGCAGTTTTCTGTGCTTTTTGAAGGGAGGGGTCAGAAAGGGTATGGAGTGCTTAATAGTCAAAGCTAGACAGTTGTCTTTGAAAATCAGGAGCCTAAATATGTGAAGATCCTAAAGTCTAGCTATTTCTTTCCTTTTAGACCAAGTTTCCACCAAAAGTTCAGACTGCAAGCAGTGTTATTTGCTGTGTGCCACCATATGGTTCCCTTGGGAGGCAGAAAGTGTGGCAGGGAGATGTGCACAACATGGATACCGGCTGGCACTTATCAGAAGTAGCTGGTAAGTAGAAAGCAGAAATAAATTTAAAAAGGGGAGAATAAAGCAAGATGAATTTTAAAACAACAAACAATTGAGATACCGCTGCAAATCAGTAACAAAAGAAAGAAGAATTTTGTAGAAAAAGCTACTTGCAACAAGTAAACAAGTTAGCTTGCCCTTCTCACTAAGTTGTCTGCCTTGCAGGAGAACTGCAGCACTAATTAGTCCCTGAAAATCACCCAGTTTTGCTCAGTAGAGGTGCTCCTGAAGGGCATGGGAACATGAAGAGAGGTGTTTTGCTGTAGGCTTGCCATGATCCACCAGTGCTATTCAAGGGAGCTGTGGGCTGGCATTTCAAAGGTCCTCTTTCCACTGCTGTGTGCTTGAAGTCAAGGTTTTCTATTCAAGGAACAAAGGCAGAGCTAAATACACCGAGGACAGAAACCCAAGGTGTGTGTGGGGGGGAGAGTTGGTTTCTACCACTCTGCAAAGCAAATTGATTTTTTCAAGTGTACAGTGTAAAATGCTCAGAGGACTGCTGCTACTTTGCTGTAAAAACTGCTCCTACGTGGCTGTTGACAAAGGTTAATATTTGCCTCCATACAGGTGGCAGCAGCAGGTTGACATGCTCAGAGCTCTCCCACAGTGGTCATTTCTGCGGGTCTTTTCTGACTCCAAGGGCAGTTGATTCTACTGCCCAGCACTGCTGAATTACACCTGGCAAGAAACACTTTAGTTTCCTCCTTTTTTTTTTTTTTTTTGAGTTATCTCATACAAAAAAGATATAACCCATTGAAGCGCAGGGAATGCCCTGAACCCCAGTGGGATAGCAAGAAGCACAGATAATTTCTTCTTTTGCATACTGTCTAATTTTCAAGCAACTATTGCTACCAGGAAATAGACTGAGGCAGTTCAGGCTGGAAAAAAGGAGACAGTGACTAAGATCCCCTGCATTCCTTATTTTCAGCAGACAAAAACAAATGAGCATGCTTTTTCTGAAAACAGAAGCTAGGGGAATAAAAACAGGGCTTTGCAGTTTTTAAAAGATTTTTAATGAGGGTAGGACTGCAGTTAAGGTCATGACAGTTTCTTCAAGGGTAGTAATAGCTCATGTAATAAACACACGCTTTTAGAAGAAAGAAAAACCTGAAAAATCACCGAATCTTCAAACAAGCTGAATTATAAGGAAAAAAAGTACACCCATATGTTTCTAACCATGAAGCATCAGTTCACATAAGCTCTAATGAGTGGTTGAAACAGCAGCTATGAAACAACTGTATTGTGTGATAAATCAACTTTGCCATGACTGAGTCCTTTCCAGTGTCAGAGTCTTCCCTAATGTTGATATTCACCCAGTTTTCTTCTTCTGTGAGTCATGACTTGGCATGCTTTCCTCCTCGCTCCTCCACAGGCGCAGCAGCAGCAGAAGTATGTTCCTGGCTAAGTGCAGGGTGGGCTCAGTGCCAGTGGGAAGCGTGGCTCCCTGGCCGGGCTGCGGCCAGAGGACTTCTGCCAGAGGGAATTTGATTAACAGGTGGGACTCAGTTGGCTGGCCCCAAAGGGCTAACATCTCACTCCCCTCTTGGCAGCCACCCTTGCTTAGAGTGGGATACTGAAACCACCACATCAGTGTGGGACTGGTCACAGTCCCTAAATGGGACTTCAGTGAACCCTGCCGTGAATTACTGCACTGATGGAGCTGCTGCCACTTTCCTTGAAATATTATTAGCCCATTACAGGACATGCTTCTGAACAGCATCCTCTCAAACAAGGATGAAAATGCTTTCCTCTGCCCTAATATATTCAGGATTGTAGAGGACGTAGGATGCTTTTGTAAATTTATTTTTTTTAAGATATGAATGGGCTGTAGGACTTGTTCTATATGTTGTATCGACTCATGCTTGGGTGCAAAAGAATTGGCTTCTGTTTGGGATCAGGGGAATAAGGGAATAAGTATCTGAAATCCCATCAGCCTCTGAGAGCATGTTATTAGCAGTCACCAGGCATCACATGTGTACTGCCTGCTTAGGTGGGAATGATGGCTTGAGAATTAGGAGAAGAGAATTTTTGGGGAGAGCAAAACAGGGGACGTACAGCCTCAGTCCAATCATCATGTGGATGTCAGGCAGATTTGTTGGGCATGAGCCCACGTCTTGGCAATGTTCCAGGATTGTGGTGCTCTGGAATGGTTACAGCTTTGCACTTTGCACTTGAATTCTGGTATTCATGCTTTCCTTAGCTCTCTTAGCTCAGTAGAGTTGCAGTGTCACACAGTAATACTTGAAAGAGTAGCAGGAGACAAGGTGCTGGTGCTGGAGCTTTCAAGTCACAGTTTCTGACATAGGGTATCAAGTTACAGGACAACTCTCCCCCTCCCTCCCAAACCGTGTAAGGCTGTTCTTGCTTGAATATAGTGATATAAGGACTAGTGATGGGCAGAAATACTTGATGTTCTTCCTCCATACCCATAGATACCCCAAGATCTGCTCCTGCCCTTCCTGGTCCCATAGCAGGAAGCGACAGGCTGCAAGGGCCTCAGTGGTGGGAGGTGGTGCAGCTGGAACTTTGGTGCACCGTGCAGAGCTGTGTGTAGCACAGGGGAAAAGGGCACAAGATTAGTACCTGAGATACCCTTGCAGCACTTGGTGATTTTGTGCTTTGTGGTTGGGTACAGCTGACAGAGACGTGCTGACTTCGGAAAAGCCACATGCATCAGCCATGATTATGTCTTTTGATGTTGCTCACCTGTTGGCACAGTCCCTGTGAGCAGCTGGGCTCATTTAGACTCAAGGACAGATAACAAGAAGCAGAGGGTACTGAAAGCAAAGGTAGGACTCCATCATTTGAACTTTTCAGCTGCGATGGCTTTCTGGGAATATTTAGAGGAACAATACCCTAAGTGAGATTTGAAGTAATGACTAAGTCCACAATGAGAGTAACATCAAAATAAGTAAAAATATTCCTGCTGGGGATGCTTTTTATAAATCCGAGATAATCCAGTGTTGGAGGCAAGATACAGGACAGCACATGGTTGAATGGATCTCAGCCAGTGACAGCAGTTCCTGTGTCCCTGCAAGAAAGAATAGTGTAACTGAGAGCCAGAGGAAACTGAGTAGTAGGGACAGACAGCAAAGGTCTCTAGAATTTATTACTGCTTGGTTTAGAGCAAAAAAAATTGCAATCTTGCACGAATGCAAATAGGAGGTAGACAGCTCAGCATAAGCTGTGGGAAGAATGGAAAGCAGGCAGGGTATTAAATAAGAGATGCAAAATGTTGATAATTTATTATTATGGCTTTAAGGGAAGTGTATGACTTTTCTGAAGTGATTTTAATGAGCAAGTCAGGAGAGAGAAGTCATTTTGAAAACACTGCTCAGAGATTTACAATAGGAATCACTAAAATGCACCCACAAAACCAGCCTTAGGCTGCTAATGAAGTTTGTGTGGGTATCAATAAAACATTTAGAGAGAAAGAGCTGAAAGTGCTGACCCACTCCCAGTACCCCTTGGGATCAGACGGTTGTTCACCTGAGGATAATCTCCTTCGCCCTGTGCAGCAGTTATGTACACCAGGCACAATCAGATGTGAGATCCACTATGGCATGGAAAGTACAGGTCACATCACTGAACACTTGTCAAGCTTTACTCACATTTATACAGAAGGAGCTGGAGCCTTCTGTCATCTGTCCATATCCCAACCCCTGGGAACCTAAAGCAGCTGTAGGAACTTCTGAGCCGTCTCTTTCTGGCCATCTTCGTCCTTTGGTGCGGTCCTCCATGCTCAGCTTCACCCACTGGGTCCTCTGTCAGGAGCAGTCAGAAGAGAACCTTTTCATCTCCTTTACACTTCAGGCATTAAGACTTTTGCCCCCACCAGGAGAAATGTTGTGTTCTGCTAAGGCTCCTACTTCCCCAGCACACCCCTGATGCACTTATTGAGCCTCTGAAATCTGTCTTATTGTGTAGGGTGGATGTCCAGCACCACAGAGGTTCAGAGCTGAGAAACAAGCTGTTTTTCTGATGGTTTCATATAGCCTCCATAGCCTGTGCAAAACCAGAGACAGCTGCAGAATAGTATTTTTGCTATACCTTTCTTTTCAGCCTTCCCATCTGTGGTGCCTTTACTGGGCAGAAGATCTGAGCATCTTGGACAACAGCCTGCTTGATCATTTCTTTATGGATCCTCCTCATACACCAAGCAGGAAGGACTGCTCACTTTTCTCCAAGGAGCACTTCAGGACATCCTACAGACTGTGCTTGTTTCTTCTCAGGGTATGTTGACCTTTTAAAAAAAAGGAATTCAGAATGCAGCTGGGTTGTAAGAACCATTCTGCTTTTCTTCACTACTTCTGCTTGCTAACAATGGCTTGCCTGTTTTTAGATAAACAATAACTTTAAAAAAATAGCAAAACATGGGTATGTGTGATTTGTTGCAAAGCATGAATATACAAGCGGGGTGCTATTAATCCTGGGACCACAAGCAGACGCTAGATGAACAGTAGCTAGGGCTACTAACAGCTGAAATATGGTCCTAGACTCATTCCACTACTTATAGACAAATTAGAAAGTCTTTGATAACAAGTAACCAGATGATTCATTATTAAAAGAGAAGGATTTGTGGTCGTGTTTTAGCTCATGGCTAAACCACAAGATTTTGCAAGAACAGATTTGCCTCATGGTGATTCTGATAGGCAGAGGTTTCCTGGAGCAAGATGTCCTGTTCTCCAAGGGCTGGTTTGCTCTGGAGGAGGTTACATGATGAGGAGAAGATGGTCTTTTATTTGCCACCACTGTTTTATTGAAGATAATAGTAATTTTTCAGAGAAAAGCAAATCCTACTGATGACTCTCCCTTCACTAAAAAGCCATGCCAACTCATGGCTTCACCATCTGCGTTTGAATCTTGTTTGAGACCTGGAGCTCCAGTCTCTCTTTCAGCTGCAGTGCAATGTTGAGCAAGCAAAGCTGTTCTCTTCAGGGACTGCTTCCTTCCAGACTCAGCCCACAGAGACTGAAGGATATCCTTTCCGTGCAGCTTCTGAGAAGCACAGTCGAACAGAGCAGTCTGTCTCAACCATTTGTAACAAGATAAACACACGGGCCAAGTTTCCCTTTTCTAAGGGCTGTGCACTCTATAGGTATCTGTAGGGCAAATACTCATGCTGACAGCCTGCCACTCAAACTGCAAACAGACAAGCTCTAAAGGTCGCCAAGTCAGTTATAGGAAGTGAACCAGAATAAACAGTCTCTTTATCAGGCTTTATTTTCTAGCAGAATGCTCCAGCTTTGCTCTCCAGGGGAAGTTGCCTGCCGTGGGGTGCCTGGGGATTGATCTGGCTGTGGTTCAGCTAACTTACACGCTTGGTCTCCTCTCCCACATCTGCTTCCTCTTCCACCTCACGCTTGGCACCTTCTACTTCTGGCAGGCAAGCACAGGGGCTCTGTGAGAGCTAGTTTGCTGTTCTCTGGGTTCAGGTACTGGTGATGTTTTTCTAGACTGAATTCTCTCAGCATTTTCCTCCTGAGAAATTAACCTGTTAAGGTGGCTCGCACTTCCATGATCTACTGGGGACCCCCTGCCTGGATTGCTGTATACAGTTTGTCACTGATTTCCACTGGGATTTTTTTTGCAAAAAGCTAGGTGTGCTGTGGTCCTGGGGGGTCGCAGAGGGGAGTGGGCTGTTATGATTGCCTCTGCCCCACGAGTGAGGTCAGTGTGGTACTGCTGAGGCCAGCCCTGAGAGCTCAATGACTTGCCTCGTGCAGGGCCATCTGAACAGGAAAGGAAACAGGCCTTTTTCTCACTTCCCCATCACTAAAACAAAGGGTTGTTCACAAGGTCTCATGCTTTTTCCCAAACTCAGTTTCTCCATGAACAACTGCCAGAGACCAGCACATACTGATAGCATCAAAGTTTTCCTTGGAAACCCTCCAAAGGATTCAGCTCAGAGGACCACATGATTATTTATACACTGATTGGGAACTACTTATCTGCCTGGATCCAACTAGACTGTTTTTTTTTTTTGTTTTTCCCTTTGTGTGCCACTGATCTCACACTTTTCTCAACTACCAGAATGCATTTTTCATCTCTTTAGCAGCTTAAGAGGCCAAGGGGTGATGGCTTTAAATTGAACGAGGGTAGGTTTAAATTGGATATTGGGAAGAAATTCATTACTGTGAGGGTAGTGATGCACTGGAATGGGTTGCCCAGGGAAGTTGTGGCTACCTCATCTCTGACTGTTCAAGACTAGGCTGGATGAGACTTCAAGCAACCTGGCGTAGTGAAAGGTACCCCTGCACGTGGTGGGGTGTTGGAACTAGGTGATCTCTGAGGTCCCTTCCAACCCAAAGCATTCTAAGATTCCTTGGTATACCTGCCCGCACCCACATGCATGCAGCCCTTGTAACAACACCAGTCCCAAGATTAACTCACTTATTCTTTTTTTTTTTTTTTGAAATGTGCTTAACAGTGTGCCTAAGCAAGAAGGGAACGCTTAGAGAGGTGAAAGTCCAGTATGCATCATCAAGACTTGCTGCAGGTGTGATCATCCAAACACAGAAAGATGGAACAGAAACACTCAGTGGCTAAACACAGCATTTGAAAAGTAGACTTGGAGACAGCCTTTGTATCCAGTTGCAACAAACCTCTCTATGGTGCTTCCAAACCTAAAACTTTAGACCCATGACAAGCTGGAACAAAAATTGCATGAGTGTGGAATGGCTTGCTGGGTAAGCACCTTTGCATGCTTTTCTGCAGGGATTATTATTTGAAACTTGCCTGAAGAATCATAATGTTGTGGGCCCTGTAATAAGGATTTAATATTTATAGTGTACCATTGTGGAGCATCTTTTTGGCCGTACCCTCAAGTTACTGGTCTGTGATTTCACCCTTTCCTGCATATAATTCAAAGGGCAAACTGTACTGAAAAACAAGAGGGAACTCTGCTTTTCTGGTTGGCCTCAGGCTGTGAGGTAGGAGGCCTTGTTGTCCAGTGTTGGCACAACCTGCGCTTTCTCATGCTCCAGCTGTTACACGAATGTTTGCATGATTTCTACCACTGCACACTTTTATCCTGCTGGGTTTGCTATTGGGGGAATGCGCTTGTCTTGCAAGATCTTTATTTGACAGTTGGGGTGTTTATTTCAGGGGTAAGCGAGAGGTCTGAGCAGTGGTTTGGTAGGCTCATATTTGGCTAAGAGATTCCAAAGCTGCAGGCTGGGCCCTTTGCGTGCTCATAAGTCTGCCCACCAAATGCAAGGCAGCAGTGGCTGCTGGAGGGGACAGTCAGTGGGGACAGCATAGTGCCGTGGAATTTTGTTGGGGCACTGTCACTCTGAGTCTGTAGCACTTCCAAAGGGCTGTGTGGAATTTCATTAGGATATTGCTGAATTCTTACTTTGGTACATGGGAAGGGAAAAACTGCCTGGAAGTGGTGCTCTTTCCAAATTTTGAGCTTGTTCCTACCAAGTTTCACTCCAGCTTGTCTTACAATGCATCAAAAAAACACATTTTCATTGTGTTTAAGGCCTCATCGCTAAGTATGCTAAACCAAGTTTGATTGGAGTTAAAAACACAGAATAAATGACTCAGAAAAGCTGTTCATAGGGAAAGGGTTATTCTGTTGTAGACAGCTTGTATAACGAAGATGTCTCTTCAAGGAGTATCTCTAGAAGGAGTAAATCAAAAGCAGCATCCTGTGGGGATTATGTGGCTTTCGATAGTGTCCAGAATCCGAACTTACAGAAGAACATCTTTACATTCATACAGTCTGAATATATCATAATTTAAGTGTGCCCTGGGATGTGACTATCATTGTTTGTATTTCTGGAAGTATTTGTTGGCAAAATGAAGCATGGGCTTCTGACTCCAGCTGTGGGAGCTGCCATCTACTCTCTCTGCCACTGCCTTACTGTGTGGCCTTGGGCAAGTTCTATAATTACACTGGGACCTTGTTTCCCAGCCCTGAAAGTCATAATAAACATCCCCCCATTCACAGTAGGTTTTCTGTGACACTCAAAGCCAGCCACTAATTCTGCCTTTCTTCTTTATGCATTCTTAAGCATTAATTTTGGTGAAGTTGTTCATTGTGATAAAGGGCTTCTCTGGATAAGGGCAGCAGTGAGGTCTGCAGTGAACAACCAGCACTTGGAGACGTGTGAGGGAAAGACACTGTGTTATTACAAACAACTAATTACATTATTATTAAGTTCATTACTGTTTCCTGCTGAAAGGATCAGTGTTCAGAGACTGATGCATTCTCAGAAGAAATCGATGGGATAAAGGATTTATATTCATTTCTCTGGGAGCTCAGTAGATCCTTAGCTAAGACAGTGAATGGCTTAAAATATTACTTAACTGTAGTTACTGTGCCTGTATAGGAATATAGGTGAAGTGAAGCATGAAATTTGGGGGAATTTTATCTTTTTAATTTACCTAAGGTTTTATTTCTCTCAAGTTAAGCAATAAAAGCTTACAGCTGTGGTTTTTCCTAACAGGTAATTTTTAGAAAATCATAAATATATGTGCATTTTCCCTCACTGTGAACTGCTCTGTTGCCTCTTTAGGATGCAGCGAACGTCTTTCCCTTTTCACTTTCTCTTGTTCCCCTTTACCTCCCTTCTTTGACTCTGTGGAAATAAGCTGTTTTAGATAACACCATAGTCTGCAGAGATTCTGACATTTCTTTATTAACACACAGGGATAACAGATTAACATTTTGGTTATTCGTCAAAGATTACTCCAGTAGTGAATAGTCGTTACTATTTCAGCTTCCCTGCAGTAGGAACACCAAGTTCTCAAATAAACAGAAGGAAAGCTGCCTAATTTCACTCTAGCACTGGTACATGCCACTACATATTTCTTGTCCTTCCTACTGCAGTTGAGTAATTCTCTCTAAGTATGCTCCATACCCCAGTGACTGCCAAGGTATGTTGCGGAGCTGAGTGAATAGTGCTCCAGTGATGAAAAACTCCAGGACTGTGGCAAATCATTACTAAATTAAGGGGACCGAAAGCTGGATTTTTTGGAGGTACAGGATCAGTAACAGTTATAAAAAGGGAGTTTCTGGCTATGGTAAAGCACGATTCTTTCCTCCAATTCATGACATAGTTTTGCCATTTTCTTCTAAAGCATCTGTACTGGTCAGTGCTAAGGGGAATATGCTAGATACAGGAATGGTATAATCTGTCATAACATCTCATTTTATGAAATATCAAAACCCACAGTATCCCTCTGGTGTCCCAGCTCCCCTATGTAATTTTTATAGTGTGACCACAAATTGACCAACACTACGCATTGGGTAAACTGGTATGACTAGATGAAACTACATTGATGCGTTGCTCTTTTGCAGTTGATTCTCCCTGGAAAGAAAGTAAACAGAGACAAAATATAGTCTGTTGTATTTTCTTCCTTTTACAGACAGTTACATAGGGTTTCCTCATAACCCATCCTGGAGATCGTAACTGGCATAATAAGACTTGGACAAGCAGCTGATATATTAATTCCTGGCATCACTCCTTTAATTGGGACACAGGCAAATAACTGTTGTTTTTTGTGGATTATTAATGTTCAGATATAAAGGAACCCCTAAAACCACAGCAGACCAAAAGACACAGATGATGTTTAAGGCAGAACTACGGATTAGTCTTCCCTAGCCTATCAGCTCTGTGTGATATGAAACCTGCTATTTCTCACTGCTTTTTTCTTTAGAGAAGAGATATCATACTAATCCTCTCAGGATCAAATAAGCAGTAGAGAATTTCACACAATTTCCCCAAGTAAGACCTGAAAAAGATGTTAGGAAGATGCATTTCTTTCTGTTCCACTCCCTAAGATGATGGATGAGTAATGCCAGTTTGTGCTTTGTTAGTGCATATGTCTGTGTTTGTTAATTTAAAGAAAACAAGACTTAAAATTTTAATGTAAAATAAGTTAAAGGGAGAAGAATGGAAAAGTAGATAGCCCTCTGGCTTGGTGCCCAGAGCAAATTCTAACTTGTGTTGAGGACAAACCTCCTGGTCAGCAGCCAGAAACTTGTTATTCAAACATGTTTATTATCATGCTGGTTCTGCAGTGAAAGATGGTATGAAAACAGGAGTTGCCCAGGGACATAGTGTTTTGCTGGAACAAAGCAAGAAAATACTCAAGAGGACTTCTCATTGTGTAATCCAGCACACTGTAATGCGCTGTGCACTCATCCGAGCATCAACAAAGGAAAAAATTCCAGTAGTCATAAATTTGTCGCAGCTCACGGGAGATGTGTTGTGGCACCAGACCAAAATCTGCTCCTGTGTGAGGATAAGAAATCCAGAAAAATACTCTTCTCTCCCAGTGGAGTGACTCTGGATTTACATGAGAGCAAACTGACACCAAATTAAGCCTATTGTGTTCTGGTTTGTTCTTGTTTGTTAGACACAAAAGACAACTGCATAAAGATCTGTCTGAGCTGCACTCCCCAAGTGATCTGTTGTAAAGAGCTGCCCTATTCTCAGAACATATGATTAGCACATACAAAAATTACAGGCAACTTCTAAAAATGCAGGCCTTGAAAATACATTACTGAATGCATGTTGAGATCATTAAATGAAAAGACATTTTCACAAATTCTTGCCATGCTGAAGTCAGTGTCGAGATATGTGTTGGGTTCATTGGAGCCTCGGTTCCCTCATCCATATTTTAAAGACATCACTGATCACTCTTCAGGGAAAACTAGGAGCTTCCATGGGAAGATTAAATTTGCTTTTTCAAGTGATTCTTGTCCCCTCTAGCTAGCAGAAAATCTGAATGTAATTCCGTTTGTGGGTTATGTATGCTCTTACCTAAGGAAATAAATGGGAAAAAGAACAGGGCACAAATTCCTTCTTACTGCTTAATAAGCAGTTATGATTTCAGAGCCTGCAAAGCCAGTAGTCTTAATTAAATGAGTAATGTTTTTCTGCTATTCCTGGTCTCCTGTAAATTAATTACTAATTGTTTTCAGCAGCACCCATCTGTGACAAGTGTGATTAGGAGATTGAGTCAATTATGAGATCACTCTGAATTTACACCAAACGCAACAAGAGTGAGGGAGCAGCTGTTTCAAATGTGAGGTGAAAAGATTTTGAAGTTACTTCAGGTCCCCAGTAAGCATAAACACAGCATGAGTTCTTGTTCTATGAATCACAGTGTACTTAACAATTGTTTTTCTGTGGTCTGCTTTGCAGAACAAATGAAGCTTGCTTAGGTTCTTTTGTCCCCAGTAACTTTGCTAAAACTCTATAGCTACCTTGGGTCTTTAGGTGCCCTATTTTCAGATACTGAATGTTTTTTTCCCCTGCCTTTTCCAGAACTCAAGTGTATTTCACTTAAGATCTACTTTCTATATCATACAAAGAGACGACTAAATGTAACAGCTTAAAAGGAACTAGTTCTGTACTGCTTATCACCTAGGGAAAACGTTCTGAAGGGCTCTTAAGAGCAAACTGTGGAGAGAAACTGGTAACTGTGGAGGTAATATAGCTATGTGCTGTGAGGACACAGAGTTTGGGAAAATTTATCCCTTTCAGAAATTCCGAAAGTGAGCTGCTGCAAAAATGTGATGCTTTGGATTGAATATTGCATGGCTTAGGTGAGAAGTGTGTTCTGTCATTTTTTTTGATCCTGAGAAAATGGCCCAGAAATTGTTCAGTCGTGGCTGGGAATAATGCAGTTTCTCTGATCCTATGGAACAGTCCTTGTGTTCTGTTTTTCTTGCAAGTGTGTACAGCATCCCACATCAGATAGGTCTGTTTCAGACCTGTGATTGCAGCAGGTAGCCAAGGACCAGCCCCCAGATGAAGAAAATCAACTGAGGCCTCTTGATTTTGATGGGTGGCTGCTGAGCTACACCAATCCAGTACCCAGCCCCCTTATCTTGGGATGTAACTAATTACAGCAAATAATTAGGTTTCCTCATCCTTGCCAGACACATTCTGTAGTCTATTTTTAGTAGTCCTTCAACAGTAGGTTATCTACATCCTCAAAAACTATCCAGAAGCCCCTTCCTCATAGTGATCCTAACAAGCAGTAGTTTTTCCTATTTTCAATCTCACCATCTGTCTTAAAAAAAAAAAGCCATTTGTTTAATTTGTAAGGGGCAAAAACACTTTCATATTTCACAAAGAGCCTTCGGGGTCCCTCTTTTTATTTATGAAGGTCCACCTTGCAATTAATGGAAAACCTGTAACAAAACATGCTAATAATGGTACTTCATAGAAGAACAAATGTCTAGCAAGTGTTTGCTTAGTCCACCTCTAGTGGGGGGAGTGGGGGGGTGGGCAGAGGGGGGAAACCTACCAAAAAACTCCAATGGTTTCCAAGAACAAGTGACCACCTTCTCTGCACCAGGCTCCCCGGGTTAAGTACAGCACAGCTGGTGTCATTCAGGTTCAGGAGCAATCTGCAGCAAACAGAACATCCAGCTGTGTGATGCAAACCGGTGCAAACATTTTCTTCCCACCTTTCTTGAGAGGTCTGTATTTTTAGCAGATACTGTGAGTTCCTTGGTTTGATATTGTGATTATAGAAAGCAAGAAGGGCCAGAAAGCCATTCCCTGGGAAAATAGTTTTAAAATGCTTCAGCAATTTACTTGTTTCCAAACTACAGCTTGTAACAGGCTTTAGTAACGGTCTAAAAAGGAAAAAATAAAAAGGACAATTTTGAATGCAAGGAACTGGGGGATGGTCTTTAGAATAGTCTAATTTTAAAGGACATACTGGGGAGAGAAAGGTTTAAAAATACGTATTTCTGGTTTCTTCTGCTTATGTATCTGGGGCCTAATTCTAAACTGTATGTGGAACTGATGTCCATGAGGGGACTGTTTGTGTTTTCTGGAAACAAAACCACACATTTTTGGTTATTCCCAGTTGAGAATGATGGGGAGTGAGGTGATGAAGCTGTGCGTCTGTGCGTATGACACATACACTCCAGTATAAGCTGCTGTTCTGTTTTGGTTAGAGCAGATGATTTCCCCAGAGCTGCCTTGGGCAAGATGTCAAGGTGAGGCAGTGGTAGAAGATGGTACCCGTGCTGCACAATGCGATGGCTCCAGAGAAATGTGATAACAGAAGAAGGGGCTGCCCTGGTCTGGAGACAAAGCAGGCAGGGCACGAGGGGAGCAAACATCTACAGGTGCTGCTCCTGCTTCCCTTTACCTAGAGCTCTGCTCCCTCCCTGGGCTCCCAGGCAGAGAGGAATCGATGCTGCAGGGACCTGCATCCCTCGCAAGTCCCAGGTAGCAGGGATGCAGTGGCACAGTATGGGCTTTTGAGCTGGCAGGGCTGTTCCCCACAGCACGAGCATCTCAGGGTAGTCTAATTCCACTTTTTATGCTGGCTGTGGGAATAGCTCAAGAAGAGATACAGGGTGGCCTGAGACCTGGTTGAGTCTGATCTAGCGTAAGTCAGAGGAGTTGACCTAGGGTAGGACAGTCCTACGTGCAAGCACTGAAACTCAGGTTGCTCCCCTACTGCCAGGAAGGCAACTGCAATGTTTGCAGTGCTTGATGTGCAAAAAAAGCCCTGTAAAAGGCATTACCTAGTATTTCAGGTAGACACAGCAGTTCTGTGAGTGTGCAAGCTGGCCAGGAGACCAAACAAGCAGTGACCTGTCACAATGCACCAATGCCAGGAAGCATCCCTGACTGGGGTAACTAGTTTGATCTCCTGTAGGAGAACTGTCCAGAGCACTTAATAAACAAGTAGCTGGCAGTGGATTCCCATATAAGAAAGAATTTGCACTGCAATACCCAAATGGCAGCTTGGAGAACTCATCATCACTGAGCACAAAGCTCCTACTGATGTGTAGGATGAATGTATTTTATCTGCTGCATAAAAAGGACTCAGTTGGATTTTGTGTTGTGACGCCTGCATCTTGCTGTTTTGTTGATGACTGTCAGTGTCAGAATCCACAAGTTTACGCACTGGGACAGCAGCAAGTCCTGGGAAGAAAGAGCCTGGGAGAAAAACAAAGAAATAAAACTGCCTGGGTCCTGTCAAAACAATTCTTTGATGATGAGAGAGGTGACAAAAGACGGGAGGGAAGGGGGCAACAGAGCTGCTGCCTTTCTGCGATAAAATAAACCCTCTCACTGTAGCATTCTAAAAAACACAAAGTCTTGAACAAATGTGGCTACCAAGGAAGGGAGGAAGATGACCTGATGTCTGGTAAAGCAGCAAGATAAATCATTCAGAGGAACATACAGAAAAACTTAGTGAGAGGAACAATATTTAGAGATGTGTGCATGAGCAAAAGGGAAAACTACCACTGGCACATCTGAGAATGATGCCACTAAACAGGCCAATCTACTGCAAAAGAATGAGGTTCACGTGTTTTGGGGGACTCCCAAAGTGGATTTAATTTTGTGAATTAAGAGAATGCAGTGTTTCTTTGGAAATTGTCCTTTGCCCTTCTTCTCAGTGCCAAGAGAGAAATCCACAGCAGAGGAGAAAGAAAAAAACCAAACAAGACAGAGGTGTTTAAATCATTTCAATGATGAAATGGATCTCAAAAGTACTGAGAAACAGCCACAGGACAGTTAAGAAATAACTACTGAGCAACAAATACTAGAGCAACTTTAAACAGTTTGACTTCTCTCTGTTCATCTCTTCCATCTGAGGAGATTTCCAGGGGTAAACAGTGGAAGAGGCATAGAATCATAGAATAGATTGGGTCGGAAAAGACCTCCAAGATCATCGAGTCCAACCCCTGATCCACCTCCAATTACTATATCATGGCACTAAGGGCCATGTCCAATCTCTGTTTAAAAACCTCCAGGGATGGTGAATCCACCA
>JAWMRA010000078.1:46768007-46863666 GCA_035584735.1 Pseudotriccus pelzelni | reverse complement strand
TATCTATCTATCTATCTATCTATCTATCTATCTATCTATCTATCTATCTATCTATCTATCTATCTATCTATCTTTATAGTTGTAGCTGAAAGAGCCATACAACTTAAAGTGTTCAATTCTTGGTGTTTCCTGTTCCTGCGCTCCCTCTTCTGGCTTTCTAGAATTATCTATCAAACATCTCGGGCCCATATCATATGATCAACTCCGGTTTTGGTTGTAAACACATCAGTTGTAATGATAAGGCACACTTTGGTAGCAGACATCACAGAAAGGACTACTACTGAATTAATCAGGAAATTACCATCACAGCCAAGTGCTTCTGTATATATCAATTCTGAGTAGAGTTCCCTGGACTTTTGGATAGCAAAAAGAATCCTAATGTTGGTGCAATGGCTGCACTACTATGGATATTAGATAAGGATAAACAGAAGGCTTCACTGGAGGATGCTGTCCAGATTTCTAATTTGTCCTTTCTCTTGAACGGTGCAGTAGAATGGTGTGCTGAAATTTGTGCCCAGAAAATAGTAGATCTTTTTTTTTCACAAATTTTCTTCTAAATTATGTTACAATGACACTGTTAAATAAACATTCTCCTGCACTGTTCAAAATTCAACTATTTATGGTAATTATAACTATATTATGGTAACATACAGCTGAAATCGATTTGAATGATTTTTATTGCTAAGCCTGAGAGAAAAACAAAAACATGGAGAATGAAACTGTTCATTTTAAGTATTGTTCATTCTTAATATTCTTACAAACATGTTTCCTAAAACCATATATCTGTGTGTTTAGCCCCCTTGTGACCATACTAGGAAACTGGTCCTGAGCTAATATTGGAATATGAAGTAAACAAAACTTTCCTGCACACCTTATGTTATATTTACACTAGCCTTTTCTAAGTTGCAAATACTTCTGGTTTCCATGTGAAGCATCAAAATCCAGGTAACAAATACAGAAAAAAATGCTCAGTATTATGAAAACTGTTCAAATGCAAACTGACCAGCCATTTACTTGCTATGGATATTATCCCTCTTTCAGTAAACTGTGTGCATCTGCAAGAAACTCTTGAGATGATTTGATAAGTGTTTTCAGTGTATTTAGTAAGAAATATGTTACATATGAACCTCACATTTTCAATGTTGGAGTTCTGCCTTAATAAAGCAACATGAAAAGATTCTTCAAGATGTATACTAAAACAGGAACCAGGACATTCCATTTCAATATGCTACGTCCAGCTTCTCCATGGGTTTTAATATTCAAAGAGGTCTTAAAACTCAATGGCCTTACAGAAATATTCCTTGATTGCAGGGAATTCCCACCATGGAGAAGTTTCAGAATGCAGAACAGTGATGTTTCCTGCCCCAGCTCCACCACTGTTCTTTGCTGTCACCCATGCCACACAGCTGCCTGCAAGGTGATGGAGGAAGATTGGCCAGGCCGGCAGTTTCTACGTGCCTGAAAAGGAGCTTCCATGGCTTTGGGGTGCACACTTAGCCCCTGTTATTCAGTGGAGTCTGTGCTCTAGTGACTATATAGTCATCTGTGACTTAGGTGAGTCATGTCATTTATTGCCTTACACTGGAGTATTTGCTCAGATCTAGCATATTGCTGACACAGTGCATTACAGCCTAAGGGGAGAATAAAATCCCATTCGCCTTCTGGAAAGTCCCCAGCAATTCTGCTGGGTATAAAATCCTAGTAAGTGGCTGGTACCTTGTGGTATTTTCAGGGCAATGAGCCTTGTAAATGTCATAACAGCATTACTGTGGTCTGATGACCTAGGTGTTGCAGGAGAGTGGTTTTATGGGAAATCACTAGGAATTATTAGCCTGCATAAAGATACTCCTATATATAATTACATGCAAGATTAGATCCAGTAATTCTACAAATTTTGGTCTTCACGTATGATGTGATAGTTCACAATGAGTAAATTTTGTTATACCAGACATTAAAAGTTACTGTAGCAGAGCCAGGCTCCATGGCTAGCAGTTCTTATCAAAGTATAATGTACGTGACTTTGGGGGAAAAAAACCCCAAACACCACCCTCACTAACTGATATTAGAAGGTATAATTTGATGGCTTACAGCATCACGTATCCTGTGTAGTCCATACAGTAGCTGTGGTCTAAGGCATTAAATAACAGCGCTTACTGAGTACTTTTCTTTTAGGGAGTCTGAGAACAAAATCAGATCTCTGATATTCGACTTTTCCAGGGAGCGAATGCCACGAGTTGGGCGCTCATCTCTCAACGGCTTTAGCGACCCGCGGGGACGCTGAAGCGCCAGGGCCTGGGGAGCAGGCGGTACCCAGCGGCGGTGCCGGGCAGGAGGTGCGGAGCGCGGCTGCGGCCGCCCCCTCCCGGAGCGTCCCGGCTGGGCTGGGCTGGGCTGGGCTCCCCCGGCGGCTCGCTCGCTTTGGGGGCAAGCGGACGTGCGCCGCAGCGTGCCCAATGCGGGGCTGCTCGGCAGTGGCGGCTCTCTGGGAATCGAAGCGACATCAAAACGTAAATAGTTATTCCAAAGGCAAGGAGGCAGCCCCAAAGCCCTCATCAGAAGCTGCCGGAGGAGGCACGTCAGCCGCACTCCCGCGCGGGGGAGGTGGCGCGGGGGCGGGAGCGGGTGTCGCCCCCCGCCCGCAGGTGCTGCCGAGCTGCGGGACCCCTCGGCGGCGGCCGGCCCGGGGCTGCACATCGCGGCTCGGCCAGCAGGAGGAAGGAAGAGGAAGTGAGAGCGGCGGCGGGAGCCGCCGGGTGCCTGTGCGAGCCCCGGGATGGGATAGCGCCGGGGGCAGCCCAGCGCACCGCACCGCACCGCACCGAGGAGGCGGCGGCGGGAGCGGCCGAGCAGCCCCGCTTTGCCCCGCGGGACGGGGACGCTGCCCACCCGGGAGGTAGGTGAGCCTGGGGTCCGGCGGCGGGGCGGGCTGCGGCGCTGGCCGGGCGGTGCGGGGGAGCGCGGGGAGACGCGGAGGCATCGAGGCGGAGGGGCGGGACCAGGGGGGCAGGCGAGCCCCGGACGCCCCGCACCTGTGCCGGCGGCCGGTGCCCGCAGCGGGCGGGGCGGGGCGGTGCGGGGCAGGGGGCGGCCGCCGTCGCTGCGAGAAAGAGGAAGCGCAGCCTTGTGCTTGTCAGCGCGGCGGGGCCTCGGCCGGCGGCTGCCGGCGGGAGGGCGGCCCGGCCCGACCTGACCCGCCTCGCACACGGCTCCTCCCGCCGCCCTGCCCTCGCCCCGGCCCGCCGCTGCCACTGCCGCCCAGCTCTCCCGGCCGCGACTTCGTCGGCACCTCCTCCTCCCGCTCCGTCCCCGCCTCAGCCCCCTCCCGTGCCCGGGCAGCCCTGCCCGCCCCCGGCTGTGCTTGGTGGCCGGAGGCCGCTGGTGAGCGGCGCCGGGCGGGGGCCGCGCACCTTCGGGCTCCGGGGGGTGAGTGGTGGCGGGACGGTGTCGTCGCTCCGCGGTGTCAGGGGGGCCGGGGGGCGTGCGGGGCACCCGCCGCGGCCGGTCCCGCGTGGGTCAATACGCGGGGTCAGGCCCGGGCGGAGACTGCGGCCGCAGCAAGTGTCCGCCCCGCCGCGGGCGCCGGGCGGGAGCAGAAGCCTCAACTTTGAAGCAAGTGCATCCCCGCAGGCAGCCAGGCTGCGGGCTCGGCGTTGGTACCCAGCCGCCGCCTCCGAGGGCAAGCCTCCCCCGAGACCCGGCCTTCGGGAGCTTTTGGTGGGGTTGGGGTGTGTGTATATGTGCGTATGTTCCTTTTCCGAAGTTTATGCTCATACAAGTGATTAAACCACTGATGAATTTCAGATGAAATGATTGTTCTGAAATGTGGGTGGTCATTATGCAGAGCCACGGCGCACAGCCTTGTAAAGCAAGTGGGTAGTGGGTCTAATAAGTTACGTTTGTGAAGTTTTTTTTGACTCAAAACCTTTGCAAAGTTTATTTTGAATATCTTTTCCTTGCAGAACTAATACAACTGTCCAGCTCTCCCCCGAGAACGGTGTAAAGTAAATATAGGGGTTCCTGAAAAAGACCAGTAAGTACATTTCAAGTCAGTAAGGTTTTGTTGTTAACTTTAGAAGAATATCTCTTAACCTGCCAAGGCTCAAGATGTGTAACAAACACATCAAGAGTGCCAATGATAATAACAGTGCAGGAAATGTACCGTGTGTTAATTGCCTTAGTATAAACATGGTTGCCTATGAGCTGTGTTTCATGATACAGCAGTTACAGTGCAATTTCAGCAAGGGATGTTTTGAAATCTATTCATAAGCAAATGGATTTGCTTTTGTCACTCAGCTGCCTGATAGCCCTTGGTTAAAATATTTATCTTTTGGGAAGAGAGGGAAGTTGAGTAAGAACTGTGCTGCGTCCCCTATCTGTGACAGAGGATGTTGTTTCCTCCTCTTTCCCCTTGTCTATTTCTCTTCCTTTACCCCAAATACATGCATGCCATCTCGCCCTCAGTTATATAATCTTGTAGACATTTATGGATCATTCATTGTTCACATTATTCCCATTCTTTCCATGTCATTCTTGCTTGATTGAGTGGCTTAGGCAGAATATTACACAGTAAAGAAAAATACATTGAAAATTACATAAAGTTTTTTCAGTTTGAGCTGCAGGTTTGCTTTCTTTGAAGGTTTTTTTCCCTGCTTCCCCCTCTGGTTTTTGGGGCTTTTTTTTTTTTTTTTTTTTTTGTGAGTTGTTGGTGGTGTTTTGTTGTGTTTTTGGATTGGTGTTTGTTTGTTTGGGTTTTGTTTGTTTTGTGTTTTGTGGTTGTTTGTTTGTTTTTTGATTTGTTTTGTTTTCATTTTTTGTCCATCCTTGTTCCCCCCCCCTTCCCCCGTATAAGTAGGTGGTAGGGATCTAATCTGATGACGGGTAACTAGATAAGGAGGAGGAACAGCAGTGGTGACAGCTTGCTAGTAAACATCCCTCTTGTCTACTGATAGCAAAAGGCCCATTAATGCACGTCATAAAGCTGTTAAAAGTACCGCAGCAGCTTTTAAAAACTTGCCAGTCAGAGGAAATAAAGATTAATATGGTTAAAACAGGAACGTGGTGTGAAATGAGTATTGGTGAAAGATGCTGTCAGTGCAGTCTGTGGATCTGAGTGTGTGAATTGACTAATCTAGAGGTGAACCTGGTTCTCTGTTTATTCATACTGGAAAGGTTGCATGGGGTTGTTGGCTTTCTTTTCTCTCCCTCTGTAATCTCTTTGAAACTCATTGTGCAGTACAATACTTGCCTTCTTTGTAGCTTGCAACTTTGCTATGAGTCTCATTGTCTGACGATTTATTTTTTAAATGAACGATGGGTTGGGGGGTGGGGGAGGAAGAGAACTGGTTTCTATACCATTTTGATATTTTTTCCTTATATTCTCTCTATGCCGGGAAAAAATTAAGAGGTGCACAGTTTAGAGGGATTTTGATGAAGGGATAGGAAAAACTCTTACCTACTTACTCTGTAGCAGTCTTGGTCACTGAAAGTAACTGCAATTGCTCAGTCATTATATAACCTGACCGTGCTGTTCTTAAAAGCAAGTGCTTCTGTATCCTCGGTGTTCGGGTACAACACATTGTATACATTGTCCTTCGAAGTTGGTTTTTTTTTAATGCCTCTTTGCCCTGGTGTTCATCAGACAAAGCTCATTATGCTACATAAAGGTGTAACTCTTGCTGAAACACTGCTGTGTGCATTGTACGCTTCCTGACAGCAATGCTGCTGAGCAGCGAATGGCAGATCAACAGTAACGTGGTGTTCCACCCTTCCTTCCGCTCTTTGTTTTTTCTACCTAGTAGAAGTCTCTTTGATTTTAAGGTTTGGGCTCATCGACATGCATAGTCGGGGTCCAACCTACAGAGTGCTGTTAGAATATGATCCCGTGGTTTCCATGCTGATACGCAGGGAGCAGAGCTCTCACATGCACATGTAAGGCGTGTGGCTTTCTTCTTCTGATACTCTAGACAGCTTCAGTATGGATGGAGATTTATGTCTGTGGATTTAACTGTAATTAGGAAAAGTTTTCCACAGAAAACTCTCTGCCAGTGCACCTGCACACTGAAATGCAGTGTCCCACTGTTCCAGTGACAAGTTTTGGGGGTTGTTTTTGTATATTGCCAACCACAACATTTCTAATTCTGTGATTCTCAGATAAGGATTTGCTTGAGACTTAGATGAGGCCATCAAGTACAATTTTCCTCTTGAGCTGAGACTTTGCTGTCACTTGGTAGTCAGTTTCCTCAAAATGAATGATCTCTTTAAAGTTTAGGAGCTCTCTTTGTCATGCTGTGCTGTGAATGTGCAGCATGTCCTTGTATTAAAAAAAAAAAACCCACAAAAAAAACCCCCCAAAAAAGCCATGTAGAACGTAATGGGAATTTGAGAACTCTGGAAGCTAGAAAGCATCATGCACTTTTGCATCAAGAAAAAGTACCGTTGTCTCTTCTGGTCTTCTACACCTGATCCAGTAGACTTTCTCCTCTGTTGTGTCATTGCACTGTCCAGAAAGTAGAACTTGAGGAAGAATAAGTTGACTGGGTTTGCCTCCCTGTTCAGTCATTATTTTATTGAAAAGGAGATTTTAAAAAAAAAGTTTTTATGATTATGGAGTCTATGTGGTCTGCACACTTGTGAATACAAACAGCTTTGTAAAGCCATCAAGCCACCATTCAGTAAGGTATGTGCTGTATCTTTAAAAGATTTCCCTGCTTTGAGGGAGATTTTTTTGAAAAAGTTTCTTGTATTCGTGGCTGGAGGAATGTGCCAAGTACACGTTGTTAAACTTATGTCAATTTAACAGAGCAACTGTTTAAAGGATTTCGGGTAATTTTCCTTCTACTTGACTCAGTCATTTTTTTTTCCTTTCATATTTTTTCCTTTCTCTCCAAATATAACACTGAAAGGAGAGAAAGAGAAACTAAAAGCAATTGTCAGAAGTCAGTATGAGGTGATAACATATATGTGACACTTAACATAGAACAAACTGCATGCATATGGTGTTAGAGAGATGAATGGAAGAATAATCACAAAACTGTGGAGCTGTCTTTAGGTCAGGAATTTTGCATCAGGCTATTTGCAAGAATTTTGTTTTGTGGTGTGATCTTTCATTATTGCAAGTGTTGGGAGACACGAAAGAGAGATTGGAGGATCATGTCACAACCTTTCTGCCAGTTTCCTCTTTTCTGGTCACTGTTAACATTTAAGAGGAATATTAATGAGAAATCTATGCCCCAGGGAATAGCTAGCATGTTTGCTCTTCTCTCTGTTTCAAATCTGACAGAGGTAAACTTGTGTGTTATGGGCAGATACTGTTTGGTGTTGCCATGTGTGCGGTACCCATCAGTAAGGTACTTATTTCTCAAGCTGCTGAGCACATGCTTGCACTTTAGAGCAAGGTGAACACTGTTTCACACTGTGCTTGTTTGCAAACCCTTGAAAGTGCATTGATCTATTTTTCCTAATGGCAGGTTTCCATTGTGAGTGTTTGATTTATCTGTAGTAGGCTTGTTTTCAATGCCTGCTAGGAGCAGGAAGTTAGTTGTGAGAAGCTAGTGGAAGTGACGGACAAGGCATTTTGGCAGTAAATCACACTGTGAAGAAGTCTTGAAGGTACTGCTGGTGGGAATCCCCGTAGAAAAATGTTTTAGTTTATGTACAAGTGAACTCATTTTGGTGCATTTCTAGTGAGCGACCTTCAGAGTTCTTTAGAAAGCTGAATATACTACCTGGAGATGTTATGCAAATGTAATAAGTGACCTATTCTTACTGCTTTTGAGGACATAAGTCTCCTTACTGCTGCTTCTGCTGTTTTCCATTTGCAGTCAAATAGCACTGCAGAACTCCACAGGAGCTAGCACTAGGACAAGGAAATGAATGGGAACTACCAGTCAATGGTGATGGAAAAGATTTCCCCTCTCAGATTGAATTAAGTTGATTTAAAGTGTTTGTGAAACATCATCTTCAGTAAAGGGGCTGAGGGGTTGAGGGGGCAGGGGGAGGGTGAGAAATAAGAAAACAAATTATTTCCAGACAGGTCTATTACCAAATAATAACTGTGTCTTAGCTGTGTGCGTTTTCTCTTTTGCTTCTGCTTTACTTTTGATGTTTATTTCTCAAAGTTAAACTCTGTTTGTAGCTTCTTCTTCCATGTTTGCCACTTCCACCTTGATACCTTATTCTTTGGTCTTTTGGTGCATTTATCTAGCCCAGCTCTTGTGGTTTCAAGGACTTTGCCCAGTCCTTAAATTCTTTCCCAGGCATCCCTTAGATTATTACTCAAATAGTTTTATTTAAGATTTCCAAGAAAAGCTGTGGACTGAAGTGTGTATCACCTCCTATGCTCCTAAAATCTCTAGCTCTAAGGGCTTAATGTACAGTCCCAATTTATGGGTGGCATATGAAGTATAAAACTGCCTCTGAACTATTGTGTCATCGGGGACTGTGTAATTTTTTTATCAACTACATGAATACAGATATGGTAACCTAGCTTTTTTGCTTGTTGAGCTTGCTTCAGTTGAAAGGGAGGAAGGATGGGTCACTTCTTCTAAGAGAACTTCAGGTTCTGAGGATGTGATGGTTCTATGTTCCCATTCTTTAATACAGCAGGGGATGCTTGCTTGAAGATGATCTAATTTCCCAGAGCATTTTGGAAATCAGAGTGTGTGCATGAACGTGGACAAAATGCTCCATGTGGACCTTATTCTCCTTAATGAAAATGTATGAAGCTGACAACCCATGTCAAATACATCTAACAGTTTGAAGTTACACAAGAGGAGAGATATGCAGGGTTTGACAACAGATTCAAGTAATGCTGTCAGCACATCAACCTTCCTCCTTCAGTTGAGATTTTTATGTAAGTTTTCTGAGACTAGGTGGTTGGTGATATTCAGATGTGGATTTCTTCTAGCCTCATAGTAAGAATGCGAATTCAGGGCTCCTAATGTAGTCTGTTGTAAACTTCCATAAAATTAACCACATAGTTGTCCTTTCTTGTGACTGTGTACATGCTGTAAGTAAAGAGCAGACTTTGTTGTGTGTTTGCTGACTTGAAACCCATCTCTCTTTATTCTGATGGTGATTTCTCATTTACATAGTAATAAGAGATGCATAAATGTTAGGAAAATGAACATTAAGTTTCCTTGCCCTAAGTAGGGAAAACGCTGCCCTGTCTATATTGCTTTAGTCTCTGTGAAGATGTAATCACAGAATAGCCCGAGTTGGAAGGGACACACATGGATCATTGAGTCCAGCTCCTGGCCCTTGCACAGAATAACCCAAGAATCCCACCATGTGCCTGAGTGCATTGTCCAAATGCTCCTTGAACTGACCACTTTTCCCTGGGTGAGCCTGTTCCAGTGCCTGATCACCCTCTAGGGGAAGAGCCTTTTCCTAATGTCCAGACCTCCCCTCACACAGTTCTAGCTGTTCCTTGGATCTTTTCACTGGTCATCAGAGATCAGTGCCTGCCCCTCTGCTGCCTCTTGTGAGGAAGCTTGTTCTTATTTCTGTCCCTTGTCCTGTATTTTCTTCTGGTTTTGAATGGGCCAACACTTGCAGCACTTGAGTTGTGGATTCTTCAAACTGTTTCCTTACAATCATGGAATCTAAGGTGGTTGTACAGTTTTAAAAAATTGAAACAATGCCAGTTGTCTTCAAATGAACCCTTGACATATATCTAAATAATCAAGTTTTGTTCCTGTTGTGAACAGTAATGGGCTTATTTTTAGCTGGAAATTTTGTAACTTGATGTTTGGGCTGGTTTTGCACTCTAAGATGCGTATTCAGCTGTCTTTCCTACCTCTGCCACAAAGGAGATTGGATGGTTTTCTGGCCAGCACTTGAAGCCTGGCATCTCCAAGCTCATTTCTGTGCTGGTGTGTATGTAGTGCTTAGAGCTGCAAACTGCTCTCCTAAAGGAGAAGGAAGCTGGAAGGGAAGCATCAGGACACACAAAAACCATTAGCCAGATATTCCATGCTGTGCAGGTGAACTGCCACTGCTGGAGATGTGACTCACAGAGAAGGGAGAAATTTCTCAGAAGTGTGTCCCAACATCTTGAACCTCCCATGCCAACTTGTGTTGTGCATGGCTTGTGACATTGGGCATCTCTTTTGGATAGAGGTGAAAACTCACTGGTTTTGTTCATTCTTGGTGGTTGAACTTGATCTTAAAGGCTTTTTCCAACCTTAACAATTCTGGGACAGGACTTGGCCTGGAGAAAAGGAGGCTCAGGGATCTCCTTGCTTACTCCAACTATCTGACAGGAGGTTGGAACCAGATGGGGGTTGGGCTTTGCTCCCAGGGAACAAGGGACGGGACAAAAAGAAACAGCCTCAAGCTTTGCTGGGGGAGGTTCAGGTTGGACATCGGGAGAAATTTCTTCCTGGAAAGGGTTGTTAAGCATTGGAATGGGGTGCCCATGGAGGTGGTGGAGGCACCATCCCTGGAGGTATTCAAGGAACAACTGAATGTGGCACTCAGTCTTCTGGTCTAATTGACAAGGTGGCAATCAGTCAAAGGTTGGACTTGGTGGTCTTGGACGTCTTTTCCAACCTAAATGATCCTGTGATTCTGTGAAAATAAGACAATGACTTTTATTTTTAAAATGTAGTTCAAACAATTTTTCCAATGTTTTGGAGTGTTAGAAAGAGTTAAGCAAACCCAACATTTCAATAAATTTCTACAAAATGCAGTTGTTTTAACACTTTCTTCCTTAGCTATAGAACTGTTTTAGCTAACTATTCACATATTCTTGGTATATGCATGGATTCCAGTGCTTGAATTTGTAGCTGAAGTGAAAATATTACTTGTCTATTTATCTTTCTCTTCGGCCAATGTACATTTATCATATAGTCCAGCAGAAGTGTGAGGGGTCTTGGCAAAGATAACCCACATGAACAGTTCAGGTTTTTTGTCTGGCTAGGCTGGCAATCTGCTGTATACTTTGTTGAATCTTGCTGGAGTGACCATAGCAGGAGTGACTCTTTAAATTGCTGCTTCATATTTTAAGAGAGATGGTAATATATTGAGGTAGGGTAATGAGGAATTTACAACTATTTAGATAATACCCTCTGGCCAAACAATAAATTTGATTTGCACATTTCTTCTCTAATAACAAGAGGTGAAAAATATCTATGACACAGGTTGGTGTAATACAATTTTTACCCTTGGGGCCAATGAACATATTTGTTACATATCAGCATAGTCTTTTCCATTGCTTTGCTTTCTGGAATACAGTTGCACATTAGCCTTCATTGCAGCAGATGAAATTGAAACCTGATAAGTGTTGGCTCGGCACATAGACTTTTGGACAAACCTTTTCAGCAACACTGAGCCAAACAAACTGAAAAAAAAAATTCCTAAACATAAGTCCTGGTCCTTGAATTCTGGAAAAGATGTCTGGTATACCCTTTGGTCGCTAAGCTTTTAAAATGTTGGAGTATTTTTTTATTTGTTCTCTCAAGTTTTCTTTTTTTTTCCCTCTCCCTTCAAGCACCAGTGTACTCATCTGTTGAAACTCTACCCCCTGTGGTTCAAGTACATTCCTCCTATCAACCTTTTCACCCCACCTCCCGCCGTCCCTCTTCACATGCACTGAAATCATTTCTGCTCACCACACTCTCAAAATTCAGGTCTAGATGTGGAGTCTAATTCTGAGCTATACCCTTTATGTAGGTCTATAATTTCTCCTCCAATAGATATGCATAACTTTTCTTGTTGTGCTTAATCTTCTTTTTCTGAAAAAGAAAAAGGGCAGAAAATTTGAATGAGAACTTCCATTGGAGACCGAAAGGCAGAACATTTGGTGTGGTGGTTGTTAACTACTCAGGAGAAGGGAGAAAGGGGGAGGGGAAAAGAGCCAGTCATCCAAAAAGCCTACAAAGCTGAATGAAAATGTACGTTCTTTTTCACTTTGGACCACTTAATGCAATTTTAACCATATCTATGGCAAATAAATTTTGGTAGCTAGTGCCAGTGCCAGTTCCAGAAAAGGAAGAAAAGGGCATAAAAAAAAATTGTAACCTTTAATGTAACTAATGTTAGAAGTAGGTCAGTTTTATGTGGTCTTTTTTGAAAAGACGGATATTCATATTTTGGAGCCGAAAGTGAAACTTTTGTTAAAGTGCAAATGTGGAAAGCAATTTTGAAGGGAAAAAATCATCTCTGCTGCCCTGTGTTGCTCTGAGCCTTCCTCTGTCCTGGCTTTCTTTTCTGACATTGAAGACTTGAGCATCGGTTCCACTCTCTGTGTGAAATGCTGGTGATTTCAGTCTGTATTTCTTAGATTAGCTCTAGGGTGTAACCATGTAGAGCACCTTTCATAAACTTTTCTAATATGCAATGACCTGGGCTTTTATTTCTTGACCTGCTAAAACCAGCCCATTTTTTCCTTTAGCTACCTTAGGAATTTAACTTCTTTGAAGAGTGTCTGTTTGTGTGTTTGGGTAACAAGAGTTGGTAGTGTCATGCTGTGTTGGGATGGTTTTCTGGAAGGTAGAGGTTTCAAAGGCTTCATCCCCTGCAGCTGCAAATGTCTCAAAAGACATATTATGATAAAGGAGAGATGTCTGCAGAGGGAGAAGTGAAGAAAATAATTTGCATAATTTTAAATCTCAAGTTTTGCTTTAAAACAAACACATAAATAAAATGGTCCTGGGCTATTTATACTGGAATTTTAAATTGATCTCCTGGCTCATATGCCAGAGGGATCAAAACATTCACAATTCAGTGGTGGTGCTGTGTGGATTCAAATTAAAACAGTAGGGTTTAAGATTTTTTTTTTTTTTGCTATGTTCTAAATTGCTTAGATTTTGTAAAATTATTAATCTCACTCTAGAGATGGAGAGGCTTTTAGCTTTGAATTAATTCTGTATAATTACTATATGAACGTTGAAAAAACAACTGTGCTGGCCCATAGGCTACTTTTTCTAATTAAAGGAATGATGGTATAAGGGCAATAGCAGTCAGGCTTCCCTCCCCTAAATCAGTAAATAAAGAAGGACCAAACTAGCCTTGAAAATCAAACCTAAGTAAACCCACAGATCCTTTGTTTCCAACTAATTGTTCTTGCTGTGTTCACTGGTCTTCATAAGAGAGTGAGGCAGTAAGCCTTGCTTTCCTGTCTTGAGGCTTTTCTCTCTTGATCTATTGAAATTCAGAGTTGAGGGCCCCCTTTAGAGAACGACCTGTTGGTAGCTGTCTCCTTAACAAAGGGGCCCCAGCTATGGATGTGGATTGGGCAGAGATGTAGCCTCTCAGGCTAGCAATTTGGAGTCATTTAAGAAAACCAGTAGTTTTAATTTCATTTGGAAATGGTAAGCCTGAGTCAGTACAGTTTTCATACTGCTGATGTCTTGCTTTCGAATTCAGACACTACCTGGGCAGGTCCAGTGTGTTCTGCTACAGGTTGGTGCTGAGATGTGTAATTTCGGTGGAATGACATTGTGCAACTATGTAGCTTTGATGCTACAGAAGAGACGTTCTAAGTCACTGTTTTGACATTCAACAATGTAGTTGTAGGCTTTGCATCGGGTAAAGACTGATGTCCTAAGTGAGTACATCCTCAGGACAGCTACTCCTCAGTGTTTCAACACTAGCAGTATTCCTGCAGGAAGGAGAGGAGAATTCAGGTGTGCCACATAAGTGCAGATTCTGGTAAGAATTGCATAACCCCAGTTGGCAGGGCTTACAAAATGTTTTCTCTCTCTTCTAGCTTCTTCGTTACAGTTTGTTTTCCAGCAGCCTCAACTGTGGTGAGATATGCAAGCATTAGTTATGGATGTGTAATTACAGCTATCCATGTAATTAACTGCATTATCAGTATTAGCCAAGGGGAAAGAGAGTTGTGGGGTTTCAATATGGTAGTCCACGTGTGTTGTCATTTCATATGCACACTACATGAGACAAGAGGCAGTAAAAGAGAAGCCTGGGGAGAAAGGTATCTTAAAAATTTAATCTGGATCACTAAATGGCTTGGGTTGGAAGGGACCTTTTAAAGACTGTCTGGTCCAGCCTCCAGGTTGTATTGTTCTGTCAAAAGTAGGACCACTGAAAAAAGAGTTAATCAGTGGTAATAGTGTTAGTTTGTGAGAGCTGCAGCAAGATCTGTTAATTCACAGCATTTACAGAAAGGGAAAGGTAAGTCTGGTATGGTCGGTGTGGACACTTGATATTTACTCATCTTATAGAGAAGTTTAAAGTGGGAGCAAGGCATGTTGTGTTCTGTATTGATAAAGAAAACCTGAAGCAGTTAGAAAATTTGGAGGTTATTTTGAGCATCTTCTCAATGTTAATTTAAAAATCCAAAGGTAGACAGTAGGCAGAATGCAGACATAAAGGAATATATTTGCAAGCTATTTTCTGAATTAAAGCTGTGGAATTACCTTCTCTAGGGATAGCATGGACAGTATGTATTATCTGTGGGAACGCTTGTTCTCTCCTACTGTTTCTCAGATGGTAATATGAAGTTCCTGCTGTAGCTGTAGTGCCTTGGTGGGATAAGTCAGCCAAACTGGGCAGAAAAAATCTGCAATAAATTTTTTTCAGATATAGACAGAACCGAACTGCTCCATTTACTGAATAATGTTAGAGGAATTCCCACCAAACATTGAGAAAAGCTCAGGGCAGGTTTTTTTAAGGTTTGACTATCCAGGAGCGCACATAGGGACTCTCTGGAAACATCTAGATTTCATGAGGGAAGGACTGCCTCCATCTTTCCTCACTGAATTAGGAATTCTGTTGTAGTAATTAGGAATTCAGTTTTAATAATTCTGTAGGCAGCAGTTCTGCATCGTGAGCAGCAGTTGCTTCATGTTACTAAAGGTAGTAAGATGAGAGATCATGAAGTAATAATATGATTTAGTTGAAAAGTACCTAATCCTTGATGTTCTCCATAATTTTCTCATTTGTATTCATACTGATTTCACATTGGGATATCTACATTTGAAAGTGGACAGAAAAACTCTGATAGTTTGGGGTTTTTTATTTGTGTGTTTGGTTTCTTTAGTTCATTTTGTTTGTTTCTAAAGAAGAACTTAATTTGTAACTTTTTTCTGGCTTAATGGAGAAAGCTGTGCAGGTCATTATCTTGGTCTCGTACAAAGAAATCTAGTAATAACTTGCCATAATATTTCCAATAAAAATATTAACCAAATAATTCTGAACAGCTGTCCTAACTCAGTTCCTCCTGCTAACATAACACCATTCAGTCTAGTGGTATTAAACCTCTAGAGTTTGGCCTTTTGAAGAAAGAGAATTATCTCAGTTACACAGTGCTGTAGACGTTGATTCTTCAGTTGTGACCAGTGTGTAACCTCTGTGCAGAGAATTAGCCCACGTGTTCATAGTCCCGGACATAAAGTCTTGAATGAAAAAAGTGAGATCAAAGAAAGGAAGACGTCTTCTTTGAGTCGTCTAAGGAATTGATGCAGACTTAAAATATGTAAAGTTACTTTCTTCCTTTCTGAGGTCTAATGCTGGCCTTTGGTTACTTCTTGTCCCATTGAGGAATTCAGGAAATCAGTGAAAGCTGAGAGTGATATATGTGATAATTGCAAAGGCTTTTGTTATTTACAGAACAATCTGGATACCATAAGGGAAGAAGTTGTCTGCTTCTTTCCCACTGGTATGCTCCTAGAGTGTATTTAGGAAGAGAACGAGCTTCTCTGTGTTAATAGAGCAGCTATGACTTAAGGGCAGGTCTTTCCTCATTGTTACCCTTGTAGGCAGAGATTGGGTTGCTGAAACATTTGCATAAAATAATGTGTCTTTTTGCAGTAAATATTTTAAAGTATTTCTGACCAAAAAAATAGGGTGTTTCAGCAGTTGTTGATTGCTTACCTTGTGCAATTGTCAGAAGAGGAGCAAGACTGTATTAGGAAGAACCAGCAGAAATTTGCCCTCACCATTTGCTTCTGCAGAAACAGAGCAGAAATACCAGAATGATATTTACATCTGTGGATATGCGGATCCACAGTGTAATGTGTTTTTCTTCTTTTCTGCAGACGATTTTTATGTATGTAGGAGGAGCAGGTGCTCATTGCTAGTGAAAGGCATTGTTATGTTACCTGCCCTTTTGGAAGAGAAATTTTCTGTGTTTTTATTTAAAAACTGCCAGTGCCAGAGGCACATTTTTTTTTATTGTTCTCATTTTAAAACCCATATCTTGGACTTCCTTATGTCCTCTTACAAAAAAAGAGATTGTTCAGTTTCAGACTCTTTGTTGGAACTGTACTGTTAGGAGCCTTCCTGGCCTCTGGCACTATCAACAGAAAATGCTGCTCATGAAAGAATGGAGTATAGTTTCGGAAGGTCAGCTGGGGAGGGGGAGGATACCAAGACTGGTAGTGAAAGGAGAACCTTGGCATCGCAAAGAAACAGCAGAAAAAACATTCATGTTCCTTGAAACTTTAGACAATGGTAGAATAATGTTGACTGAAGGAGGAGAAATGAGAAATAAAGCAAGTAGAAGGGGAAAGCATTAGCAGGCCCCAAAAGGGGAGGGGAAGGTATTGTCAAGTTTATTAAGGCCTTGACCCAAAAGAGGGAACTGGTGGTGATCTCTATCATTTTAGTTCAGTGATATGTAATTACGTATTTTGGGTTTTTTCCCCACAAAATGCCGCATAAGCTTAGTCTGCCAGAGGTATAGAAACTGAGTTTGAGTATTGCTGGGCTCTTGTATAACTGACGACAGACTGCAGAGTGGAAGAGTGGTATGTAATGGCACATTCATTAGGTAAATATTCCTGAGTAACACCTCAGTCTTCCACAGCTTTAACTCGTGCTTATTTTTATATAATATATTGTCCAACTGAGTGCAAAATGATTAGATGGTGGCAGAGCAGGACCATAACATGTTTGTAAACACCCTTTGCATCCTCTGGGGTGAATGATGAAGCCTTGTTGCATCTTGGATTGTCCTGCGGATCAGGAGCCATACAAACTGGCTTCTGTTTCAGAACTGTCACTGGACTTTCTCATTTCTTTTCTCACTGTTTTTTCCCTCTCCATCCTTTCTATCTGCTGTTGCAGAACCTGTTTGAGTCCTCAGCAGACAGCATTATGGGTTGTCTACCATAAGGCTGTAGTGGGAGTAAGGAAACTCTTGAGCTAGGAAGCTCTTGAGCTGTTAAGGCCAATCCTAGATTATTCTGGGTCTTTTAAGGTGGATGAGTGGGTGTGAAGAGAGGAAAGATTCTTATTCCCATTAAATTACAATTAAATATGCTCTTAAGTTTTGATTTTGTAAGTAATCCTGTTTATTCTGCACAAACCAAGACAGATACGGGTCATATTCTTTTTTGCGGTACAGGTATGAATAGCGATGGAGAAAATAAATGCACAGGTCAGATCAGCTGAGTGGAAAGCACCCATCTTGTGCAGCTGTGCTTCTGACAATAGTTACTTTCTGAACTGCTTGGAAAGTCTTCCTATGAAGATTTTTGCTGTTTGGGCCACAGAAGATTGTAATTTGCATTCAGAAGCATTCTTTTAATCAAAGTATTTAGCTTTTATATCCATGCACATGCATGCAGGTGTGCAAACATGCAGTACAACAGCACAGTAGAGTGCTTATTTTTTTTAATGGTTGTGAAGTTAAGAAACCAGCCATTAAACTAGATGGAGACTGTATTCCTGCAAATTAAAGGGCAGCTGTGACTGGCTAAAAGACACAGGCACATGGCTATGTCCTCTATCCAAAGAATCTGAAGTCTGCTGGATTAATGGTTTTCATCTCATTTCACTGACCCCTGATGCTGAGAATTTTGTATAGCTGATAAATTAATCCAGTAGTGGATTATTTGCTGTTCATTTCAGAAATACATTATGCTACAAAACCTGTGATGTGTGCCTCATAGCAAGGATGAGCATTATGCTGCAGCAGTTGGGTGTCTCGGTTGTGTAGTGAGGCACAGAGTCAAAGCCAGGCTGCTCTTTGTTCTGTAAACACACCTCTGGCTTGCTGTTGGAGCATGACTGCTTGGATTTTATTGTTGCTCTTTGAAAATGTTGGAGTTTGTTTCGTAAGTATCAGTTGGAGGGTCCCCTTTTAAGGATTGAACATTTTTGTAATTAAGAGATCATGGCGTATTTTCTTGAAAACTAAAAGTAAATGGAATTAAACAGTTCTTCATGCTGTTCTGACTTTTGCTTTGGAAAAGGGTGCTAGATATCAGGGTAATAGGTAACATACTTGAAAATTTTCTCTAAATGTTGCCGCAAGACCTGTGGAAATGGGTGGATCTCTGGAATGTTATAAGAGAATAAATTTTTATTGCTTGCTGTAAAGCTACTGATGGAAGGAGTAGTTACACTAAAGCAAGATGAAGTTAAATTTAAACCAGCCTGTCTGTGCTGGTCCATGTAGGTAGATCCGTATAGGTATACTTCTTCTGAAATGAGCACCTTTTTTAGAAGGCCTTGAAGAGGAAAGGCAGTGAGTTCCTGTGTAGATTAGCTGATGGGCTTTTGGGCAAACTTGGATTCTTTTCTTCCACTTCATCCTGAAGAGGAGCCATACCGACTTAAGCATGCAGCATTTTCCTTTAACTGCAAATTTTACCACGGAGGCAGGCAAAATTAGGAGAAAGAAAGAAGTGTTTGCAGATATAATTTGTTGTCCTGAGTATTCTGGCAGTTCTAAATATCAGCAGCGTGTGGAGAGTTACTGGCAGGCCCTTCCCATAAAGTAGAGCTCCAGCAGCGTGGCTGCCAGTGAAGCCAGCAGCTTACTAATAACTGACTAATTGTTTCTGTCACACCTGCACAAGCCTTTCTATCTCTCTGAAACACATTAGCATTCATGAGAAGTTACTGAACCATGATGAATCACAAACACATTTTAAGTAATTCTTCTGTGATTCTCCTTGGGCCAAGTACACCTCTTATTTTTTTTAGTCAGAGAACTGAAAATCAGAGAAATGAAACCAGCTTTGTGTATTCAAACTTAACTTTTAATGGGGACTTTGTATTCCTGCTTGTCACTTTTTACCTCTGAGCTTCATCATATGATTAGACTAAAAAGCTCTGGTCTGTGCTGTTTTTATTAGTGCAATAATATGTCTAGATCGCCTAATGCGACACATTAATTGTGAAGCTTTGGATGCCAGTTCTGCCACCTCCCTGGGTGTTCATCCAGTTAACAGCCAGTTTCCACAGAGGGCTGTGTCCGTGTCAGTATTGCTCATTGGGTCAGATGATGGTTACTTGAACTGCATGGGAACTCCATGAGCTTTTTCCATATGAGAGTGCCTGTGCTATTCCAGGATCTTGCTGTGATATCACCAGTGCACGCTTGCCAAGCGCTTAGTTTGATTTACTGTTCTCATTTGCTATGTAGACTTAGGCAATCACGAAAGGAATGATTAAATCGGAGTGGGAATGACTATGCAAATAACTGATGGAATTGTACAGCACAGTAACAGCTGTAAAGTTTTTTAACTTCAGTTATTTATTTGAAAAGTTCAGTAATGGTAAGGTTGATCAAAAATTCTGTGTTGTGCCGGGGCTGGAAGGAGATCTTGTGTAATGAAGTGGAATTATTAACTGAAATCATGTATAAAAGAGAACCTTGTGTGTAATTAATGTTTCCAGCATTCTAAGCCAAAGCTTTAGAATGGATTTCTGCTGGCAAGGTGTTGTATTAGGTGTAGAGAGCAAGAAGATATGCTACTTCAAAAAGTTCCTGCTACCCTCTGAATTTTTAGCGTGGTACCCTTAGAAACAGTAACAGATTCTGTTGCTTCTCTGGGATCTCTGCCTCTGCTCATTTTTCCTCTACAGTAACTTTTAAATTGTCAGCTGATTCAAACCAAGGCAGCAGAGCAATAGAAGTCCCAAAGATACAGAGTTCAGACAGGTTTTTTTGAAAGATGGAAACTGGATGGAGCAAGAAGTAGAAGGAAAAGATTCTGATGTGAATGCTTCTAAACAGCTAGAAACCTGCACCAGGAATTCAAATGGTTTGCCTTAATCCTGCTGCTCACGTGGAAATTCTTTGCTCTCTTTAGTTAGACAAATGTATGAGAAAATGAATTTCTCACTTTTTTAAGGAGAAATGAAATGAAAGGCCTGAAAACCAAAACTTGGACTAAAACCAGATTGTCATCTCATAACTGACCTGACTTCTAACCTGAAACATGCAGGATGTGATTTTACTGTACGCAAAGTCTTGGTGTCAGAGTAGTTGTAGAATCTTCTAGATAATTGAGATTCATGCTGCGCTAGCAATTTCATCAAAGAGTTTAAATAAAAATACTGGGAAACACTTGCTTTAAACATTAAAGTCCTGTGATGATCATACAATAAAAGAACAGAATCAGGGGTTAGCATTGCTAATGAAGGAAACTTAACAAAAACATAAAAAAAAAATAGTGTGTGTCCATATGGAACAGTGCTGTGCAGATGGTAGACAAATACAGATGAACAGTTATAAAATCTTCCTGTAACGGAGGGCTCAACTGAAAAGAAACTTCTCACTGCCCAGTAAGGGTGGATTACAAATTAATTTTATGTGTTTGATAGGGAGTTGTTTGGAGCTTAAAAACATCCTAAACCTGTGTTGGTAAGTTTTACTGTAATTGTAAAGTCCACAGGTTGTTTTTTCATCTCTTTATAAACACTTTAAATTCTGCAGGGGTGCAGAAGGGAAGAACATGATGGTTAATGAAAATAGGATGCTCATTGTTTCCAAATGCTGGCTTGCTCATTAAGTAGAATTTATCTCCAGTTGGAGGAGCCAGGTAAATTCAGGTGGCCAATGACTAACGAGGCACCAGGTCTGGTGAGGTCTTCCTAGAGCTGGTCTGATAGTAGCTTCTACTACGGCTTTCCTCAGACCTCAGTTGGTTGCTTAGTCTTTCCTTTTGACCTGCAGCTAGTCAAGGGCCTTACCAGGGCCGACTTTTCCAGGTGGTGCTGGGAGAAAGAACTTGGGAGTTTTGTGATTCCTCCTGACCAGTAGTGCCTTTACTTGTTTCTGGTACCTATTCATAGATGAAATGAATAGGTGCTGTAAGTCAGCATCTTTTAAATTTTTTCGAATAATTACTTCCCCTCCCTATGTTTAGCATAAATTCCCTCTTCAGTCTGAGCATAGCACGGTCCCTCGAGTCTATTTGTCTTCCTATTCTAACACTTAGGTTAATTAAATAGCTTTTTTGGGGATACTGTTATATTCTAAGACCTTGTGGCATCAAACTTGTGGACTGTTATAAGGTACATCTGCCAGTGGAATTAAAAGTGTCACTGCTGGCTGTGTTTTAGTCCACTCCAGTCCTGGCTACTTTTTTTTTGCTCCAGTCTCTGAGGTTTTGGTCTTTTCTGCCCTAAGGGTTTAAATTCTCACATGTCTATTTAATTTACAGATCCTAAAGTTAGATTATTTTCAAAGTCCTTTTTGAGAAGGAATGTGTGTATTAACCATAAAAAATGTTAGTCCTTTGGGAACCACATCATTTTACAGTTTGTGTTCCTACCTTCTGATATTTTTAACTAGGCCATGCGTTCCTTTCTTTACTTCCCCCCCTCCCACCTCAGGGAACACTATTTGAGGTGAACTTTATTCCTTTAGGAGTTTGAATCCCAGTTAGAGGGGGATTATTCATCTTTTACGGACATTAATTCTGAGTTGCCGCTTCTGTAGAGTCCTGAATATTATATGCCTCTTCTGGGTTTGTGGGTTAATGTTAATTTAATGCAATTATTTTCAGCTGCTGTCTACTCCCTTTAAATCCTATACTGTACTGTGCTAAGCTAATGAAACACAGCTATTGTGGCATACTTGGCTGCTCTGCTTACTAAAGGTTCTCATAATGTAGAGCACACCAACTGAAAGAGATTTTCCTGTCTGTAGCACATGAAAGTTTGTAAAGGGCTGCAAGATTTTTTTTTTTGCCCTTCTGAATGCATTTGTTTTGCTTAGTCTTTTGCCACTTCCTTCCATTTGGAATTTTCTTATTTCTTATGTGTCTTGGTTTTAAGTTAAAAAAATAAAATCTTAAAGTCAATTGGTGATGGTATGGAATGAAGGAGATTAAAAGCCTCTGATCTGCTGGTTCACCTTTCAGGCTAATGCAGATGGAGCCTGACTGTCTCTTACATGTTTTAAGAACCATATGCTCAGGATGGTGGAAGTTGTGTTGGTTCTTTTACATATTGCACCTGGATGATGTGTTTCAGGATATTTGTGGTGGTCAAACTCTTGGCAGCTTATTGCAATAAGAATCATTGTGCTCTCGGGGCTGGACTGCTTTCCAGATAAGCTAAAAATGCCCACCTCCTTGAAGACGATGCAGGATTCAACTTGAAGTCAGCAAAATGACTTCACTGCTGTATCGTGTAGGAGGAGAGGATTCACTGCAAGGGAGGCAACATATGTTTAAACTTAAATATCATATAATTAGCCAAACTGGCAAAGGAAACTGTGAACAATATAAGGAATATGTATTAAGTCCATTTTATGATGTTTAAAGAGTTTCCCAGTGCGAGAACCCCCACTCCAATATTAATCTTTTAAAAACATTCTTATTCTACTAATGTATATGTCTGACTTTGTCAGCAGTAGTTGCAGCTTCGTTTGTTCAGCTTCTTCCTCAGGTATGTTGATACACCTGTTGTGGTGGGGAATAAGTTCAGTCAGGGAACCCATCCAGGTTAAAAATAAATTGTTTGTGTTTCTTCAACTTATTTTTTTGCTCGATGGAGGCTTGGATCAGTTCCCCACATCACACCACAAATGGTTTGCCTATTGGAACTGAGGGACTCTGCTAGAGGGAGGAGATAAAGCAGGAGAGAAGGGGAAAGAAATGGCATGAATGGAAAACTTGGACCCTGGGAGAAAAAAATGTCTCTGTAAATAGACCTTTAGGGGAGATCATAGGTGTCAGTAAGGATATATGAAGCTTGTGAATGAGAGCAACATGCCACTCTTCCAGCTGTACATATTTTTAAATAATATTAACAGATCTGTGTGGGTATTCTTCATTATTAGAGTGAAAAGATGGTTTTATTCTTGGTATGGCGGATCCTAGTAAAATCAGCACCTTTTTTTTTTTTTTTTACTAAGGTATTATTTAAGCATATAGGGTGTTTTTGACCAAAAATAGCAAGAGGCAGTCACTGCCTTGAAGATACTGACCTAGTTGGATAAGATCACACAAGAGACTAGGAGAGGAGCAGTTGCACCAAAAAGCAGTTTGGCCATGTTTATTAAGTGGGTCAGAAGCTGAGTCAGTCGCTGAGGCAGGTCTCCCATGTCTGTTAGACTTCCTATTCCTAGCCCTGTCACCCTGCCAATCTCTTCGGCTTTCTGCAGTAATCCCCTTCATCCCCTAGAGCTGAACCTAAAGCTGCTGACATGGGAGAGGGAAGGGAAGAAACAAGGGGCTTTGGTTATAAACTTTTCTCTATGTAGGGTATGGTGTCTCGAAATTCACTTGTTCTGGACGTGACAGCTCTTTGTCGTATATATTTGTTCTGGCTGATGGTGCCAGTGCTTTGAGTGCGCACGTGCAAGGTCCTGGGGCAAAAGGCCTTCAGCAGCATGATCAGTTACATGTGCTGACTGAGAACACCTCTGTTGCCTGACTTGGACACCTTGCTGTACTGGTGTTTGAACCAGGCTAGCTATCAAATCCTTCTGTCCTTAGTGCAGACTGTACCCCAGGAGTGGATGTTACCAATCTTTTGTTCTGTAGCCAGATTTAGGAGGAAATGGTGTTTTGTACATCCTACAGTAAGTGTTGCTACCATAATAAATTTTTATGCTTGTTTGCATCTTTTTTTAATGCAAAAAAAAAGCCAATTGATTATCTGAAACTTTTCAAACTTTCTTTGCTTGCATATGGTTTCAGTGGAACCTCCTTGTCCGTGTGTGAGGTGTTGTGAGGAGACAGTTCTGTTTGACTAGCTTGGTGTTGGACCTTCATGCTTCATTGCAAGAGGGTTTCTTCTCTGACTAGAGGAGTTCGACACAGCAACTGTTACATGCTGAAGAGCTGGAAAAAGCTTTGCAAAAGTCTGGGAAGCAATTTACATTTGGAGGCTTATGTGTAGCACTGGCCACTTTGGTGGTCATGTACCACCTTATTCTTTAGAGTAATGACATTGCTTATGAATCACACTTTCATATGGGTCTAATTTGTTTATTAACTGTACTTTGCTGTCATCTCTCAGAAAAAGCATATTATTTCTGAGGTTACTCAGAAAGCTGGCACAGTGAAGTGTTTTATGGAAAAACAAAAGAAAAAACCCACCCTGTACAGTTGCCAAGAGCATATCTGCTGTCCTTTTCACTTGGAGTACCACCAAACTGGAGAAAAACTAGTCTCCTATCAAGTAAAGAAAACAAACAAACAATATCTTATTCTCTCTTATGTTTGTAAGTGATGAGAAAGGGAGAAAGAAACTTGAACGCTGGTATAGGTTGAGGATTTCAGAGACAGGGGAAAAAGATACTTAATAAAACTTCATTTGTATGAAGTCCATCTGTGACAGCACTGTTTTTACATGCCCAAGGGAAGTCTTGTCTAGTTCTGTCACAAACTTTGTAAAGAAATGTGACATGTTGGGCACTGAGTAATGAATGAACTCCCAAGGCTGAGAGGTTGGCCATGAAAGTTACTAATACTTTTTTTTTTCCTAACTGCATAACTATTTGTGTCATTAAACAGCTGATACTGAATTCCTTCATCGCCTGCCTTCATCAGATGGGTCTCCTGAATAGCTATGTTGGATATTCTAATAGTTTTATAAAGCAGGGTTTCTCAGTCTGTCTTTCTACCATTATATCAGCTTCAGCTGCAATTTCTTACGGAAGCACTGCCTTAAGTTTATATTCTAAGTGTCAGGTTCCTGCAGTTTTCTATCACCATCTTAAGCTCTTTTCAGGTTACTTAAGGAGCCCTTCATGCTTCTCCTCACTGTACTAATAGTGATTCCAAACTTGTCATTTTTTGTTTCATCTTCACCTTGGCTTTCTCTGTGCTAATTCTGTGTCTGAAATGCTTTACCAATATTCTGCTCCACCACACTTGCCCACATGTCAGCAAATCCGTAGCAGGAACTCTAGCTCAGAGGTGCTGACAGGAAGCAATCAAATTCAAAACACAATCAAAATATTCCTTATTCGTCACTGGTTTCTTGCTGCATCTTGTCTATTCCCTTTTGTCATTTAGATTGTCAGCTTCTTAAAGCAGAAGACAATTTTCTTTGTAATTTGAATAACACTGAGCACTTTGCAGGTACTTAATAAATAAGAAATCAAATAATTTATATCCATATAATAGCCTGTTTTTACACAAATCACATAGACTTGTCTTTTATATTGCCTATCCCTCTTTTTTATCCATCTTGCAAAGCATCATTTACACACTGCAGTCCAGCACTGGAAAAATGCTTTGAATCAGACTTAAAAAACTATCCTAAAGATAGTTCTGTGGGTTTTATTTGGTAGTTTTTTGATTGTTTTCATTGGGGGTTTTTGTGTTTTTTCGTTTGTTTGGTTGGGGTATTTTGGTGGTTTTTGTTTTGGGTATTTGGTGTTTTTTAGTTTTTTGGGGGGCTTTGTTTTTTGTGGGTTTTTTATTGATTATGCCATTGAGGTTAAAGATATGTTATTGTTCCAGTGGTGCTTGGGTAGCACCTTATATTGCATAGCTCCTTTAAACTATGAAGCTGTCTGGCCAGTGTGGATAAACTTTGTCCCTTCAGGATAGTTGTTGTTGGGGAACTGACTGATATTCCTCCCCTTATCTTCTGTATAGCTCTGAATCCAGTCATTACTAGGCATTTCTGCTGCTTTCTAATTTATTTGCTCTTGCTCTCTACTTTTTTCTTCTGCTGGAGCCTGTGTCAAAAGCATTATTGCAAAAAGCCTCTGGGGAGGAACGTCAGTCCAGACTGAACTGGGAGCTTATTAGGATGCTACAACTACATCCAAGTTGTGTGGCAGGTGAATGTCATGGTCACATCTTGGTTGGCCTTTGCAGCACTGACCCCATCTGTCCTCCAATGTGAATTTTCTTCTAGTGGTGTAGCCTCAGGAGGTTCTAAGGCTCCTCCATCCTCTGGAGGAGCCTTATCTCACAGACTAAAGGTGAAATCACAGTGTCACTTGAGCTTAGATAGACTATCTTTAGTTGAAGAACTATCCAAAGTTTTGAAGAGGCATCTGTGCCTTGTCAGGCCACCTGTGCTAGTGGCTATTTTGTCCCATTTGCACCACACACACCATTTTAACTCTGGAGGACTCTGTTTCAAATGCCATCTCTTTTGGTTGGGGAAGAAGGACTGTTTTGTTGTTGCAGTAGGGATGTAGTTTGTCTTGTACCTCTTGGTGCATCACAAGTATTTGCAAATACTTTGTATTTTGTGCAGTGAACAGTCCTAGTTGCGTCAGCTACATGTTATTCTGTATACACCCCGTGGGCTGTGTGAGTTACTCATCAGTGTTTCACTACAGTTCTAATAGATATTCCAGGCATATAATGGAAGTAAAGAATCTGTTTCTCTGGGTTATTATCTTGTATATATAGAGTTAAATTACATATGCTTATTCTCATTTCACCCTGGATTTTATTCACAGGTATGTTTAATAGGAACAGGGTGAATGCATTTCATGTCACGTTTATATTGCTTGCATGTTTGGTTGGGAGTTGTATCTCTTTGACCTTTCCATCCCAGAGTAATTGTCATGCGAACAAGTGGGGTTCAGCCTCATACATGACAGGAGAAGATGATGCTGAGTTGCATTTCTTGCTCCTGAAGTTTTATTTTGCTCCTAAATTTATGTCACCGATTTTGTTTTTGTAATCTGTTTTTTGAATGCTTCTGGCTTACACGATCACCTACTAGTTTTTTATTGATTTAGTAGCCAATGCTGTCTAGTGTTGCTGTCTGAGAGGGGCACTGTGAGAATAAATGCATGAAGAGAGTAGTCAAGCATTTAGTTCTGGAATAATGACCCATTTAAGAATTTAGAAGGAAAAAGATTATTTGCATGTACGCAGTCAAAATATTCAGGAATTCTGTGACTTCATAATTAGTATAGAGTAGTTAGATAATCGAGCTGTAGCAAAAAAAGCAATTACACAGCTACGGAATATTTTAGTGGTGTTCAGAATAAATTTACAATTTCAAATGCAGTATTTGACTGAATACCATAAATCTGTGATTACACGTTTGTGTCTTTAAAAAGATGTATACTGATGTTTGGGAGATCTAGCGTGAAATAGCAAGTAAATAACAAATTATTGATGTTTTAGAATGCCTTTAAGCTAATAAGAGAGATTTATTTAAATTAGAGGATACTTCATAGAATATGACTCTCTGTTCTAGATTACAAATCTCTGCTATTTAAATATTTTTCTGTGGGGGTTGGTGATAGGAGTAGGAGTAGATGCATTTCTAGTTTCATCTGTATCCTTGAATCAACTATGAAAAAGGGTGGGTTCTTAATTTAACTAACTTAAGCTAAAATCTTAGTGGAAACACGGTTTTTATAGTCTTCTGGACAAGCTTCCACAACTTATTTTAATAAGGGTTTACTTTCATTAGTTGACCATGTTGGGAATGTAGATTTTTCAGGGCAAGACCAAGACTTCAAATACCAACCTGCTGTCCATGATTTCCTGCCACTTCAGATAGCTGAGCCTCCTTGCCTTCCCCTCCACCTTTGGCCACTGAACCATTTTCCCCCTTGGATAGGGCAGGGCAGCTTTCGATTTCCCTTTTTGTGTGACCAGCAATGAAGCCTGGGTAGAACTTCCTTGCGTGGTTTCAGGTCTCATCTCATCTGTGACTGCTGGTGCTGGCTCCTTCTAAGGTCCACCTCACTGCAATAAGGTCGTGGGTGGGTAAGGTGGGGTGGTTGCCGGGGGGCTGAATGCAAGACCTGACCTTTGCTGTGGAGTAGTGGCTGTTGTGGGAAGATGAGTTTAGGAAGAAGTACACCTCCAGCTGTGATTGTGCGCTGCCAGCTGTTCAGGACTGCAAGACAGAGTCCTCCTGCATTTTACAAATAAGGTTATAAGCTCACTTTTGCCCCTCATACAGAGAAAATTGGGTTGTCTTGGTGAAGAGTTGTATATACATCTACATATACATGAGGAAGCTTTGCCCACAGAAACACATAAGAGTCAGCCTACTTCTTATGCTCTCAAAAAACCTTCAGCAAGACATCACTGAATCACAAAAAGTTTGTGAGGGAGGCACGTTCCATTTGTCTGAAATTAAAACATCTACATGAAATTAAATATAACAAGCTGTATCAACTCACCTGTAGGCAATGATTGCTCTTGACATTGGTAGATAAAAGATCAGATGTCAATATGAAATCTTCCATTTGGATTTAGGGAACAATAAAACAGAATGATCTGGTTGAGACCGTATTTGAAATTGTTTTTTGCTAAAAGCTCAAAAATAAAGATTTAATTTCCAGTAGATGGGAAACATTGAATCTGAAATTCAGGACATCTGAATTCTGTTACTTAAGGGTATGTAGGTGGGGTATTGGTGTGTTATAGGGGAATTTATAGGTCACCAGTAACTCATCAGTAATCTCTGTCTTTTATGCTAAGATAGTTTATCTTCTTTAAGAAAGCTCCCTGTGCTTTTAGCATATGCTGACGGTTTGTCTACATAGGAGCACTTGAAAGAATTAATCCAGATTAGGATATGCTTTAGAAGTGGATTAAATTATATAGTACTCTTATACAAGGTTATCTAAGCAGAATTTAAGTGGCTTTAGTTTTAGTTTCTTTACTTCCTCAGTTAAGTACATTAAATCAAATTAAAGACATTTAAATTTTACTCAAATGCCTGTAGAAGTTTAATGTAATCTTATTAACCTGCTTTTAGTAAAGTTTATCTGCATTTACTTTCATTTTTTTTTGTAGGCAAATTGGAGGAATGTTCAAACAGTCGAGATTAGCCAGTTCAGTGTAAATTCAAAGCTTTTATTTCTTGTGCACTAACATTTTCAGGTTGACCAAGTGTGTTCTCCACTTTCTGATATTACCCAACTCCATCTTTGGGTTATCACATCCCTCATTTGCAAATTGTCAGTAATGATTTTGGTATCCCAAAGTGACTTAAGAGCCTTCTGTATGAGAAATGCTAAGTAATGGCTGTGGTGTATTTGATTAACATCCAGATGGAAAAGTGAAGTTTTTCTTTGGCCTTGTTCGTTACTATAAAGATGAAGGTGGAATTGGGAAAAATTAATGATTTACAGGAATTATAGCCATCAGTATAGTTATTTTTCTGTGAAATTATGACAGACACAAACAAAGTGTTGTTTTGATGTTACGCAGAGTTCAGGCATATGCTTTTGGTGCCCCTGGCTTAGTATACTTGTGTGAGATAAAATGTTGTTCTGTCTTTTGTAGAGTCTTAAGATGAGAGATGTATACACACATTAATCAACAGATGGTAAATAGGGAGTGGAGTTTATCCTTTACAGAAGTGGAGACAAAATGTGAGAGTAACTTTGCTCTGACTGACCAGTGCCTAACATTGAAGAAGTGGGTTTGCAAAATGGCGGCAGCAACTTTGGACCTTTCAAAACTCATTGCTTTTTTTGCCCTTTTTTTTTTTTTTCATTGTTCAATGCCTGATATAAATCCAGTGACATGGGGTACTTGAGAATAGTAAATATTGTTATGCACAAGTAAGAAGGAATGGCTTGAAAGTTTAATGACAAATTACTCATGTTGGCATTGCAGCGTGAGGGCTGTATAATGCTGCTATATGAGGAGACAGACAGTGATTGTAAGTGCTGCTTCTGAATATGCAGAATGGTGATCTCTGGTATGCATTTTTCCTGTACACAGCAGCATCTAGCAGTGGGCAGTTTTAACCTCTAATTTGAATTGCCAAATGATGTCTTTACACTCAAATCCATAAGAAACCAACCTTTTCCTCTCCCACCCACAGTCCCATTGAGAAGTAAAATGTACTGAGATGCAAAAAGTATGTCAAATATGCATTTAAATGCCTTGCTTCTCTGAAGTTTCATTTGATATGTGCTACATGTGACTTTGAAGCATAATAGCACATTGTCCTAAACTGATGGAGTTAGTCAGTGTTTGATCTCTTCAACTGAACAAATGAATTGTCTTAATGCTTTTTAATGACCTTTTAAATAGGAGAATTGATTTCATGTATTTTTAAGAAGAAACCAGGCTATAGCTGTGGCTTCTTTTTCCTTTTGGGTTTATAACAGTATGTCAACAGCAAAATAATCACAGAATATTCTGAATTGCAAGGCATCCACAGGGATCATTGAGTCTGACAGTTATCAACAACTTTGGAAACCAAGATCTTTAAAATACATATATTCTAATGATGATATCGAAGGAGTTAGAACTCTGACCTGCTGATGTTAACAAAATGTCTAGATGATGTACCTGAAAGCAGGAAAATCACATTCCTGTGAATATAGCACAGGTGAGGGGGAAAGAAAAAAATTCTAAGAGCATAGTTAGCAAGTACTGATTTGTGCTAATAGCCTTTCTTGTCATCTTCTGGCAGCACTTTTGAGATACCAGGCTTTAAGTCATGAGGCATCAGGGGTGGGTACAGGTAAGTGAAATGATAAGTAGTTTGAATATAAGTAGATCGAACATGCTCTGTACTTAGCCAGCATTTTTTAAATTCTGCTAAAATTAGCTCTGTGCAGATCTGTAGCTGATGTGAACTGGAGGTTCGATCTATTGGATAGCTCTGAAATAAGAATCTTGCCCGAAGATTGTTTGTAAAATTAACCCTGCTTTTGCTTCCTGCTCTTTCACCCACATTTTTGAAATAATGCTACATTTTGAGATAACAAATTGGCTATTATCCCTTGTGTATGATTTCTGGCTCTACACAGTTAGGTAAGAGCATGAGCAAAATGTAAATTCTTTGGTAAGTTGGTAGAAGATACTATTTCATCACAATTGCTATTTAATTTTTGCAAAAGAACCTCCCACGCTGAATGTTCTTTGGAGTTATTTGGGATTGATTTTTCATGAATAAAATTCTTAGTCATCTTCAGAACCTATGCAGTATCTTAAAGAAATAAAGACACTGCACATTTCAGTAGTCTATTGGTCTCCTTTTGTATCTCTTGATTCCTGCACTCCTTGCTTCATCTGTAAGAAGCTGCTCTTATGACTGTAGCACTGGACTTGAATTTGGGAGTTAAGTGGTGAAATCCTTCCCTCATGGAAACCAGCAGCAAAGAAATTTAATTTTCTACTTTAAGTTTGACAGTGACTTTCTGTGTGACCTTGGTATGAAGGTCTTACCAGGAGAATTTATGCAAGTAATCTGCACCTGGTTCTGCAGGGCAGGAATGTATTGTGGGCTGCCACATGGCAGAGTTGCATATGAGTAAATGATGGCAGTTCGTTTGTTCCTCCTCCCATGTGGCAGGACTCTTGGGAATGTGGGGGATCCTTCACGTTTCATCAAAATGTAGATAGTCTATCAAACCAAGATGCATCTTTACCTCAGATAGAGTCTGTGCCTTGAACCTCTGCTCCCCAGCTGCACAGCTTACATCAGTTTATATCATGAACAATCCTGGATGAGTCATTTTGTGGAGGGGAGTAGAGTACTAGGATGCTGTGCAAATTGTCCCTTGCTACAGTGAACAGAAGCCCATGGATGAGTCACAATACTTGTTTGTACCTGGGTAATGATATGTATTTCCATATCTGATAGAATAGGCCAATAATACATATACTGGAAAGTTTCAGGATGTCCTTATGAAGGATTTGGGGGTCACCAAAAGTTATCAGTGAAACCAGCTCCTGTGGCTTTATTGCAAGATCCACTCTTGATGTTATTCTAAAAGCCTGAGATCATGAATCATAAATTGATTGGAGTTGGAAGGGACCTTAAAGATCATCTAGTTCCAACCACCCCCTCATAGGCAGGTATACCTTCCACTAGGCCTTGTTGCCCAAAGCCCTGTTCAACCTGGCCTTGAACACTACCAGGGATGGGCTATCTACAGCTTCTCTGGGCAACCTATTCCAGTGTCTCACCACCCTCATAGTAAAGTTTTTTTTCCCCTAATGTGTAATCTAAACCTACTCTCAGTTTATAGCCATTACTCCTTGTATTACCACTACATGCCCTCCACATCTTTCTTGTAGGCTGCCTTCAGGTACTGAAGGGCTGCTCTAAGGTCTCCCCAGAGCCTTCTCCAGGTTTAAGAGCTTCAACTCTCTCAGCCTGTCCTCACAGGAGAGGTGCTTCTTCCCTCTGATCATGTTGTGTCCCTCCTCTGGTCTTGCTCCAACAAATGTCCTTCCTGTGCTGAGGACCCCAGAGCTGGATGCAGCACTCCAGGTGGGGTCTCATGAAAGGGCAGGATAGGGGCAGGATCACCTCCCTCGACCTGCTGGCCACACTGCTTTTCGTGGAAGCCGGAGCGCAGTTGGCTTTCTGTGCTGCAAGCCCACATGGCTTAGTCATGTCAAACTTCTCATTCTCCAGCATCCCCAGGTCCTTCTCCTCAGGGCTGCTCTTGAGCCATTCTCTACCTAGCATATATCTGTGCAGAACCTTACATCTGGCTTTTTTAAACCTCATGAGGTTGGCACAGACCCACCTCTCAAGCTTGTCCAAATCCTAGTGGGTGTCAACCACACTACACAGGTTGGTATCATCAGCAAACTGGCTGTATGCACTCATTCTCACTGTCCATGTGACTGACAAAGGTGTCAAACAGCGCTGGTTCCAGTACCAACCCCTGAGGAATGCCACTTGTCACTCCAGTCTTCACAATGTCTGGGTGCTCTCCACTTGGACATTTAGCTGTTGACTACAGCTCTTTGAGTGGGACCATGCAGACAATTCATTGTCTGTGAGGTGGTCCATCCATCAAGTTCATGTCTCTCCAATTTAGAGACATGACAAGGATGTCATGTAGGACAGTGTTAAATGCTTTGCACAAGTCCAGGTAAGATGGTATCATGTGCTCTTCTCTTATCCACCAGTGCTATAACCCTGTCGTAAAAGGCCACTAAATTTGTCTGTCACAATTTGCCCTCATATGGTTGTCACCAATCAGGTCCTTACTTTCCATGTGCCTTAGAGCAGTTTCCAGTAGGACCTGCTCTATGATTTTGCCAGGCACAAATGTGAGACTGACTGGCTGGTAGTCCCCTGGCAGATTTGTCTCTCCTTTTCCAGTCAATGGGAACTTTACTTGACTGGCATGACTTCTCAAATATGATGGATAGTGGCTTTTAGGTTCCTTAGATGGTGTCAAACCTGATAATCTCCTACAGCTGGTGGTTCTTCATTCTTCCAATCCCTGCCACTACCTTCTGCAACTGGGGTGGTGTGGCTGGAGCACTTGCTGGTGAAGACTGAGGAAAAAAGTCATTGAGTACCTCCATGTCTCGGGCAATCAGATCTCCCATTTCTTTCTGTAGTGGGCCCACATTTTCCCTAGTCTTCCTTTAATCACCAGTGTACCTGTAGAATCTTTTATTGTTGCCCTTGGTGTCTGTGTCCAGATTTCATTCTGCCAGGGCATTAGCTTTCCACCTGATCTGTAGCCGCTCGCACACTTTCTCTGTATTCTTTCTAGGCTGCCTTTCCCTGCTTCTACCTCCATAGGCTTACTTTTATTGCTTGACTTTTTCTAGGAGCTACTTTTTCATCCGTGCAGGCCTGCTAGCATTTTTTCCTGGCTCTTTCATTGGGATGCATTGCTTCTGAGCTTCCAAGAGGTGATCCTTGATTATCCAGCAGCTCTTCATGGCCTGTCTTCCCTCCAGGGCTTTACGCCGTGGTACTGTACCAAGCAGATCCGTGAAGAGACCGAAGTCTGCTCTCCTGACATCCAGGGTAGTGAGCTTGCTGTGTGCCCTATTTGCTGCCCCAAGGATCCCAGACTTTACCATTTCATGGTCACTGCAGCCAAGGCTGCTCTTGAGCTTCATATTCCCCATCAGCCCTTCCTTGTTGGTTAGACTACAGTCCATCATAGCACCTCTCCTCATTGACTTCTTCAGCACTTGTAGAAGGAACTTATAATCAATGCATTCCAGGAACCTCCTGGATTGCTTATGCCCTGCTGTGTTGTCCCACCAACAAATGTCAGGGTGGTTGAAGTCCTCCATGAAGACCAGCACTTAGGAACAGCCTCATGTTCACATCTGTGTGTAGAAGCCCTCCTTTAGTCGGTCTTTGGGTCAGGCAGCCTGTAGCAGAGCCCCACTGTAATGTCACCTGTCCCTGCCCTCCCTTTAATCCTGACTGATAAGCTCTCAGTTGGTTCCTCATCCATCCCCAGGCACACCTCCATGCACTCCAGCTGGTCACTATCATAGAGGGCAACATCACCTCCGAGTCTTCCCTACCTGCTCTTCCTAAAGAGCCTGTGTCTTTCCATGCCAGTACTCTGGCCATAAGAGTTATCCCACACATCTTTAGGATGCCAGTAAGATCATAGCCCTGCAGACGTGTGCGCGTCTCCAACTCCTCTTGTTCTCTGTGTGTGTGCATGGAGACATTTCAGTTGGGCCCCAAAAGCAGCTAGCTTACTGGCTGGAGTGGCTGCAATCCCTTCGTGCTGCTCTTCAGGTGCTCTCCTTCTGGCTTTCAGTCCCTCTCCAGGCTCTCGACGTCTCTTGCTGGCCCTGGCATTAAACTGGTTATGATTTGGGTGGATTGAGGTTCCCCTCCCCCATCAGCTTTAGTTTAAAGCCCTCTTCACCAGCTTGGCAAGCCTTTGAGGCTTAATGACTGCATTAAAAGAAAAAAAAAGCTAGGTTTTTGGGGGTAGTAACTCTCATTAGTCTAATTGGTGTAGCCGGAGAAGGTAAACAATCTAAGTTGCAAAATACTGTTTTCTGTCATGAAGAGCAAGCATCAGACTTGAAAGCTAAATTCAACTTAGAGAACACTTGCTTTGAACTTGTTTAGTTCTGTATCAGTCTGACAGAAAACAATAGTTGGTGTCTGCAGATTGAAGAGCATGATGATAAGGCAAAAGAAGGAAAAGGCTGTTATCTCCGGAAAGGAGTGAGTGAGTCAAGTAACATATGGTCTGTAAAACGTGGAGATGTATTTTATAATGCGCAATAGAACTACTCTCTCTCAATCTCACCTTTTGTTATGTATTACAGCTACGATCTGAGATTTGTTTCTGAAAGGCTGGTGATGAGTTCCTTTTGTGGAAGTTGTTTTTTGTACTTGGTTTTATTTTTTTTTAACTCTCCAGTGAGAAATGGTTGTTTCCCTTAGGTTTTATTCGTTTTAATTGGTTACCCATGTGAGTTTGCTCTGGTACCTAGCAGTGTGCATTTAGCAATAATTAATTTAAATTTGCCACATAAAATCAGTTAATAAAACAATATCTATTTTTTTTAAATAACAGGTTTAAATATTCACCTTAGTAGTGACAAGAGTGAATACCAGCTGAGAAAGGTAGTTCTTGATTTATGTTTAGATACTGGGGGTAGTAAACTCCAGGGTTAAATGCCTTTAGAATACACCTGTTCCAAAAGGTAACAGTTGATTTGAAAAGAGCCTTTAGGAAAACTTAAAAAAATAATTTTGAAGGTTGCTGCAGATACATTTATTATTTGGTTAAGCCTCGAAAAAAATTCATGGAGGTCCAGCTAACTGGGAGGGCATGCCTTAATACTTTGTAATGCAATGTGCCTATTATGAAGGGATGTGGGCCATATTAGGGCTCTTTCCTACTGCATGGTTCGTATTCTGAGATCATTCTTAAATCACTGAGCTTCTTGAGTGGTTCAGCTGTGCTACATGCATGGGATGTTTAATTCCTTTGTGAAGTGCAGTTTTATTTTGGAAGTGGTGTGTTTCTTCTTAGACCCCTGCCTGATCTGCTAGTATTATTGCTAAGGGGAATATCAAAGTGGTTTTGCCCTGTGCTTCCATATGGAATATAAGGGAACTAATATGAATGATATTTGCTTCCTAGAGGAAAGAATGGAGCTGAGTACGCTTAGTGAATAAAAGTTCAAATAAAATCACAGTGACTTAAATGTGAATGTCCTTTTTGATTAAAAACGTATTTCAGTCTAAAATCATCTCTAGTTTGAAGTGAGGTTTCTTTTTATGATGTAACAGGGAAGTGTTATTCCATCTGATGAATGTTATTTTATTGTTAGACTTTTGTTTGCAAGTGAAAGGAAGAAAACCTTTTTTCTTTATATGAAAAGCCAATTTCTGTGTTATTGGGAAAAAGCTTTAATGACCCTAACTAACCTAATGAGGGCATTATCAAAAGAACCCGCTATTCACAGATTTATAGGGTGGTATTCCTTAGTCTGAATTGTCTTTGAAACTGCCATTTAATCTTAAATTCTTTGTAGTGCAGTAGTTGTTGGGTGCAGTTTTTGGTTGGTTTTAGTTTTGTTTATTTGTTTTTCTTTCAGGTCAGTATGAAAACGTTTCAGTTAGTTTTACTTTTGTTTTGACCACGGGAGACTTTTCTTTTTCCAAGTCTCTGTAAGAAGTTGATCTAATGATGTAGTTTGGGTGCTAATGTGAAGTTACTAGTTCAGATTTATCAGTAACCTTTAAAAGTAAGCATATGAATAAAAAAAGTTTCCGTCAAAAGTCCCAGTTCTTAAATGCTGAAGTTGCTGGGGTTTTCTTTAAATTACAGAGAGATTGGGTAGGGCTGGGACTGAATTTGTTTTGTTTTCAGATTGTGGTATGTTACAGTTTTATTGTAATGGCAGGGTCTGGAAGAGACCAATTAATTGCCGTTGTGGTGTTAAGGCATGTCAGAGTTTGAAGAATTACGGAGTTTGTGTTGTGCTGAATTGGAGTGATGAAATACAGATAACAGGCCACAGCTGTGGCCACAAATTAGGCCTCTCAATTTGATGCTGAAGTATTGCATTAGAGTTGATCTTCTAGGATTACCATGTGGAAAGTCTGATGAATAAAACCAGATCTGAAATAGCGAAGCTAGAAATGCATACTGCTGCTGAAAAAAAAACCCAAAACACCAACCTCTTGGGGCTTTATTCACGTGCAAGGAGAGAGTGACCACTTTAGTAAAGCCAGAGCAGTGCTCAGGAGCTCACTGGTCTTCAAGAACTTCCACTGTTTTTTGATTCTTAGCAGTTCTTCAGCTCTGGCCAAGCAAGAGCTGCATGCAAACTTTGCTTATCCCACAAAAGCCTGCACAGGGCTGGAACCAAGAAGATGCCAGGTAATAAAAGAGTGTGCAAAGTTTCCCCCTTCTCTTCCTCAAATGTTGCTATTCAGTGAGTGTAGCTCTATCCTGACCTGCAATATCCCGTTCATTGTTTTTGTGCTAGGAGTTTCCTGAATGCTTCATGGAAAATGTGACAGTCTTTGTAATGTAGAACAAATATATTCAGGAATGGGACTCAACATAAAGGATAAACTCTGCATTGTGACTTTAACCCAGATTTGCATTCCAGTGAAGAACTCAGGTGGGGAAAATGTCTGGAACACAAGATATTGAGATGTAAAGCCACACAGTTGCCTTGGATTTGAGGATTTATTTATACACAACTCAGAATCAGTAAGTCTCTGGTCTTTTCAAAGGATTCTTCCTTTTTTCTTGCTGATACTTTCATATTTTTCCAATACATGTGGCATTTTAGTGCTTTGACAGATGACCAACTGATGTTTTATGTACAGTAGCAGAGGCTATGTTACATTTGGGATTTCCCTCAGCCTGCTTTTGTGACTTGCAAGCTGGAATTCCCATCTAGTCCTTCAAATCTATAAATGCACCTTTTAAAGAGAGGAAGTAAGATAATTGGCAATTCTAACATTTGGTGTTTATGGCTTTTGCAATTAATTGTTTTCTTCTAATTCTGTTCATATGTACTTTCAAAATCTTGAAAAGCAAAAACTTTAATAGATCAAAATGGGCAAAGATCAGGCACATGGTTTTATCTTAATAAGGGATAAAGCTGAAACCTCACTGAGTGTACATTGTTCAACACTTGTTCTCTGAGGCATATGAATCAGTCCCTTCATTAGTGATCCGTAAGCATTTCCTTTCATGGTTACAGAGTATTTTCATTAGAAAAACCAGTGTGAGGTAATACTCAGTGCATTGTTTTTGGTGGTTATGCTTACGTGAAAAGGTAACGTTTAAAAAAAAGGAAAGAAAGGAAAAGCAAGACTTCTATGGCCATGTGAAGTTTTGACTTCACAGAGCAAGTTTGCTTGCTTGATTTATATCTGTCAGCAGGAAGGGGATTTTGAAAGAAGGCCTAGTAAGCCTGCAAGCTTGAAAAAGAGGTATAATTTTCATGGTTATGTCTTTTGTGTGTCTGGGACAAGTTTTCCCAAAGGCTCCAGGGTAAAGTGTGCTTTGAGGACTCTTTGCTCTGTTTGTGTTTAGGAGGACAGCAAGAAATGTGTCTCTCCTAGCTTTTAATCACTGCTGGTATTTGGGACAGTGCCCTCTGCAGAGAGTCAGGTCAGAATCTGGTGGAAGAGGGGGAGTCATAAATAAAAGAATTAAAAACTTTGAGACCCATCCTCTCATTCCCCTTGCTGCCATACCTACGCATCCGCTCGTCCTTTGGCGTCTTTATCGTAATTGTTGAAAGAGGCGGCTAAATGAAGAAACCAGCTTTCCTTTTGAACTTTTAACCTTCACGAAAGCTATAGTAATTGGCTTCTACAGAGCACAGGTTGTTTCGATCTGACATTTAAAAAAAAAAAAAACACAACAAAACCCCAAAAACAAGGAAGAATGAAATATCAATGTGCATTTCTGAAATTCCCAAATTGGCAGTGAGGGCCTTGCATCCTCATGCTTTAAAAACCTCAAAAGTGCAGAGAGAGATTGGTGAGGGTTGAAATGTCTCTGTTGCATCTCATCTGAGACGTACTTTAGCTGAGATGAAAGTTCAGCAGTTGGTACAAAATCTCTGCCTGGGGAAAAAATGGTTGGTGTGTATGTGTGAATGTAATCTCTTTGAGGGAGTGGAAGAAGACTTGAAGATTGGGTCATGTACAGGGAAATAAAACACTGTCAGAAAATAAGAGGAGATAAAAAAAATCCAAAGGTGAGAGAGGTGGATTGTCCTGCCTAGGCTAAAGGTGAGTTTTAGGCTTAGATTTCTTCTGTGAATGCATGTCCCATTTAAAAATAAATAAAAGAATAAATGAAAAAATGTTTCCCCACTTCATCCCTATTAAAATAGAACATGGAAAAACTCTTGACAGTTGCTATTCTTTCTAAAGTTGACCATGTGAAAATTTTATGTACTAAAACAAGGAAAGCACATTAAGGTCTAATCCTTGCTTACTCTAGTGGGTCTTCAGGCTGTCATCACTTTAAAGTCATACAAAAGCAAAAATAGTGTCTTAAATACAAATACAAATACTTTTTGTCTTCAGTGACTTTTAATGCATATATTATAAGTCAATAATTAAAAAATCTAAAAGAAGACCCAGGTCAGATCATGCTTTAGGTGACATTTAATCTAAAAGTACTTGGAAACAACTTTCATGGATATCATTGCTGGCTTTGTCGTTTATGTAGAAATGTAATATATTCTTGAAAATTTGAAAACGAAAATGTAGAGGGCCATAGTCAGCACAGACCTTTGGCCCCTTCCTTCTCACAGCCTAGTAGTTGTGCTGCATCACACGTGGCTGCTCAAAAGGAAAACATGCTCAACAAGACATTTTACTTCTCAGCTGCTAGAGGAAACTGCCAGCCTTTGGCATGGCTGAGTTTCTCTTAACAGAAAGCAGCAATACATATTGCAGGTAATTTGTCTGGTGGCATGCAAAGCTACCTTGCTGCCTCCTTCCTTACAAGATATGATTCTTCTTTCTTAAATAAGGTTGTTTAATGAGCCAGGAGAAATAGTAACGGATTTAAGAAAGAAACTGTTAAAAAGCGGCACCTCCTCAATTTACAGGGAATAGTTCAGTTTGATCTTGTTAGAGATGAAACTGTTCCTGAGGAAATTGAAATCTTTCATAGCTATGGGATCTTTCATCTTGCTATCGCATTATGCATCTTCAAAGCAAGAGCCGAGCATTTTCTGTCATGTGCCTGTCTCTTTTAACATCTGTACTTCCACTTCAGCAATTAAATGACTAAAAGTAAGGGCAGGAGAGAAGGAAGCCAGCAGCCTTGCATTAATTTCACTGTGTAAAACTACAGAGATTATTTGGGGCCGGAAAGAGGTAACTGTGACAGGACTGGGGGCTCTTCCTGTCATGTGTGTGCTGAAATTAGGGCAGCTGCCAGGAATGGCTGGGCCAATGAGTCAGATGACAGACTATTTCTAAGTTGAGAACAGCTTAAACTTTCAGGACTCCAGAACCAAAGCACACGATTTTTTGCAAGGTCACCTGTATCAAACAATGAAAGCCTGAAAAAGGGAGAACGTGGTAAAGACATGAGCAGTAGTTGCTTGCTGGGCTGCTTCAGAATATTTGCATTTTGATTGGCTTCGTGGATATTTGTGTGTGCCTTGGGTATGCCTAACATAAGGGAAAACAGCTTTATATGTAATGAAAAATGGGAATGAGACTTCAGACTGGGTCCCTACAGCATGTTCTGTGTGCTCTTTCAAGTCTTGGCTTAAATGAGTATAATGGTGATGCTTTTATTTTGCCTGGGAAATGAATTTCCCTTGCTGATTTGTTTTAAGGTATGTAGTCCACCTAGAAGTGTATTTATCGTTTTGTGTCGGTAATGAATCTTTTAATTTGGCAGACTAAGAGAATTATTATATTTATTGGACAATAAATACAGCCAAAAAAAGGGTTTGCCCCTTTCTGTCCCATCCCAGAATGTGTATCTGGGATCCTTGTGAGAAGTCCTGTCTGATGGATTGCCGCTCTGAAATGCTCAAAAAGAGCATAGACTGTTTTCAGAAGACTCTGAAGCTGCATCTTCCGCTTCTACCCCTGTTTTTTAATGGGAGGTGTTGTATTGAAGCGAAGGATGGTAGCGAGAAATGGTAAACCATCTCTACTTTCAGGGTCTTGAGGGCTGGGAAGAGTAAAATGCAGGAAGATTGGGGTGAGTAATCTGTCCAAGGACATGAATAAATAAGGCAGCTTCCCATTCTAAATAATCTGTGAGCCTGATTTAGATACAACCCCCTGTAGCCTCTAAATGCCTCTCAACTTCTCTGAAGAAGTATGGTGCTCCATTTTATAGCTGGTTGTTAGAGGCACAGAGGACCAAGGGGCAAGTACGTGGCCACACACAAAGCTTTTGAATGAAAGAAAATTAAACACAAGTGTTCTTGGTTCCAAGTTTAACATCTTTGTCTTTGAAGCAGATTCTCTGTTCATTTTTTGAAGCAAAGTCACTGCTCATTTAAACAGTGTGAGTACTACGTGTGGTAGAGAGTTCTCTTTAATCAGTGCTGTGGGGAACAAACTTGGCAGATATAAGGTCTATTTGCAGGTGGATTTTTTCAGTTTATTTTTCTGTGGTCTGTGTCTTATACTAGCTGCTAATGATTACATTTCTCAATGACACCAAGGTCAAACAAGAATCTCGGGCTTTTGTGTCCTGAGGTTTGTTTTGCAAATGCTAGAATGCATTTTTCTGTCTTGTTTAAATTGGGAGCATTAGATTTTGTCCTGGGCACTGATGTAGCATGTTTACCTATTGGCAGTTCTGCTTCAGAGTTTACTTCAAGTGAGTAAATGTAATATTTTTGGGGGGGTTATCCCAGTCCTAGTCAAAATTGTTGGTATAGTGGGTGAGACCAGCAAGGTAAGATGTTCAGGTGAAATACAGTTAATTCTTTACACTCCAAGAAGAGAGTTTGAGAAGGTGGTGTGACTTGTGGGAATCTGCTCCAGAGTTTGGAGAATGGCACAGGTGAAAAGAAAACTTAAAAAAATCTTCAAAAGCATCTTTTCCTTCATTCCTCATGTACACTGATCTCTTAAGTTTTGCATGCCCAGATCAAGAAGCAGCATTTGGGAACTGCATATTGTGGAGAACATGTTTTTGTGAATCCTACATATATCTTCCAAGCTAAGTAGAAGGAAGTTGCATCCAGCTCTGACAGAACAGCCAAATCCCCTGTTAGGAGTAAGGGACTGTAACTGAAATGGGACTCAAGTCTTGGTCTTCAGAAATGTGGAGTCCCCTTACTTGTTATAGGGCAGGTTGTCTGGCAGCTTTGGAAATGGCATGTCTCTTTCCTGTACTCCTCACTCCAGATTAAAATCTTCTGATGGGCTGCGTCTGTGCTTCTGTGAATGCAGCTCAAAGACTGCATCAATGAGAAAAAAATGAAGTATTCTTTAGGTAGCAATGCACACTGCTGCTTTTTAGAAATGCTTTTGCTTTCAGTGTACAGCCTGTGAATATTGCTTAATATAACGTAAAACGGGAGCGGGTGAGCTCTGTGTTTGCTGTTGTCACCATGCTGCCAAACCTGTAAAGCTGTGTTTCAGCAGAGTAGAAGTGTTTAACTGAGGGGCAGAAAGAGGACTCCACTGTGTTTTAAAGCGATTAATACCTAGATCACACTTGCTGATTAAACATTTAGAGAGCTAATGATGTTACATTACTACTGACAGCAGATGGAAAGTGCCACAGAGTTATGTGTTGGGCTTTGTTTTACTGTTGCCATTTTCACACAAAGGACTTTTCAGCCAGGTGTTAGCCCTCTAGGAAGTTCAAAATGGTCAACTTCAGTTGACAGCTTTATTTGGAAACAGTTCTGACATGTCAAACTGAACTAGACAGTTAACTGAACAGTGATTTGCCACCCCTCACCCCCAAGTGCAATGGGAAAATTTAATTTGGGAACACTGAAGTCTGAAAGGAAGAAGGATAAACGGGTTTCTCTCACAGGAGATTGGTGAAGGGGTGTTACTTTGTGTTTCTGAAGATGAGAACTCTGGCAATCATCAGAACACTGAACTTGGATTTTATCCAAATGCTTTAATCTTTTAATATCTGTTACAATTATAAAGGAGCTCATTGAGTTAATGAGACATACTGTAATGAACTTAGTAATTGCATACTTTGATATCATTCTTCCCTATGGAATTAAATCTCAGCTGTGTGGCAGGAACTCTGCACAGGTGAAGTAAATCCTTTTTTTTTTTTTTGTCTCTGGACATATTTACACAATGGTTTAAGATGAGTGGGTTATATTCCTGTTTTCATCTTTGGCCTTACACGTTCCTTGTAGTGGTCCTGATACTTGGGTGAGTGAGTGGTGAACGCATTCAAGGGGCTAATCTGTCTGAAAATGTGTCTTTGTTTTTGTTTTGTGGGTTAGTTTTTGGACACTCCATCTCTCTGAACTAGCTGGCTGGACAAGTGCCAGTGCTGCACTGGGGAGAGGGAGGCAAAGTCGTGACACTGGGAAGCCAGATCTGCCGTGGAACTGCACTTTGTCATTCAGAAAGTTTTTTGGAGCAGAAAGATTTTATTTTACCAGGGAACGTAAGGATGGTGGCCCAGGATGATGTATCTGTATTACAATACTTTTAACATAAAACAGTTATGAGGATCCATTTTTTTTTGCTGTATAATAAGTTAGAGGTGTGAATGTTATTATGCAGCAAAGGCATAGAGTCCTTTTGCCTGTTGCCACTAGCCTTTTCCCTGTTCTGTAGTTAGCATTTGTAAGTTCTTAGCAAGTAAAATACTTGGCAATAACTCCTGTGTGGCATCAAAAGGGTATCAAATATTTGAGGCGCTCTATTTGTTTTTAGGATAATAGACTAAAGCATCACACAGCAAGTGCTGGTTCATTTTGAATGGGTGTTTTGATAGAAGTTGATTGAGTTGCAGCAGCAGTCGGTGACAATTGATGTTCTGGCTCCTGGGAAGAAAACTGCCACGAGTCGTCTTGCAGAATAATGTGGCTGGCACAGTTCAGTCCTCAGTGCTTGTTGCTTGTCTGGATGCATGTATTGTGGGGAGGTTAAGCTCTCAGTTCGTTTATTAGCCAATTTGGAAACAGTGAGTGTTTTGCTCATTCTTGGCATAACTGTGCGTGTTCCCAGCGAGGCTGGAGCAGGAGCTTCAACCAGAGTGTGGCGATGGGGAAACACAGCTGTGCCATCATCAGCTTCTGACAGTGAGTATTAGCTCCAGTCATCTGAGGAGTCTTAGAGCACCTCTGAAATGATAGTTACTTATGAGATACTTGGAGAAACAGATCATATGTGCTACAAAGGTGATTTTTAATTGATAATGACTTCTTACCTGAACCATGAAGTAAACATATTTACTAAACTACGTGGTATTTTTCATGAGTCAAGTTTCTTGTTAAAGTGTTTCCACTTTTTTTCTGATAATAAGAACAGTAGACAATCATAACACTTCTCTTTAGCTTTAGCTGCAGTTAACTGCTCTCCTCCCCCCAACTTTTTTTTTTTTTTTAATAGCTCAGCATAATAGCATAAATTAGATTCAGTGGGGGTTTCAGTTCACATGTGGGTTGTAATTTCTGAGTGAACACATTGCCTGTCCTGCTGTCCCTGCTAAAAGGGAGAGACAGTAAGCTTTTCAACTGTTGTCCGCTGCTTAAACTGCATGACTCCCCAGAGCTTATGACTCAAACCAATAAAGGATGATGTTTACATCACTCTTTCCTCTTTCCCTGGGCCATGCGGATTTTCATGTTGAACAAAGTGTGCAGTAAAATTATGCAGTGACCACAAATTGTACCCAGTGCTTGAATGTCATATATTAGACTGTAACACAAAAGCAATTTATAGTAGTTTTCCTGTCAGAAGTAATGTTTCATATTGATTCTTAAAATTTTAGTTCAAATTATGGAAGACTGAGGTATTTTTTGAATGAGTGCTCTTGGACGCCAGCTGGGAAGACTTATGGAGATTGTTCCTAAGTTGTAACCAATGACTGCTTTTAATATGTGTAGAGAATCTTATTTTGGCATAGAAGGCAACCTGCTACAAAGCAGCTCTTTTTTTCTCATTGTGTGCACAGTTAACTACAGAAAAGGCACTATATTTGAACACAGATGGGTAGGCTAGGACTGCAAGAGTGCTTAGGGACATTGTATCAGTGCTCTCAGAGACTCACAGAATGGTTGAGGCTGGAAGGGACTACTGGAAGTCATCTTGTCCAACCTGCCTGCTCAAGCAGGGTCATCTGCTACTTGATGGTTTTGCAATGGAGAGATGAGTAAGTGATAGTCTCATGTTAAACTACCCAGATCTCCTGTTACCAAGTGTCACATTTAATGCAGCTTACCAAGCTTTGTGCAGGACAAATCTCTCCTGGAAATGGGCTGGGTGAGCAGCGTTGGCACTGCTAATACTTTGTAGTCAGGTTTCTTCAGAGAGATTTCTTGTATCCCTCCAAAATAGCATCCATGTTACCCTGGTCTTGGGTTCTTCAGTATCTTTTTGCTTGTATTTTACCTTACAGTGATCTTATGGTTAATCTGGCTGTATAATTGAAATGACTGCTCAGGTATGCAAGCCCCTCTTGATCTAGAATTACAAACAGTGGCCCCGAGGTGTATGTCAGTATTGAAAGGGAGGGTGATACCTCATTGGGATGTCCCCAGAACAGTGGTCCAGACTTGCAGGTACACAGGTTGAGTAGTACTCTGCAAAGCAGGATGGCATTAGTGTTAAGGATGGGCATATACACAATAGTTGTTTGGGGATGTGGCTGTGTCTATGTTTGTTTCCTTAGTATCTCTGTATTCCTGTTTCCAAACTGAGTTTAATGATGTCCATTAAAATGCTGGCTTAGTCTCAGCAACTGATATTGTTTGGAGATACAATTTCTTTAATGCAGAATAGTTCAAATTATGCCACAAATGTTAGCTATAGACAAGGTCTCTAATATTAATTGTGCTGTGCTTTTTTTTTTTTCCTGGCCATTACTGCTTTTCCATTTGCTGTCTTGTTTTGCTGAATTTCCTCCAGAGAGCCACCACTTGAAAGTCCACAAGTGTCAAGGGCAAATTATTCTTTATGAATATGGGAGTGTAAACTGGTAGAGAGTTAAGAGTCTGCAGGGGTGGATTCAGAGAGTGTATAGTGCAGAGAAGTCAGGAAAACGTGGGGTGTTTTGACTGTTAGCTGTTTTGATGCACTGATTGCAGTAAGTATAAGAAACAGAGCTAGTAGGAACACCTCTGTAGATGGAGGTGCTTTCTGCTACAAGATTACTGACAGGTGGTTTCTTTCCTTCTCTTGTTTTTTGTCATCTTTCATAGTATCATAGAATGTTCTGAGTTGGAAGGTACCCATAAGGACCATGGAGTGCGACTCCTGGCCCTGCACAGGGCACCCTGAGAGTCACACCATGTGCCTGAGAGCGTTGTCCAAACACTTGAACTCAGACAGGCTTGGTGCTGACCACTTCCCTGGGAAGCCTGTTCCAGGGCTCAGCCACCTTCTGCGTAAAGAACCTTTTCCCAGTCTCCAACGTAAAACCTCCTCTGACTCAGCTTCATGCTGTGCCCTCAGGCCCTGTCACTGGTCCCCAGAGGGAAGAGATCAGTGCCTGCCCTTGGCTTCCCTCTGTGAGGAAGCTGCTGACTATGATGTCTCCCCTCAGCCTCCTCCAGGCTCAACAAGCCAAGTGACCTCAGCTGCTCCTCATATGAATTCCCCTCTAGACCCTTAACCATCTTCGTAGCAGTCCTTTGGATGCTTTCTAGGAGCTTTGTTATCCTTCTTGTATTGTGACACCCAAAACTGCTCATTTTTGAAGAGCAGTGTCAGTGCCTGACAGAAGGCTATTGTCTTCAAAATTTCTGTGCCCTCCTCAGACTCCTAAGTGGCATCCACCCTTCCTTTTGCTGTTTCTCTTACTGATAATGAACATTAGACTCCGCTTATTCACCGTGCGATAGCAATGTGGCTCTTTCTCACAGGTTTTTGTATGCAGAATGATTACTTTAGAAAATAGTTCTGTTTGTTTCAACCTTCGACATCCTGTCTGAGCCATCAGTTCACTTGTTATTTCCTTTAGCATTCACCGTCTCTGTCGCCCTCTCTTCCTCCATTTGACGACTAACTTCCTGGCAGTACCATTAGCTCCTCTGTAAGTAAGCACTGATGGGTAAAAAATTCTCTTTGTTTTTTTATACTGCTGCTTCATCATCCTAAATTTGAACTTGTCTTCTTGTATCTATTATCTCCTTTGGGATATAGCCAGTCATCACTGTCTTGATTTGGCCTCTGCTGAAGCAAGGCAGTAAAGTGTTATGATCTTGACTCAAGATGCTCTTTTGTGTGTCCTTTGTAGCCCCCTGACTTATCCAAATGCCAGGAAAGTACAAAGTACCATAGCCAGATAATGCTAGTAGTAGAAAAGAGGACTGTGACTTTTTGTTATTTCTTTACAATCCTTAATTGAGTTTCATTCAAAATTCACAGCACTTCTGATGAGCTTTCTCTGTTTCTTTTCAGCTGTTTTCAACTAGCCTGTAATAAACTCATTCCATTTCCAGTTATATTGGACTCCTTTGGAGTATGTTTAGCTTGAACATTAAAAAGCACCACCCCTTTCCCTTCCTACCTCAAAGAAAAAGAAATTGTCTCCATCCTCTTGAGCTGTAATATTTTGCATTGCTTTATTTTGTTGTTTCCCTGTGTCAGTTTCCTTTTTTTTTTATTTCTGCCCTCGAACTTCCTTTGGTGAAATCTTCTTTTTTTTTTTTTTTTTTTTCCTTACAAATCTTAAGAACAGGCATTACTGGCTGAAATTGAGGCTTCATCTCCTCCCCATTACTTCACTCCTACCTCTCGGGTTGTGTGAGGCTACTCTGAGAGGTAGGAAAAGAAAATTATATTTAGCTGGATTTTAAGGGATATTTTTTGATGCTTGCCTCAGTTTAGAAACACTTGGAGCACAACTCAGTGATGAGAAACAACCTCAAATGAAGTGGCAAGCCCTGATAAACTGTGAAAAGTTTAAGTAGATTCTAATGTTGGTATTCAGAGTAGCGTTTGATTTTGTTTCTGTACTTGATACCTGCCATAGTCTTCGGATTTCGTATGCTAGGCAGGTACTCGGCATCTTTGAAAAATGCACTTTTTTGTGAAGCCTTAGCTCTTTGACTTCTGGGCTGTTGGTGTGGGGGTTGTGTTGGTGCCTTTTGGTTTTGTGTTGAGTGTTTTGTGAGTTAGTTTATTTTAACAAGAGCAACAACAACAACAATAATATTTTCTTTTAATTGGAATTGTCTTTTGAATACCTGAGTTTGATACTCTCCTTATTTCTTGTTCAAAGACCTCATATACAAAGGTCTTTAGTGAACAGAGCATCTTTCTGTATGGTATATGAGTGTTAATTAAATTCCCACAGTGGTTCAAATAAATACTTGAATAATCAAAACTAAGTTTTCAGTCCTCTTCTGAATTATAGACATGTAACTATAAGTTCCCTGGTAAAAGGAGAATGATCTTCCTAGAAGCAGGGGAGTTCAAGTACCTGATTTTTTTTGGTATGCTTCAATATGTGCTTTAGAAGCAAGACCAGACAGTCTGCTTGCTTATATTTTGAGTACATACAGTCTGGTGTGTTTTCTTCCACATTTCTTTTGAAGCACCCATTAAAACCCTTTTTTCTCTATCTAGTTTTGAAGAGTACTTTTTTTGAGAGTGGGCTGGCCTGTCAATGACAGTACAGCCTCAATCACATAAAATGCTTCCTAAGAAGAGGAACAAAACTACTGTGGGAAAGAGAAAATGCTTAGAATGAAATTGTGAAGAAAGGTTATGGGTATATGGGAATGAGATAGGTGATAACCACACGATTATTAGCTATGCTTCCTGAACAGCTTTAGCAGTGGCAAAACCTGTCCTGTTCTGTACATTTTAATGCCAAATTCCTAAAATCTCCTCCAATACTTGGTTTCCAGGTATTTTGGAGACGAAAAATGTTGTATTTAAAATGGAAGAGTCCAAAGTTCATTTTATCATAATATTAAATGGTGCATTCCTGGGCTAATGATGCATTATTGATCAGCAAGTTGAGGGTTCAACATCAAAGAAATTTAGGGATGTTGGGAAGCTGATGGGCTGCTCTGAACAGTGGAAATCTGTTGAGTGGGGTCATGTTCTCCTGCAGAGTTGGTGGCTGTTGCAGAGGGGATAGCAGCCCCCTGGGTTGCCTGCTCTCTGAGATCACTGCATTTTTTCCATCTCTTACTAGAATACAGCTCATAGCTCCTGTACAGCTTTATCTTCCATTTGTGTCAAAGTATCTGTAGATTTTATTGACATGGGTCTGCTGGGCCTTTGACTCCTGTCTAGTTCAGGGGTGAATAGCACCGAACGGGCAACAAAAGGCAGAAAGGCAGCATGAAAGCCTTTTTATGTATACAAAGTGTACATCCAGCCCCCTGGCTTCTGTGCCCTGTTTTTATTTCTTGCAGAGGTAGTAGAGCATGTTTACAGCTCCTTACACTCAGCTGTTCAGTCATGCAGTTTAACTCCAAAAATAACTCTCTTGGGGGATATTAATCCAGCAGTGGATTATCTTTCTAAAATCGTTAATCAGACTTGGTCCCCGAGGGACCTTCCAGCTGAACTTGCCACTTAGTTTCTGTTTGCTGGGGCGGCGGGAGCTGAGGGGAGGAAGCTGATGAGGTTTGACAAGCTGTGGTTCCTTACATAAGGTGCTGAGCGGAGGGAGCCGTGCCTCTCCTCCTGCTGTGGGACCCTGCACGCCCGGCCAGGGGCTCCGGTCCCTGCCAGCACCTGCAGTGCCAGGCTTTACTCACCATTACTGCCCTCCCTTCCCTTCGCCTTGAAGAAATACCATGGAAAAATCTGCCTGGGAGGGGGGGTGGGGGTGGAATCTGTGCCAGCTCCAGGTGATTCCTATATATACTGCCTTTTGTCCAGGAAGGAGAAACACATGCTTTGTTTTATTAAATTCTCAAGTGCACTTGGCGTTCCTTCGGTCGCTTTTTGATCGTTAATTTTCTTACTCAAGCTGTTCATGAAATGACCTGGCCTGCTCTTTGAATATCACATCTCTTCAGTAAAATAAGCTGGTTTAGGCTTCTGTTTTCATATACGAGTAGAGCTGCAAGTCGCGTATCTCCTGTTAGCTTTGCATTTTTCTCCTGTCTGAAGAGTAAGCATAGAGTTTGTTTCTTGAGAGATGTGCTCTGATAGCTTTAAATTATTTAAAGTACTTTGAGATCTTTGTATGGAAAGTGCCAAGGAAATTGCAAAGCAAGTTTAAAGGAAAAAAAAAAAAGAAAAGGAAGAGTTCCACTGAAAACTAGTTTCATACACAAATAAAATCCTGTTTTCCTCATGCAGTACATAGGTAGAAAGGGAAAATTCAATATATTTTGTGCTGAGTGAATCCCTCAGAGCCAGGCAGGTAAATTAAGAGCTTGCATGTCTGTGCTGATGCATTTTTACATTAAATTTAATATGCTTTGATTTCCAGCTTGAGTGTTTATTACTCTTAGTAGACCACTGCAAGCTCTTCATAGCATAGTTGAAATGCATATATATACTATATGTGGTAATAGCAATAAATCACCAAATTTGCACTTTAACAGGCTAATCTGTCATAGTTCTGCAAAACTACATTGATGGAAGAAAGTGTGCTCAAGTGGTAGACATGTTTTGCTTGTGGGGTTTTTTCCCCTTGAATTATAAAATATTGTTCTTTTGAGCATGTAGGTTGTTTAAACATCCTCCTGGTTACAGCTCCTTGCATGCATTAGGGGAAACAATGGGAATTTGGCTTCCTTTCTCTCAGATCCTTTCCTCCCTTTCATACCCTTGTGCCTTCACATGCATCCTCTTGCCTTCAGATTCTGTCTTGAAAAATAAATACTTTTAAAAATGAGTTGCAAAATTGCTCTTACATGTCAGTGCTTCTCAGTTCCCACTGGGAGAGAAAAAGGAATTGCACTCGAGAAAACTCTATAACTAGACCCTTTAGTGACATCCCTATCCTTTTCACTGCTTGACTGCTGCTGGCGTAGCAAAAAGCTATGGAAATCAGTTCTAGTTCTTCATTCATGTAATGAAAATTGCTTACTAAATTGGAAGTATATCACACTAGGGTGTGTGCCTTCCTTATTTTACTGGGCAGTGTCTAGCACACTGCGTACCACTGGCATAAATACAAGGTAATTTTGAATTGTCAGCACTGTAGGTTGCAGAATTTTCTTTGCAGTAATAATTTTGTGATGACAGCTAAAACATCTATTTTGGCCTTTAAAAAACCCAAAAAGAATATTTGCTTCTGGCATTGCTACGTAGTAGAATGAAACTAAATTATCTTTTGGATCCTGCATTGGATTCATAAGATTATGAACTAAGAAAGAAAAAGTCAGCACATTTGACTAGGATGTCCACAGGGAAACAGAAAGAAAGTGATGATTTTATCTGCTTTTCAGCATTCAGATCACATTGTTATCTTTGAGTTGGTCTTCTGGTGGGAAAAGTGGAGCTACATCCATTTGTATTAGTTAAAGATCTGTCACTTAGCTTTGTGTTTTATGACCGTATAAGCATACGGATAGTAATAATTATAATTATGTAGCAGATCTGTGCAAGCCTATGTTAAAACTAGTCACATTGAAATTGTCTTCTGCATGCTCTGGCAGACTTCTCTTGTGCCTTGCTTTGGAATGTAAAAGCTTATTTTCCATAGCTGAATTTGATTAACTTACCATCAACTCACCTTGACTCTTCTTCCTTAAACCTTTCTTGCTACGTGACTTGTTAAGATTGCCCACAATTCACTAAAGTGAGGGTTGATGCCCTCATTTGTATGGGAAAATGGAAGTTTTCTGCGAATTTATTGCTGGGTAGTGTTGTTTTGCTTTTGTACTTACGGCCTGTGGTCATGAATCAGTGTTTTTTCTCCAGCATTTATTGTGAGCTTTGGACTTAGTGAACCTCCAAAGTAAGGCATTGGGTGGCAAGATAACTTTCCTCTGCCTTTTGCAGTGAGAGATGGCAGTGCTCCAGACTAATTTCCTGTTTTCCCAGTCAAAAGAAACCCTTTGCCCATGCACTAAGTGGATTCTATGTTTTGTATAGGTCTTTCTTCTACCTCTTTAGGTATGTGGCCTACAGATGATTTTTTTTTTCATTAAAACTGTAGAAGAAACATAATGGGGGGAAATAAAACTTGTTGAAAATAAGGGCTTACTCATCTGAAGCTATCCTCAGTCAAGTTTGTCTGTCAGGAGCTGCTGCTGCTGCTGCCCTTTTGTGTTGTGGCCAGTAAACTCAGGCTCTGGCAGAGGCTTCCAGCATCCCTCCTGCCAGGGATGGGGTGCCAAGCCAGGGAATGCAGGGAGAAACCTATTGGTCAGGCATTAGGTCAGACCAGCTGCAGGTGGTTTAATTCCAAAATGACAGCAGTCTGAGACTACCAAGGATGGCACTGCTGAGGAGATGGGAAACACCATCGCTGTGAATTTGGGAGCAGAAGCTGCCAAAGTCCGTTTCAGTTGACTGCCAAGGTGGATGAACAGCCCACTGCCGCCAACAAACCTTGTTGTACCACCTCTGGAAAGCTGTTAGACTTAAACATGGTAAAAACCAGATGACCAAAAATACTTCTTTCTGGTGGTTGGCTGAGGCTGTGTTCTGTACAGTGAGGGCAGTACTGGTGGGACATGGAAAAGGTGGGTGCATGGTTTGTCAGGGGAGAAATGGTGGTAGCTTTGCATCCTCTAAGGCTCTACAGTGTAAAAGACATCCAAAAGGAAGTGTCTGTCTCTTCTTAATGACCAGCAAACCCGCTGCATGCTTTAATTTTGTTTATTCCTGGTTCCTGTAACATCTACCAAATGTAGACAATATCACAGTGTTTCTTAATCACATTGTTTAGTCTTTCAAGGCACTTCCTGCAATCCAGTCTTATTTATAGACCGCCCATTGTCTTATTTACTGCCTTGTGCTTTGCTTTGTGGTGATGTGCGATCCTGACAGCGTCAGAACTGCCGTTGTTGGAAATAAATTGCTGGAGTGTTAAAAGTTCACAATTTGCTTTTATAGTATGTGTTGAGAACCCTATGTAGAATGTAGCAGGGCTTGCAGACTCAGAGGACTGATTCTTTTCAGAGCAGACCAGAGGCACACAAGAAAAAAGGCAGAGCGGTATACATGAAGACTGGATGAACTCTACCTTAGAAAAGTAGTATGAGACAAAGGTACAGCATTTCTTCATAAAGGGATGATTTCATGATTTTGTTCAGACTGGTATTCAGACAGAAGTTCGTGTTTCTGCTGCAGTTGAATTAAAGCTGTTAAACTGGGTTAGTTGAAGCAGCAACTGAAGGTGGTCAGAGCCTTTTCTTACCTGTACCTGTTTGATGCTTTTGGATGTCTGGTATACCCAGCCAGCTCCTCTCCTTGCCTTAGCTCTTTTAAAGGGTCTATGTGCAAGCATGTGTAAGTGCTTTCACCACTTCCTTCTCTTTTTCTGCTAAGAGGAAGTGGGACTGCACCTCTGGGGATTTCCGCAGATTCTGTTGTTTTGTCATACGTGATGGCGCTTTGCTGGATCTCACTCAGCAGAGCGCCATGGTTGGCGTGGAGGGCTAGGCAAAGCAAGCAGGAACCTCCCTGTCTGCAGCAGGGTGCATGGGTTGCTGTGTCTGAGAATTGCAGAGCTTTGCTATTAGAACGAGTGTCCTGCTACCGCTGAGCTGAGAGAGGGGGTGCAGGTTTGTTTGCAAGCTCAGCAAGGCGCTACACCCTCTTGAAAAACACTTGTTGTTGTTGTGAGGTTACAAACTTTGATGAGCCAAAGGAGACAGAACCTGGTGAGTCAAAGGAGGCAGAACTTAAATTCTGCAAAACCCGAGGATTTAGTTCTTCCCCTTTCCTCTCCTTCCCCTAGATTCACAGCCTGCACTATTTGACATGAGATCTTGTAGATACTCCTATTCTTGCGGAACTATGATGTCTTATGTAGCTGATTAAATCACTGTGAATGCATACTATATCCCTGTGTATTCACGTGTCTGAGATGTACCACAGAGAAGCATTTATATATGGGTATCTCTGGATCCGTTAGGTGAGGATGTGTGTGTGTATATATATGTGGAAACTGCTGTGTGTTCTGCCTTCTTCCTGACATACTGGTTGCTATAGTGCAGTGATCTATTTGTGAACACCCAGAAGATCATTGCTATAGTTAAAAGAAACAGTGTTTCCTGGCCATAACTTCCTGGGCAATCTTTTTGCCTGGAGTGCCAGCATTAACTGATTTGGTCACATTCCCTGGGACTCCAGGAGTGACACTGTAACAGGAACTTCCTCTAGTTGGTCTCTTTTTCCCCACCAGCATATTAAATAATATTTAAAAATAGTTTTTCTATTTAAATCTAATGCATGCCTATTATTCACCGTACATTTCAGTGCTTCAGCCATCTTTCTAGCAGACTGTTGAGCTGTGCAGTGTGTCGTGCCATTGTGTCCTGTGTTTGCCTCTCTAATATGTGCCATTCCTCTGCTCTTGCACATACATACACACATACATTTTCACCCACCTGCCCAGCCAGGAGTGATGTAGGAGACTGAAGCGGCAGCGCTGGAGTCCTGTCTGAACTGCTGTATTATTCTTTTTTTTTTTCCTCCCTGCAGGTGTGAATGACAGAGACACTCTGCAGTATTTAGTGTCCAGTGGTACTGGCTCCGGTGAACAGCAGCGTCGCAATGCCCCCTCCTGCTGATATAGTGAAGGTGGCGATCGAGTGGCCAGGTGCCTACCCCAAGTTGATGGAAATAGATCAAGTAAGTGCCTGTGTATGTGTGTTCAGCTGGCCCTGTGCATAAATAAGCTCTTCTCTGCATGTTTGTGTCTCAGCTTTTATGTTTACTTCTGTGCACAAGTATTTTTTCTGTGAGTGCATGTGGGGTGGAAAGCGTTTTTTATAAGGGGTGTAACCCTCTTCCTCTCTTACTATTTAATGTTTCTGATGTGTTTAGCTGGTTTCTTAATTTACTTTTTCTTTTAGAGCAGCTGCTTAAATAAGGCATTTACTGCTTGTGTGACCCACTTAACAGTTTTGTGCCTTAGTTTGTTCAGCTGTAAAATTGTGGTAATTTTGTTACCTCTGGGTGGAAAGTCTTCAAATTTCTAGTCAGTGCTTTGCATTTGGAGTAGAATCATACTGAATGGCTGCAGCAAGTGCAGATTTTGGAACTTCAGTACTGATGCACTGTGAGCAGGAGAATCTTTGCTTTTCCATACAGAAATCTCAGGGGTTGTTCTATTTAGCTGGTTAGTTCTAATGCAATGGCCCCACAGACTGATTATATTCAGCGTACAGAAGTTAACAAATTAGAAATTATGAATTAAAAACTCTTTTAAGGAAATTAGATGTGGGGGGACAACAAACCAAATCAAGTTATGCAAGTGTCATGTTTTATATTCTAGACTTCTCTGAGATTGTTTTTGTGGCACATGTATTAAAAGGAACCTCTTTAATATTTAACAGCTTACCCATAACATTTTGAAATCCTACAGTATTACCTGTTTAGAATTATTATTACTTCTGTAAATATTATTCTGAGTGAAAAAACCCCACATTTCAATGTGTTTTAGGCCCTAGTGTCTATACTAAGTCTGAGGACTTAGTATATTATAGAGTTCTATTGGAGAGGAGAGCATTTGAATTCACACTGAAAATGTTTTACTATAATGGGTTTGTAATTTATTCATGCAGTGCAATCAATTTCACTTATAGTTAACTATTTTGTGGCACATGACTGGAAAATTCCTATGTGAAATTTGGAGAAACATGGTACTAGAGAGGAGCTGGAATAACAGCAGTCGGATTTTTAAGTAGCCTGAAAGCCCCGTTAGAGGGAGTTCCCAAGTGAAATCAAACTTTGTAGTTTGATTTTTTGACCTGCCAAGGCTTTCCATTTTCATTTGCTGAAATTTTTCAGTAGGCATATATGTACAGGTAGAAATCTTTTGCCTTCTGGAGTGAAGGATGTTTTGCTTTTTTCTTCTTATATAACAGACAGTAGATACTGCACTCTGTGTTCAGGAAAAGATGCATGTTAGTCATGATGAACCAAGTACAGTGAGGACAAAACTGAACAAATATTATGCACTCTTCTTCCAAACAGCAGTAAAATAATGCCAAAATGATTTGGTTTAATTTACAAGATAGCTTAAAGGAACTCTCATAAAACCCTCATACCTTGTCTGAAATATTAGCTTACTTTCCTGAAACCTTGATTTTACTTTTATTATGTAAGACTTAAAGGAGATAAGAGAGATCAGTGCTGACATGTATTGGGTAGCACTCTTCAAAACAACCTGCAAGTTATCTGCAAGCCACTTTATGGGGAGGAGGAGGAAGAGCGAGAGTCAGGTTGAAAGGAAGAAAGCTAACAGCAACCTTCTCCTGATGCAGAGAGAAGTGAAGGAATGAAGTTTTGAGGGTCACATCCCTCACCTTTCTGACACGGAACGATGGGAAAGAAACAGCCTTCCTACTACCCACGCCCACAAACACTCACATTTACCTTTTCAAGGTTGGGAGCAATGTGGGAATGAACCCTGAAAATCTATAGGGTGATAGATGCTTCTAAGCACACAGCTCTGCTTTTGATTCACTTAGTGCTAACTTTTCCCCAATCTGTTTCCTTTAAAACATCTATTCAGTTGAAGAGCTGTAGTGGAAGAGATGATTCATACCTCAGATGGCCAGCTGTCAGAGATGATAAAGGGGAGGAGAGGAAAGGAAGGCAGAAAAGAGAAATAAATGCCTTACCCATTGACCAGACACTGCAGCCAGTGCCTGCCTCCCAGGTGGGATCTGCTCACTTAGCCACCACTTAACATATATTCAGAAAATCCTAAAAGCTTTGCCATACCAGTTTCCTCCCTCTCTGATCCCTTACCAAGAAGAAAGAGAGGATTCAAAAGAGCAGCACTATATTATTATTTTAAAAAGAACAACAGAAACCCCTCACTGTAGCATTATGCAAGTCCTTTATCTTCCAAGGTACTAAGGGTATTCCAAAAATTGAAGTAAAAATACCATATAAGAGATCAGAAGGAAACCTGGGAGGTTTTTATGGGTTGCTTGTTGCATATACTTGGAAGCACTTATTTATATTCTGTTGCACTTTATCCTGGTTTACCTGCTGTGTATGTGCATGTTTTGCTTAGCAATGAAGAGAATGTTTTCAAAGGGAGGAAATGTCACTGTGAAACCAGAGCGATTGGCAGTGGGGTAGTGGAAGATGTTGGGCCTGGAAAGAACTCAGGAGTATTTTTTCCACCAAATGTTATTAAATTTTGCATTAAAAACCTCCTCTTCAGATATATGACGTCGGACAGTCTGGACTTCAGGAGGCACACGGCTTTTTCAAGTTGTGGCTTCCCACTAAATATCTACAGGTTTGTCAGTCTGGGTTCATCAATGATAGTTTTAACTTTAATCATACAAAATTAGTCTCAGAGGGATTCTATGCCAGAAAAATTAATATATAATTAAGTGTCTTTTGGAACCGGCCTCTCTGCCCGCTTCCAATAAATAAGAAGAAAGGTTTTCTGCTCATTCATTGCCACGTACTATTTGATGTCAGGGTTTTACAACTGCTTTTTTTCCTGGAAAGTTGCTTTAATCAAGGAGGGCAAAACTGCCTACTCTTTATTACTCTCTCTCTCTTGCCAGGTGGGGACTAATTAAGTTGCAGTAAACCTAGCAGCTGGCTGATGCATGTAGGCATTAAAACTGATTTTAAATCACATGCAAGATAATGTACTTTTGTGCTTTCTCCTTGAGAGAATTGATTGAATACAGTTACTCTTTTTCTTTGTTGTTTGTTTTGTTTGGTTGGTTTTTTGTTTCTTTGTTTTTTGATTTGGTTTCCTTCCCACTTCCACCATTTTCCTCAATTATAAATTTGAAAAATAGCATCCAGACTCTCCCCCCCTGCATAAATCTGTACTAGCAGTATTAAAACTGTGGTCCAAACTAATTTTTAATGAAAAGATTTGATTATGACTGTAAGAGCTGGCTATAGGGATGATCTTTCACTCTTAAGTCTTCCTTTAGTGTGAGGGGAGGAATGGAAATGAGTCGGTGTCTGAATTTGCATTGGGATCTTATTGTGGACTTTTTAGGGATGCAGTCTGGGGAAGAAATGAATGGTAGATGCTGACTGTCTGATGTCTTTTTCTCTTAGTCTTCTGGCTGATTATTCTCGAAGATGTTAGAAGTAGGGCTCCATAGGCCCTGTACAGGTGAACCAGGATGCTGGCTAGTCTATCCTGTCTTCTTTTTATTTGTCCCAGAAACAGCCATTTCATAAGAGGATGTTATTTCTTGTGTTCACATGAAAAATTGCATGCTTTAATTTGTGCCCATTATGTATAACTCATTCTTAGCTGTTGAGTTTTTTTTACAGCACAAATTATTTTAGGTGAGCCAGTGCTAGTTTTAGATTATCTGAATACTTTGTGGTTTTACAGTTTCACTGTTCCTGCTGCAGGGGAAGCAGCTTCCATGAGAGGCACAAGGTGGATATTTGAGGACAGTATCTATTTTGGCTTATCCCATTTAAATCCATTCGTGTCTGTTAACACAAGTTGTAATAAAATCTGATTTCTCTAAGCTCAGGGATGAACTTCCTCAGCATTAGAGGTAAACAACTGTTTCTACAGAAAGGAACAGTTTATGATTAAACTTGGTGATACAGTCTCTTCCTCCAGGTTTATTTTTATCTGTGAGATCATTAAACATGGATTAAATTAGCAGATGTGAATCTTTATGTTAGCAAAAAAAAAAAAAAGCCGTGCTTTCTTTTCAAAGCACAAACCTGTTACAGTGGGCAAAATTTATGGGAGTATTGTCGTATGACAATTTCATGTTAATACAAGTGCAGCACATGGGAGGAACCATAGGCCATTTTCCATTAATGATCTGTCTACTGTTTAGATTTAGTCAGCAATTTTATCTTTCAAGAGTGTCTTTCAGGATATCTCTTCTGGTTGTTTTTTATTTCTTCATAGAAGTCGTTTTACTTCACTGCATATTAAAAGGACACCAATAAGCCTTTGTTTCTTTTAAAGGGAACTTTCAGACCTAAATCTGGACCCTTGGGCGTTGTTAATTGATTTACTGCAGTGTTTCTCAAACTGTGAGGAGAAATGTAGTTCAAAAAGGATTGTGAAATTCTTAATTAGAGAAAAGAAAGTGGCGCATTTCTTCTGCCACATATGTAGAGTAAGAATAGCTGTAGTTTCTGCAAGTGCTGTCACTAGTAATAGCAGTGTACTGATACAATCCTAGCATCACGAGTCTAAACATATGCAATATTAGTGAGCACCAGCATCATTCAAGTGGTGAAGAAGAAAGGGATATTGATGTATTACCGTACTGTAAAGTGTCGCTCTCTGTGCTTTATTATGGCTCCAGACTCTGACTCCCACAAAATGAAGGGGTTTAGTGCTGAGATGATGAAGGAAGAGAGGGTCTCTTGCCTCCTTCCCACAAACTTGCAAATTTATGTGAACTCTTACCCAAAAAGTGTAGTGGTACTGCAGTAGATGGAACTAGTGATGCTTTTTGGTGTGAATATTGTAAAGATTTCCAATGTTATTGCACATCCTGAGTTTAAAGTAGTTAAGGGAAATGTCAGTGCCTTTAACAGCTGACAAGATCTCAGCTTCTTGAAGATCGAGGACTATGATGTAGCTTGTGGGGAGAGAAAAAAAATAAAAGAAATCTTACACTAACTTAAAAAGTGTTCCTTGTTTGGATTTGCTAGCAGCAGCTCCTTTCTGTCAGACTGGAGAAGAGAGTTAGTGCTTGAGCTTGGCCACTGCAGCTGTATCTCAGGCATTCTGAAGGATGATATTGGTTGCTGCTGATGGAGGATTTACTCAAAGGAAATGAGCCAAAAGGTAGTTACCTATTCAAGAAGAACTGAAAAACACTCAGGTAGCTTAAGCCAATTTGCTAAAGGTAAGGCTTGCTGAAAATCAACTTTTAGGTGCTAAACAGATGCTAACTATCATTAAATGAGTTTTATTGCTCCTTGTACCTGTCATATTTCAGCTTGACAAAATCAAGGATAAAACTGTTCATAAAGCAGATGCTAACTGGCGTATAAACGTAGTGAAAATATTTGACAGTATTCTAGTACTTGTAATTTTGTTACCATCAGGGATTATTAATAGAATTGGTAAAGAAATCGAACTCACTATCTTAATGTGATTTTTTTTTTTCATTTTCTTTGTTGGACTAATGAAACGTCTCAAATTTTTATTTTTATTTATTTTTTTAAAAGCTGATCAACAGCAAGAATAACCTTGGAAACAGAAATCCAGATGTTTTAGTGCATTGGATATAATTCAGTGCACTAACACACTGGTATAGTGCTTCGTTAACATCATATACCAATTATTATTAAAAACAGTGGGGTCTGGAAATACAATTTCTTTTCTTACAGAACTGTGGCATTGAGTATTCATCATTAGAGCTCCAGTTCTTTGATGTGATGACAGCTGGCCATTCTGGATAAAAAGGGCAATGCTATTGTCACACTTAACATTTTATTAGTCTGGCTTGTCCAAAGCCATTTTCCCACTGGTTGGTTGGAGTCTTTCAAGGCTGTGAACCCGTGTCCTGTGGTGTGTGGCTGGGACCTCATCACTGAAAAACACATAATTTGTCTTACTACTTCTATTTAATACAGATACTGCAGCAAAGCTTAATAGGTGGAAGAGGAAATACCTGTTGAGAAGGGTTAGAAATTGTAAAAGGGAGGGGTGAATAATTAGAAATGTTTAGTGAATTGCAGTCTAATGGATACTATTTATGCTTTCTACTTGGTGCTAATATATATATATATGTAGTTGTTAAACAGATGTGCAGTTAGAGCCAGGATACACTTTAGGTCCTGCAGAAATAGTGTCCCAGTGTTCCTGATCTCCAACATAAAGGATGTTCAGGGAAAAAGACTTAAGAAAAGAGATAAAACACTTTATTAATTCTGTCCTTGATTTTTGTGGGCTTGTGGGTTTTTTTTAGTTGGTTGGTTTTGGGTTTGGTTTGGTTTGTCTCATTTCTTCCTGTCTCTGATTTTGCTAGCCAGAACCTCCCAATTGGAGCCTGAATTTTGCTGCCTGCAACTGATGGCATTTTCAAGATGAAGGCTAAACACGACTTTAAGATTGTTGCATCCATAAACTTTTTTAAGAATCAGCAGGAGTCTTATCTCTTAAGTTAATTCTTCTGTATCTAAAGGAAAAACATGTAATGAGCAGATTCCTGGAGTTACACACCAATGAATGAGTTCACGTTCTGGCCAGCTGGAGTATCCAGGCGCAGGGGAGTGATATTGCAGTCATGGTCCAAAAAAACCCAAAAACCACAACCCAACAAACAAATTTTAAGGGAAAAAGAAGCAATGAATCTCTGTTAGTCATGTGGAAAAGAAAGATATTCAGACTTGGCCTAAAATAAACCTATATACAATTTTCTGGTATAGCACAATCAGAACGTGTCAGAACTGCACATACAACACAGATTTCTGCCTGGATTTAGGCTTCTGTCCTGTTTACAGTTTGCCATTGCACATACACACACATTTGCTGTTTGATCTAGAAGTGCTTTAAACCCATGTTGGTGTGCTGGTAGCTTGAACTGGACCTAGGGCTTGGTCAGAACTAGCATATTGGATATTCTTTGCTTTCTTTTGCTGATCCCATTATTTCTCTGGAACAAAACCGTGGCCTGGACTCATGCAGCCTACACTCTTGAACGCCTGTGCTTTGTACTTTCTGGTGACTGGTTCCCTATGGGTCCTCCTTTGGTGTAGACATGAAAGGATGAAACTGGTGAGGAAATTGAAGTGGGAAATCTCAGTCTCTGTTCTGCAAGTTACTTTAGAAGTGCTGCCAAATATTGCACAGGTAGCAAGAGCAGGTACTCAGGAAGACAGAGTTAGGGATCTGTGTGCATCTTAGAACGCAAAACTTGGAGACGTGATGTGAGACACATGCAGGTGAGCACAGAAGGAGTGACCAGGTATTCCTGCGTGGTGAATGCCATTAGGGGTACAGCTAGCCAGCATCTCAGACACCTGTGCTAACCAATCAATGCACTTAAAGCTTTACCAGGTGTGTAAATTCACACTGGCTCCAGTGCTGCCTATGGTCTGTATCGCTGTCAGGATTCTCCCCCTTTGTGCAGATCAGAGAGTTGCAAGGCCATAATGCCCCCTTGTCATTTCCCACTTGATTTCAGCTATCAATTTAATACCTACCCTAGGAAAATAATTTTGTACTAACCAATGTGTTCAGTGCAGATACTGTGATAAGTCAGCTGAAGGGATTGTCTCCTATAGGGATCACAAGGTTTACTTTGATCTGTGTTATTTCATGCATTAAAGCTACAGCCTGATCTTCTTAGAGCTTTAAATGAGCATCTCAGCACGTGTAAAAGCACACTTCATTTTTACGAGTCTAGGAGAGGACGTGGAGACAAGAAGTAAAACAAAACCAAAATATGGTAGCACAAAAAATTTCTATGAAGGAAAATCTTTGAAATATTTTTGGACTGATTGTAAGGAATTATTTGAAGTACATTGACTAATAAGGTAAATTTGACTTTTGGAGCTGTAAATGCAGCAGAGATATGTAATTTACCTTATACGTAATTTTATTAAGATTAAGGTAACAAAGCCTTCAAATCTATTCTTTTTAACATCAGGCAAAATATTTAGAACCAGGCGGGGGGGGGGGAAATGTGTCTTTGAATGGCCTGCCTAGTGGAGGTACTCTGCAGGGAACAGAGTTTTTCATGGTTCAAAAAGAAAAAAGAAAATATAACAGCTCTCTTTTCTTTGTCTTCTAGTACTGCTGCGTTCCTGTGTACATGCAGTAAACAGTCAGGTCCTGTCACTGCTACCCAAACATAGTTCTGTGTCTTGCAGCTTTCACTAGCAGGACTGCGAAAGGGAATCTGGCTGGGAAGGGGCCGTGGGAGTGGGTCACTCATCCGCCTGTCACTCCCAGAGCAAAGAAGGGTTTTACTGGCAGGGAGGCCTGGCCGTGCGCAGGCAGGGTGGCAGGACTGCTGCTGCCGCCAGCTCAGAGTGCTGCCGGCCCAGAGTCTTTCCTTGCCAAGCTGGCTCTGCCTGGGCGATTGCAGAGGGAATCGTGGCAGCCACTGCCTGCTCTCAGGGTCATCCCGCTTGCAGCTGTGAACAGTGTGCTGGTGGCAATTTATCTGCCTGGTAGAGAAGGGGAAAGAATTTTGTCTGGAGACTTATGTGTAGGGGGAGTGCAGCCCAAGGGATTATTAGGAGCAGCAGCTTATTAGCATTGCAGTGGTATTTATTTTACATTCATTAATTTGTCAAGTGTTATCAGATCACTAATTGCAAATTCTACATCCCAGAAGAGTTTCACCTTTTTTATCCTGTTGATTGTTTTCATCATGAATTGTATTTAGTCACATCAGTGCCATAGCGGCAGTGTCACAGGAGGGCAAAGGTGTACCATGAGAGGCTGGCTTTAATATTGTTAATAGTTTTTATTATTGAGGATCTATTTGTTTCTTTTTTAACTGTTCCTTACAGGTTCTAATTGACTTGTTGTGTGGTTTTTATGTTTGGGGTTTTTTTCCCAAGTTTTTAGTCTTGAATGTCATAGAATAATGCAAATGTGGTATAGAATAGGCAAAGGGGAAAAAGGAGATGAATGGGATTGACAAAGGACGTAAAAGTTGATGGTGCAGAGAACTTAGAAGTACAAAAATAATGATTTGGAAAGTAATTTAATCCAATCTTCTCAGTATTTATATTATTGCTAAGTTTGGTTATTACAGTGTCTTTTTGCCATAGTTTCCAATGGGAAACTATAGGTCCTGTGGGAAATAATGGGAAGGAGAGGCAATTACTCGTTTTATCCTCCATTATATTGAATCTGCTAGCTGATTTATGTTTACTTTATAAAAGGAATTAATAACCCAGCTAAAATGTTGTTAAAATATGGAAATATCAGATCAAGACCCACAGTAGCATCCTGAGGAGAAGGGGATGCAGCCTGCAGAGCTGTGTGCTCTGCCTGGAAACAGTTTACCTACAGGCTGGCAAACGTGCTGGATGGCAAACTGGAGTTACCCAGCTCCGGACAAACCTATGCTCCTCCCTCTATCCCTCCCAAAAAATGGAGTTTTCTTTTTATTTTGGGAAAGAAAGAGGGAAGAGAGCAGTTGGAAGCAGGGATTGCTTTCACAGGATTGCAGAAGCTGAAAAAACCCTTGTGAGGGAGGACAGCAGGTCAAAGCAGCTGCACATAAATGACACAGTAATCCAGACTGAGGAACTGATCAGTCCAAAAAACTTGGGGGGGGGAAAGACCCACACTTTCTATCTCATGTGAACTGCCCGATCTTCTTCACAGCGTGGATAGAGCTGTGCAAAGGGCTGAGTCAGCACAACAGACAGAAGCTGCTGTAGAGAAGGGACATGTTGGCTGCAGCAGAATGGAGCAGTTTCACACTTCTGCCTTTTCTCCCCTGTGCTGGTATTTGCTAGTCATTTAGATATGTAGCAAGGCAGATCAGGAAATTGGTGCTGGTGAAAACTAATTTATTTTCCCTTTTACTTGGCCAGTTTTTAGTTTGAATAACTTCCCTGGTATGGATCATCTGGGGTGTTCATATGAAAATGGTAATGGCAGTGAAAGAGGAAGGGTGGTAACCAAGGACTGAGACACTGTGGCAAGCAGAAACCGAATCCTTTCAGCAGGTGCTTTCATTCAAATTTGATTAAAATGGTCTTGTGTTATGTTTTTGCCTGTTTATATACTGGCTTGGCTGACTAGACTATGAAATAACAAATCCTTCACTGATCCTGACCTGACCAGGGAGTCTTGTTTCTGGTTATCTGTCTATGCAGTGATGCAGTACAGAAAAAAAATACAAGGGAAATATAATTCTTCCTCCACATAATGCACCTGTATGCTGAGTTAATTTTTAGACTAATCATTTTCTATACAAATTAGAGAGAAACAGCTTGTTTTGACTGCAGTGTTGGCTTATGGTTGGATTTCTGATGGGTTTTCTATGTTTTGTTTACTTTCTAAGAACTCAGTGAACTATCATTATTGGAACTTACTAGAGAGGGGGATCCTATGCTGTTTAGGTGATTTGGGAAATTTTTGCAGCAGATCTGTGTGACATTGTGTGGTCATCCAGTCTTGGAAAAAAAGGCTCAGCAGTCACACAGCTGGTGACATTCAGTGTGTTTCTTTTTGCCACGCAACTTCATCTATGTTTGTGATATAAAAGTGCATTTTCTTTTAGCCAGAAATCTTCTAAAAACATTTGTGTGTGCACCCTGTGTTTATAACAAAGTTCAAAGCATTGTAACATAACCAGGCTAGACTGGTGGTTTTTTTTTCTATTTTGGGACCCAAAGCAAGAGAGCTATTTTCAGTCAGTCCAAATGCTCGTGTCCACAGATGTAGAGAATAAAGCAGAACTGATACATCTGGGATCTTAACACCTTCCAGCTGGTGTTTTATCAGAGGGGAACCTGCATGTGTGTACTTAAGAGAGAGGATTACTGTCATCATATCACCATATCTGAAAGGGACAAAAGAAGGTTTAAGAATCTCGAATGTCTTCTTGCTTCAGACATCATTCCTGGAAAATGCTGGTGTTGATATCTAAGTCTTCTGTTTCTGTTGGATAAGGAGATGCAGTGTACACAAAAGACCCTTTGATTTATCAGTTGAGGAGTTGAGTTTATGTCATATGGGCAAAGGTTGACAAAAGGGACTGATAATGTCATCATGCATATGTGTGTAGCTTTGCTGTCTTTAAGTTTACCAGACCAAAGCAACAAAAAATTTTGGCATCCTACCAAACTTTATGTTAAACAAAAAGTGAAATACTACTAACTTGTTTTGTTCCTTGCAGTTACTGGCTTTGAAATCATATTTTAAGAGCTCAGAGATATTCTCATTTGGTGATTTTTGTTTTTTCTTTTTTTTTTTTTCATTAACCAGAAAAAGCCACTGTCCTCAATAATAAAAGAAGTCTGTGATGGGTAAGTTCTGCCATATGGTACTTACTATATACTGTACTTTGGGACATATTAAACCAACCAGGAGATAATTTTTTCCAAAGAAAATCTAGATATCCTGAATGACTAGTCATTAGTTTCTTAAATCTTGCTGTTCTATCTGCAAATTCGAATTTGCAGTGCATTTTGGATCAATTGCTTGCAAGATGAGGTTCCTAACAGAGCAGCTTCGTGATGTGGGTGACTCTCATTTAGCCTGTTTTCTCCCTGCACAGAATGCATTTTACCCACTTTAGGCTTGTGGTCCCTGCAGTTCATGGGTTAAGGGACTAAAGCACTGCCTCTGGCTTTGATTTTTGACCACTTAGTCTTAGTGGGTGCTGTAAGCTGTTGATGTGGCAGTTCATGTGAAACCAAAATGTTAATTGCAAGTTCTGCAGTATAGACTAATAATTGGCTAAGACAAATACCTTGCTTTAATTTTAGTATGTTTATAAAAAAAGCTGTTTTAAGCAAGTGCTACCACACAGGAGAATCTAGTTTATATGCATCAAATTGCTGCTGAGTTAGAAAGGTGATATTTTACACATAATGTAATGTATCAACTTAATAATATATGTGTTGGGTATTGTATAAAGTAGCATAAAATCCTGGTATTGTAAATTATTTTTCTGGGGTCCATTTTAGTGATTTAGTGATCTTGCTTACTGCAAACAGCAATCGGTAGGATGTATTTGTACTGAAGTTTTCTCTTTGTAAGCATGCTTTTATCTTAATGGAACTCATCATTGAAAGCTATGGAAAAGTATGAGAAACACATGGGAATGACAGGTGCTCATTTGGTCATAAAATTGTGTGAAGGGTACTTTTTGAATTATTAAGATTTCATTTTGTGATTAATTTCTTTTCATATTTCTAAGGTGGTCTCTTGCAAATCATGATCAATTTGCACTGCAGCATGCTGATAGTTCTAATTTCTACATCACAGAGAAGGTGGGTAAATCATTCAATGCAATTCTTGCATAACCTATAAAAAGGTTTGTCACAATAATTTATTTTAAATTAAAATATAGGAAAAAAATTTTTCCATAGTGCAATGTCAGTGGGAGAGTACGTACTAGGAAACCTGACTTAGGGATTTTTAATGGATTTCTGTTTTTTTGGGAAAGCAAAACAAAGTTTGAATGTGTGTTTGAGACTGGAGCACTGAGCCCTTCAACATTGCTATTTGTGCGTGTTTAGTGTTCTGCTAAGGAGTGGTGTACAGGAAATTGAAATATTTAAAACATGAAGGGCTCTTTGAAATCTGAGGAGAGCTTCAGTGCATGTCACTTTCTTGTTTGGCTGATCAGGTAGAAAAAAGTTTCAGTGACTGTATAATATTTGTTCTTCCTTCCTGCCTGCTGTTTTGTCCTTTTCCAGTTCTATTGTATGTATGTTCTGTTGGCTTATTTTTTTGGTGCCCAGATAGCATGGCAATAGGTGATTCATCACGTGATGCAATGATTTCAGCTCAGTGTAATGAAATAGCCGTAGCTGTAATAAAAAGGGAATGTCTAACCCAAATATGTGGGGACACGCTCATCTGAATGGGACCAAGCAGAATGTTCATTCCTAACATTACTGATAAAATTGCTGAAATTACAAAAAAAGAATGTTTGTAAGAGTGTACATGTAGTACCTCAGAGGTACAATTTCTAAGCAATGGGAGAAGGACATTATTTAAAATCTTCTGAAGTCCACACGGGAATTCCCTGACCTCAGTCGATTTTGAACTAAATAGACGTGAGCCTAACTGCATAGATACAGATGCCTCTTGCTTACCTTGTTATCAGTTTAATTTGGCTTGCCTTTAGGCAGAGGGATCTCTTGCTTTTGTTTTACACTTTGCAGTTCTTCAGGATTTGCTAATATAACTGAGACACAAACTAAGTTTTCTCCTGCTGTAATTCTTACCCGACACCAAGAAATAAAGGAAACTTAGGCATAGTTAAGTGTTTGGAAAGACTAAATTTAGCAAAGCAGCAAGTGCAGTAGCTCATAAAATAGTGCTGTCCTTTTTTTTTTTTTTTTGGTAACAGACCAGACAACCTCCTCAATGTGTGACATTTGTTTTGGGATCTTCCCTTTTTTTTTGCTTGTGTGGTGGTCTCTTGTTTTTTTTCTCTCTTTTCAAGTTTCAGTCGACAGATACTTCAAAGGCTGCTACAAGGAAACCTGTCAAAGTAATTACTGATTGCTGTGTTTTACCTCCACCCAAATTAAATATTGAGACTGTTTTGCTAATTGCCCCCAACGGTGACAGTTTTCCAATAAGGCAGACACAATTGAATTTGCCTGTTGGCGTTTAAACTTTGATTGTAGTATTTCCAAGAAGCCAGGACTGAGTGAATACTCCAGCTTGTTGTAGGCATTTGTCCTGATGCAGTTCGGGAAATATTCCAGGCTTTACCTCCACTTTTGGTGGATAGGATCCTGAAGCTTTGGAGAACAGAAATGTTTTCTGTTCCACATAAGGCTGTCCAGTGGCTTTTGGCTGCCTTTAACTTGCAGTAAGTGTGGAAAATTATGGTCTTCTAGGACATTTTGGATTGTACTGCAGAGAGGACTTTGTTTATTCCCTACTGAAAATATGCAGAGTGTCTGACTCTGAGTCACATAAATAAGAGAGAAGAGCTCTACATGCCACCAGAATTACTCAGATGTCTGTGACTTTCATTAGATATTTTTCACTGTTTATCACTGCTTGTTGGATAGTTATAAAGAGAGGCTTATACAGGCCATCACCCCTTTGACATAATTTCCCTCATTTGTGTTCAATAAGATGTTGTTGCTTTCTGAATTAAAACATGAAAATCACCAAGCATGAGGACAAACCCATTCACTTCAATGAAGTTACAACACTTAATAGTTAAAGCCCACATTGCTATAATCTGCCTCTTACTAAACGACAGGAGCAGAACTTTTTTTGTGACAGTGACAGCTTCCAATAAGTAAATATTTTTCACTGCTTTCAAAGGTGAATTGTATGTCTGTACATGTGCAGATAACATTACCTTTAGTTCATGTCTCTGCAGAGACTGCCTTCCAGGTAGAGATGCCTCTTTAAAATATCCCCAGGTTTAAAGTTACCAGAAAGAAAAGCAATTAAGGAATTCTTGTACAAAGTAACAAGAAACTCTGAAGTGAAAATGTTACACGTTACATGGCTTGTATTTTTGGATTTGGGTGGCAAACAGCCCATCTATGTTTTGGTTGTCAAATGCAGAACTCTATCTTTTGTAGCTGACCTGTAGTTCCCAATTATACCGTACATAAAGAAAAAAAACACCCAAGCAATTTTGTCTCCTAATTTTTATTTTTTAATATTTTTTTTCTGTATTAGTTGAAAAAAATGCCTCTGCAGGAGTAGCAGTAAGTCCTTCAGGCAGTATAAGGGTAGTCTTTTAACAAATTTTGAGTCAGCCAGGGTTTCTACTAGAGATCGGGCTTATCACAGCAGATCCAGTTTGGACTGCTGCCTCTGGCGTTCTATTTTGGCTATATCTGTGCCCCTGAAAATGCAGTGGAAATTATTAATTATATATTTTAGCCTTTTTTTGTAAAAATTAGAGAAATAAAGTAAGAGGTTATGTGAACAAGAAAACCAAGCCGGCATAGTGCCTAAGCTCAAGTCTGTCTGGTGTTTTGATCACAAAGTAATTGATTTTTAATTACAGTAATAGGTGTGTGTTTTTTTTAAAGGCCTTGCTTATTGTGGAGGGGCATTTCTTTGGTAGATCAAACGTCTAAAAGCCTCACTTTTGAATCAGGATGTGCTAGATAACTATAAAATAGGTATTAAAAAGTCACCCTTGCTTCAGTCTATCAAGGTTGTACCTGAATTAGATGCTTGTGTACATCAGGCATAATAACTCAGGAACACTATAGCCTGGGCAAGCTCAGGTTTAGAAAAGAAAATGCTATATGAAGAGTAGAAAATGCCTGTATAATTTTGTGTGCTATTTGTGTTCCTGGGCTAAAAACCACAGTTTGGATGACTTTTGCTGTGTTCCTCTGCTGGCAGTCCTAGGAATCCTGGGACAAACATTCAGGTGGCTCATGCAGCACATTGGTGGGTATGTTTGGTCCCTTACTGCTGCTCACCTTTGGTCTTGCAGGCCATGGCCTCCTCTAGATCCATTTGTGGATCCAGCGTGTGGCTGTGGAAGAATGGTGTCCAAGCTGGTTTCACTGCTGGAGGCACCTGAGCAACCGTCAGGAAGGGCTGAAGGGCTTTGTGGGCCAGTGTTGAAAGTGGTTAAGTGCAGAGACGTTCATCTGTCTGTTGACTACAGCACATTTTTATTGGCACATTTTTTTTACATCTGATCTCTCAGAAGACTCCCTGTGGGTTGTTTTCCTTCTTTCCTATCTCCCATATTTCCCTTTCAATCTTATTGCTTGAAATGGAGGAAAGTAGACACTGAGTTCACTCCATTAATTTTGGCAGACTTTTATTTCTGTTCTGCAAGAAGAGCTGCCTCCACCTTCCTTTTGTTGTCCTTACTCGGCTTTGCACTGTGTTTGCAGATGGGACATCCTTTTACCCCTGTATTCACAAAACTGAGAGCCTGGGTGAAGTTCCTGGTGCTTGTCCTTTCTCAAAGTTGCTTTTGCGCGTGACCTATTTTTTGCTGAACACAACCTGTAATTGTATATTCAGGTGAAATTCCTGCATGCCATTACAGGCTCCCTGTGTGGGAGTGTATGCAAATGACAGGGCAAGAAGTGAGCCACTTGTAGGGTTGGGGCTTTTTTGATTTTTTTTGTCTTTTCCATTTTTGTATTCATCTGTTTCACTGATTGATTGAATGTCATTGAGTTGAAAGTTTCTGATTCACTGAAGGACCTGTAGCTTCAGCTGAGAATGAGGAGTAGCAGGAAGACTAGAGACTGAAGAAATGTCTTAAGTGAGCTGTTTGATTTGCCAATCTGCATTACTCTTGATAATGCATTTGTTAATAATGCTACATAAATGATAGATTCCAAATTTGACCTGGATCAAACTCTACCCAGCTTTCCCTTTTCTCTGCCACAGATAAGACATGGTATTTCCTTCACATTCACAGATTTCTTACTATTTTGGGGCATCTGCACAGCCCTGCAGAAAGTCCCTACGTTAAGGGCAGCACAAGGAGTCAGAGTGACTGTGCTTGATGGATGCTGGGTTACACTGCCCTGTGGACTCCAGTAAAAGGTAGTGGGCACCAGTATATTTTTCCAGTAAGCAGAAGTATAACTTCAGTATCCATATACTAAATCACTCTCAATCTTGCTTCCTTCAGGCTGATTTCAAGAAGAGTGGGCAGTGGTCATCCTTCTCTTAGCAAATTAGTTCTAGTCTTTAGGACTCATTCTGTAGGACTTTCAGGTTATACTAAATTTTCCAAAGAAAGTAATTATGTCCCATCAACCTGTTATACTTCCTGGCCCCAGCATGAACAGCCCAATTCTTTTTCTTGCCTCCTTTTTAAAAAGGTATGACAGTCTTCTATTTAGTTTCTCAGTTGCACATCAAGGCTGATGAGATGAATCAAGAGTTTTTAAAAAAAGATGTATAGATATTTATTTTCTTTAATTTTGTCATTTTGCCTCTCAAGCAATCACTAGAGATAAAAGGCTCTGGAACGGTTTGTCTTTCTGTTACAGCACTTGAAGGTAAGTATGGCATACCACAGGCACAGTACGACTCTTTAGGTTCTCCTGATAGTCAACAGTTGTCTGTAAGGTTTGGCCGACACAAAACTGCTCTTTAAGTAATCTTTATACTTAAAGAACAACCTATTTGGATGGATGGTTTTCTAAAGTGCAGAGAACAAACATCACAGGCTACTGCTGAAAGAGGATGGTTCTGATTTCTTCTCCCCTTCCCCAGAAGATTCTGCCACTTCATCTACTCTACCTACATTTTTTTGACCGTTTTTGAAGGTGGTGGCAAGAGAGGGAATCATTTTGTGCCACTTTAATTCATTAAATTTACTTAATAAAAAGGCTGCCTGATCTGATGTAAGGATGAGGTAGGACTCTTGAATCATGTCCAGGAATAGGCTGTAGAGAAGAAAGAAGTTAAAGGAAGGGTAGGAAGAGAAATGAAACTTTGCTCTTTTTAACGGCTGTGAGCTGTCTCTCATTTGTTTCTGGAACTCACTTCAGCTGACGTAGAACAAGCTTTTTGTCAAATTCCAACTGTAGTCAAAAATGGAAAAGGAATGTTTTTACCTACAGTCCCTCTTGGGTGAGAGGAAGGACACAGGAAAGGGTGTTAGGAGTGAGATGTATATGTTACAGAAGCACAGGCACCTGCAGGCTTCCCCTGAAGTTTCAGTACAGTTCCAAATGTGGTGCTTGCAAAAAGAGCTGCCCCGCTTTCCTGCTTATACTATAGTGCTTACTCCTGTCTTTTACCATACACACGGGGCAAGCCCCAAAATGATACAGTTTTCATCTGGTTTAGTTCCCTTGTTGACTGTTCAACCAGTTACACCACTGTCTTTGCCACATAAAGCAGCAGTAGGAATGAAAAGGGGGATGAAAAGCAAGACTCTGTGGTAGCAGACTGTGTTTTAATTTGGCAAAAGTGACTGTGAACCACAGTCTTGGCTTGGGTCTTCAGCTATTTCTTTTAGTAGCAGCATCTGTTTAAGGAGCTACTGCTCCTGTGCTGACCCCTCAGGAGTGCTGTGGGTGAACGTGGATCAACTGCACTGGAGAGCTGACTTCAATTTGAAAATCCTTACTTACTTTTATTTGTTACGTTGGTGGTTTTTTGTGTCCATACCAGTGCCCTGTTCTGATTTCCCCACATGATCTCACCAATAATAGGCTGAGCCCACTAAGTCTGTCATTTCCTAATGTTTATTTTGCAGGGTGCAGCTCTTATTAACAAACTTATCGGAGGATGATGGGTCTGCTTGTTATCTGCCCACCTCTTCCGTGTTACTGGTACAACTGTCTGTGTGTGGTTGCTTGAATTGGGGAACTGATCCAGGTTAAAAATAACTTGTGTGTAACTTCTTTTAATGTGTCAGAAGGATGTCTGCCCACAGTGTAATACCACTGCTGCTTTGCAGAGCAAGGGATACCTGGTAGAGTTGTCCTTGTGGATTGTTCCACCTGCAGATGAGCAAATCATGCAAAGTATGGTCTTTTTCTTAGTATGTGGTTTAAGTAGCAGTCAAGTTGGTATTACTGTGAGTTGCTGGAGAAAAAGGTAGTTGAGCTTTCTTTTTCCTCACCACTACTTCATTCTCTTCGCTTCACTGACACCCTAGTGACTACATCTGGAAGGTGAGTTGGTTCAAGTTATGGATCTGACAAAAGGAAACTTTGGAATACTTTTTTTTTACTCCTCATTTTTGTGAATGAAGGGGAGAAGAAGAGTTAACTTTTTAAAGGTTAAGTGGTTGATTGTGCTGCTGCGTGTTGGAAGATCCGATGTGAAGGAAGTGTTGGGAGGCCACACTCTAGAAGGATACGTGCAGAATTGTGCCTCTTGGGGGCTGCAGAGTTGCACTGGCTAATGTATACCCTGAAATTGAGCCACTGCTGTATCTTGGTTTATTTAATAGTTTCTGTGATCCCTGAATAGGGATAGATAAACAGCATGCAGAAAACATCCTCTTTTTAGAAACTTCAGCCAAACTATTTAATTTTGATAAAATGTTATCAACAAATTATAACATGAAAAACTAGAAGACATTGTCCAACAGCTTCCCAGAGAAGGAATTTTATCACAAGATAAATTGCATCAGTATTTCTTCTAGAAAAGTACAGTTCTGTCATACCAAGTAGCACAATCTTGATAATTACCTACGTCACTTAGCTTTCATCTTATTAAACATTATGGTGACAAAAAAAATGAACTTAAGAAGTTCCCTATCAAGTCAGCCAAATCTTATATCTAACCTCTTAGATGGTCTCAGCTGTAACAGTAGCAAATGCTGTTCAGGGTAGTGACGGCTTTCACTCCCTTTATGCTTCCTCAGTATTCCTATTTGTTATATTACAGGTGTTGGAGGCTACAACTACGCTTAGCCCATTTAATATCCCATATAAAGGCCATGCAACTCTTTTATCTCTTCTTGAACCTGTTGGTAGGGCTGCTTTCACAACCTGTTGTGACAGCAAGCTCAAGTAGCTCACTGCCTGCTGAATGAAGACGTGTGTTCTTCAGCTGCTTTAAACTGATCCCTTACTGCTTTTGTCAAGTACCCCTAAGTTCTCATGCTGCAAGGTTTCATAACAACAGTTCTTCATTCAGCTTGTTCACTACATTCCTTCCTGTGTCCTTTGTCCCTCTAAACTGTGGAGAAGCTGCCTTGAGATGCAACTGCTGAAGCCCATTGTGCGCTCGCCTTTCTCTGCATTTTCCCCTCACACTATTGTGACCGTCTTAAGATGTGAAGATCAAAACTGCACACAGTGCCCTGCACTTGGGTACATGAAGTTCTGGTGTTGTGGCAAAGTGATGCCCTCTGTCTGGTTCTCAGTTCCACTTCTGATGACCCCCAGTGTTTCCTGGATGCTGTAGCACATTGAGTCAGTGCTTTAAGGGAGATCTGCCAACAGGAACTTTGCTTCTGTCTCCTAAGTTGTTGACCTAGAAATTAACTCTATAACTCTGTGTGTCATTTTGTCCTTATTTACAACTCACCCAAACTCATCCTCTTGAAAATGTAATGGAGTCATTAACTTAAAAGTGTATTTCACAGCTCTAATTTTTAGTTGTTGTGTTCATTTGGAGGAACGTGTAATAAAATAACAATTGTATGGAAATAGGTATGAATCTGTTACTTAGTGATATAAACACCTGAAGAATGGCTGTTATACTGTTACACTCTAGGCTGGTTAGAGAAGGCTGAAGGAGGCTGTTTGGTCAAGGCTAAAGAATAGCACTGAGTGAGCTATGACCATAGGAACCAATGCTTGTAGGCCTTCCTCAAATATGTTAAGAAAACATTCCATTCCAGCCAGTTACAGTGAGCTGAATCTTGAGGCATTTTGCTTGGTATAACAGATTATTAAAATGATAAGAAAAATGCATGGCAAAACAAATTTCAGTTTTGCCTGATAAATTTTCCAAACTGTCTCTCAAGCAAAGCTCTGAATAAATAACTTGACTGTTTCAGTATGATTTTTTTAAGCTAATTTGCATAGCTTCATCCCTCTGCACGATTTGGTGGACTCTGTTAATGCCTGAGGCCTGCTTTCTAGATTCGAGTTTCCTGCATATGTTAAAGCAGAACTTCAAGAAGGAACAGAATCTGGTGGCAGATAGTAATAGAAACATAGAATCATTTAGGTTGGAAAAGACTTCTAAGATCATCAAGTCCGATCATCAAGTCCAATCATCAAGCTAACACTGCCAAGTTCAACAGTAAACTGTGCCACCAAGTGCCACATCTGCACCTGTTTTAACTGGCTCCAGGGATAGTGACTCAACCACTGTGCAGCCTGTTCCAATGCTTGGCAACCCTGTCTGTGAAGCAATTTTTCCTCATTGACCTTTCTCCTGATTCTTACACGTAAAAACACTCAACCCTATTGTCACCATCACTAAGCTCTAGACAGTTAAAACACTCCCTAACATAGAGGGCTGTCCCACCACCTCTCCTTCCTTGCCTATCCCTTCCGAAGTGTTTACAGATCAAGTTACGTTCATATTGCTCTGGCTGGTGAAATTAGAAGGCAGAGGGTCCTAAGATGTGAACACAAGATGAACTGTCCAAGTATCCTCTACTTCCTGCTGTGTTTTGCTCTTTGTCTTCGTGGTAGTATTTGGCTGTCTGATTGAAAACTCATCTTGGAAATATTACCTACCTAATTAAAATAAAATAATCCTTTTACATATTATATTCTATCTTGCTAGATATAATATTGCAAATGGGGCTTATTTGTACCAATAATATAACTGCTGGTTTAGTCCTAGATAACATTTATAATAAATCTATTTTCTTGTTATGGAGCATTTTAGGGCCATTTTGGATAGTACCATTTCACTACTTCCTTCACAGCTCAGGATTAAGCTTTCCTAATACAAGATCATGAACAATGTCTACAAACCTCCTGTACACTTGAAAAACAGACCAGGAGTATCTTGGAAAAAGGGTTTGTTTGTTTGGTTTTGCCTTGTTCTTGGTTGTTGTTGTTTTTTTTCACCATAGGTGGTGGTGAGCCCTGTCCTCAATAGCACTGTTGCTAGTAAGTGTGATTGCCAAAGCTGTGCTGCTGTAATGATGTTCTGTTATCCTGGAAAAGAAATCCACAGGATATCGTCTCTCAAACTAAGCGGATTAACTGTGTGTAAATGTTGCAATTGAAATTAACTGGCATGCTGACTGCTGCATCACACAGTTAATGTAGGAAATCCTCTTGGCTTAATGGTATGCTTACACACTGTTTCTTGGTATGTGCTTAAGCCATTATTTGGAATGGATAAACAAAATTGTATTTTTTTATTGGGCAACAGCTAACCCTTTTCAAATTTTGGCTAGCTTGCTGTGTTAGAGACTTGATGCTTTGAATACTTTCAGAGAGAAGGCGTGGGTGGTTTTCCTTAAGCCTTTGTTTAAATCAGGAGTTGAAGATGAGCTCTCAATCTGGTGTGGTAGCAAGGACTGAATTTACAGTAGAGGACAGGCACACACACCTTGCTCTGAGCCAGACACAATGAAAGCCCTGAGGGCTTTGTGTGTTGTGGACTCTGACAAACAAACTTTTTACCTTTAAGTCTGAAAGCTTTGGTGTTTCAGATTTGTCTTGAGGATTAAACAGAAGGACTCCAAATAAAACATCCAGTGATGCTTTTAATACTCTGTGTGTTCTTTTTCCTCTGATATTTTATATATAATCTGCTGACACAAGGTTACTTTGGAGAATAGTACTTCTCTTGTTCATCTGTATGTGGTATCTGAACTTGGACCAGGTTATCAGTTTCCCTTTTTCCACTTGTTTTTAAATTCCTATGACTACTGAGAAATAGTATATTTTTAATAAGATATTTTTCACTTGCTAGCTTGGTTGTAGATTCAGTCTATGCAATTTCTCCTTCTGTAATTAGAGGCTTGTTTTTTAACCTGCATGATTTACACCGTAGAGAATATATCAGATTAAGTTTTTATGAGTTAGAGTTTCAGTTTGTGACAAAACTACTGTAATTGAACAAAGTGTGGAGCATGGTTTCAGCTGAAGAAACTATGAATTAATGTAATTCAAGCTGTGGCTCACATCTTGCTGCTCTCAAAAAGGTGAGGTATAATTCCTCCTCATGCTTCCCTTCTTTTCATCCACTGCTTCTCTCCTTCCAAAGATGTGGTTCCACCATTTTTCTTGGGTTTGCGCTGTTGCTGAACCCGTGTAAAGCGTGTTTGTGTCTATTAACCAGACAGAAAACTCTGTTATCTTTACTGCTGGAGCTAATTTCTGCCAGGTTAGTGAGACTGACCCACAAACACGGGGTCTGTCCAGTGCCAGAGCTCGTGCCAGGTGGAACAGAAATCACACAGATGGGAGGTGGGAGTACTCAGCTGTTCAGCAAACTCTTCAAGTCTCCAGAGACTACCCTGTAGCCTCCTTAGTCTATGCCCAGCACCTCTTGTTTGCAGTGGACTAAGAGTGTTTACAGTGATGTTTATTGTGGCCCAGATGAAGTGACTCAACTTGCTAAACCAAAAACTCATTTGTACACCTGATTCGGTAGTTCATGTTAATTGCAGCAGGAAACATGAGAAACTTTTAAGCCTAAAGTTTTGCTACTACAAAAAATAAGCGTGTGTGTGTGCTTTTATTTATGTTTAAGAACAGTCTATTTGTTTATTTGCTCCAATATTTTCATAAAGATGTCAATGGACTTTAGGAATGTGATTGGTACAGTTTAAGTTGTTCAAGTGTTGTCTGATTCCCTGATTTTAATATTGTTACATGCTGGAATTTGCTGCCTTCCAAGCAGAGCTGTGTATATGTGTGCACACACATACTCTGGCCTAACGCACCTGAGGTCCAGTGGCTTAGTCTAAGCTGTTGGTGGAGGTAGATTTAGCCTATTCTCACTGTCTGTCCTAAAGTAATTACTTTTATACAGTTCCACAAATCCAGAAGGTGACTGCTTAAGCCACCACAACTGTCTGTGAAGTGAGTTTATTTCAACACTGACTGAGATTAAACCACACAAGCACACTATTGCCACTTCACACAGATTCCTTAGACATGATGAAACGTAGCTGGGTCTGGTGTTTTACTACAAGAGGAGAAAATCTGGCACTTTGTTTGTGCTGTGGGAAATCGCCCTGTATTTAGCTGTTCACCCTTTGCCCCTCTCTTGAATATAGCCTGGCTGGCCTCCCTGAGGCTCTTCTGGCAGGAGGAGACTGCTGAGGGCTGAGATGAATTAGTTGCACATATAGGCAAAGATGCTGTAAGAAGGCTTCTGCCTTGTACCCCCTGTGTTGTCTGGCACTTCAATTATTTCACTTAGAGTGAAGAAGTCTTTGTGGGTGGAGAGTAGCTAGTACGAATCCCACAGACAACTTGGATACCAAGAAAGAGACAATGTACTGGAGTTTTATTTTGGGACTGCTTGACCTCATTTCAGGCAAGATTTAGCTGGGTTTTTTTAGCATTTTGGATTTGAGATGTATCAGAATGGGAAGAAGAAAAAGGAAATAAATTTGGGAAAAACTGCCTGAAGAGAAATACACCTTCTTGGGTTTTTTTTGGCTAAACACCAGTCTGCAAAAAGCCTGTAACATGGTCTTCAGCACAAAATTAGCTCTTCTCTCTTAAACTGTTAAGGATTCCTCCAGTTCCTTTGACAAGTTAGGGTATTGGCTCATGAACAAGCTGCTGAGCCATGGCTGATGTGATTGTGCACTGAGCTACACAGTCAGTACCTGTTAGTGTTTTCATTGTGCTAGGTACCTCATTCTCCTAGCCTGTGGTGAGCAAGAGGCAGCTTGTTGAAGGAGGGAGAGGCTCCCCTATGCTTGCCACAGGAGAAGGCCATGCTCATGGGCTTTGACCACAAAGTTGTAAGGACACTGTAAGAAAACACTGTAGCTTACGCCATGGTGGCTTTTTCTTCTACCCATAGCTTTAGTTTAATTGAACATGTTACGTGAGCTTAACCAAAAGAAAATGTTTAATGCCCCCTCTTTCTGCCAGCTGGGTAAGGAGAAGAACTTATGGCATGTTTGAACTTTGCTTACTGCTAACTTGCAGTGCTTTTTGTACTTTAAGGGAGAGTACAAAGTCGTGGTGGCAGAGCTCAGTGGGTAGGTTCCAGTGGTTTAAGTCAGCATGTTCTTGTTATAGAAAACAGAGAGCCAGTGGGATAAATTCTACATCCTGCAGATGTTTAATGACAGGTTTCAGCAAACTTACAAACTCCTCAAGTATGTACAATACCAGAGCCAGACACCATGGACAGTATATTTCAAAGAAATATTTAGAGGTTGCCAATGGAAGCTAAACTTTGAAAAACATGAAGTCACTCTTGAAAGGATTCAGATTTGCTTTAAGTATCATGTCAACAGCCACCTATTTCTTGAAGCTGATGTTACATTCCTCAGTGAGGAAAGTAGTGTATAGTTGCTAGCTTACATATGAAAGAGGGAAGCTCATGCAGACATGTTGCCTGTTTAGTATGACATTCTCCTCAATGCATATTTAATCTTTTTATGTGAGTCTTCAATGAAACCTTTGGACTTTTCTCTTTCAGAATCGTAATGAAATAAAAAATGGAGCCATCCTTCGATTAACAACATCTCCGGTGAGTTACTGTTCTGTTCTTCTCTTCCTTCAAAGTGAAGGTTCAATTAGTAAATCATTGTGAACTAATGGATGTATTTTTAAGCTTCGTCCACAGTATATCCCACAGTCCTTCTGCAAAGGTTATGAGTTATGCAAACAGGGATGGTCTCTCAGACTGACATTTGGTGACAGGGTTAGCACAGCTGGGTGGGGTTTTTTGTGTCTCGCTTTTCTTCCACTGGGAACAGCTTTTCATGTTCGAGATACCTCTGTATCCAAGCTGACATTACAGCTTCACTCAAGTTGCTCCTTTTCTGCCCCAGAGCTCAAAGCCATGAAGGCAGGAGGAAGGGCAGGGATTTGAATCATAGGTAGTCTCAGGTCAGAGCTTTCCTGCTCTCTGGGTTTGTGTTGAATGTAGCAAGTGTAGTGGTGAGATTTGACAGGGTGGTGGGGTTTTTTTGTTGGAGGTTTTTGTTTTTAAATCTTTTTTTTAATTTTTTTGTTTCAACACTATCTCCATGGCAGTTTCTGAAAAGCATAGCAGAGTTGCTCTTTGCCTTATAATGGTCCGTTTTCCTGCTGAGTTGAGCAGTACTGGTGCCACATGCTGAAAGCCACTGTTAGTCCTGGAAGATGTATGTCTAAGGCAGCAGCAATCCCATTTTATTGCTGACAGTTGTACTGTTCCATTAAAATGGGTTACCTCTTCATTGGTGGTATTCTAGCTTCTGCAGATTCAAAGTGTTATTATGACCAAACTCTGCTGCCCAGTAGAGTTTCTTCTCAGCAGCCAACTGGGCAAAGGCAAGAGATCTCCATTATCCTTCATCATCTTTTTCAGTGGTCTTATATACAGAGTTTTACAGTCACAGAAATAAACAGCAGTTTAAGACCATGGCTCTGTCAGGGTCTGTGTGACTCCAGTCTCTTGGCATATGTGGCCAGAACAGCCATGTACACCGGGAAGCCACGCGCTGGTGGAGTAAACCCCATTTGGTGGAACTTCCTCAGAAATGGACAGCCCCAGGACCAGCTCCTTCTAACCTCTGGGACTTCTTAAGAAGAAACGTCCTCTTCAGTACTGCCCAGACTTACAATCTCATGGAATCAAAACAACATCTGTGGTTCATCAAGAACCAACACGGTCCAAATGACTGTATCATTCTTTTTGTGTAACCACAGCACGGAGTAACCCTGTGAAATGGCTCCTGGAATCCTCCCCTGTCTCAAAATCCACAACTAGTTGCATCTTACAAACCTGAAGAGAGGCTGTGCTGCCACTGACCTCTCAAAATGGCTGGCTCACTGTCTTCCTGATACTTGGATCAAGCAATTGGAAATGTGACCTACAAACACTAGAGACAAATTTTGGATGTATAGCACTTTCTGCTACTACATACGGGCAGGAAGGTGTGATTTTGCTTAGGGCCATCATCTGCTTGGTCTGTTTCTTTGGTGATTTACCTTAGGGTCTGTTAACCAGGACAGGAGTCCTTAGGATATTGAGATATTGCTTGTTGCTTACCAAATTATGGACTGCTCTGGCACTGGCCTGCAGTTATGAGTGACTCAGCCATCCTGTTTTAAGATAGAAGGCCGGTCTACTCTTGAGTATTCGGTATTGATTTTATCCCTGAACCAGGGTTTCTTTTCAGACTTCCTGATGTTTTTGAAAAGTTTTTTAAACTTTTTTCCCAGACTTAGAGGAGTAGTTTGGAAAGAGCTTTTGAAGGAATGGATTGGCTTTTGACAGATCAGAGAGTATTTGTATTCTTTCAGTACATAAAAAATGAAGTTCTGCAGTCTCTTTGCTTTTCAAGGTACTGTTGAAATGGTCATCATAGCAGTACCTAAAATAGATAGATCAAAGGCTTCCAAGCTGTGGGTTTTAAACTGGTGACCCACACAATGCTTGTCATTTACCCTGAAAAGCTAACAGGCCATCTGCTTCCTTTTTTACCTCTGAAATTCTATATGAGAGCAACAGTAGTTGGAAGAGATAATATGAAGAACAGACTGCATGATACACTCTTGCAAAATGGGAAAGATGCTTTCCTAACTGTTAGGGCTGGGTGGGAAATGTTTTTCTAATCAGATGAAAATATTAACTTTCTGAATTCCTCTCCCCTGCCCCCCTTTTTTATTACTGTACAGCAGTATAAAGCTGAAACTATCTTTCCTTTTCCGCTAGAAAAAGAAAATCATATCAATAAGAATGCTTTATACAAAGGTGGAGAAATTAGGAAAGGAGGGAAAGATTGAGAGAAATAAAGAGAAACCATATATGGATTATGCAGTTTCTGGGATAGTTTCAGAAAGGCCTGAGCTGCCTACTTCCTAGCTGTTGTGGGGGAAAAAAAATCTGTCCTGAACTTCACAAGTCTTTTGAGGAAACTTTTTTTTCCTTGGAAAGTTGAGAGGAGTTGAGTTGACCAGTTCTGAAGGCTGCATGAACTTAAAATGCTTTTCTAGTGCTTAATTTTTAAGCAGTTTATTACCATGACAGCCAGTAACTTGGCTGTACCCATTCACAGTTGCATGGCTTGAATCATAGAAATTTGGATGAGAAGGATGATATTCGATCTTTTTGAGTCCTATTGTCATAAGCCTCAAATTTTTTTATTGCTCATGTACACAGAGTAGGTGCTATTAAAGATTAAAAGGAGAGAGAAAAGAAAGGTAGTTGTATCTAGAAGTAGAAAACCATCAATTTTTGGGTTGTCTTTTTTAAAATTAGGATTTGAAATCTAACTCCTCAAAGCTAAATGTAAAATACTTTCTCTTTTTTAATCTCGAGTTTAGATTATTTTGTGTGTGTATACAGGGATCTTTTTTCTGAAAACCATTGTGAATACTGCGAGGGCAAAACTGCAGTTATGGTGTGCTGCTAAATCCATTATAAATGCTTGTCTTGAGAGATTTACAATGTGCCTATTTTAAATTTCTTTGAGTTAAAAGTTTGCAAATGCCGATCATTAGGCCTGGTGGGAATTTGAACTGCCTCTTTGTTTCTGTAGGTCTGTTTGCTAAGTTTGTGCGATTCTCTGAAAGGCTGTTTTTCCTAAACAGTGCTATTTTTTTTCTTCTATAAATCACTCACCACACAGGCACTGTTTCCTAGGTAACTTGAGTACAGATTGAATCTCTCTCATATTATCCTTATTCCTATATCATCTTTCTTATTTATTTTAACCTCTCCTATCATCTTTCTTACCAATTCTTTGGGCAGTTGTGTGTTTTTGCAGTTTTCTGTGACCTGTTCTCCCCCTCTGTCCATTTGCATTTCTGGAGGGACTCATGAAAAGTTTCTTATGCAACATTTCTTTGTATTTGAACATATGTGACAGTTGAAATGCCATATTGCTATTGCCTGCATTGTGATACCCGTATTCCAATGCATCATGCTATAGGTGGATAAATGAGCTGTTAATTGCTCCCGAGTGTGAGATCGATCCAAAAGGACTTTTGTGTCCTGCAATGCAGCAAGCAGAGTCCAACCTTTTAGTGTGTGCAACTGCAGGATTTCTTCAATCGGATCCTGCAAATTCTTCTTCAAATGACTAGTCTTTTTTAAAAGATGCTAAAATACTGGGAAAATTAAATTAAAGGAACTGTCCTCCTTTTTTTAATTCAATGGTTTTCTAACAGAAGTGGTTATTTGAATACCCACTGTTTATTTAAAAGTAGCTTCTTGGGCACTTACAAAACATGCCTTGCTCATTAACTGTATACCTTAAACAGTGAGTCAAGGGGTAGCCTTTTCTAATGTGTTGAGTTTTCAAACCTGTGAGTTGTTTGTAGGCAGATGTATTAGCATTTGTATAATGAGCAATCACAAACATAAGGGTGTTCAGTAATAGTGGTTTCTCTGAAGGCTTCTACAAGATAGGAGGAACATGGGTTTTTATTTGTATGTGATCTAAACATTTATAAACAATTTATATATGATCTATTTCTACTTACAAATCTGAATCCTTTATCTTTAAGTAAATGTTTGAGGATTTGTTCTATAATCTTTGCTCTACAACTGCTTTGATATATTCTGTAAATGTGTAAATTTTTGCAGTTCTAACCTATAATCCTGATTATGTTTATTATGTAATGGTGAATTAGTTGTTAATTGAACCTTGTACCAGGAGCACTGACCATGGAGACTAAATATGTATATAAAAGAAGACTTTTATATTTGTCTTCTCATAGTACAAGGCAAAGATTTGAGAAGTGGAGTTGGGCTTTGTCTTTTTATAGATAAAGGTTTAATTTCATTTTTTCAGGTTTCCAAAGACACATTTTGTATAGTAAGCAAAAAGGATTGTTCCAAATGCAGCAAGAGGAAAAAACGCTTATAAAATATTGAGAAGTGGCTACTGATTGTGTAAACTTAGTTTAGGCATATTTACTGAATACAAATGGTTATGCATCTGTAATGCTTTTGTCACTGATTTAGTACATTACTCTGAACATGACCACTTCCCTGTTTCTGCTCCCGTAATTGTGTATTGTGATTCTATGTGTGTCATGTCTGCACGGGGCCTTAGATGTGGAAACTGTGCTTCGGTATTCACGTAGAAGATGTTAGCAATTAAGGTGTGTGCTAATTAAAGTGTAATGTCCTTACCTATCTGGCATCAGACGCTAGTCAGTCTTGGTGGGTCTGTTGACTCTGGTGGGTGCGCAGTGACGATTATGTAGCGTATCAACTCCATTGCTCTCTGACATGTATGCAGTTGTAGGTGAAGTAGCAATAACAATCCAGGAAAAGGCAGCAGTTTAAACCACTGTGGCATTTCAACACTTAGCAATTTCAATTAAACCACAGAAACACACCTGTTTGGTTAGTATAAAAGTGTACTTGGTAGTTAGTGATGGTTTGAATGCCCTTTTTCTCGCCAAATGTTGACTAATATGACAGGAATCTGTATAGAATAAAGAAGACAACTAATTACGTAGTGGTAAAACAGCAATTTAAATAAATGGTCCAAATTTCTTCCATAGCACACTCATGTTTGATAGTGGTTGCTTTTGAATCTGTGACCTCCCTCTTGTCCTTATGTGCTGTATTTTGTATTCTGTAGCACCCTGAGCATGTCTGGTTAATAAGTTGTTTTCAGAGTTTGCACAAAGTATTTGGTGGCGAAGAAATGATAATTTGATTGGTAGAATCCCTTGTTAGGATGATCTTGGGATTCTTAACCTCCAAATGGCTATTTGAGTCTCTAAGCAAGTCACATCCTGGATTTAGGTCATTAGTTTTCTCTTTAAGCTGACAATCTCATCAAGCTGCTCCTTTTAAGCACTGCTACTCCCTATGGGCAACCTTTCTGGATGTCCTTGGAGCAGGTTGGTTAAGACTAGACATGCAGCTTATGCCACTTGACAGCCTTTTGAAGGGCTGGGGCTTCAACAGCACGTTTTACAAACTTCTCATCTTCCTTCGCTTCTAAACAGGAGAGCACTTAATTCTGCCTTTCATTTACTTGAGTAGCCACATTTTTGTTAATTCCCTCTAATGATTCTCAGTTGTGGAGGTTTATATATATATATGTATATATTTATTCATACCTGAATGATCTTTCACTAAGAGCACAGACATGGCAACCAGCTCTGCTACTGCTTTAATGAGCTGTGCTCTCTGTCCATCCACTGATGGCTTGTAAATCATTAAAATGGCTCTCTGGTAAATATTTGGAGCATATTTCGTCTGGGTTTCATTTTTTAATGCAGTCATAAGTGAGCTGTACATTCCATAAGCACGCCTGAGTGCTATGGCAACAGGAACTAGGAGGCTTGTGAGAACTGCATGATGTTCACCAAAGCAGTGTTTTCACCCATCAGGTATTTGGGACAACAACATCCAACATGACTTTTGTCCATGTTTCCAGTGAGACGTATACCAGCACTCTTGCTAAGACAAATATTTGTTTACTCCTTTATTCAAGATTTCCTCTGCCATTGTCTGTTCTTTTTTTATTCCAATAGTAGAAGGAGCAAAGTTTATTGGAGGCAGTGTCTTGCAAAACTTGTTTAATGGAAGAAAATTACAGCTGTGTGTAAACTTTGTTGATGGAACACTGACATGGCCAGATAAAGCCTATGATGATAGTAAGTGCTCTTTTATGTACTTAAAACAGGACTGAACCACTTCAGTAGTATAGATTTTTGTTCTCTGTAGAGGGTACCAAGCTGTGTCTGAGCTAATATTTTGGATTTAGTCTGGTGAATTTCAAAGCTCTCATTGACTGTGGAGGAAAGAGGATTAACATATCTGTTGACAGATTGGTCCCGCTCATGCTGCTGTTGTGCACTGTAGGTGAGCTGTCATTGCACATCCCTGTACTGGTGCTCTCAGTTTAGGAGAGAGGTATGATTAGCTCTTTCCCTGCTTGGTATTGATACATGTGTAATGGAAGTCTAACTGGACTGGCAGCAGCAGTTCACCACCCCTAGGTGTTCAAGCTAGGGCCGGAAATGTCTCCTCAAGAGGAAAGGTGAACCATAGATAATCTGATGTCAGTGTGGATGAAGAGGAGGCACTGTTTACACATCATTTTTTGGTGTGATGTGAAGGAGTTTGGAGGAGGATGTTCTGGCTCTACTTACATATTTTCTTGCTTGCTGTTGTGCTGCATAGGCAATTGCAGTCCCCTGTTCGTTTGGCCACAGCAGCGCTGCCCAAGGTTTGCCCACTCAGATTTATTGGTTGAGCAGCTCAGGAGAGCCGCTCAGTCACACTGAACTAGCTGGTTTGTTCATCTTTCTATGTTTCATTTTCACTGAGTCCAGGAGCTTTCAGAAGACCATGGAAAGCTGGAAGAGCTGTATCCTTCAGCAGGCAGATAGTGGGGGTGGTAACTTCCCAAATCTCTGGCAGGTAGGAGAAGGCATGTGCACAGTTCTCTGTGAGTTTAAGGTTAAATTTGAGCAACCATATCCAAAGTCAGGGCAATGCAGCCGCCATGGCAGAACTGAAGATTTTTCAGTGTTTCTTTTCTAAGGTGGGCAGGAATTCAGACACTGCATGTACTCTAATAAACAGTAATGTTTTGAGGATGCTTTGCATCTCTGAGACTTCCTGAGGTGTTTATAGTGGGGAATCTAGAGTAAGAAATGGCTCTATGAATGAGGAAGTTTGGTAAGGTAGGTGTTGGCTGTTGAACTTCTGGTTCAGGTAATAATAGTTTTTTTAGCTAATTATACAAGAGTATACTTATGTAGCTAAGTATACAGGAGTCCTTTAGCAAGATTTTCTTCACCCCCTCTGATGAAGGAAGAACGTTGGAGAAAGTATTCTGTTCTTACACTGGAAGTTGAAAGTTAGTGATGTCTGTTTTTACTTTTTACATGGGCTTTGGCAAATGGTTTACCCAACCACCTGCTTAAGCTTGAGAGGTATTCTTTTAGTACCATTTGAATAGATGTTTCCATTACACAGAGACTCTATAAGCCCTGCTTCCCCATTAGAACTCAAATCCATTGGTAGAGGAGGTAACTTAGAGTGGCAGAAAGACCTTTGGGATGACAGGATTCTGCCTTTTTATAGGTAATGTAACTGCAATTGGTGATGCAACTGTAAATGCTAAGCTGCATCACCCTATACTTTAGGCATGAAAAAGCTTTGTAAAAACGAGAAATAACAAACCTTGCTGAGGACAGTGGGACACTTAACTTATTAATGTTTTTTGAAGCAATCAAAGTTATGTAGCTAGGAAGCTGTATCTGTAACGACACAATGCTTATTTTTTTCCTGGGTTCCTTGTTTAAATGTTCACTTGCACTAAAAATGACTGCTATCTCAGAATCTTGATCTACAGAGATGACCGTCTCTGTGAAAAGTAAATTCATTACTTGAACAGAAAAGGAATTGTCTGTCAGCACAGCCTTTTCTTCTATATTTCTACTCCAACTGAGACAGAATAAGCATGATCTTAGAGAAAATAACTCTCAGCAGAATTACATTTAATTTGTTTTCCTAATGGCACATAGCCTTTAATTCAGTTTTCATTGGGTGCAGGTAAGAAATGAATTTTAGGAAATACAGTTTTGCAAGTATCTCTATACATAGTGAGGAGGATTATTTTTCTAGGGAAAGTATTGTCTAGCTAGCTATTAACTGAAGCTTTTGAATATTCTATTCAGGTAAGTGAAAGCATCAAACTGAAAACATGAGATATGTTTTTAAAGTATTTGCACGGCTAAAGAGAGAGACAATTTAATGTGCATTATTTAAATATTCCTGTAGGTTTTTATCACCAGTGTCCATTTTGAATTTCACTATCGCATCCTCTATTTGAAACATTAATGGTCAGAATAGCCTAACATATGAGAATATTGAACTTACATAAAGATACATTACAGATAATATCATAGTATTATGTGAAAAGTAATTATTCCTATGCTCCTTATTGAGAGAGTATGTGAGTTTTTGAACTGTGAACAAAAGAAGAGAGGGAGGAAGGAGCAGAAGACCTGAAGCTGTTCTGTGTTTATATAATCTGATTAGGACAGTGTATGGTTCTTGTTGTTAAAGGTCGTGAAAAATGTGTAAACTGAGTTAGCATTGACAGGAGAAAAAATGCTGCTGTTATCATACTGAGATTGTCTGATGCAATTTATTTTGATTTCTACTTTTATTGATGTGACACATAAGCTTTTCAAGCCAAAGGTTGTCTTCCATTTTGCCTGAGACAATGGGATATCTCTCCATTGCTCAGCTAATGATTCTGCAAGAGTCCGAATAATTATAGATAATAATGGAGTAATACATGAGTAATATACTTTTACGAAAGTAATTTGTATTTGATCTACTTTTCTGAGCAAGGAAGTGTTAAGTATCATTAGGATTGTTATTAGATTGTTATTAGATGGCTATTATTCCTACTTACACTAACGTTTTATTCGTGATTTTGTAATAAAAATCTTTTTTGTTGTTTTTGTTTTTCTGTGTTTTGTTTCTCTCTTAGGCTCAAAATGCACAGCAGCTCCATGAGAGGATCCAATCTTCTAGTATGGATGCAAAGTTAGAAGCACTGAAAGACTTAGCCAACTACTCACGGGATGTTACATTTGCCCAAGAATTTATCAACCTCGATGGCATTTCCCTCCTAACACAAATGGTTGAAAGTGGCACAGAGTAAGTATTCTGCTTAAACTCTGATGTTCCTTCTGTGTGGGGTGATTTCCTGCTCACTTTCTGAGTGCCTGAAGTATTTCTGTATACAGAATTCTAAAATTATATGAAGGTAAACATCTGAAGAGCTTTGGGCTTCTAGGATAATATATTAATTATCAATGAGAATATTTCTGGTTTTAATTTCCCCTAACAGTGGGCTAATGGGGCCTGGGGCTGAGCAAACTAGGAAGCCACAAGTACCGCCTGTGCCATAAAATTCTGGGAGACTGAGGTCCTAGTTTCTTCTCTACCTGTTGGAATTTTGATAAACCATTGGTAGTATATTTAAAGGCTGGTATACAAGTAATGTAATCTGAAAACTGTGTTTTAAATTTCACATTACTGAGAACGTGGAGAAAACCCACATGTAAAAACTGCATTACTTTATTTCCATTTTTTTTTATTGTTTTCATCCTGGCTGGAATTTTTCAAACAGCAGTGGGTTTTTTGACATGAAATTGAAAGCTAGGCTCTGAAAATACACTTATTCTTTACCAGAACACCTTATCAAAGTTCACCGTTGGTGAAATTCAGGAACATAGTCCTGAGTGAGTGTCCATTGGCTTAATGTGGATTGTTGCACTGTTAAATTATGTTCTAACAGTAGGCTTTTGCAGTCCTTTGCAGTCAGTGTCAACCTCTGCTACACATGAAGAAATCAGCAGTACCCAGCGCCCCTTTTGAAGAGAAAGAAAATGCTCTGAAAGTAAATTTCTTATTCATTGGTGGTGTTCAGTCTCGTGGGTCAGACTCCAAATGTAAATTGCTGAAATCGGTCCAAATCCCCTCACAAATGTGGTCGTATTCCCTTGGATTCAAGGAAATAAATAGTGTTAGGAGGTAAAGCAAAAATAGTAAGTGGACTTCGAAATGGAACACAAATGGTCTCTGAGGGTCCCATACAAGATGTACTGGGGATCTTCCACAGAAAAATGAACTACTTTCTAGAATCCAGTAGTCCAAAGACTGGGCAATGTAAAAGCATGTTCTAACTGATCCCTGCCTGTCATGTGGTCAGTGGTTTATTGGACTCTGAATCCTTATTGCCTAACTGCAGCTACATATTTCATTTCCAATACCTTGTGGTTTCATCTTCAGCATTTTGGGGTGATGGTCATTTACTTTTTTGCAGTGATATTGTCTGTGGCACACATCACGTTATGCCACTTTAAAAAAAAATGTTTCTAGTTATCAAATTTGTCAACCTGTCTTATATTCATATAATGTTTATTGTTTAGGGACCAAATTAAGTTTAAAAGCAAAGGCAAGTTTAGATTTATGTAAACACATGTACAGACTTGCTGTACTAATTAAGAAATATACTGAGTAAGCAGGCTCATACGTGCCTATAAAGATTAGAACATAAGCAAAGTAAAAGTCACTGCCCCTGTGGTTTATTCATGACTTTATTTAGGTTAAATAGTTTAACTTACTCCACTGCAGAAGGTATTTAAACTAAAGTACTTTATTTTCTGTTGAAACAGACAGGGAACATTCACATTTTTTATACGCATTCCTTTTAGCTGCACCAAGGCTAAAGCAAGTGCCCTCCTCACCCTTCAGATGTGTTTGTACCACTGTTTTGTTAGCTGTGGGATGAGCCAAGTTGAAGCAGACTGGTCTGGATTAAAAATAACTATTTGGGAGGGAAACTACTTCAGGCAGCAGCACCACTGTTGAAAGAACTGCTCAGCAAATTATACCCCAGTAATAATTCCTGACTGAAGGTATAAGTTTTCAAATCACACAGCAGACTTGTAAACTGGACATATGGGCAGAGTTTATTGCCAATTTTTTTAAAATTTATTTTGGAAGTGGCTTGCATTTGGAGGAATTTAAGTCTTTTTTAGCTAATGTAATGTGTCATCAAAGATACATTGATTGATATACCTGTCTATTCTATTTATCAGTGTTTCTGCCTGTGGGTAGAAACACTCTCTAGTTTGGACTTTGGACAAAGACTCAGATTGTAAGAATTTTCAGCAGATTCACATGGTGATGAACTCCCAGGACTCACTGCAGGCTTTAGCGTTTATCAGCCTAGATGTTCTGCAGCTCCTGAGGGTGTCAGCAGGTCAGGTTTTTCCAAGTCTGGTTTTGCAAAGGGGGTTGTAAAGCAAGGACATCTGTGCTATATTGCTTTCCCTTCCGCTTTTATACTGTGCATCACTGGCTGATGAGTGCAAACTTAATGGAACTTGGAATTTAATGAAAGGAGCAAACATGCACAGGCTCAGCAACCTAAGCCTGCCATGGTGCTGCTGTTTTCTTTTCTCATCTGACTTCAAGCTGCTGAACCTGTTCCTCCTCTTCAGGGTCTGATGCTTCTTGCTATGTCAACACACTGAGGTTACAGAGAAACTACCTCTGAAGGACCATTTCTTTGGATGGCTGGTTTTGGCTTTTTTTTCTTTAATTGGTGGTTTCTGGTTTGGGGAGGAGGGGAGTTGTTGTTTGCTTGGGTTTCTGTTGGTTTGATTTTTTTTTTTTTTTTTTTTTTTTTTTTTTTTTTTTTTTTTTTTTTTTTTTTTTGGTGCCCTAGACTGTCAAGGAAAAGCAACTGGAGTCAGTCAGTTGTCCTCTTATGTTCTCTGTTCCAGTTTTCGCTTGGACCCTCTGGAGTACTGTTAATAAGAGGTCCCCTGCAAGATGCTCGCTGAACACACAAATCAGGCTAAAGACCTCCTTGCCATTAGCTCCCACTCTGGGCTGAGCACCCTCAGCAATGTGGCTTTGTGGCCTGTGTGGCTGACCAGGTCACTGAAATGCTTCAGAAGGAAAAGCTCTTCTCTCTCCTTTGCCTTGCACCAGTGCTTGCTGATGATCATATAAGTGTCAGTAGGCGAACCTACCCTAACAATTATATTAGCATTGTAAAGCGCAGGGGGCAGGTGTTAGAATAGGAATGAGGATAGAATAATTTCTGAGAGGGGCAGAAACTTCTTTGATGGCCCAGTTTCAGAAGGCAACAACTTTGTAAAGATACATTTAAGGTGTATCTTCACTGTAGAGTTACCATGGCCACCTTTGAGTTACTCATGTTGAGCCAGCCTTGTTTGAGTGAGGCTCAACCATAGGACTGGAAGAAACGTAATGACTTGATGCTGCTAAGAGATGGTCCAGCTCCCTGTCCTCTTCTCCCACTTCTTGTGTGATAACCCCAGCTCTTCAGCCCGGTCCTGCCTTCTTCCTGGAGCAGGCTCTGGTATCTGTTTTACAAAGCCAATCCAGCCTTGTTAACTTGTTGCAAAGTACCAATTCTGTTTTGAGGATTTAGTTTTCTGCTTGGTTTGGGACTTCAAGAAGCAAGAGAGGAAATGGGCACAAGTGGATGCAGGAACTGCCCTTTTTCTGTGGCAACAGATCACTACACTGGCTTAGGTGCATTATTGAGCCACAACCTGAGATCAGGTGTGTTGTGAAATAGCGTGAGAGTGGCTGTCTCTGCTCTTGCGTTGCACCCTGGGTATTGGCACTAAGACCCTGAGGGGGTCAGTAGAGGTGGGACATACTCCTCTATGTGTTTTCCCAGCTGCCCATGGGTTAATGCAGCTGAGAACAGCCCTGCATCTGTAAGCCCAGGCTGAGTGGCACCTTGGTTCATGGTGTGCTGCAGCTGTGCTAGAAATTGGTGAATTTTGTTAATTCAAGCTTTACTGTCTATTTTCCCCAAAGGGGCAGGCAGTGCTCGTTAAAAGTACCATGCTCAGTGCCAAGTTGCTCTGAGGTTTTCTTTACACGTGGAACTCACGTTAGAGGCAGCTCTTAAGTTATAATTTGAGTGTGTAATCAAGTTTTAGTGGACAGCCTCTGGAAAACAAGACTCCAGCTTTTTACATGACTTTCACTGAGGAAGAGGGTTTATGCTTTATTTATAATTGGCTTTATTTATTGTCTCTTAGTCATTATTTCAGTGAAGCTGATGACTATAAAATTACAGTGATGAGAGTAAGAGAATGTAAATCCCTGGATTTCTAGTTACTTCTGCTTCATTTTGCAGGTGATTAAAAGAAGTAGTAATATAAAAAGCTGACAAGAGCTCACACTGTTTCCTTTTTTAATTTTCCATACATTATATTCCTGAATACTAAAGAAAATCAGAATGTATTAGAGAATAGCCTTTCCAATTTCTTGCTGAAAAATAAGAATTTGAGAGAGTTTATTTTTATTTTGTGTATGTTGTCAAAAGTGGTTTTAATACTATGTGTAGTTACCATAATTTGGGCCAGATCTCCTTGAGTGCCTGCTGGTTAGAGCAAATATACTGTAGTCATGGCCTGTGCTGGGACAAAGCCATAGGAGGTGGTGGTAAGGAGATTACAGGGTGCATGGGGCTCTAATGAAGCTGAGAGTGCATCTTGTCTATATGAATATATTTATATCAGCAGAGATGCAACATGTCTCACAAACTGTCCACATGTATCTTGATCTTGTTGATTGAGATGGCTTATCTTTGTTTTTCCTTCAGGCTCATTTTTGATTCCACAGTATTGCTATGAGTCTCTTACTAACTGAAAAAGAAAAAAATAGATGGTTTTATATTTTTATGGTTCAGGTGATCTATAAATTATATCAGAGACTGCCAGACAAGTCAGGTCATGGAGAAACAGTAAATACTGATTTCCCTTTATAATTATCCATGATGTCCAGTAATTTCTCAGACTCTGTACATTTGTAACACTAAAGAGTGGGATGGGTGTGCACACACAATTATATTCCTTTTCTTAGACTTTTCAGAAAGAGATTTCCATAGCACTCCTAATGCTAAATCTGTATCTGAAGCCAGTTCATGCCTAGGTAAGAGGAGCTGAATATGCAGTCTGTCTGGCTGGATGTACAGATGATGTAAAGGGGAAGTGTAAGGGTGTCCTGCTTCCACTTCCTGCCCCCTCCCCCCCGACTGCAATGCCCTAAAATGAGTCAGAAAGAGATCAATGCTATTAAGTCCCAATTGTCATAATGACTGATGAAAAATATGTTCAGGAACCAAGCTGGAAGAAGGAGTCATGTCTCCTTGCTACCCTATCTGACTTTAACATAGTTTGGTCATTCAGAGCTGCATTACGTAGTGGAGCCTCAAACTTGTATTTCAGAAAATCTTGTCTGTATAGATAAATAGTCCTTCTGATGTAGCAGAAGACTGGAAAAGTTACGGGGGTTTTTCTTGATGTATCAGAAAAGTTGTGTGACTGAGACAGACTCTCAGCCTTCCTTAGACGGAAAAAAACTTATAGTGCCTTACAAAGCAAGAAAAGGAAATGTAATTCACATGCCTAAATAGTAACAGACCAGAAAGTTGATAAAAGGAATCTCTATTTATTTTTTATAATAATAGTAATAGTCATCATCATCATGATCTCATGATTGGGAGGAAAAGGAGGAAGGTCTATGCAGAATTTTCAGCATTTTTTTTTATTGGCATTATCATGATCTCTATCACTTGCCACTTAGCTGAAATAACACATAGTTTTTGCCAAAAAAATGAGACTATGCTAAGTGTAGCTGTCTTGACAGTAATCAGAATTGTTTCTGCTGCGGTTGAAAAGGTTGTTCTCCAGACTTCTGCTTCATCGATGACATTGTACTGAGCAGCATTATGGTCATACAGACATGACACAGGACCACAATGGTTGATGCTGCTTGCACAAGGTTGCAGATAGCCTGGTTTTAGTTTTAAGATAGTTGTAATTTCTTAGTGTGCAAACTGGAGAAAAAACCACTTGCTTTAAATTGTGATGATTATTATGTTTTGTCATCTTCCTATTGGAAGTAATAAATGCAGCCAGATCAAGTTCGTGTAGGCTTCTAAATAAATGTATGTTTGTATAATTTTGAGTTTTGACTAAGAGGAGCCTTCTATTGAGCACATGTGGTTGTAGAGTTGGCGGCTGTACAGCTGGAAGTCTCTGAGACAGCAATCGTGCATGCTTTAAGGACAAATTGCATTGTTCTGTGAAATCCTAACTCTTGGCTTGTCTTACAGAGATAATACTGTATACCAGCCCAGTGGAAAACTGAAGACAGAGTGGTTTGGAATTAGTCCAACTTTAATACACTTTTTGGGACAGTTGCTCACATACCTGCTGATGTCTTTTTCCATCCCAGTCTGATGAGTATTTCAGTAGGGCTGTCAAAACGTTTAAGCCAGCATTGCTCACAGTCACTTGTTCCTGTCCTGCTTCATCTGAAGAGTTATGCCAGTACTGTTCCTACCATGCTGGACTAGAAAATTGGTGTCAATTATGAAAAGTGACAGTAAAGGCTACTTTTAATACCATATTCCTTAACCCAGTTCACTTCCCTGGTGGAGCTCACAGCATTGCCCCAGAGAACAGTTGTGCAAGTGCAACTCAGATAAATGGAAAACGAATTTTCAGAGGATATGAACGATACCAAGCCAGTAGGTTTTTGCCACTGTACAAAACGTAGTCCTTTTCCACCCTTCCTGGCTACTATTCCCTCCTCCCTTTCTTGGTCAGCTCCAGTGCTTCACAGCTATTTTGTAAAGCTCCATTGTCATGGGTTTGCTTAGGGGACAATTTTACCGCACCTCCCACAAATTGCTGTGAGGTGAGAGAAGTTTATGCAGACAAAGAGATCTGATTGGGGAGAAAATAAATTTATTACTAATAAAATAAAAACTAAACAACTACATCTACAACAATTCTAATTAAGCAAAAGCACTATGTATTTACAGAAACATCCCTC
>JAWMRA010000078.1:46756165-46767907 GCA_035584735.1 Pseudotriccus pelzelni | reverse complement strand
TTGGCCTTTGTCCGGAAATTCATCAGGACAAACTATTTCCAATCCCCAAGGAGGGGGACTTTTGCAAACCCATGACATCCACCTGGAAGCATAGACTACTTAATCCAATATTGCTGCCGAAATCAATTCTTGTCCAACAGGGCTTTTATGAAATCTTCAATTCTTAGTGTTTCTGTAATGTCGGGAGAGGATGACTATTGTCTATGAGACAAAAATCCAAAAGAGTATATAAAATGCTACTGTGGAGATGGTAAGGGTAGGAGAATGAGAAAAGGCTGCAGCCCTATCTTTCAGTGCAGTTTCCATAAAGGAAGCAAGTGGAGTAAGTTTCTTTTTGGAGTGGCTTTTTTTGGTAGTTTACTTTTCTCCTGCTTGCTTTATTTTGGGTTTGTTTCCCCATCAGTCTTCAAACTTGGATTGTACCCTCCCTCTCAGCACACACAAGTACAATTTCTCTTATATCCTTTACATATACATAGCACGCAGTGTGTGTTTTAGATAAAAGTTTAATCTAAGACTGAGTCGTCAAGGATTACATCTTTGGAGAGGGAGAGCTGCTGCTCCCTGCACTCCCGCCCCCCCATTATGCTTCTTCTCTAGGGTTGTTTTCCTTACTTTGTGTGTGTTTGGGGATATTAACATTTAAATGACCCCTGTTAAGTGGTGATATCAACACGCTGTTGATAGGAACGGGAATGAGAAGAGGAGACAGTTTTACTGGGTTTTGTTTGGCAACCACTTCTGTAAAATGTGATAAAGAGAGTAATTCCAGCAGTGAATTTATATTTCCAAATATTCTCCAGAGTACCAAATTGTGGTTTTTTTTTTTTTTTGTTAACTCTAGGCAAAAATGCAGTATTTGAGAAACTGACAAAAATAAGAGGAAGAGCTTAAAATCTCCACTACTGCGACTTTCCAGGATGTTTTTGTCTCTTGGATTGTGGTGGCTGCGAGGACTCTGAGTACTGCTGCATAACTTAGTAATAATTTTGCAGATTTCATCCAAATAACTTATTTCAACCTCAGGCAAGAGTGTTTCCCAGACTTAATTTATATGTGATAGCCACACCTACTACAGATAGAAGCCAGAAATATGTGCTTATGTATTTGTCTTATTGTATTCCTAAACATTACCTGCTAGCCAGAATTTGTGCTGTTCTTGTGTTTGCCTGAAAAGCCATAGCCAAACAGTGATTTACTGTGGTTAGTGGGTCGTTCATCCGTCATCCCATCAGTTTTTCTGTATAGGAGGAAGTTTTTGTGAAATCTTTCACCTTTGTTGATAGTGGCCCTCTCTGGGGTCATACTGCATGAAAAGCTTTTTATCCTAAGTGGCACTTTAGTGCTACTCTGCACTTGTTTAAACAGTGCAGGCTGTGAAGTGGTTTGACTGCTTGGTATCATTAACTCCAGTGAGTCCACACTGGCTTCCACAATGGCACAACATTTTAGTTGTTCTTCCCAGTGCAGACAAGCCTTTATCGTGCACTGTAGGTTACCCCAGCTGGAGTTTAGATTTGAGGTATCTTTGGTCTTTGTAAGCAGTTTTTGCACGTGAACAGATAGGACTTGGTCCGGTCAGGTCCCTGCTAAGCTGTTCTCCATTGGAAGCTGCTCGAGATTTAACCTGCAGTATTTGAGCAAGTAGTAAGTCTGTATGTCTTGGGGAACTCCAAAGGGAACTGCTGCTCCTTGGGATTCAGTTGGAAGTATCACAAAGTTCCTTTGAGGCCAAACAGGGAACATATCATGGTAACAAAATGTCTAACCCAGTAATTTGTCGCTCATGTTGATTTTGCATTATGCTGGCATTTCTTTTGAGATTTCTCCCTGTGTAAAAATTGCTGTCTGTTTTTGTCTTTCACCACTGTAGAATCTCAACCTTTCACAACTGCTATTTAATTTACCCTCATACCGTTTGTTCTTTGGCTGTGGTTTTGTTCCCATCTGTGCAAGTGCAATTGAGGGATGGTTTCTTTAAAAAAAAAAGATAAATATAAGTATTGAACTAATTACAGTGTCTAGATCAGTAAGGCTTTCAGCATTTTTGACCATACCTGTGGTAACTCACCAAGAAGGGTTTTATGGAACTGTTAGGCTGGCTACCACAGAGTCAGCCCTCTGGAATAAAAAACAGTTCTGTATATATAGAAAGGGGAAAGCTGATGGAGGTGGCAGACTGTACTCTAGTTCTTTTCCAGGCTGACTTGCTGGAAGAGTTAGCTTGGCAACTCCTTCAGCAGTGACTTTTGCATGGTCTGTGGGTGAATATGAGAGGAACTCCTGCTCATGCCAGGTCCTTCTCTGTTACGTTTTGGTTTGATGATGGATGAAAATAGCATGCACTCCTTTAGAGAACAGCCTCCACATCTTCAGTGGTAGAAGTCTCTCTGTAGTCATGCTGTCCTGTGTTGCTGCAACATTTGATGTCCTAGATTGATTCCTGCTCTAATCACACCAAAGCAACAGAAGTCAGTAGAAATGGTGTGGTTTAGTACAGTGGTTATCTTTGCTCTGGAGTGAAAATCTTCTTTGTATTACTTCACCAGAAAAGTCATACAATTCAATTATTTCTGCACATTATTCTAAATTTCTTTTACTTTTACTTTCCACATCTTCTGACATCAAGTTAACTGATTGCCAGTTAACTCCTGATGGATAAGAGTTCTGTAAATGCTAAGAAAGTTCTGTAAATGCTAAGAGAGTTGCTGTCTAAATGTTTTGTTCTAGGCCTCAGACCTTTATCCTTTAATCTGTGTCCCAGTCATGGAGAAAATGCTCCTGATTATAGCCTATGGGGAAAACCTCGGACAAAACCCAGCCTGTCCTTTGAAGTGCTACCAGTTGGCAAACATCACACTTGTTTCTCTATCAGACAAACACAGCACCAGTTTTACTTGTTGCTTAGCCAAAGTCAGTACCTGGATGAAAAGCAGCTCTTCTTAAAACTGGCCTCAGCAGACTGCTGTGAACTTTGGCTGACATGCTGCAGAAGGTTACAAGGATCCATGCACATTTGGGAGATGGCAAAACCCATTTGTGGTGGTGATTGTTTTTGGTGGCTTAGCAGTCTGCCACAGCAAGGAAGCATTGCATTTGCAGAAGCACAGGAGTGACATTCTGCTGAAGCTGGAATCTCCCGTTATGGAAAATGCTTTCAAGTTTACTACTCATAAAGGCATGTTGAGGGTATTTTCCCCTGCTTCTTAAGACTGTCTGATAATGAGGATGCTTTTTGTTTGTTCATTATTACTAGCTGCACAAATAGCTGTTGTAGCATAAAAGAACCAAAGCCACAAAATACAAGACGAAAATCTTGTCACTGTTCTAATTTGAATAAGGCTGTAGCCCAGTCTATGTTTGGATATGTGGTAAACTACTATGCCAATACTATCTTCAGGCACAAGTATTGCATCTCACAGCTGGCAGTGAAGGATTTTAAACCACTGTTCCTGTGATGTACTTTGTGTTTTCTCCACTGATGGTTATGCAAGCCAGCCCAAAAGCTGCCCTCCCTGAGACTGGTCCTTCCTGCAAAGAGGAAAATGTAAGCTGGGAGGTTACTGCTGTACCTAAAAGGAAAAAAAACCCAAAACATCTAGCAGCGTTCTGGGAGAGAACTGAATCAGTGCTTGGAGAGCTTGGAGTCCTGAAGCTCTTGTGAGCTGGATGGCATTGCTGTGCCTCTCGCTGTGACAGCAAGTGCAAAGGGGAAGACCTGGTGAGAAGGTGCAGGGAGGAAAGAGGGACCTCTGTGTTCTCCTTTTGAACGCTGGTCTGCTCAGTGTGGAACTGCAGCCAACCCTCTGAAATAACACTGAAATAGATTTAGGGGACAGAAGATGACGTTACATCGGAGAGATGGATTTTTAAATATTATTTCTTTCTATATCCCTTTTTTATGTTATGTTTATAAAAGAAGTCATTTATGTTTGATGCCATTTTTCCAGTGATAGTCTTTTCTTCAGCTTTCTTAGGAGCATAATCAGCAGTTCTGAAGCCAGTTATTAGCAGGAGGATGAATTGCAAATTGCAATTAGTGGGCTACAGTGCACTTATTATTTGCCCTCTAGCCCTTCCTCCCCTTAATACTTGGCTTTCAGTTTCTTGAATATAGTAATGGGATGCCATAGCCTCTGGTTCATGGAGACATAACAGTCTATATCTTGGTGCAAAAAAAAGGAAATGCCTAAGTAAAAAAACTTATGTGGGATGTTAAACGTCTTGCTGCAAGTAGAAACCAAGTGTTTTGGAAGGTACTGTGAAAGCCAGAACATCACACGTCTGAGTGGTAGCTTGGCCTCTTAGAATCTGAGTCAGTAAGTGACATTCTTTAGCACTGTGAGAGAAATCTCTTTAGTTTTATGACGATGGCAAAAAAATTCCACAGAACAAAGAAAATATAAGTAGGAAAATTTAGTTGCGACACGTGGTGGGTGCTCAGGATACCCAACTTCCCAGAGCACACCCCTGGTTCAAAACCCCTGCATTTAAACATTCTTACAGTCCCACCCTGTCTACGTCTCAGGGGGGTTGTTTCTTTCCCCCGGATTGGCTCTCCGGTGCCCCCCTCCATGGCCAGGGTAGAGTTTTGGGTAAGCTGGCAGCCTCCATGTGTCCACATGGCCAGCCACGTGGCATGAGGTTGTGTCAGCTGTATTTCTAGTGAATATGCAATTCCCTATTCCCCCACGCCCAGCCCCTGGCATGCATTTCAAAACTGAACTGCACACCTTACAATTTTCGCAGAATGCCTAAAGGTTAGTAATAAGAAAAAAAACCCAAAAATAAACTCGTTTTAATAATTCTGTCCATTTTATCTGCTTATAATAAAACCGGTCTTTTATTCCTCATAGCACCTTATTGTCTTTCTCAATGGCTGGATTCAGCACCTTGGGGCTAGGCATGTCCATGTGTGTGAATTTTAAGAACAAAAGAGCTGTGGATCAGTCTACACATTCTGTTGAAATAATATTGCTGAAGTGTATTTATGTGTGTTCATTAAGCTGGTGCAGGGTGGTTTGGAGTTGTTGAGTAATTGCAACTCTGTTGTTAAAACCCCAGTGTGAATTCTTTGCCGCTCTTTGAAGCCAATAGGAAACTTGTCCTAACTTAAAAAGGTCATGATTCTGGTTTATGTTGGTTCTAGCTACACAACTGTCAGTGATGCTGATGGCTGACATCAGTATTAGTAATGGAGACTACAGGTAAATGAGTTTTCCAGGTGATGGACTACATATCATAACAAGAAGACAGAAAATGCTTAATGTGTGAATCTTTATTGTTTGGTACCAAAGGCTTTTTACACAAAGACTTAATTAATTTTGGATGTCCAGATATGCTTTTTTTCCTAACAGAATTTAACACAAATATTCCAAACAAATATTTGAAATTAATTTTAAATGTTCTTTACCAGTTACTGAACTGTTTCTGTTCACAGCAAATTGTTAGTAATATACTGCCTCTTACTGTATGTCTGTCTGTGAATTTTATGAATCAAGTATGGGGGGGGATGTATGCAGTAAATAGAGTACAGATGTTTTAAGGTGTTTTTCCTCACGTCCAAGTTTTAATTTTGCAGACGATATCAGAAATTGCAGAAGATAATGAAGCCCTGGTAAGAACTTGGTTAGATCATCACCTTGCATACTACCTCTTTTTTTTGCATGACTGAGTTCAGGCCCTTCCGCTTATCTTTATATGTAAATACAACTGTGCATATTCATTCTGCAAGCCTTCAACCTTCTCTGTTTTCTGGTCTTTGATGCCTGTTAAAATTTTCTGATGAAGCCTTTTCTTGCTTTGCCTGTGGAATGAGTGTTTCATTTCTGTAACTTCTGCAAGGGCTTTTACTATTTCTGAAATGAGGCTTTTGCTTTGTTTCCTTTTTTTATTTCAGCAAACAAATAATTTCCCTGCCTTCCCCAGTTCCCCTTCAGAATTTGACTGGCTTCTGTGGTTGACAGTTGGCAATGTTAATGATTGATGTTAGTGAGATGAAAGTAAGAGGCATTGTGCCGGTTTGAATTCCTTTTACTTACTGGTTCCAGGTAATGCTAATTGCAGGTACCTGCATAAAGGAAAACTAATATAGTAAAGGGCATCATATTGGGAAGTTCAAAAACCTGCTTATTTCCCTGATGATTTGGAATGGAATTCTTCTGTGTGCCTGAAGTTAAGCACAGGCTTTGATAAACTGGAATCCCAAGAGGTGTTCTAATATCTTGATTGGCTTGCAAATTTGACATCTCAAGTATAAAACCCAAGGAAAAAAAGAAAAATCAATTAAGTGTGTGTCTGTCACTCTGAGAGCTTGATGTGATTTATCATGTGGAAATGCAGTTCCCCATCCAAACCCATTCTAAATCATACTTTCACAAATCTACTGTAAACCAAGCTCTGAAACATTTATTTTTAAATCATTGCCTAATAAATAAATTATACAGTAAGAATGAATTTGGCAGCAAAATATAAATCCTGTCTCTGAGTTCGCTTTCTCAACCTAGTACAATGTAACTCAATTGATAATAGAAAAGCTTAGATTTTGACGAAAATTATGAAAGTGGCATGAGGGTTGTGGAATTCTTGGCAGCATCAACGTGAAGCATTACCTTGGCGGCATTACACCTGAAGGCTGTGCTGCCACTCAGTGGGACCTTGATAAGCTGGAGAATTGGGCAGAGAGGAACCTAGTGAGGTTCTACGAAGGCAAGTTTCTGCACCTGGGGAGGAATAACCTCAAGTACCAGAGCAGGCTGGGCTAGAGAACAGCTCTCTAGAGAAGAAACTGCAAGTGTGGTGGATGACAAGTTGACTATGAGCTGGCAGAGTGCCCTTGCAGCCAGGAACTTAACTTTGAAAGTGAAATACTGCCAGTAGAAACTTCAGTTTACATAGGGGTACACAGTTCAATGTGTTGAATTCTAGCATTAATATGTGAGATGATACAATTATAACAGAATGTATAGAGTTTGGGACTTGGGCTGCAAAAGATACCAGAGCCATTGGTCAGGCTGTGAAACTAATAGTTCTGGAAGCTGGCCTGTTTATACGTTTTGAAAGTAAATTGTATGCACTAGTGCTCTATGAGAACATCCTGACTATTTTTCGACCATGTATTAGTGGGAAAAGATTCAGTGAAACAAGAACTATAAAAAAAGCCCCTTAGAGCTTGATATAATGAACTAAACTATAATGATTTCCAGCCTCCACCTGCTGTCTTCTTAACCAAAGAAGCTTAAAGAAACCAAAGGCTAATTTAAAAAAAGAAAAGTTACTTGGGATGTACAGGATGACATCATAAAGTGACAGTATATCATTTTACTCTGGTAGCTTGCACATGCTAGCCTGACTTAATTAATACCCGATTTTGACAGAAGGGCCTTGTTTAATTGCTTTCTGCACAAAAGGAAATTCAGCTAAAATGTGACTTCCTTTTTCTCTGTCTTTTCAGTTGTAGGTGTTTCCATTTTGTTTTGGGATTTTATTTATCCCATTGTTTGATAATGAAATTAAAAAATAAATCCCATGAGACAGCTCTATTAATTGATGTTCTGAATTGTAGTCAGACCAAGCTGATTGGAGAGTGCTGTCTTTCCTGTTTAGTCATTCCTTGTCTTTTAAGAAAATAGTCCATTTAACGAAATTATTATGGACTGAACAAAACCAGGAAATTAAAAGATGGGGAATAAGAGAAAAGGTAATTCTAATCACATCTTCAGTGTGTAATAGTTCCTCTGTGCTAATTTCCTACGTTTAATGTACCTTTTAGTGGATTTAGTCGTATTCTATAATCTGCACCTGGATTTTTTCAAGAATAGTTACAGTTATGTTTAAAATTCACACCTTGTTTTCTTTAATCAGAATTAACTTTCAAGCTTAGAGAAGCCCTGATACTAGGGTTACAAAGCTATTTCAGGTTCTTGAAATGCGAGTGGTTTTAAATCAGTGAGACTGATCCCTTTTAATGCACTCACTGAAACTGTACCAGAAAGAAATATTTCAGTAGTGCTTAGCACGATGAAAAAGAAAAAGATCTGTGTCAATTGCTGTGTAGCAGTTATCTGCATTTCCTGTAATTATCTAGAAAAATGGGGCAGCTACTATGCAGATTGTTCCCTCATTTTTAGCTGCACTAAGTACCAAGTAGGTGTGAATTGCTCCTGGTTTGATTTGACAGTGGTTTAGCTTTACCCTTGGAAAGGTTGCTTGAATAAACAAAGCAGTGTAGAAGCAGTGAAAAGGAGCTATAGCAATATAAAAGGTGTTTGTTCACACCGTGCTGGCAGAGCAACCTGCTACATCATCAGTCTTCTTTTTAGACTTAGTTAGATTCTTGCCCCCATTGCTTTTCCAGAGCCCTTGTCCTCTGATGATTAGATATATTCTGCTCCCCTGTTTGAATTTATTCATGGTCATTTATCCTTGACAGCTCCAATTTAAAAAGCTGTTCCTACTCTTTGATGTTGCCCTCGATGATGGCAGGCCTTTCAGCTGCACAGTATTAGGCTGTGAGCACAGATAAGGGACTGAAAGTTAACCGCTACCTTAACTCCTGAATTTAGTAGTAGGCTGCTACTCTCGTTACCTCCTGCCCCGTTAAAGTTTTTTCTTTGCTGCCTTCCCTTCCCACAATTAAGCTCAGCTTTGATTCTGTTTTGCCCATAAAAAGTGGTTTCTGTAAAGTTGTATAGTCTTTGGCTTCTCACCTTAATGGGCTGTTCACTGTATCCTGGTTGTGACGGACAGGCAACAGTTAATTTCCAGGTTCTACTATGCAGCTCTTTTCATATAAAAAAATGAGGCACTCCATCTAATTTGGTAAATGCTTGTATACCTTTTTTGTTTGTTTATTTTATCTGATGACAGTTAAGCCTGACTAATTATCTTGATTTACATAATAGTTTGAACAGCTGAATATTCCCCCCTCCATAATAGCAATAAAATCATTCATTTTGGTCTGTGTGTAAAACATGGAATGAGATTTTTTTTAATTAATTAAAAAAAAATCTAGGGGATTTGGGTGCTAAAATGCCATTAATTTACTTTGTTAAGAAATCCAAATTGCTCTAGGCATCTTTCAAAATAAGCACATGGGATAAAAAGATGGTTTAGCACATAGAAATGATATTGGGAAGGCATGTGAGAGACAGGTGTAGTAATCAGCACCACATGCACTTTCCTGTCATTTTTGTATTTAGGAAAGAAAAACTAGTATGAAAGTATGTGGAAATTTTGGGGTTTTTTCCTTCACAGTTTCCTAAGGTAAGAATGCAGAGAATTCTTAGGAATGTAAATTAACAGGCTTTGACCTGGTATTTCCCTAAAGCCTAGAGACATAAAGTGCAACTGTTGACTTACTCTTCAGTCAGGTTTGTCAGAGAGGTTGAGGTGTAAGGTGTCCTCACCTAAAAGCCAGAGCCCTGAACGGCATTCAGGAGGGCTTGTAGAAAGAAGTAGCTTGGCTGAGAGCCCACATCATTAAGATGTCAGTGTTAGTGAGATACAAAACTGCAATTACACAGTGCATCTTCATGATTGTTTTTCCCCTCTTGCTGCCATGACAAGCATTAAAAAACACCTTCATAAGGAATTATCGTTAAACTATTAAGTCATCTTACCAGAGCAGCAAGGGTTTGATATTTACAGAACTGTTGTGCCTTGTGCTGTGGATTAGTCTAAAAAGATTTTATGAAGAAGGAGGTGCCATTATTTTTCAGACTTTTTGTATAACTAAAATACTTACTGAGTCTTTGAGTTACACAGCTCCTACCATGTTTTTTTTCCAAGATTACTACTTTTATGAGCAAGCTTTGATTCCCTTGAAATTTCTAGCGTCTATACTGTCTACCGCTCTTAATAGTATGAGTGCATCTGTGTGTGTGTGTTTTGAAAGGAATTCTATATCTACCTATCTGCTTGTGTTTTACCACTTAACAATGAATCAGTACCCCTCCCTTCCTCCTCCAGATGCTTTAATCCTTATCTTGCTCTAGTCACCCTTGAAATTGCTTTCATCTCTAGCTGTGCTATTCCTAATGCTTATCCTTTAAGCCGGCCATTTGACTTTTGCCATGCCACTTAAAATATACGTGTGTGTGCAGTTGCTTGTGTATAGCTATATATTTTAGAAGTATACATGTGGTGCTGCATAATACACAGACCTGGAGTATTTCTTGCTGCGTGATTAGTCCCAGTGTTTCATCTCTTCACTCATTACTTATTTGAAGCAGAGTCACTGGAGTGACACCTGGTGGGTTGTCTGATCATTTTAAGTTGAAAAATGCTTTCACCTTCTGGATCTCAAACGATTGTATCATTGTCAGATCTACTTAAACCAGGTTTATACATTAAAACAGTATTGCCATCTCCATTAACCCAATTCTCCCTCCAAAGTTTTGGAGAAGCCTGGATTAATCAGTATTAATCAGGCAGGTTTGATCAGTAGTTTTGATGAGAAGACTGAATGAGACTATTGAATCCAGGTTAGTTTAATTCCTTTCCATTCCAGCCGCTGCTGTTCTGAAGATAAATATCCATGCACAGGTTTAGTGTAGTTTAAGTCATCCCTCTCAACTGTAGGTATTGCTGATGGGGATTAGCTTTCATGTACAGTTAGTTTATAGAAGAGCATTCATGTAGTAAATACAGGTTAACTGACTAAATTTAAAAACAATATATGTGAAACTCCAGCAGAGATAAATTATCTGCTTAGTTTAATGCTAGGAGAGGTATTTTTATCTACTTTTCAACCTATTTGGCCTATCTTTTTAATTTTTTAAAAAATTTTATTTGAATTTAATTTGCTCTGTATTCTTATCAACGTTCCATGTATTTGTGGAAATATTCTGTCATGAAGATACATTAAAATTTGGTGCAAGCTTTTAGAAGGAAGCCTTTCCTAGGAGTGCTGTTTTACTTGTGGGTTCATAAATTACCATTTTATGCAAAAGGAATGGATTGGGGAACATGACAGGACTGGAGCTGATTAAATTTCCTGCAGAAGTCTTGTTGTCATCTCGTTATTAAATCCTCGGTTATTTGAAATGCTAATGATAACATTTTTAATCTAATGTAATTCTTAAATGATTTGTGATATTTAAAAAAAAAGCAAAACAAAGAAAAAAATAACCCCCCACCCCTTAACCTGAAAAACAACCCCAAAAACCTACAGATCATTTATTTTCTGAACAAAGTATTCCTTGTGGAATCCCAACAGATTATTTTAGAGACACTAAATAATCAAAGCCATTGTGTATACCCCTACTTACTGTGGAAGGGAAAGGTGTTTTGGGTTTTTTTGGAGGTTTACTCACAAAATGTCAAGAATGGCAAGGTGTTTTTCAGCGGAGGGGCATCCTGGGAGATGTGATGAACAAGAACTCCTTTCTTAAATGAAGGGGCCACTAAAAGCTGCATTTCACTGTCAAAAATTTCTAAATGCCACATTAAATCAAATCCAGCTATGAGAGCTGCTCCATTAAAACTGATTTTTCTACCTAATTCCTCTGTACTGAGTGCATGTTCATGTATTTGTGTTGGGGTTATGCAGGATAGTAGGATAGCAAATCACAGAGTAAGGAACACCAATTACATTGATTAACTATGGCTTCAGTACGTGACTCAGGTTTTCAACATACTGAGCTTTGCATTTCCAATCTGACCGAGAGTTGTTTTTTTTTTATTTTGTCTTTTCATTAGGTTATCTGTTGCATTAAAATCACTGGGACTATTCATGCTGTT
>JAWMRA010000078.1:46734514-46756155 GCA_035584735.1 Pseudotriccus pelzelni | reverse complement strand
CTGTTTGATTGTATGCTTTTACTTGCTAACAGCTTAGTGGCAGAGTACCTTGAAGGCGGTTTGCATTCCCTGAAAGGTAACACTCTGCTCCCTTTCAGGCTTTGTGAGCTGCTGTTTGTATGGAGTGGTTACCTCACTGAAGGGCTTCTTTGAAATCACTGTGGCTGCTGACTGTTCAGTGCCCTGACTACACAGAGAAGTGAAGCTAATCTTTAAAAGCTGGGTTTTAACATAAAAGATTCCTGTGTAGCTAGTCAGGTTAGAGCACATTATCTGTATTGAGTTTAAACCCATTTTGAATTTACTGGAGTTCGTACAAAGGTGTACTGAATCTCAAATTTGCTGGGTTAAAATGCAGAGCAGTGGCCTGCAAACCCTAAACAATTTAACTGCACACCTTGATAAACTATAGGAGCTTTGCAATTCACTTGGTGCAGTTGCCCAGAGATAAAGAAGATGCATCTTCAGGTTTAAAGAAGGCATTAACGGTCAGAAAAATTGCTGTTTAAGATATATAATCTCTTCTGGTACATGTTTAAAATATATTTGCTTCCTTGTGAGAGGAGGAGTAAAAAATGCTCTAACTTTCTGCCAATTTACTTGCCACAGAGGTACCAGAACACGGCACCTCTATATTGCCTTCAATTAGGAGGATTTCATAAGTACCAAGGGAAAAATTTCCTTCTTTTCTTCTATTAGATCTAAATCTCTGAATTTATAAGAAAAGTTTAATTTTTCGAGTCTTGCATGCAGTGTTCTCCTGGGGATTAGTTCTCTTACAAAATTGTGTTCTTCCAGGTGACTATTCTTGTTGTCCATGCTAAATTGCTGTGAAGACTGTCTGTTGCACGGCCTCTCTTGCTCTTCTGCTACCTTTTAGTCCATAATTGGCTTCATTTTCGTGCCTTTCTGAAAGCTTCCTGCTGCTTTATTCCCTCGGTCACTGCCCTGCTGCATTACTGGTAAATGTCATGACTCCTGTCTCTTGCAGCTTTGGAGATATGTTGTCCTTTACACTGACTGCATTTGTTGAGCTGATGGATCATGGGATTGTATCGTGGGATACATTCTCTGTGGCATTCATTAAAAAGGTAAATTTGTAATCAATGCTATCTGTTCTATATCAATTTAAGTTTTTGAGGTGAGTTGTGATTTGGGTTTTCTCTTTCTTCTTTTTTTTTTTTTTTTTTTTTTTTTTTTATTCCCCCCTTCCCTCCCACCTCGAAGAGGTACAGGAAAATGGGATTAAAGTGCTATTTCAAACTACAAATGTTTGTATCTGCAGAATCTGGCCCAGCTGCGTGGAAGTCAGCTGTAGAGGATTGAGATCAAAACAGTATTAGGCTTATTACACAAGAAATTGCTTGCTCGGATATAATGTGACCTCCCTGTGCAGATACCATGCGATTAATGAAAAAATTAATATTTTGATTTAATGTCAACTAATATGAGTAATGCCTTATTTCTAGGAAAAAAAGCCATCAGCTCTGAAGTCTGTCTTCTGGGGGGCATGGGAAGAAGAGAAACGAGTTAGTTTACAATCTGAAATGAAGATGATATCTGCTGAGTTTATCCAGTTGTGCTCTGGATCCCTGAATCTTGCAGTTGAGTTATGTGGGTTTGAAGCAGATCTTTCCACCATTTACAACATATCTTTCTTTTCTTACATGTCGGAGATGCACAGAACCAGCAGAAACGTGGTAGTGCTCTTTAGGTAAAGAAATTTAACAGACTTCAGTAAAAAGGTTTTGTTACTGATTTAATCCTTTTAATTTACTGTGGGGAAAAAAAAAACCAAACAAACAAAACCCACATTATAATTCTTTACAAAGCATTTTCAAACCATATTGAACTTCGGACTTTATTATAAGTTAAAATGCATTTGTACAGGTTCAAAAGATATCAGTTACTTCATTAAAATAATGTCAGAGTTGATAATGGAATTAATATAAGCTGTGGCAAAGATATCTTCACTTTAGCAGAGTGGTTAGAAAATTGTTATCAACCAAAAGAACGTATGAATTTACTTCTGTTGCCAAAAGTGAAAGAAGAATCAACTATGAAAAGGGCATTAGATACATTAGATACTAAAGCTCAGTTTTGGTCATTAAAAATGCTGGATGCTATTTATAAGAAAAAATAATATAACTGATCTGTTTTTTTGATTGCCATTGGGTTTGGGGTTTTTTTGTTGTTGTTTATTTTTTCCAATCTTGCAGTCCAGATAGATAATGATGGTGATGATTATTGTTATCTTTTCCTCGCAAAGAAAATTCTATAACTGTTTTTTAACTGACTGCAAGTGATACAAAGTCAAGCCCAGAATGTCTTATTTGCTAGGACAGCCTACTAAGGGGCATAGGAAGAAACTTGCTAAAATTGGTTTAAAGCAATTTACTTCCTTAGTGACTCAAAATAATTGTCTTTGTCTCACTTTACCAACATTTTTGCCCTGTGAATTGTATTTTAACAGCAGAAGAAAGTGTGTTCACCCCTGTTAATGGCTCTTCTGTTTGGCACTTCTGTAGGTTTCCTTGGACAATGACCCAATTTAAAAATTAAAGACACAAGCAAAAGTATTCTCTCAAAGTACCTGTGAAAACCAAAACTGACAAGTAAAACCAAAAGTGAAACTGGTGAGCAAGAAAGGGACTAAGGAGAAGAATAGGAATGTTAGAAAAGAAACAGAAGGGAAAAGAATGACAGAAATAGAGGAAAGAGGCACAGGTGTGTCCTGACCTGCATGTATTTGGGAGCCACAACAGCAGAGCCTTCAGTGGGGCGGTGTGGGCAAAGGGCAAAGCTAATGAATCCCCTTTGGACTGTGTCTCTCTGGCAGCAATCTGCAGCTTCATTCTCACTTGCTTCTCGGACCTTGGCTTTTGACAGGCCGCTTGAGGTTCTTGATGGGCTCGCTCAAGTGATTGACAGGATGGATACTGGAGCTGATAAGTTTCTGCTAGCTGAGGGGGAACTTCAAACCAAGGGCTTCTGCCCTTTGAAGCTGTCTGTCTTCCATGTTCAATGAAAGCTAAATTGGAATGGGGTGGAATTCTCGGAACTTTTTCCTTGAATGGTTTTTTAACCTAAAAATGTAAAAGCTGGAGGAGACCTCAAGGGAAACCCTTGACTGCTTCTGATGACTAACTCTTTGGTTTTGGATGCAGACTTGCTCCCACTTTTTGGGTACATTGCTATTCCGACTCCTGCAAATAAGAATTGATGCTTTCAAAGAGAGCTGTGTTACTTATCTTGATATAAAACAGCATCGGTTGAAAAAACTTCCTTATGATGTGCAAGATTCTCTCAAGACCTTTTTGTTGCTTGTGACAACATAATTTTCAGCTTCCATAGTTGCCTAAAGAATTTGGATTCCCAGTTCTTAGAATGATAATTGGGTATCAAAACTGACCTGGGGGTTCCAGCGAGGACAGGATTAATTTTTGCAGTAGCCAGATGGGGGCATGGCTAGGACCCGAAGGTTATTCTGTGCCACCTCATGTTGTTTTCTGGGTCAGGGTAATGTGCCTGTTTCTGCATGGTGAGCATTAACACGTGAATCGTTTGCCTCTCTTGTACCCCCTTTTATTAATATTGTTGCTGTTGCTGTTCTTATTTCCTTGCCGTTTCCAGTAAATTATTCTTATCTCAGCTCGTGACATTTACCTTTTGTGCCTCCAGTTCTCCTCTCCAGCCCACCATGGGGGGGGAAAGGAGGAGGATGGGGGAGTGAGAGAGCAGCAGCGTGGTTTGGAGGGTCTTAGTGGGAGCACTAAAATAGAGAATGCCATTCATAAACCTTATTTGGTGCCCAATGTGGGGCATGAAGGGTTAAGATAATAACAGATCTGACTGGAGCGGGATGAAAACAGATTTGATGTAAGCACTTGTTGTATGAGGTCCAGAGCCACTGGTCACAATGTTGCTTGATCCGTTCATGTGGTTGAGGTATCTAACCTTGTATGTATTTCCATATACGCACTATTTGCCCATCTGGGTGCTCTTTTTCAGAGCAGGGAGACGGATCAGGATTTTTTTTTTCTGTACTATGTGGTAGCAGTTTATGATATGATAAAATCAAAGGCAATGGGGATCATTTTGGATATGTGTTCAGTGTTGCTCTTCTACCCTTACCTGGGACGCTGCCTCTAGGAGTCCATTAATAATTGTACTCAGCCTCTGGGGAGAACAGGGAAGGATGATCTTTGCCGGCTTTTCACCCATTTTTTCCTCCTTCAGGCCTGTTACAACAGCTTTTGAGAATTTTGAATTTCCTCTGGATGTTAAGGAAAGCACGCTATTGTTGCTAAGTCTGTCATGTCTCCTCAGTATGGTCCACACCATGCTTAGAAGTTACAAAATAGATTTTAAGGAGGATCTTCCAGAGATCTGCCGTGAAGATGGATAGTCATGAGTTTCATGGAATGTGGGAGAAAATGGCCTTGCTTTTGAAGACTATTCTGCTCCAGTGGTTTGGAAGTTCGCCCCTGAACAACTGTAGGACCTTGAGAAAGTGGCAGAATATTTGAATGAAAAATGGCATGAATGTGGCAGTTCCAGTGAGGCACGAAGTTATGCAATGTGCTGGGCCCTGGCTATTGTTTACTGGATACTGCTCAGTACTAGACAGCACCCTCAGGGAGAAGAGAAGGAAAGCAAAGCAGGCACCGTGGCCACTCAAACTGCAGCTGAACCAGAGGAACAATCCATGCTGGTAGCAATCGCCCCTATACCAAAGAAGAAATCTAAGACCAAATCAGTTCATATAGTGAGGGATAAGGAGGGAGCAGGGCCCTCAGAACAGGAGGGAGAGGCAAGGCCAGAGATAATCACCTGGTCCCTATCTCCACGTGAGCTGTGAGATATGTGAAAAGAGTTCAGCCTCCAGTCAGGTGAGCCTCTACTGACCTGGCTGCTCCACTGCTGGGATATCGCTGCCCTTGATATGAAACTAGGTGGTAGTAAAGCTGAGCAACAGGGATTCCTGTCCCAGCATGTGGGCATTGACAAGGGGACTGGGAAGAGGACAGAAACTCTCAGCCTCTGGAGGTGACTCCTGTCAAGTGTGAGGGAAAGGTAGTCTCTCAAGGGTGATCTAGTAGTGTGCCCAAGCAGGTGGAATACCAGGGAGAAAGGTTTCCAATACCTGAGGGAATTAGCTGTGCTGGAGGTAAACCATAAGGATTCAAATAATGAGCAGTCCCCTGTAGATCCAAATGAGGTCCAGTGTACACAATCTATGTGACAGAAGTTTGTACAGAGTGCGACATCACTGTACACCAACTCATTGGCACTGATGTCAGTGAAGGGAGAACAACCAGTGCTTTAGGTGACCAGATGACTCCAGCAATATGAAAGATCATCTCTTTTCCTCCCTACTGACCTCCAGTGTCTCAGCTGTGGAAAGACTGTCCAAGACTGGGCACAGATTTGAAAGACTCGAGCAAGTTAGAGAGGAAGTGCTACATCAGACCTACAAGAGTATAAGGCACTGGTGCAAAATATATCCTGATGCCATCAAGATACGTAGGGGCAGAATCTGTCTGCATTGATTATCCCTGTAAGAACAGTCTGTAATGTTGAATTATATAACATTGGTTGCTGAATGACACTGCCACTGTATGCCACTAACATGGACAATGAATATGGACTGCCCCAGGTACACCAGTCATGAGCCCCTGATGCAACTTGCAACCAACTGACAGCACACCAGCCCTCCTGCCCTGGAAAACATCTGGGATGGAAAGAACACACAGTCATGGACTAAATGAACTCAACAGATGTCTTGGAGGGGTGGTCATTGACTGTGGAAATAATACCCATGCATGTGTCTGGTTATGCTGTATATATATAATACTTACAATAGAGGTATAAATACATAAACATTTATATATTATAAATATATAAATATACATTATAAATATATAAATATACATTATAAATATATAAATATACATTATAAATATATAAATATACATTATAAATATACAAACCCGGTAATATTTATAAATATATGTAATATCTATAACTATATAATATAGATATATGTATAGTTAGAAGGTGTAGGATTTGGACATGACATAAATGGTACAGAATGAGGGATGGATAAACGTCCTGGTAGGACAGAGTTAATTTCAGCAGTAGCCAGGAGAGGGTATGGCTGGACTCGGAGGTTGTCCTGTACCACCTTACATCGTTGCCAGGGATGGGGCAAGGGTTCCTTTCCAGATCAGGATGGCATGGAGGCGGTTGACATGTTGCCGGTTTTTGGGTGGTAAGCATTCATGTGTGAATTGTTCGCCTCTTTTGTACCCTCTGTTATTAACATCATTGCTGTCACTATTCTTTTTCTTATTTCCTTGCTGTTTCCAGTAAAATGTTCTTATCTCACCCCGTGATGTTCACCTTTTATGCCTCCAATTCTCCTCTCCAGCCCACCTCCGTGGGAAGGCGAAGGGGGAGTGAGTGAGTGGTGCATGGTTTGGGGTGTTTCAGTGGGGAATACCATTCCTAAACCATGACAAAAATAAACTGTACAAATTTGTTACCCCCATTTTTAGTTCCCACAAGAGGAGAAATAAAGTTTATAGTATTGGTTGAGATAGTTTAAAAAAAAAAACCTTTTAGAATTATTTATAATTCTATTTCTGTTCTATTCTATTTCTATAAAGCTGTTTCATAAGTGTGTGCTGCACAGTCTTAACAACAATGGATTTTTATTTTGCCTTCTGAAGTGTATTGTGCAGGAAAATGGGGTGGCAGCTGGGAAAGTACTATTGTGTGTCGCAGCTGTCATTTGTTTTTCCTGTAGTCAAGTGCAACTCTAGTGCCTTACTTTAAAATGATATGCGCTTTTTAAAATTTTACTATGCATTGGAACTTAACAGAGAACAAAACTTAGACAGATTTTTCTGTACATTTCCGACAACAAAATAGTCCAGCCAAATAACTAATGAACATACATAATGAAAATCAGATCTGTTTCCCTCACTGTTCTTTCCCTATGTGGTTTTTATTCCTGGCATGTTTATTGGTTTTTGTTACTATTTTTTTTTTTTTTAACTTTTGAATGCTCTTTTATGCTTTAAATGATGCTGAACCAGGAAGAGAACTCAGATGATGTAATTTAGTTTGCTGTAAGTTTCTCCTCTACCCTCAATTTATATGTTTAGCTCCTATTTAATCAGATCATTGGAGCTGAATGTGTAAAAGGATTCTGATTCCTAAGTTCCCTTGAAATTGGTATGAAGTTAAGTACCCAGACACTTCTTTTGTATGTGACTATATATGTCCCAATAGGACTATGCAGTTATTAAGGTTACAGGTATTTTGCTGAAGAACTGGTTTTATTCTTAATGAGAGACACCTATATGACAGGATTATTTTTGAATGTTGAAAGACCTCTCTGTATGGAGTGCTTAATAAGCAGAAAACAGGAAATAGCACAAATTTGAACTCCTGTTCATTCCTGTCTCTTCTCAAGAAGGGTGTCTTTTTTTTTCCTACATTCAGAACTTCAAGTGTGGTAATAGAATTTCTTTTTGATGTAATTTTGCTCTCTCTGGAACTTGCATGCCTTATTTTTCAGGGTAGACAAGCCTATTGTTTCTGGCCAGACTTCATGCTTCAGCAAGGTGGTTATGAATATATATAGCTTGACATGCAAGTTACCCAGCAGATGTTTTGCATCTGTGTTCGGTGTGATATGTCTTTTTTAAACACAAGGCAGCTTCATACCTTGGGTTAGTATTTATGAGTAACAGAGGTTATGATCCAAGGTCAGAAGGATAAATAAGGCTAAGGTAGCCTTGCTTAAGACTGAGGTTCCAGTTTTCTATACTGTTACATTTCTGCAGCACCTCATATGAATATGTTATATCCCAGTGAAGCATTAACACTGACACTTGAAGGAGCTGCTGCACCAAGAATAATTCGTATGTGTCAGGGCTTCTAAAGAGGTGACAAAAGTCTGGCAAGTCGGGACACAGTCTGGACATCTTGTATTCCTGCTGCACAATTTATTCATGGATGCCTGATAACTGAGGCATCCAGGGTGCATTTGGTTGGATCTGTGAGCAGTGCAGACTGTCCCTGTCGTAGGTCCTGTGGATATCTGGCTGCTCTGGCTGCAATGCATCTGGATTACTATTAAGAGAGGTAGGATAGTACAGTGCCTCTGAGATACAGCTTGTTACTCTAAACAGCACATCGTGCTCCATACCGGAATGTAAATATTAGCTGGGTTTAGGATTTGATGGCAGCAGATACTCAAAATCGGGAGTAGGAAAAGCCTAGTTGAGTTGCTTCTTTCCGCCTGTTCTCCATGCATGCATAGGTTGGTTCTTTACAGAAGATGAAGTCAGTATATATGCTCTGAGCTGAGCTACATTTGGGGCAGCGTGTTCCTGTTGTGGTAATGCAAACTAAGTAGCAGAACAAACAGCAGTGCTATAACAGAATAGAAGAAGAAAAATCTGTCCCTCCTTCAGTGTTGTCCCCAGACAAAGTTGCAGAAAGGGTGTTTTGCTCCTTCAGTACTACTTAAAATGTGACTAGTGCAAAACAATACCATTGTCCACGTGTCAACATTTAACTGTGAATTTTACAGGATAGCTTTTCCAAGCCTAGAGCATGTCTTTCTTCCTCCCAAAGGAAAACGATGCCTAGATCTGAGCAAGCATCCGGAATCAGAAACAGTAAAACCACATTAGTAGTTTGTAGCATGAGGACTGAAGAGACGTGTGCTCCATATTTTCTGGAAGAAATGTATCAAACTTGAGATATGGCCACTGTAGACTGTTATTTGGCTGTAAAGAGCAAATAACTCTTGTTATTGTGTGGTCACAGCACACAGTAACACACAGCACACAGTACATTTCTTCTGTCTGTACTTTCTTGTGTACCTTTCATCTTGACAATGCTGGTATCAGTGCATTGAAAGAAAACCCAGGCAGTTCTTGGTTCCTGCATCAGTAGAAGGCAAGTTTCTTCCCAGGAAGCCAGGTGAACAGACTGGGCTGCGTAAGGAAGAACACGTGTTGCCACATCTTACTGCACGGCTGTGTTGGCTCTGCAGATGAGTATGCAGCATGTCACTGCCACACTGCAAAATAGCAGAGGTCAGACCTGGTTTTAATTAATGTGCCATTTTTTTGTGGCAGCTTGCAGTAAAAGTGAAGGTTATTAATGCAAGGCTGGACTCTAGACAGAGTTATGGAACTCGTTATCCTGATAAATGATCACCAACAGAGTTTTAAGTTGTAACCTGGAGAGAGCTTTCAGCGTTGTTGGTAAGCAAGGGGGAAAAAAAGGACATGTTTATTCAGTGTGTTTTGCCAGAAAGCTAGATCTAAATTTCTCTTTTGAAACATTTGCCTTAAGCCTAGATATTTCTTTAGACGAAACTAGCTGCACAGCTTTCTGCTCGAGAGAATGAGAGGTAGTCTCCTTGTCCTTTCCAAAGTTTTCCACGCAAAAAATATAATTGTTCTATTTCTTTGATGTTGATTTACCGCATTCATAATGTAGTGGTAAAGCATACACTTCAGTCACATGAATACTGACATAAATCTATGGTGATTTGTGCCAGCTGAAGAACCTGTGGCACTATGTCCTTTGATGGTATATGCAGTTTCTTGTTGACTATTTTTAGGTATTCACTGATACTTAGTATGTGGATAAGACTACTTTTTTCTATTGCCTTTCTGAGCCACATCCACATTTTTCTTTCTTATCTTCCCCTATTTTCACAACAGGATGTAAATTCTCTAAATGATTGTATTTGCAGATAGCAAGCTATGTGAACAAATTTGCCTCAGACATCTCTATCTTGCAACGGTCGCTAGCAATCCTGGAATCGATGGTGCTCAATAGCCATGACCTGTACCAGAAGGTAGCACAAGAGATCACAATTGGGCAGCTAATCCCACATCTACAAGGGTGAGTGTATTCAGCTGCCACTTGATATGGTGGATTAATTCCCGCCCCCCCCCCCCCCCAGATGAGCACAGCATTTGGAAAAAACAGTGGTACAAAGACTGGCAACCTCTTCTATGATTTCTGTGGCCACTATAAGTGACTGGATAACTGGAAACCAGCTTTCTGGAGTTGCTTGGTCATTGGGAGGTTTTTCTGGGTGTTTAATTTTTTTTTTTTTCAATGGGTAGTTGGAAGTAGGGAATAAAGAGGAGAGCACTCTACTGTAATAAAATACTTAATGCCATCAGCATGCAGATGGGGTTGGTTTGCTTGTCTGTCTCTGGGAAGCGTGTAAGACAAAAATTGTTCAACTTTTGCTGAAGGTATATTTGAAAAGGGAGGGTCTTTTTCTTAAATAGTAATGTGCAGTGGTTAAATGGATGGAAACTGCTTCTTGCAGCATAGCCTAATGTACTGTGCATAGTGTATAGTTATGCTTGTCTCCCAGCTGGGACATTTCTAACTCGCCTGAAAAGCTTTAAATACCAGCAGGTTCATCTCCAGAACCCTTTAAGGGAAGATTCCTCTTCCTACCTCTAGATACTGTGATTCTGGCAGAAGTTGATTGTTGGTCTCCTACTGTGGAGGGTCAGTGGCGGTTCAACAGGGTGGTTCGTTCCACCTTCTTTGAATGCTGAGTCTCCCTCTGGGGCATCTTGTCTCATTAATAAAGACAACCTGGTCACGACCAACTTTGATTACCTGACTTGCATGGTTAACATGAATTGCAAGTAGTTCCTCCAATTCTACCTGCAGCTGGACAATCAGTGTCTGCAACTCACACGCATTCATGTTCTTCTCTCATGTTTATAACATTGTTCCAAACAGGACAGACCAAGAAATCCAAACGTATACCATTGCGGTCATAAATGCACTCTTCCTCAAAGCACCAGATGACAAGAGGCAGGTAAGTTGTTGGGTTTTGTGTAGCTTTGTATCTGTAGGGAAGTAAATGTTTCATATTCTTATCAGCAGTTGTCTCAGTCACACTTTCCTTGCAGTTAATTCAGACTGAAACGTGATCAGTTATTTCGCGCTGGTATGTCGTTCATTTTAATGGAGCTACCTCCATCTTGCACCAGTATTAGTAGGGATTAAGCATTCTTCCATGCTTTTGTAGTTCCCTGTAACCTCATTTGAACCATACTGACTGTGGCTGGCTGTAGTATTTACTGTACTGAACTCTTTGCCAGCACAGCTTGTAAAACCAGGCTATTTTTTGGTAGAATGTTTTTTCCCCCAGATTTTTTATTTAAAAGTGTGTTCCTTTTGAAAACAGAAATATCTTGCCACGTAAGCATTTCATGACTTTGAGAGTGTGCTATTTTAAGTTAGCTTTAGTGCCAGATATCAGAAATCTCGAAAAGAAAGATTGCTAGTTGCTGTTAAATGAGGATGCAATGTGAAGTGTTATGAAATAGTGAAGTTCTATCCATGTTTATAAAGCTGTTAGCCTGTGTCAAAACAGATTTAGTCATTTATTTCTTTAACATTTCTGTCACCAAAGGAACAGCGATGATAATTCTTATAGTGACATACTGTTACTGCCTAGAACAAGTTCACTGAGAGTTGCTGATCAGTTCTGACAAGGACTTTCCTGAGATTTATTTACATTTTTAAATGCTGGAGCCTGTTTAAGCAATCATCAAAGCCCTTATGAGTTTTATTTTTTTCTTTTTTTTTTTCCTTAAAAGTATTTTTAACATTGTGAAAAGGGAAAGTAAACCCGCGGTTTAGGAAAAAAAAAAAAAAAAAGGAAGGTGCTTCCCCTCCTCTTTTTTTTCCCTTCTTTCTCCAGTACAGGCTTCAGTGATTAAGGGAAGAAGACACCTAATAAACAAAAATTGGAGTAAAACTTTTCTTTCAATTTTAGCATAAACTTGTGATAGATGCTTGTAAGAAAACCAAATCATCATCATAAGACAATGATCTGTTTGGCTTGAGGGTTAGTAGCTCTGACACTTGCAGAAAATTCTCTTCAGCCTTTAATAACTTATAATAAGTAGTGAGAATCTGTTAGGTTTCTTTTTGCATCTATCTTGTGGTTAATTAGTAAACCATATAACGAAGAAGGTAGGTGTCCATTGGCTTCAAGATAGTGTTAACTGATGGCATTTATTGAATTCTGTCTTCTAAGACAACGAGCTGAGGTGGTGCAGTCTCACGGAATTGTCTGATGACAGGCACTCAGAAGTTAATGTTCAGTACTCACCACTAACATAGTAGTGAGTTAGAAGAGAGAAACTCTTATAACTCCAGGAACCTTGGCACCCTCTCTGCGGCTGTCTTACAGGGAGTGGCATGATGTGGATGACTGCACTGCAATTAAGTAAAAGGTCTAAATTGGCACTGCTATAAGAATTCTTTACTCTTTTTATTTATTTATTTATTTATTTTAATTTCCCCCCTCTCTTTCTGTAATGCAAAAAGCCAAAGGTTTCAAGGTTGGGCTTTTTTCTTTTTCTTTAATGAGGACTCCCTGGTATCCTTTGCTTCTTCTGCCACTGTCAAGGACCAAATCATCTAGGAAAACTTAGGTTATTTAAAAAAAAAAACAAACAACAACAAAACAACCCAACAAAAAAGGTCTATCAGAAAAGAGATGGGAGTTTGAGTACTGAAATGATACTATGTATATTTGAAACACTTTTTTGGCAATTATCTGTGTTTTTGCAGAGACATGTTGTTATGGAAAATGAGATGGCAAATTTTGTCAGATATTTCTTCTCATCTCTTAGTGCAATACTTATATTAGAAGAGGCAGCTCATTAGCTGCTAATGACTACATAGCCTTTTTGGAGACAAAGTTAATTATGATGCAGTAATTGGCTTTGTGAATGCTTGTTGTTCCTATCAGTTTTTAGTCCAGTGACAAAGAACAATATCTCAATAACAGCTTTTTAAATTACAGGTATAAGAAAAAAATGACAATTTGATAATCCTCTCCAAGAAGTAAAATAAAGTAATTCCCTTTTCTTATTTCTTTGCCTTGAATGCAGAAAAGACTATCTCCTATTCTTTACCTGTTCGTCTTTTGGCAGTGGGTATATAGTTTGACAAAACCAGCAAGTCTGTTCCACGTAATGCGAAGTATATTATGTGTCTGGCACTCCCCCTGCAGCCCAGTTTTGCATTTCCAAAAGAGATGGAACCATCTGTGTCATCCATGCCTCTGCTGTTACATGCAATTGAAACTTGCTTAGCTTAAAATCTAAAGCTGAGTTTCCCTTCAGTCCCTTTTTTCTTCTTTATCTCACCCGTGTTCTGTTGCAGCACTGTTTGTCTGTTACAAACAAAACAGTTCAACACCTACCTGTGGCTGCCTCCCATCTCACAACTTGAATTATTTTCTTTTTGCAAGCAAATTCTCACCCTAACACTTGCCTTATTTACACTGTTTCTGCAGGCATGTTTCAGCAATCCAGTTCTTCCTCTGTTTTATGTATCAGCCTTAGTCTTCCAATTTTCTAGTCTCTTTTTTGTTATGTAAAAGTAACCAGTATGTACACTAGATTACTCTTCAGGTCTCACAAAGTTCAGCAGGAATTTTTTTTTTAAAATTTATTTCTCCTGAACATGAACAATATTTTTTATATGGTGCCAACTGCACAGAATCACAGTGCATCCTAAGAATTTCCTTAAGCATGTGTAAGCATTGATTTCAGACAGGTCCAGAAAGAGAAATTAATTTAAAGCAAAATTCCATAGACCAATGTCAACATTGCTACTAAAATACAGGGGAGAAGTGTTTTTTGTTATAATGAAATAGTACTGAGTTGTAGGCTGATTTATTAAGTGAAAGTTAGAGCATTTAACTTTTAAACAGCCAAAATATTATTTTAAATAAGCATGTGGTTTGACATCTTGTTTTAAAATCCTGGCTGACTTCTAATCCATGCTTCTTTCTGTATTGTTTGTGGGGAAAGACTGTGCTTGAACAAGGGTGTTAAATACTCTGTTGAACCCACGGAGGTCTCTTCTGAAGTCTTTCACTGCTGGTTTTGGATCATCGAAGTCCTCAGCTTGTGTCATACTTTTAACTTTTTTTGTCCCGTGTCTCATAGTAGAGTAATCTGAGTTTAGGATGACCCAAAAAAGGTATACAGGCTGATGACTAATAACTGTAATTTATAAATAACACTACAGAAACATAAGACCTTTGCAAGTCAGTGTGTGCTTCTGGGTATGTATGACACTAAAATATCTGCTTCTGGCTAATTTTTTAATTTTTATCTTTTTTTACTAAATCAGGAAATGGCAAACATTTTGGCACAAAAGCAACTTCGTTCCATCATCTTAACTGTAAGTATACGGTTCTCAAAGTTACTGATTACTAGAAGAGAGAAAAGGTGACTCAAGTTTTGGTGTTCATAGCTGTAGCACAGAAGATAAAAGTTCGGTTGTTGAGTGGGTTCCAAACTACTTTTTAGAAAAGTTCTTTTCCCTTTCAATTAAATTGTGATTTCTTCATGAAAATATAATACTGAATACCTTGACATTTTTTGGTTCTGTTGATTATTCTGTCTCGATATAAAGTTGCACACAATTTACAGTGGCTTGCACAAAAGAAGCAGGAAGTAGAATTAATGAATATAATATAGAAGACCTGCACCTGCTATCAGTAGAAAATCGGAGGGATTTTGCCTTTGACCTTAGAATAGATTACATCTTCAAGGGAATGAGGGAAAGTGCACTTTCTCGGTGTACAACAGACCAAACAACAAACAGCCCCTCACACCTTCTCATTCACTGTCATAATTTCAATGATGTGTACAAACCACCCCGAATTTATTTCAGAAGGAATGGTTTTAACACTGTTTGAGTTCATAGGGAATTTGTAATAATCACATGGAGAATATCCTTAGGTGTTTGTTTATTGTCATAAAATGCTCCAGTGCCTTTTGGCAGCCAGATTCCTTTTTTCTCCGGAACTGTCAATTGATGTATCCATCTTCTACTTGATAACTCTTTTCTTATGTACTTTGTTCTGTTTAGTGACCTGGGTCTGTTTCCCGTTTAGAACAACTTGGTGTTTTTGGCACACCAGGGATTTTTAAATAGTCCGTCAGTTTTGTGTCTGCCTTCTGAATGGGATAATTCTGCACCTATGGGGCATTGTATGCTAATATATTTCTAAGCAGTTTTCTCGTACCGAATGGAGCTGTGTGGGAGAGGCAGGATTGTGGTGTGATGTTGACTCCCTGTTGAGCCCTGTTAAATCACTGTATTCTCTGTCTCTGTTTGCAGCCAGAATATTTTTCTGCTCAGACAACTACTCTATTAAATATGTTCTTAATATACTCTCTTTAAAAAAAAAAAAATTAAAAAAAAAATACAGGGCTCCAACACTCTTGGAATGGAAATCATTTTTCTTTGAAGTGACTTCTCAGCACTGGCTTTTTTTTTTAGTGCCGCTTCTCAGTATATGCGCAGACCCTTTTCTAGTGTAAAGTCTTGTCCTTTAAAGTTGCTTATACAGAATGTAAATCAGTAGTGCTAGTTCTGGTTTGATTATCTGTGGGGTTTTTTGATGTTTGTTTTTGGTTTGGGGTTTTTGTTTGTTTGGTTGGGTTTTTTGTTTGTTTGTGGGGTTTTTTGTTTGATGGTTTGGTTTGATTTTTTCTTTTCTGGACCATATATTGCATAGCAAACACATACTGAGAGAAATGCAAACACCTGACTGCACCCAATGCAATTTTCTTATAAAATGATATTCACCAAAGTCCCTCTTTCTTTGCAGCATGTTATCAGGGCACAGAGGGCCATCAATAATGAAATGGCACACCAGCTTTATGTTCTGCAAGTACTTACCTTTAATCTTCTGGAAGACAGAATGATGACAAAAATGGATCCACAAGATCAGGTAAGCATCTGGCATGATCTAGTCTTAGCAGGAAGCAGACAACTGTTCATTGATGTACCCAAAGCTCTTTATGAAGGAAAAAAACACTTCTAGGAACACTTACATCAGTCATTCATTTTCTCTCGCTGTGATGTTGGGTTATGTTTTTTCGTTGTGAGAAGGTGTACTGGCTATTGCATTCATTGTGCAAAAGGAGAACAAAATGACCAGGCTATTCTCCTTGGCACGTTTTTCCAGTTTTGTGAGAATACAATTTTGTCTCTTCCTGAGCAGAAACTCTGAGCTCCAGTACAGTATTTAGTTCCTTTGTGTACTTCTCAGAAGCAAGAGAGATGTATGGTCCTTCCGAAAAGTACTTGCGTAGAACTAAATTGAATGTTTAAATGAAAACTATCTGGCATGCTAGATTTGAAGTTAATTTTGTATAACAATAAACCTTGTTTTTCATACTGGGAACCTATATGGTACTTGTTCATTAGTTTATTGCTTCTGTGTCCAAACACCAGCTTTAATATAGTTCACTGTACAAAAAGAGACGCTTAATCCCGTAAGAGATTCTAGAGATTTAAATATAGAGTCAATGAGCCATATGGAAGATGGCTTAGTTTTGTGGCCTTTTTTAGGCCCTGTACAAGGAGAGGAACATGATTTTGTTTTTAAGAGGAAGTTGTGTTAAGAGTTGCTGATAATTTGGAGAAGAGAAGGTGGGACAGCTAGATAGTTTTAACCTGAGTGACATCATGCTGTAGGTTTTTATCTTTCCTGTTTCTTAAGTTCAAGGCAGGAAAGTTTGACTCTTGGGAATGTTCATGCAGTCAACTAGCACATATCTGCATAGAGAGGGACTAACACAGTGTTATTAGTATTATGACAGGCTTGTTATCACCATCTTGAGACAATTGTAGCGATGTGTAAGTGCAGCAATTCCTATCTTGCCCATTTCTGTGGTAGAAAAAGTGGACTCAAAAATGGAGTTAAAAAAATGAATTCAGAGTGCTGAGTCATTTTGATTTAATCCAGCAAGGTGTTTAAGTACCAGCTTCATTACCAGCTTAATTTGAAATTTGTATAATCTTTTGGCTTCTGTGGTTAAAATTAACTGTGTGGTTGGACCTTGATAATGTGGGTCCTGCTTCTGGAAGTCAACACTTGGGCCCCTGCATGTGAATCTCATGAATGTGATGACTTTTGAAAATTGGAACTGCAAGGTCATTCTTGCTGCCTGTCTTTCCAAGTACAAAGTAAGGAATTTAAACAAGAAAGGTTGGGCAGTGGAGGGAATACAGTGTTTTGAAACACCTTTTGTGGTATTATTTATTAAATTGAAAGTGAAGTTATTTAACCAATTTTTTTTAACCTTGCTTTGACATAGGCTCAACGGGATATCATATTCGAACTCCGAAGAATTGCATTTGATGCAGAGTCTGAACCTAACAACAGTAGTGGCAGTATGGAGAAACGCAAGTCTATGTATACTCGAGACTATAAAAAACTTGGATTTATTGTGAGTATTTTTTGGTGGTGGTCCACTGAAAGTGGGTGAGGGTGTCCATTATAGTACATGTTTTCATCAGTCACTTCTCTTACTTGGTCTTCTCTCTATTTCCTAAAAGGGAATAGCTTTTCCCCCCCATCCCCAGAAATCCTGTTAACCTCGATTTACAGCTTTAGCAGAAGCTAGGGTGATGCAATGAGTGGCTATAAACTCATTAGAATGGATAGGCAAGGAAGGTGAAGCAGTGGGATAGTCCTTTATGTTAGGGAGTGTTTTGACTGTCTAGATCTTAATGATGGTGATGAAAGGGTTGACTGTTTATGAATAAGGACTAGGGGGAAGGCCAAGAAGGCAGATGTTGCGGTAGGAGTCTGTTACAGACCACCAACCAGGATGAAGAGGCAGGCAAAATATTCCATAAGCATGTGGGAGAAGTCTTGGGATCTCTAATCCTCGTTCTCATGGGGGACTTCAAACTTGCCAGCTGTCAGCTAGAAATGTGATACAGTGGAGAGGAAACAGAGTAAGGAGGTTCCTGAAGTGTGTGGAAGATAACCGAGGCCAACTGTATGAGGTTAAACAAGGTGAAGTGCTGGGTCTTGCAACCCCATGACACACTCCAGGCTTGGGGAAGAGTATTTGGAAAGCTGCTCAGAGGAAAAGAACCCAGTGGTGTTGGTCAACAGGTGGCTGAATACAAGCCAGCCATGTGCCCAGGTGGCCAAGAAGGCCAGTGGCTTCCTGGCTTGTACCAGAACAGTGTGCCTTGCAGGACCAGGGCAGTGACCTGCACTGGTGAGGCTACACCTCACCTGAAGCTATGTTTACTTGTGAGCCCCTCACTGTAAGAAAGGTATTCTGGTGCTGGAGCGAGTCCAGAGAAGGACAGTGAAACTGGTGAAGGGTCTGGAGCACAAATCTGTGGAGGAGTGTCTGAGGAAGATGGTGCTGTTTAGCTTGGAGAAACGGAGACCCAGAGGAGACCTTATCTCTCTCCACACCACCTGAAGGGAGGTGGTAGCAAGGTGGGGTGTCAGCGTCTTCTCCCAAGTAACAAGCAACATGGCAAGAGAGGTTTGGATTGGATATTACTTAAATTTCTTCACTGAAGGGCTTGTCGAGCATTGAAACAGGCTGCTCAGGGAAGTGCTTGAGTCACCAGCCCTGGAGGTGTTTAAAAGGCACATAGATAAGGCACTTAGGGATGTGGTTTAGCAGTGATCATGGCACAGCTGGACTCAATGATCCTAGAGGTCTTTTCCTCCTAAACAACTCTGATTTGAGTTGGAAGAAATAACTACCTGAGGTTGAAGCATGTAGTTTTGAATGACATGTCATAATTAAAATCTAACTTTTAATGATATCTTTGATAAACAAGCATTGCCTGATGGATCTATTTCAGCCCTGTAAAGTCATCATAGTCTGTTAATAATAATATGGATTGGTGAGCACAATAAATCTGAGATAGGTCTCAATGGTATTCACTTGTAGGGCCTTGGGTTTTGTTTGCTTGAAGTCCTTCCATCTGTGAATAGGTGATGCAGAATCTCTTACCCTGACTTAATCAGATGAATTGGAGTTCTAGTCTTGCGTGAAACTGTGTTCGGGAACAAGGCATGATCTGGCTAAACTGTTGCATACTATATATTGATAAATTCTGTGTATTTTCCCCTTCTGGAAACAGAGCATGCATATGCACACTGCCATCAGTATCTTGATTTATTGCTTGCTCTAGGTTAGTATGCAGTTTTTCTTTCTCCTTAGGTAAAATGTTATGCTTCATATCTTACGTGGTTCCTTACTGTGCTGTTGGCCTGGCAAATATACAGTGAATACAGTAGAGTAGCTGCAGTTTTCAGCACTGTTGCTGCAAGCTGAATTTCACTGTGCAGTTTGAATGCTCTGCTCAGCTCTGTGGTGTAGGGCTCAGTTCTCCCAAAACCACAAGGGAACTGGGTAGAGGCTTTCTGGGTGCTGATAATTGTTTTCGTTACTGATGAGTATGGAAAAGTTAGTGCTGGATCAATGCTGTTGTTACTTGTAAGGAGTCATAAATAAATAGATGGGGAGGGAGGATCTTGGCATTTTGGGGCTGTAAGCCTCATCGCAAAACTAGTGCTTTGAGAAGCTTTTGAAGCTCAGTGTGGGTTTTTTTTTGTTGTTATCTATTAATCTAAGTTCCTATCTATTGTCTAAGTTCCTATGTGATAGAAGACCATTGCTGTCCCAGCTTCTGAGACTGTCAGTTCCTATGGGGAGATGAGCAGAGGACTTTGTGCCCTCAAGGCTAAAACTAAAAGAAAATGCAGGCCCTGGTTTAGAGATGGGTATAGAGCCCCCAGCTTGTGGTAGATGAGAGCAGAGCTGGGGGCCACTGTCATAGGAGAAGGAAAAGTAGCTGGTGGCAAAGAAGAAAATGGTGACACAGAGGGAATAATGGGGTACGCTGAAGTCATGGTGAAGTTGTACGTACAGAGATTGCAGCACATGGAAGAATCAAGGAGAGAAGTTTAAAACAACTGTTCTCTACTTCAGACTGCTCAGTGCAGTTTTATGAGATACTGAAAACTCAGCTCTGAAAATCTGATCTTGCTTTCTGAAAACTGGAGCTAGAAAACTGAATATATAACAAAATACCCAACAGAATTTGAACTGGTACTCACACACAGATCTGAATTTCAATTCTATTTTTTCTTCTGCTTAACAAGAACTAAGTATCACTGGTTTTAAATTCTGGCACTAGTTTTTCCAATGGTTTTGTTTGTTCCACGGGACATATTTTGGTTCTTCAGAGCTGAGATAATTCACAACAACACATTTTAGTTGATAGGGTTGTTAGGAAAACACTTGGTGTGAATCAAAATGTGTTAGTCTTGTCTGAGTTTGCAGGAACTCTTTTGCTGTGCCTGTGCAGCAGAGACTCATTCATTATCTTCATTACTCTCATTTGGGCTGTTCATTGGGAAGCCTACTGAAAACACCCTGGCAGTTGTCAAGGGTAACTGCAGCACTGTTTACTATTTAATTATGATGGCCTTTCACAAGGGAATGGGGAGCAAAGTTTAGGAGGGAATGGAACTGGGATTAAAGCAATGAAGAGAATGTGGGGAGGCGTAATGGGAGATAAGAAATATGTGAAAGTAAGCCGTGAAAGGAGCACCACAAGAATCCTAATGGAAGGCAGGTTATCCTACTGACAGTGTGATGAGGCAATGTACAAATAATAAAAATGTCAGTGGCGAACTGCAAGGAGAGTTATTCTACTCTTGTACAGAAGTTTTACCTTGAGCTAAGAGTCCAGGTGACACCGCATGTACACTTTTATGTCAGGTGAAGAGGAGATATGACCTCCCTCACAGGGCTAGGGAGGGAAGCAGCAGCTGTTGTGAAGTCTGACTGGCTATCCCCAGCCTCTCACATGGGCAGTGCTCTGACTGGACTCTTGGCTGCCTTCACCCCATCTGCTTCTTTTCACTAAAGTTTCTTCGGCGCTTTCGTAAGTTGCAGGTAAAGGGTTGCGTTAGCAAACTGATATATAATCTGAATAGTGGGAGGTTTGTCTTCCCCCTGTTCTGGCCATGTGGCACAAGAAACCTGCCGAAGAGGAGGCTGACTTTGAATGCTGTCTTCATTCCACTGGTTCTGATGGTCAGGAAGGTAATTTCTTGAACTGATTAAACATTCAGTCCAAAGGAGAGAACAAAAAGGCATTAAGTTGTTCCTGGACTGCTTGTTCTCTTTCTGTATGGGAAATGCAAGAATCCTGTTTATTTTTCTCAGCCACATCAAAAAGTCTTGCCCCAGTACAAATATAATGTCCACAAGAGGCGAAGTCCAGACATGGTTTCAGAAGTTTGCAATATAATTTGTAAAACTGCATAGTTAGAGACCTACGTTCAGTTAAAGCAACCACAAGACCTTTCCAAATGGTTGTGATAAACTGTTTATTATGGGCAAAGAGAATTTCAGAGGAGACAGTCTTGAGGAGATGTATTAAAATAAATACAACTAAAATACCCAATTAGGAGATCTAAGTTATGTTCCACCCTATTGAATTATTTATTATTTTCTGAGTCAATTGCAAATAAAATACCTTGAATGCTCCCCCTCGCATTTGAGTAAACTTAATTCCCATATTCGAGGTAGGTAATGGTTACTAAAAATTTATAATCCTGTATATTTTCATCATCATTTTTTAAACACCACTACTGTCATTGAAAAGTTGTAGCAAATGTGTTTGTTTAGAGGCAGCTGTGAACAAATTCTCAGGAGCTTAAGTAACTTAACATGTTGGCCCGGGGGGCG
>JAWMRA010000078.1:46696477-46734504 GCA_035584735.1 Pseudotriccus pelzelni | reverse complement strand
TTAAGTAACTTAAAATTTTGGACACCCCCCCCCCCCCCCTAATTATCATCCTAGAACAGGTTTTCTCAAATTTTTGGTGTGTAGAGCTTCTGGGTTTTTATTTGTTTGCTTTGTTTGAATTTTCTTCAGTTAAATATAGGTGGTTTGTATAAATGCAAAAAGGCAACATGGACAGTGATTTTATAATTCTGCTGTGCCACATTTCTATTAATGTAGAAAAATGAATGGTGGTTTAATGAAGGAGATATGAAATCAGTAAGGAATCATCTGATAAAAGATGACAATGAAAAGGGAAATAGAGAATAGTGAGGCTTTCTTCAAGAGGAAGGCATGGGCCTGACTTTCAAAATGTTAGTAGTGGGGACACAAGAGAATAACCATATGCAGATGAAGTCTTCCAATGAGACAAACAGGGGAAGCATTGGTGAAAGAATCACCATGTAATTCACAAATTAGATGAATTTTTGGATTATAGAGACAGAAATGTAATTTTATTCAGTGGTACAAAGAGATAGGGTGTTCATTTAGGACCCCTGGCAAGAATTTCACCTTTGGGCAAGTATTTTTTCTGTAGCAAAAGATAAGAGAGATTGTGCAACATAGCCACAAAAAAGTCAAATGTTAAGCTAGGTATGTGCGGAAAGATATTTTTTAAGCACATAAACTGTTAAGGCCATTTTCTGCGTTTCTCAGACATCATATAGAACACTATATAATTGCAGTAAACTATACAGTGACTCCTGGAGTGACTGAATGCGAGATGTGTGCAGAGGGTGAGGCTTGTGCAGTGATGAGGGAGATGTCTTACAAGAGTTATTAACAAAAGTTGCTTTGTCAATCAGGCTGAATGATGTGGAAATCCTAAGTGTAAAAGTGCTGAGAGGGAGGAAACTGTATGTAAGCTAAAAGGCAGTGATGGCAATCCATTTATGGGAAAGATTTTTAATTGGAACGATGGGGACGAAAGTAGCTACTAGTTTAAAGATGGAGCTTGATCCTTTATGAGAAAGTTTGTGTAATATGTTTCACAATGGTGCATCCAGGAAGCAAACGCAAGAGTACTATATGAGAAAAACCCCAACAAACACAGTTGCTTAGAGAAGACTGAAAGGAGACATGAGTAATTAGATAGATGACTTAAATAAGCCACATAGCTGATTTGTTAGACACTGCAAAAACTTTCTAATATGGGGAGAAGCAGCACCAGAATAGATAATTTGGAGAATTTGTCTTGTAGAGATCTCTGGAAAGAAACTTCAAAAATAGTTGAGAATAGCCAAAGCGTGCCTTAGGCAGAATGTAGACCCGACTTGCTTCTGAGATTTCTTCCAGACTTGTACCTTTTTTTTTCTTCATGTCCCAGATGAGCAGCTACTTTGTTTTATCTTTTGATCATCTTCAAAAATCCCTTGTGTTAAAACACAATATCCAAGTAACGCCCTGAAGATAAGACCTATACTGTGGTGCTTCTCATTGTCTCTTGGAATAGTTCATTAGCTGAAGCCTAGGGATAGTGTTGCCCATTTAGAGATGAAGGGAATATTTTCCCCTCTCTTTTATTTTCTGGCTAAAGGAATATGCTCTCAGGACTTTATTTTTTGGAACACCCACTGCTTTTCTCAGTGCATGGGTTTTGTTAGACCAGTACAAATGCTACTGTCTGCAGAGCTGAGTGTATCAAATCAGGTATTTGGAAAATGAAGAGCATAGAGTTAGTTACTGTCTTGTACATCACCTGTCCTGCAGTCTCTCTTAAAGTCTCCTTGTCTTTAGGCATAGCTTTCTCACCAGGCCAGATCTGTTGGTGACTTGACTGAGTGTTTTGGCCTGAAGTTTAGGTTATCTCTGTTCCACCAGCAAATGGGAAGTAGCTGTTCAAGACGCTACCGTTTCAAGCATGACCTATTTATGTGTCAGACTGTAGTGAGCTAGGGGATTTTCCTCCAGGAAAGGTGAAGCTTGGTCATTCACTATGTAGAATGGAGAGTCCTTAGATTGCTGTGGCCAAGAATAACTTTAAGACAAAGACAGGAGCTGCCTGGATAGCTGCCCAGCATGATTTATTCCCCTTGCATACATTCGGCTTCTTCCTGTGCATTTTCTCCTGGACCTGTCTCAAATGGAAACCGTTCTCAGGCTGTCTTCTGTATGACAGAATATTTATCCTTTAACATTAAAATCATTGTGCATAGTAACTTCCTTCAGGTCTTGATATATTCCCCAGAAAATGTCCCTTCTGTCTGCGGGAAGGAGGAGGTTATCTGGGAAATTATTTGCAACAGTGTAATTAGTGCCTTGTAATGACTGCAGCAAATGCTGACATACTCCAGCCTTTGATTGCTGTCCTCTTCCACCTATCTAGTAGACCTCAGGTGTGTGTAATTTCCTCATGCTCATTTAGAAGCTTCTTGTTATTGTCTCTCTCCCTCATTTTCATGTCATGCTCCATCTATGTTCCCACGCATGCCCCAGGATTTGAGTGAAGGATTAAAGTTAAGCTTTGGAAAAGTGTGGGGAGAAAGTGTTGTTTTCATGTTTGTTTTTTACTGTGCAAATCTATTTGGATTGGCAGTGAATTGAATTGACTTCATTCAAGTACAGTCTGTTTTGCCCATGATGGTAAACAGATTGGTAAACAGTCTTCCTGTCCTTATCTCGAACCACAAATTTTTCCATCCTTTTTCTCCCCTTGCTCTGTTGAGGGAGGGGAGGACGTGAGCAGTTGTGTGTGTGTGTGTAGTTGCTGGCCAAGGTTGACACACCACACCCCCTTTCTGTTATTTTGCTATTTCTTTAGGCTGCTTCTGGGCTTACTCACTGAGCCTTGGTACCCTGGAGGTTCTCCGTTTTCTGTATTCTATTGACTCTCTTTGCTGTGTTATCTCGCTTTGCTTTTCAACTCCTTAGCTCCTCTGGCTTTTTTCTCTCCATTTCTTTCCCCAGTCTTTGGTTTTCATTTCCCAATCTCCTTGGGCTCTTTATTCCATACTGACCTCCATTTGAATCCATCTCTTTCCAGCATGTCTGATCACCAATCCCTATTACTTCATTCATTCAGCATCCCTGAATTTCATCTTTTTTCATTCTCACTCTCTCCTTGCGATGTGGTTCTCCTCGGGGTTTTCCCTTGTCTCCTTCTCTCCACCTCCTCCTCCTCCTCCTCTGCTTGTTCCTCCATCAGTGCAAAGCCTGCTCAGTCGGCTGGTTCTCATTTCCATCGCTAGCACTGAAATTAGTCAGGACTTTCTAAAGACAATCAACAATTTGCATTTTTTGTATTTTCAGAAATGGGTGGACTAGTTTTAGCTACATGGGCCAAATATTAATATTTGCCTCAGTGTGAAGAATTTCAGTTGCCTGATAAGTACAGTTCAAAACATTAAAAACTGGGAACAGCATCTAGTAATGGGAAATGTTGGGCAATGGCAATAATAGTCAGCACTACTAACCCCACCTCTTAAATCATCTATAGACAAAATGCTCTCCTTTTCATTTTTTAACATAATGTTGTGGGATTGTGACTGGCAAACATAAATGAAATTTTTTTTTTTTAAAGATATGATGTTACTTGTTTATTATTCTGGGCTGTGAAATTAATTGCATCATAGTTTTGAAGAATTTAACTTAAACTGTCAATTTGTTGTAACCTACTTTTAGCAATAAATTATTTGACCACAGATTTGAGTCAGAGGTTTCCTGAGGATGGCTTGTGTGTATGAAAAGGAAGTTCTGATTTGCGTTGATAGAAAGACATCAATACTGAGGTTTCTGTGTAAAAATAATTCATCCTTTATTATTGACTGATGGAAAGTAAAGAGAGTGAAGTCATGCAGTGAAAGGGCAGTGCACAACTCTAAGTAGTTTGCATGGTGTGGATTAGTGGTAGTCAATTAAGCAGTAGATTGAGTAAAGCTTTAAAAAGTAAAAATGGAGCAAGAACAGAATAGGATTGGGATGCCAAGCCCTGTAGGAATATGAACAGTCCTTCCATTCTATGGAGTTAGTAATGTCAGCTAGATCTCTGAAGCCCTTTTGTTCCAGCTGGTCATCTGGATTAATGGTAGCAGTCTGCCAGGCTAGAGAGGATCAAACTTTCCCAGGAGGGAGGGTGAGAGAGATATGGACAAAGCAGACCCTGGGTGATGCATTTACTTAGCTATTCTTGTTGAAGATCTGAGGATGGTCGTCCTTTTTCTCCCTAAAAACTGAAGACCTGACTGTTTGAAGTCTTACAACATTGTAAGTTGTAGGACTGGGAAAGCCCTGAACAGGAAGCTGAAGTTCTGTGATTTGAGACTGACATCTGGAACTGGTGTTAAATGCTGAAAAACTCATCACAAAGGTCATGAATAGTCATTTTCAGTTATTTGGCTCACAACTCCCTGTTGTTTCCTCCAGCTGGTTGATATTCTGCAATGACCACAGGTTTTTATCCTTTGGGAAAGCTTTTCAACTAATAAGAAGTATTGCTTTCTTACATTCAGATTCTCTTGTTGGCTTTGACAGTGGCAGAGGAACATCTTTAGAATAATACTGTGTATGTGCTAATCTAGATCTGGTCCTTTTTTAATTTTAAATTTATAAGGTTTAATAGTTGGCTTAATGGTAGAACAGCATAGATGACAGATTGTCTGTACTACTGAAAGCTATTAGTAGTTTTCCATCCTCCACTTTCTACTCCTACAACCCTCTCTTTTGCTATCTACTATTTCAAAAGTTGTGAAATCAGTTGTTGCTAGGGTAAAAAAAACCAACTTGGAGAAGGTTTTCTTTTGCTGAGCTATTCAGATATGCAGTAGCTGAGGCTGCTTCGCCTCAAAACAGAAGTGCCAGACCCTCAGGTCAGTAGCCCTATTTCTATATGTAACAGTGGCTCACTCTAAAGTAGAACATTTTGTAATTTACTAATGATAGGTATTAATTAAACACTCTTCAGCACAGCAAAACCCGTGTCACCCAGCAAAAAACAACAGTACACCAGAAAGCAGAAACTTCTTTTCACCTTTCATTGTAATAAGTGATTTGTAGATGTGAGCATCTTTTTATTTAATAGAAATAAATTTGCAGATGGTATAGCCAGGAAAAAAGCTAAAACACGTTCTGTCCTTTGCCACTGAAATTCCCTTGTGCTGGACCAGTGGGCTAAGACAAGATTATAGATAGGATTTCTCCTCTCGTTTTTACCTTTATGACCACTAGAGGTTGCTCTTCTCCATTGTTTGCGTGCATCGTTCTCCATTCTGTCGTTTCGTTTTGAAGCTGAAAGTTTTCAGCGCCTGTTTTAGAAAAAAGCCATTACTGATTTATTCCTTGGGGTAACTTTTGAAAGATTAAGACCAATCATACGTATTTATTCCTAGTCGTTGTTAAAGAATGTATTTGTATGGTGACTGTCACTTTTGGTAATTGATCATCTTTTAAGTAAAGAGATGTAGTTAATGGCAGTGTTTTTGCTTTCATAAACACTTCTTTGGCAATGTTTTTCTTTCATAAACACTTCTTTGGAAGTGTTTGAGACAAAACAGGCCTTGAGGACAGTTCTGTCATTTTGTTTTCAGAGAGCAACATTTATCTGTATAATCCTGTTGCTATGTATAGGAATATCACAAGAACAGGATCTAATCACTGGGAATAACAGCCCAGGACCTTGACTAATATTGGTCTTAAACCTATGAAAACATTTAAATGGATGTAAATGCTTGAAATACTTGTGTTTTTTATTAATATTGTGTGCACAGAAGTGCAGCACCACATTGTACTAGAAGAGCAGCAAAGTTGAATTTTAGGAAAAGGTGAAATAAGACAGCCATTAAAACCTTAATTCATTCCCTTACTCTTTGTCCCATTTAATTACATGCATATGCAGTATTTCTTTTATCTGCCTCTGCTTTTTTCCTCCTTTACACTTTGTTCTATATTTCTGTCATGATCCTTGCCTCCTGTTCAGCTCTAGGCTGATATTTGTAGTTTTCCTTCCCATCTGTATTGTTTTCTGCCCTAACACTCTTGCACTTCTTCTTCTTCTAAGCCTTTCTACTCCCAAATGCTTGACTTCGACACTTGCATGTCACTATTCTGTGAGCCCTTCTCTTTCCACTCCACTCCTGGTTTGTTTTTTTCTCTAAGCCTGGCAAATGGGGCTAGGGAATGCTCAGGACAGGCAATATCTTCAGAAAAAAACCTGTGTGTGTTCCAGAGATTTGTTAAATTCAGTTAATCCTCAGCATTTATAATTCAGTCAAATGTAGGCTATGTTCAAAAGGAATCTCAAGACTGACACAAGAGCAAGTCTTAGAAGTTTTTCTTGCATAGCATGAGTGGGCTGGGGTTTCTTGACAAAACAGTTATGTAAAAATTGATTTAATAAGAGCAATGCAGTGCTTTAAAAAAAAATGCCTAAAAATGATCAAATAATTTGCTAAATCTTGCTAAGACTTTTAAACAGAAAGAAAAGATTAGTTATTCTCTTCTAATAATTAAGATAATTGTAAAGTATCAGATGTGAAAGTCTAAAAATGGAGGGTGTCAGACAACCTGAACTGTAGGTGGCACAACCAGATTTACCCATAATTGAAACACTTTTTCAGGTAATCTCTTTGCTTTCACCATCTTCCTTCCCTAATGTTTCTGTGAATATTGCTGCTTGATAGATCTCTAACAGAGCGACCACAACAAAAGATGCTGAAATCTGTATGAGAAAGGTGAACAAAATATGTGAAGTACAGTAAAAGAAAAACAGAATGGAGGAAAGACATATAACTTAACTGACAATTTGAATTCTCTGAACCTATGTGGAGATAATTCAGTCTGAAAAAAAAAAAACAAAACCAAACAAAGCAAAAACCAAAACCGCGAACAAAGTCTCCATTTCACTTGTTGAAAAACAAAGGAAAGTTTTAATTTTATTACTATTTTACAACGTGCAGCTCCACATGGAAGTGTCACAGAATGTTTTTTAAGAGACTACTTAGATCTTGTCTTTACAGTGATACTGAATGTCTGTCAGCATTGTTTTTCTTTATAATTCACCTGAAGATGGAAATACTTGACTCAACCTATGTATATGACTCAGTATTGTTTGGATTACAGCTAAACCTCATTTTAGAAGAAAGCTGGTAACTAATCTGTAAGATTGCACAGCAGAGGGCACTAGCACCGTACCAGATGTCGCAGAAGTTTTTCACAGCTTGTTTACATGGATACAATCTTTCCAGCCTTAGAAATAGTAGAAATAACTGTTCTGGGCTCTAAATTCCCATTTCTCAGTTGAATGCCAGCAAATGTTCTATGTTTATGTTAAATGATACCTCTGTGTGTTACTTAATTTGGCTGCATGATGTGGTTTGTGATACAGTGGAGTTTCCTTCCTGGCACTTACTGGTGAGATACTTTATTCCTCCAAAATATTCCTGCGTTTGAGTGTTTTTCAGCCTTATGTGGGTTCTGTGACAGGGATGCTTTTTTGCAATCTGGATTTTTTTAGTTATTTTCCCCCACTCACCCCCAAGAGTCTCTACAAATCTGTAAGAGATGAGATTTTGTAATGAGAGGAATGCAAGAGAATTATTGCTGTTTGGAGGCATGAGATTTTAAATGGCTGGGAGAAAACCTGAGGAACTTTTTTTTATTAACCAAAATGGGTACATTGTAATCAGGAAAGTCAGACCCTGTGACACGCGCAGTGGATTATATCTGTGCGGTAGAGAAGCTACTAATTTTATATGAACTTGGCACTGTTGATCTGAGTTGATAACTTACAGAATGAGGTTCCTGGGTCACATGCATCTTTACAGTGACCAATAGCAGGGGCCAGCAAATCCAGATGTTAAAGCTGCTCTTCTTGTTGTCCATGCAGCTGTGTGTGGTTTCCCAGGTTTATTTGTCAGGAGCTATGGGCATCCAACAGCTTTGTTAACTAACGTCATTGTCACAAGTTAGTTACCATATGTAATCAGATATTACCATATGTAGCTGAATTCCTCTTAGCTGTAGTCCGTCCAGTCCTTCCAGATTTAAAAGAAAGAAAAAAATAATCACGCCTTGATGTGCCACTAAGCTACTTGGACCTTTCAGTATCACTTTAAGAAGGAAGTTAAAACTCACCAGAATGAAACAACTGTGCTTGTATGTTTGTGAGTGTGAATGAACTGACTCTGTATAACTTCAATCCTTTTCTGTTTTGATTTTTTAATACTTTATTAGATTATTTTGTGCTTATTATAAATATTTGCTGAAGGAATCATCCCTTAAATAATTTTCTTAATAAAGAAAATTGTTTTGCCAAAAGAGGAAAAAAGTTTTTTAAAGTATTTTAATACATTTCCAGTAGTTTTAATTGTGAAAATGTAAAATAAAAACCTTAAACTCAGTATGATTTGGAAAAGTATGCTTCTCTTGAAGAAAATCCACTACTGTACTAACTTTAAATTAGGTGCGATGGAATATTGGATTTCTGGCATATTTTTTTATATACTTTGCATGGTTTATCTGATTGTTTTCTTGATTGCTGCTCATTTACTGTGTGCATCTCAGTTGTAAGCTCGTGGGGGCAGGCGAGCTCCATAGATTTGAATGTAGCTGGGCTGAGTAGCTTGCTTCAAGTGTATCATAACAGAAGAATTGTATTCTGACTCCATCCCTTAGAGATGCATCTTGGACATCTTTCTCTGGGTATTACGTACCCCGCATGCCTCAGAATTTGCATACAAAAAAAGACGGTGAAGGAATAGCCCTCGCAAAACCAATCAGACATAATGACATTTCTCTTCTTTTTTAGTGTGAGCTTCATCTGTTTCATAAGGCTTGGCTTGGATAGCTGATTCCAGACAAACCCTTGCTTGATGATGGTAGTTTTGTTAAACTGTGTAAATTCAGTGTTAATTACTGTGAGTAGTTTTTTAAGCTTATGCAATTTTTCAGTATATACATACATACATATATACGGTGTGTGTTACTTACATGTACATATTGCTCAGTCCCCCTCCTCTCTGTAGTCACCTTGTTACAGAGCCCATGCATAGAATCACAGAATAGTAGTGATATGTCTTCTTTTAAAAATTCCGTAATTTTATAAAAATCTTCCTACATTTTTCTCTGGAGATGTTGGAAACCCACCCGGAGAAGTTCCAGTGTCATCCGCCCTAGGTGACCCTGCCTTGGCAAGGGAGGCTTTGGATAGATGATCTCCAGAGGTCCCTGCAGCTCCATCCTCTTTTTGACATCCATCTGGAGGAGACAGAAGGCAGAGCAGAACAATACTCAGATGTGCAAAACATATCAGCATTTTGCAGAGCTAGTCACAAGAGCTTCACATTGCTGTAGAGGGAGGCAAACAAAAATTGAAATTCCGTAATGAATAGATTCAATAATCTTTTCTTTACTTTTCTTTTTTTTTTTTTTTTTTAATTACCTCACTATTGAGGACTCATCAAGGTATCCTATAGGATGGGCACAGGCTATTGTTGACTTAAGGTAGAAATACGGACTCACAGGTTTTAGGAGACATTGGTCCTGACTCCAAACCTGTCTCTGACTTTCACAGAGCTTGGCTGTTTCTACTCAAGCAGGGGAAGATTTGACTGCAGAGATCGTAATTTTGTTCATGGGGGATGTCAATCCTGAAGTATTTAAAATATCATATATGTTGACAGTTCCTTTGCTGTAGATCAGTTTTCAGCTTGTCCTCTGTGGTTACTAGAAGCTTAACTTGGTCACAAGGTAATAAACAAAGTGTCAGTGTGTGAACCACATACTCCAAAGTGGTAGCAGGCTTTTTCACTCAGTTCTGCAAGTCGCTATGCCCAGCCACAGATGACATTTCAGCTCTGTTTCCTGGAGCTCTGGGATGGAGTTTTCTGTTTTAAATTTGGACAGCTGCTGTATCTGGCTGCCAGGCAGCCAGTAGGTTCACATGGCTGATTCATTTTGAGCTGGAGTTTTCTGAGACACAGGGCTGACTTCTTTATTTGAACTAAACGCAGCCTGAGCCTTTCCTTTTGCACGTGACAGCTGGCATAGCTAGCTTGCTTGAAAAAGAAAAATGTGAAACCTTTTTACAGAATTATCTAAAAGGAGAGCAAGATCTATCCCAGCTTACCTTTCTGATGTTTGGCGTTGGATTTAGGTTCTTTGCAAAGCTCAGTGTTCTCAAAGCAGCATGGATTGTAAGGATGCAGGGTTGTCCTCAGCCACCGCAGTCACTGATATTAATGAAATTCCAAGGGAAGGGAAATTCACTGCACAAATGAAGAGTCAGTCTTTTTGTTCTGTGGTTGTGCCATGCCTACCATAGTATATAAGCATCATGTCCTTTACTGGAGAGGATAGTTCTTACAGCAGGAAGGGTCCCGTTCAGAATTTCATTCAAGTCTTCTGAGGGGTGACATAAGGGAGAGGCAAATGCATTAATTAAGTGGGCTGCTTCACATGTGGGTTCCCTGTAGATCCACATCCTCAGGAAAGTTCTAGTGATTATTTTTACCCTGATCTTAATTGATTGCTTATAATTTAAGTACATTTTCTTTAAAAGAAATCACAACTGAAAGTTGTTTAAATTAATGCCCCTTAAATTACAGAAGCAAATGTTATGGCAAAATAGTTAAGTTTAAATAGAACTGCCTGGAGTGTAACTAAAACAATCAAAAATATGCTCTCTCTGTAGTCTTATGCTTAGAAAAATCTGATTCAAGCAGCCCCAGATTTGGCAGAACTTGGTTTTGAACTTTTCGTTTTACTTTGTAAAAGGGTCTAGTAATTTTTTTTTTCTTGTTGATAGGCAATGCAACTCAAGTGTTTTGTCCATATACTAAAATACGTATTTTTGTACACTTGTTAGCTATTTTTTAATCTTTTTCTTAAGTTTTATAAAAAATGTCTGTTGAAGCGCTCTGAATTTCTCCTTAATTGTGGAGCCATTATGCCATTATAGTTAAATAATGAGTGGAAGCTGCAGTGTACCTTCCTTCACTTGCATTAAGCTTATCTAAATTCAAAAAAAGCTTTTCATGCCAAAATTAGACTTAGGAACACTAAGTCTAACTAATTGACACATCTGATAGGACTCATAGAAATAAAATTACTCAGGCAGATTTTGATTCTGGCATACATGACTTCTATCTAGTTGCAAACATTTAATCTCTGTTTGTTTGCAGCATAGATGGATTAATTTCTTTGGCTTGCTGTTCCTGCTAGCACTGTTCACACTGTTTTCTCACATGACTGTCTTCTTGCTAGCTTGATAATTCTCCTGCTGGGCAGGATGGGAATTCTTGCCTTAGATCCTGTCTGCATAGAGAAGGCAAACGGCTTTAATGACACTGGTAAAATTAAACTAGTTGATCTCCTGCACATTCCGAAGTCATAAAAAGCCTATATTTGTAGCAGTAGCTCTTTTTAGGTTGGGAATACTCTATGCCATGTTTTCCTGGTGTACTTTATGAGTGTTGTAGTTCAAACAATACAAAAATATCTTACTGGCCAGGACATGGATAATCTATTCCACCATGATTTTGTAAGAGCTGGAGTTATCTGAAAAGCTGTAGCCCTTGGTTGCTGTCCAGCAGCACTGGCTGGAGGGACACCTGCCTCATACACTTTCAGCTGAGCCTTGAGGAAATCTCATGGGAAAGGTCCCTACTTCCCTGCAGTGACAACCACCTGGATTAACTCATGTCTCATCCAGCAGCAATCTAAAGTGGACTGACTTTGCCCAAAAGTGTAAGACAGGAAATCTTGCGAGCGTCTGGCTGTTAAATAATCTGTAATAATAATAAACTAGTATGGCTTTTAGTTTCTCGACCCAGTCTAGCTATATGTGCAGGTGGATATTTGACAGCTTACTGAATTATTCTGTAAACTCTGTGGGTACGGGCAGATATCTGGAAGTAATTTTCCACTCTAAAAAAATGTAATTGAAAAGGCTGTGTCCCATTGATTCATCCTAAATATCCCTGAAAGAGTACATGACCTGTTACTGCTTGATAACTGCATTTGCCCAGAAAACATTACTTCGGTAATAAGAAGTCAGCAATCTGTGAAGTGCTAAATATGTATCTAACTTAAAGTTTGCCCTTGTTAACTACAATAAACCCTGAAAGGTGGCTCATAGTTGTCATGCACTGGACAAGATGTGGTCACTCCAAGTTATAGCATTCATTTTGTGTTCTTCTAGGCTTTTGAACTAATGGCAGCCCCTAGGGCTTAAGATTTAGGAATTCAAAGCATTAGCTCAATGTAATATAGGTATCCCTAATACAGGTATGTGCAAAATACAAAGAATTATGCAAAGCTCTTTGTCTTGCTTTATAACGTGTAATTTATTCATGACTCAAAATGTGTAGTGCTTGTCTCTTGACATGCCTGTTATGTTCTATCTGGTGGTTTTAGCTGATTTAATTGTACTACCTTAATATTTAGATTTTTGCAATTTTGACCATCCTTTCATGACTGGGACAGATTTCTGGTGGTGACTTACACAGAACTCTGTGGTGTTTTACATTAGATTACACAATAGCTCGATGAATTAAGGGAATACAGTAGTCAAATAATATTTTTTTTTAAATCTTTCATAGGGCAAATTATGTTCAGATTGTACTTACAATGTTCTTAATATTAAGAAGGTTGGGTTTATATTGGTGACGTCAAACTTGATCCAGAAAGTCTGTTGCTTAACATGTTACATAAATGAGAATGAGTTTTATTATTAGAAGGTAACATTTGTAGTCTAATAATAGGTATTGCAAAGATGTCACAAAAGCAACAACAAAAATATCAGAACTTAAGCTGGTAGAAAAGGCCAAATATTGGCTTAAACACAAAGCTGAGAAGAGCTAGAAATATGTTAGTTAAAGGAAAAACTACCATCATTGCATGCAAATATCATTTGTAAGTCTTCATAAAAATATATATCCCATAGAAATATAGTGGAGTTCTTTATGTGTGGTGTGGATGTGATTTAAATGACTTGCACTGAAAGTATCTTAAATTACTTCCTGCATATTCTTTCAAAGATGCAGCTTTTGATACTTCTCACTTGCGTTAGACAGGGGGATTATTTATTTATTTATTAGTAATACAGGGATCCTTCAGATACATTTTTATTCTATCATAGAGTTCTGCTGGAAAATTAAAAAAATAGGCTTTGGAAAAAAAATCCCATTTACATATTTAAAGAGTTATCAAGAGAAAAACCAATCTGTTAATTCTTACTTTCGCTGAATACATAAAGATTGAAAATTCCCAAGTCACTCTTGTATCTCATTAAATGGGATGGTGAAAGTTGTGTGCACCATCATCATCTCTTTGAAGATAGTGTTGTTAAACAAAAGGACAAAATTGTTTCCTCATTAAGAATTTTAGCTGACTACCTCTGCAGAAATGTTGTGGGGTTTTAATATAGCATTTTTTCTTATTTGTAATTCTTGTGTAAATGAACAGATGGGAACATTTTGCTGTAAAGCTTCAGGTTTATTTAGGGAAGGGGTAAATGGTGAGGTTGTATGCTCGTTGATACTTCCAACATAAGTGTATCAATTCATAATTCACTCTGAATATAACTCAAGCAGTTCCCACTCTCCTGGTCCTGAGTTCTTAGGAACAAATATCCATGTATGTATTATGATTTCTTCATTTGATCCAGGGCAAGTTTTTGCATAGGTGCTGTAGAACTAGGTAGGTGATTGCTTTCCTTCCTAGCCCACAGAGCCATGGTTTAGATCTAAAAGACAGTAGAAAATGAGTAAGCAAGTAATTGAAGATGGGAGAAAGACATTGCTGTCCCCGGTGTTATCTTGGAAGACAGATTGTTCCTTTTTCTGCAGAAAAAAAATGACCACTTTTGAAAGGGTTCATTTTAGAATGACACCATTTAAATTGGAGTCTTCAGATGTTCCAGAGTTCTTCTATCATCAGTCCTGAGTCTTCCCTGGAAACTTCTGATGTGCTTTTGTCATGCTGACCTACAGAAGCGAGGCATTCCAAATAAGGTTTCCCCTGAGCTGCTTTGGGATTGGGAAAACAGCTATTAATGGGTCTAGCTGCTACTCAGGACTAACTAGCATGATTTGGGAACTGATTTACATGGCTGCACATAGCACTGGTACAAAATCTCTGATAAGCTGTCAATATCTGTCAGGACTGAAATAAATTTGTATGTTAATGGCCTAGGAACGCAGGGAAAGAAATGGTTCCTGTGCTTTGGCATATTCACATGGAAGATACTGTTAGGAATAATATAAGGAACAAGCAGTACTTATTCCATTAGCAGTTATGGACAGTACACCGTTACTGTGATTAGGCATCTCGGTGTGAGGACACGTTCTTAGGATTTGAAATCCATACATCCCTCAGAGATTGCCAGAAGTAAGACAGTGAAACCATTCAGGACAGAGAAGAAAGCCTTACACAGCTAGGACTCATGAGAATGCTGGGTTGTCTGAAATAATTACTGCACTGGGATTTAGCCGGAATAGCTGTCATCTTGTGAAGCATGCCACGTGGTTTTTTAATTTTTCTTTTCATTTTGGGTTTACATCTTGTGCAAAAGCATGAATATTTGTTTCCACGGTATCCTGTTATGTTGGTTAGCAAATTCCGGATTCTTTTGGTGTGTTAACACGTACGGCATAAGAGCGTAAGTGGTTAAATACACAAATGCTCAGATGCTGAAGCTGAAAGATGCATAGTTATTACTCAGCCTAGTGGAAAAAAATAAAAAAGTATCTGAAAAATTTGACATAACTAATCTGTTCCATTTGTATTTCTTACTCTTTGCTTTTTATAAAGAGAAAAATGCTATAAATTTTGTACTAAATGGATGCAACAAATATGCCTGAAGAGCTGTGTTCTGTATGTTTAATAAATTATGTTGTAGGTGGGGGTGTTTGCATACTTCTGAATTATTCACTATAGCATTTTAGATAATTTAGCTTTGTATCTCATTCCATACCCACTCTCAATAAGTTAATATTTCAACCACAAACATTCATCGTGTTAAGAAAAAGATGATTTTAGGAGGAGGGAGAAAGGAGGAAGGGAACAAAGTATCTGACATTCCTTTTGAATTTGAAGAATATAATTGAAGATAATGTATTGTCTCTCACATACCAGAATTGTCTTGTGGATCCTCAGCTATTACCAGCTCCAGTTATTTGACTTAACAGAGCTGAAGATCAAGCCCTAGTTATTCTGGGATCCAGAAACTTTTAAAACAAAAAGCTAAAAATAGCTGAGTTTATAGGCTTGACTTGGAGGAAAAAGTAAGAAGTGATGGAGAGACTGCTTTTCTGGTTAAATGTAGAACTAGTAGTAATCATAAGAGACAAAATAAGTTATCCATACTAAATGTGATGAGATTTCTCATGCTCTCACTGTATTTTGTTTCTATAAAATTTGAGATGTAGAATGAGAAATTTGAGATGTAGAAGGAAAGAACTATTCAGGCAACAGTAGGTCAGCCTTTTTATAAAAAAGTATTTTAAAGGTATCCTGCTTTTATTTAACCTTGTAACTACCAGTGAAATAAGTACTAGTATTTTGATTGCTGGAGTAAGGTGGACGGGTCCTCTCTCTGCTTGCCAGGTATTTATCCAAGTGCACCCTACTTGTGCTAGAACGTGGGAGCCAAGAGTGTGTGTTCAGCCCTATGCTGAAGTTCTCCTTACAAAAGACAAAAGATACAGCTGGTGCTGTAGGATTGTCTGTTCCCTGGTGCTTCCTGTGGTTCCCGACAGCTTGCCCAGGGAAATGTACCTCACGACACAGCTAAGTATCAAGTGGTGTTGCCCAGAATATGTACTTTATGGCTAAAATGAAGGTAGTTTCAAATGCATAAAAGGACTGGCTTAGATATTCATGGTTAATTGGGGGACGGACAGATGGATGTTCAGGTGGACATTTGTGTGTCTGCCAGACTTAGCCTTCCTTAAAATGCACTGTTTGGAATGTTTGAAAATTGTAGGAAGGAAAGTTTTCTCCTCCCAGAAGCTGAAGTCTGTTGGGCTTGTGATGTTTTTGAAGCAGTTTTGTATTGATTTTAAGTGTTCTGACTGATAAGTGCATCAGTGTGGAAGATGAAAGTTTGCACTGGGGAAATAGCCATGAAGTGCTTTTGTCCATCATTCAGAAAAAAGTGGAAAAAACAACAAACAAACAAAAACCCAGGTTGGAAAAAAAAAGGAGTTTTGGGAGAATACAACTCAGTAAGACTTTGTCTTCCTGCTCTAGATTACTACTACCTTTTTGCAATACCAACTGCTTATATATTTCCATATAAAATCTTAAGATTCCCGACATCCTCTTGATTCCATATTGCAAATAATGAACCTATGATTGTTTTGCTTATACAGTGGTTCTCCTAGACTGGAAAAGTACATTCAGTAGGTTGTGCATGCCATCTTCAGCCATCTTTGTCTACTTTTAAAGTTGCAGCAGACATCTTAATGTATATTTTTTGCTTTCTACTATTTCTAATCTTTTACGTGACTATGAATTATTGACTAGCTGAAACCTACCTATGATACATCTAAAGATAAAATAGGCAAGAAAGTGGAATCTCACATTTCTACCACTTTATGTCCTGAGAGACTCAACAGAAGAAAAAGTAGTAAAACCCATGTTTTTGTCAGTGAGGTGGGTGGATCAGACCCTGAGCACGCTGCAGAAACAGACTAATGGAAGAAATCTGTGCTGATCTTTACCAGTTTTCTGGTAGTAAATGCACTTTTAAGGTCTCTGTCAGCTGGGTCTTGCAGAATAGAAATGCCATTGCAAAGCAGCTAGGGAAATCTTTTTGTGTAAGAATGATGAGTAGAGCAGGAGACATTGCAAAGGTGATATTGAGAAAAGAGCGTAGCAGAATAGAGGCATTTTTTAGTGGAGACATAATCTTCTTTGTATTTCTGAGCAGCTTCTGTGCTGAAGCCAGGCAAATGTTCATGTCTAAACCATGAACTACATAAAACTTGTTTGAATATATGTTTAATTCCATCCAATCAGAAGATCACCTGGGTTAATGAATATTTTGAGCAAATTGTATTTTTTCATGTAGTGTGTGAAACTGAACATTTGAAATACGTAGGTGTGTATGGAAGCTAACGAGTTCTGGTTATATTTGATATGTTCATTCATTAATTCTGTAGTTGAAATTCATAGATTCAGAATGTAACAAAAAAGTGTACCTGAATTCCACAAGGTGAATCTATTTAATATCGTAACGTTTTCTCTGGGGCCCTTTATCTTCAGCAGTCCACAAAATCCAGTAGACTTAATATAGCTATTTAATCTGGTAGTTTTTTCTTCATTTTGGAGTTTATTTGAAATAGTTCCATATCAGTTGTATAAAGAGGTGGTTTGGTTGGTGCCTGTTTGCTCAAATATCTGCATTTTCATGTACTTTTAATCTGTAGTTCCACCAAGGAGTCTATCTGCCGTGAAAGACTTGGAGATCTGCAGTTCTGAAGCATTCAGCCTTTGGGAAATTCCATTCGATAGCTATGGAAGTGAATTACTGACATGACAACCTCACAGGGTTTAAAGTTCTTTCAGGCGTGGACCATTTCCTTGTTAAGAGCTTTCTGTTGCTGGACTTTTTTGACAGAGCATGCTAACACCGTGCTCATCACTGGGGAGCTGAGAGCTTGTGTAAAGATGCTAATCGAGTGATCTCGCCATCTTTTTACAGAATCACGTAAACCCAGCGATGGATTTCACTCAGACCCCTCCAGGAATGCTGGCCCTCGACAACATGCTGTACTTTGCTAAACATCACCAGGATGCTTACATACGGGTAAGGCTTCTTGCCATTGAGATCTTTGTGGTTCACAGGGAACAGGCAACAGTTCACAGTGACTCTGTGCTCTTTACAGTTGGCTTTGGCAAGGAGGTTCAAGATCCTGATGTTATTAACAACAAATTCCAAGAAGGCGAAGCACATGACACTAAAACATGTCATAAATCTCTAAAAGCTTTGGGAGAAAGCTGTACATCTAGTCTGTCATTGCTGAATCAAATGTTACAGATGTTACTTCTTGCAAATACTACTTTTTGCTTAGGCCTGCAAAGAGAAGGGAAATGAACTTGTGCCTTTGTCAGATGCATAATGGATGATGATAAGCTCAGAACTTAGTAATTGTATAGTATTCTCTGACCTGCTTGAAGTCTGCCAAAAGCTTTCAGGGTTGTTTGTGGAAAGTCAGCTTTGGTGAAGTGATGCCTCGATAGGTGAATGAGTTGGCAGTGGCCTCAGAGTTAAGATGTTTCCTCTAAAACGACTGCTGTAGGTGGGGTCATGCTTAGAGTACAATAAGTACAGAGTATCATGAGTCACTTGCGTCACCCATTCCTGGCCCCTGCCCACTCCTCTTCCTACATTTGTTATTTCAGAGGTAGTTAGAGCAAGTTATATTGCAACCTTTCAGCAAGAGGCATACAGCTGAATAATACCTGCCTTGGAAGAGAACAACTTTTCCCGAATTTTATTGAAATCAAGTATTTGCCAAGCATAAACCCGGCAAGCACAGATGGGAGTAGAAGATAGTCCAGAAAGTCAATGGCTGGAGATCATAGGGATGGCTTAACTCCCCAAGAAAAAGTGCATGTGCAAACCTGCTTAAAGAAGTTTGTGTATAGCAAGGAAACAGTAAACACACCTATCATTTCCACTAAAAGTTAAAAATCAGCTTTTAATATGCATTATCATCTGGTTTTTGTTCAAAGCAGATTGGTGTCAAAGTTCTAAGAGGTTTGTAAAGGGCCTGCCAATATCTGTGGACGTAATAGTAGGCCACAAGATTGTAGGATTTGCTCTTTAAATAGATCTTTCTCCTCAGTCTGAATGTAGCAATAACTCTTAAAAAGACACTGTGGTAGTATGTGTATATATATATATATATATATAAATACAACAGCATTTATCAATCCCCATAAGCCCCTGAGAGCTATTTCACATACTGGACAAAGAGTATGTTTTCTGGATAAACTATGCTAAATAGTGGTTTTGTTTATAAAAAAAGAACTGATTACTATTTCTCATTAAAATTTGGTAAGATCCGGACTGTGCTACTTCATAAGCTTCTTTTGAAAATTCTAAGTTTAGAGAATATACTTAGTAGAGGTAGCCAGTGCTTCCAAATGAGACAGTCGTGTTTTAAAGAGCCTGAAAAAATTTAAAGAGGACAGAAATTCTATTGAAATAGAGCTTTCTCTGACAACTCCCAATTTTTTCTTATTTTTTCATTTTCATGTTGCAGATGCTGTCTTAAAAATTGGATTCAGTGAAGCATGTTATTAGCCACTCTTTAGAAAGGACTTCGTTGCTGGCTCAGCTCTGTTTCTATAACACAGTACTTTAGCTGCTACATTACTGAGAACTTGTGTTGTTTTGAGATGCCTGTTTTCATTCTTGCACGATTCCTGTTATGAGAGCGCCTGAGTGCCTCATGTACTTCCCATCTAAGAAAGAGTACACATACACTAGGAATGCCTTACAGAATCACTCTCAGATTCAATTGCTCGCCTAAAGCTGCTTTGGAGACTATAAACTTGCTTTGGGAGTATGTTAGCCTCTCCACTGCTCCTCAGGAGTTCTGCTTAGTGTTTATATTTGCATTGCTGGTGCCATGTGAACACCTCTGAGATGAACGATGTTGTGCAACTCCTACAGTGTTGGTAGTCTTTGATTGCAAAAGACACCTACTTTCTATCTTTTCATCTCCTTGACTTACTAGCTGTTGTACAGTCGTTTCCTGTGGCCCCTGACATGCCTGTTTCTTTTTTGAGTTCCTTATTTTACATCTAACATTACCTTTCCTTTGTGGCCTTTAGCTCCCAAAGCTCCCACAGCATCAGTTTGCTGTATTTGTACAGCCTGTTGACCTAACTTATTTTTTTAGATGTATTTCTGTTCCTGTGTCCTAACAAAGTTCTCCTGTGGTCAAGCTAAAATTTCCTCAAGAAATTGTTAGCTGTAGGTATTACTTGCATACTGAGAAACTTGTTTGACACAAGCTCTTCTCTTTTTTTCGTTGTTAATATTAGGAAATATTTTGGTTCCTGGGAGAAGAGATTAGTTTCAACTTGGCCTTTTGCAATACGGTTGACTCCTGTGCCATAGGTTAATTCCTAAGCCCCCAAAATGAGATAATATCTCTTCTATGCAGTAATTAGAAATTGAGTCTGAAACCCAGAGTTGGTTTGAAATGAACTTGGAATATATGAAGCTTTCCCTGACAGAGTGTGATGTATTAAGCAGAGACACTATCAGAAAGTCCTATTGAGTGTATTGACAGTGCTGCATTTTAATGGGCAGCACAATTCCCTGCAGTCTGACCTGCCACTTTCTTAGGATGCCCCAGCTACGTGACCTTACTTGTGTTATCTTCTTGTATTAATGAAAAGCAGAAGTTAGAAGAGAATACAGTCAATAAGTAATCTCTTCCCTTTTCATTCCTTGTTCTGCCTCCTGTAAGTGATTCTGCTTAGGAATAATTTGCATAATAAGTGGATTAGTTAGGTGGTAAGAACGTCTGAAACTGAAGTACCCTGTTGGGGACTGGCAAAGGGGCTTCAAAGACCAGTAGAAGAGTAATGTACTTTAGTAAACTAAAGTAGGAAGAGTAAATATAATTGCAATTTTTTGAAGAATATGGGTGTGAAGGCAGTGGAGCAGATGGGTGACTCTGCATCTTGAAAGCAAAAGACATTTCAGGGTGAAAATGTGGGTGTCACACGGTGAAGGAGGAAACAAAAATAATCACAATTTTTGTTCCTGTTTTATTATTTCTTACCCACTTACCCACAATCTGCTACTCTCATTCACCTTTTTGCTGTTGCATACCTATTCCTGAAACTGCAGTAATATGTTTTCTTTACGTACTTGTCTTCCTTCAGATAAACACGGTGTTTATGTAGACTTTGAGTTAACAGATTTTGAATCTCAGGGTTTTGTTTGCTATTCAGTATGACTGGAGCCCCTCCAGCAGAAAAGTTGTTTAGCGAACGGGGAAAAAAGCAAACATGTTTTCTTTGCCTGTGTGGTGTCGTTAGCTATCATTTGGATTTTTAAAGAAGCTTCCTATTGAATTATTTTCCTGTTGAGTTCTATTTTCTTTCTCTTTTTTAATTAATTGTCTGGTGCTATCAGTGACTGATATGCATTGGCTTTTTTCATGTTCCACTTAAATAATTAGTCACTATCATCAGAGGCTTGACTTTTAGAAGGTGATGACATAATATTTGGAATGCATTGATGGAAGTAATGTTCAATTTCTGTAAGAAATTAAAAAATTTTCCACAGGAAATAATTGGCAGCTTCCCAAGCTTCATAATTATAGGACAGTCAGTGTGTATAATTGAAGTTAACAGTGGAGAAAATGATGGAAACAAAGCTTTGTGACAGATACTTTTTTTTTTTTTTTTGTTCCTTTGTAGCAGATAAGTCATGTGTCCCCCCTGGTCTCAATTTGCTTCCAAAACTGCTTCAGCTTTACGTTCTACATAAAATAAATAAATTTTAAAAATTTTAAAAATAAAAATATAAGTTAAATAAAAAGTTAAAATAATTTTTAAAATTTAAAAATAAAATTATAAGTTAACTTTAAGACAGACTTCATTCAGTACAGCTATCTTGAATTTTTTCTTACTGGTAACTTGTACCAGTGTGTTCTGATTGTACAGAGTGTCTGAAGAAAAACTTTTCAGTGGAAATACTGTTATGCTGCCATTGCTATTATTATTTTAATTTATTGGTGCTTTGTCTTTGGTTTGCTCAAGAACTTGTGGTGCAAGACTGTTCAGATCAATTTTGTTTTCAAGATATAAGGAGGAGAGAGGTATAGAAATATGAAACTGAAACATTTTGTATGCAGACATGTTAGTTGGTGGGTATTCATTTCCCTTTGTTTTTGTACACATGCACTTCAGTGATTGCTAATACTGATGTAAAATAACGGTGCATACTTAATCTGGTGTGAAGTGTAAGCTAAAGGAACCAAACTGAGCACTTCTTTTATTTGTAACCCAAAAAGCAAAAATTGGTAGTTGTTGTCCTGTGTTTAAATGTACCATGTTTGTGCCTGGGTTTGCCTCTTTAGAAACATTAGCTTTGCAATTTTGACAAGTTGTCTCCTGTACGTGCAGTTAGTGTTCATTCAGGCATTCTTGATAGCAGGCAGCCCAATCAAAGCTACCACTCCAGCTGGGAGTGTACGGCCACTCAGCTTTGCTACCTTAACAGTGCGTCCAGGCAGAAGGAGCACATGGCATTGGGTAAGCTGGTTTTACAGCAACTACACCTTAGCTTCTAATGTCCTGCCCTTGAAATATTCCCTTATTTGACATTTTCCTCACAGTGATAACTTCTGGTATATCTGGGAGGGAGTGTAGGATTTTACTTAGAGATTATTGAATTTCACAGTAGGACAGATGAGTCACAAAGAAGTCCTTTATGATGTTGTCTCTGGTGGGATCCACATTTCTCATTCTAATGAATTTGCTTTTGATGACCAACAAGATGGTGACTTGTCTATGTTTTTCTTCCATGTTTCTGACCAGCTATGTTCTAGCAGGACTAACTGCTTCTTTGGAGTGAGATTCTGCCTTGAAAAGACACATACTGTGGCTTCTTTAAGCACAAAGAATTGATGCTTCAGGCAGAAAATGCAAATAAAATTAGCAGTTCTGGGTCTGAGCATTGGCTAGCCACCTATTTTGGGTTCTGCCCAGCCGGCTGCCCAAGTTTGTGCCCAGGTTTCTTTGCCATTAGATTAGTAGGCTCTTTATCTGTGTAGGAAAAGTTAAGTGTTCCTTAGAAAAAAAATGTAATTTTACTGTAGCCTGAAATTCACGTCTCATCTATAGAAGAGAATGTTTATCACTTTTCCCACTGATTTTATCTATTTAATTCAAATATTTGTTAGATATTACATGTAAAATTTTTGGTATAAAATATTTTCACTAGAATGGGAAAGCAGGGTGCTGAAAAGTTTGATTTACTAATCCCTTGGTATGTTTTATAATGGATCCACTGCTACTACATTTTTGTGAGTGATGTGTAAGTGGTGTGCCCCTGAGTTTTCTGTTCTTGTATTTCAAACAAATTTTAAGTCAGTAAAATCGAAACAACATCTGGACTTTGGTTGCACCAGGAATTACCTCGATTACCTGAAAATTAGAAGCTGGTTTATGGTCAGTAGTGAAAAATCCCCTTTCCCCCTACATTTGCTGAGCTGGTAAATTGGTTATTCACTCAGCTGCAATGCAGGCACAATTCTTCCCTGGCAGCTAATTGAATTGCTACTTTTGGGGAGGTTGAGGAGGGAATTCTTTTGCTTTTGAAGCTTTCAGAAGTCACAGTGGAGGAGCAGGTGCTGTTTGTGAGTGCCGGTGATGCAGGCAGGAAAATTGCTGGCATCCTGCAGAGACCTTTCAGAACTTAAATGGGTTGAGTCACAGTCAGATTGTCTGCCCCGTACTTTCTAACCCATGAAGTTGTTGTATAGGAGGCTGCCTACACATCCTTCCACCAATGCACAAAGTCTGCTCATGCCTACTCATTCTAGCCTGATCGGATGTGAGGAAGGAATCCAACATACAATTGCAGTATTTTCTGAAATAAAATTGAGCTTGATTTCTGCCATGCCTTCCGCCACCCCCCCCGCCAAGAAATTATAGGAAAAGGGATGTAATTTGTTTCTGTTCTGCAGAAGGTAGAGAGAAAAGTGAGCTTTGTCCCAAGAGTCTTTCTGGTGAGTCTCATGAAGGAATGTGGTTTCCCACATGAGACGTGATTGCCTGAGCACAGTGGTTCCCAGCCTATTAATGAGTTCTTGTTGTCTCTTTTCTCTGCCAGGCTCTTCCACTCAGATATCTGAAGTGTTTTTCTGCCCGCCTTTTGTTTCTGCCCAAACACCACATAATTTCTGTGCTTTATATGACAGTGCTGAGGGCCTCTATCACTGATGGCAGGATCGAGACGGGTCCCTCTACAGTAAAGCGGCAAAATCCTGGAGTGGCTGGTTGCAGCAAAAACGCAGAGTTAAGTTAGTACTGAGTGAGAAAGAGAACTGTGAGGGAGTCATGGCACTCCTGCACAGCCCTGTGTGGTGTATGCAGTGGGATATATATGGTAATCCTACAGTCCAGGGTGTGTTCAGATCACTTCTCACAATTCATAGCACACCTAAACTCTCCCATGTATATGGAAGCTGTTGTCTAAATGAGGTCCTGATCCAAAGGCTGTGTATTTGCTATATTCTGCAAATACAGCAGTTTCATGCCTTCCACCTCTGTCACAGGTGAGCAAGGAGAGAATTGCAGGAAAAGCGTTGCCGTCTTACATTTGTGAGGGACATTAGGAGGGAGAAGGAATACCTGGTCGGTAGCTTTCAAGCTGGACCAGATCAACACCAAATCATTGTCACATACCTGTGCTGGTGGAAAGTGAAGAGCACGTCCTGGTGCTGCTTCTGAAGATAACATGGCAACTGGGCCTTCTCATCTGGGGTCTTACCACTATGCTTTACAATTATTTGGTCGAGTCTATGTGGAGTGGCAAAGAAAGGAGGAAGATACTTATTATTTCAAGACAAACATATTGAGCTTTTGATGGAAAATAAAAAAAGTCATGCTTTCATGCTAAGGTGCTTGCATGAGAAAAATAAATTATTGCTAGATGAGCATCTGTGGAACTGTGGCTTGTGATACTTTGGTGCTAGATTTATTTTAAAAGTAAAACAACATCGTAATTTTTCAGAAGAGAACCAACTTCTGGAAATTTTAAGCTGTCTCTTATATAAGTGTTTTATGGCTGCAGAGTCAAACACTGGCTGTAATGTTACCGTGATGGTTTGAATTCACCTTCTTACTTATATGTTCTTATATAATAACATAATCAGATGCTTTTCTTGTCCCTCCTGCCCTGTATGAGAGTTTCACTGTCTCCTGACTGCTTTGCCATAGTGGGCTCCGTGCTGTCTGTTAGTAGTTCTCCTCGGGTGCAGCAGTTTAAAAGGCACTTCCTCACACAGTGAGCTGATTAGCCCCCAGGTGCTTGTTTGTATTTGTGCACGTCCAAGCAAGTATGAGACACTTAGTATCTGATCGTTAGCATGGTCCTGTAACTAGATGACCCTCAGGTAAGGCATGACTTAGCGTTTGTGTTTCAGTGCCCCCTTTCTTCTTTTTCAGTATCTGTAGTAGGTCTCGAATCTTCTTTCAAATCTCAGTTTAAATTGCAATTCTAGTGCCTTCCAGAGGAAGGCAGAAATGGCTGATGCTTTATATTGTTTTGCCATGAGAAATTTCTATAATGACTCAGGAATGTGAAGGAAGACTGAGATAAGGGAGAGAGGAAGCATGGGAAATGGAAAATACGGGGTCAGAGAGGACAATGCAGAGTGAAGGATGTTGGAAGAAGACTGATGCTGAAGCTGAAGCAAATGACAAGCTGCCTTAGGAAGAAACCAGAATTGCTGACAAGGATGAGTGGAAACTGAGTCTGACTGCAGTAGTCTCTTACCCTTCTCGTGAAGCATATCCTAAGGACTTGTTTCTTAGAGTTACTTGAAGCATCTAAATGAGAAGGGAATGGTGAAGCCTACCGTATATGATAAGGAGGCTTAGGAAAAGGAAAAGGAGTGTCAAGAAAAGGAAGAGCATCTTTGCAATTTTTGGGTATTAAAATGCTGCTTGACCTTTCATTTTGGGTCTAAGGAGGTTTTTATGATCTTCACTAACTAGGTCTCTGAACTTCTTGATATTAACCTACAACGGACTGCTAGAAAACTTGTTCTCTGTTAAAACAGGATCATTTTAGATAGTACTACAAAATTGGTCTTTGGAAATTCTTTCTTTTAATAGTGCAGCAACACTCATTGAATTGTCTGTTCAAGGATTTATTAGAAGTATTGATGCAACTATAGTGAATATTGCCTTTCAGTTCTGTATTTACTTCCTAATCATAATGAATCTCTATTCCATTGCCAAGCTCTGATTTTGGTTCAGGAATCAGAGAATTACATCTGAGTTGCTGTGGGCAGTATATTTTGAGCCAATTTCATCTTTAATGTGAAGGATTAAGGGACTGGCTAAGTCGATATTTCTTCCCAGTCAGGGAGAAATATTTCTGTCTGATGGTTTTAGCCTCCTAGATTTGGATGAGGAAGCTTTTGAATATACCTGTCTTGAAAAGTTTGCCTTTTGACAGTCATTAACTCTTAGATGCAGATATAAGCTTCGTTACTGAAGCTGATGCAGACTTTTAAGCTCATGGTAGTCAAGTGTGGAAAATCCTTGGTTTAGTCCACTGCCTCCCTGAAGGTCTGTTTTGTGCTTCTGAGATGGTGATGGACTCAATGAATAATTCAAAGGAAAAGCATAAAGGAACTCTGTCATAAAGTTAGAAAATCGCTTGATTTGGGGGTTGGTGTCTTGTTTGGGGTGTTTTTTTACTCCTGGAGAATCTGCATTGTTCCTCTGTGATCTTGATGTGATACTTAAATTTATTTTATTTTAAATTTTAAAATTACTTAAAATCTGTTTATTTACTTATTTCACATATATATTTATTTTCTTTATTCTAAGTTTTATTTGTTTATTTAAATTAAATTACATTTAAAATAATTTTTAAATTTATTTTATGGCCCTATCTTTGGTAGATATCTTGTTGAACCTCATACATTTGTCCGCATCCCATTAATCCAGTCTGTCAAGATCCCACTGCAGAGCCTTCCTACCCTCCAGAAAATCAACAGTCCTGCCCAACTTGCTGTCATCCATGAACTAACTAAGGGGGCACTCAATCCTCTCATCCTAATCATTGATAGAGATGTCAAACAGGACCAGCCACAATGCTGAGCCCTGGGGAGCATCACTTGTGACTGGCTGCCAGCTGGATTAAGTTCCATATATATGTATCTACTTATGTGTTGGTAACTTAAAATAATAAAAAGTGTACAGATCTGTATTCTACTACAAATACTGTCAAATTCCCATGCCTTAACAGGCTACAGAGTTTCACATGTAGAAATGTCAAGAAAATGTATAACACTGATTTCCGAAAAATTTTACCACCGTCCGTTCTTAAAAACCTTTTCAAACCTCTTCCTTCCTCCTCTTCTGCTAGTCAATTCATTTCATTCTTCATGTGATCTAATTATCTTCTCATTTTATGCTTCTCTCCTGCACCTTATATTTTTTCTTTCCATTTTCTGAACTGCTGTTGTTCCGTCGTTTTTTTGGTTTTTTTTGGTGGTTGTTGGTTTTTTGTTGTTTGAGTTTTTCGTTTTATTTGGTTTTGGGTTTTTTTTCCCAAGAATATGACTCAGACTTTTCCTGGATGCCCTCTCTCAGTAATTTTCTTTTCCTTTTGTTTTGTTTTTATTGAAGTTCTCTGGGTCCAGAGAAGGGCAATGAAGATGGTGAAGGGTCTAGAGCACAAGCCTGATGAGGAACAGCTGAGGGAGCTGGAGTTGTTTAGCCTGGAGGAACAGAGGCTCAGGGAGCCCTTATTGCTCTCTACAAGCCCCTGAAAGGAGGTTGTGGTGAGGTGGGAGTCAGCCACATCTCCCAGGTAACAAGCAATTGGTCAAGGGAAAATAGTCTCATGTTGTGCCAGGGTTGATTGGAATCAGGAGATTGAAACAGGCTGCCCTGGGAAGTGCCTGATGGTATTTAAAAGACACGTAGATGAGGCACTTAGGGATGTGGTTCAGTGGTGGATTCAGCAGCGTTGCATAAATGCTTGGGCTTGATGATCTTAAAGGTCTTCTCCAGCCTAAATGATTCTGTAATTCTGTGGTGCCAGAACTTCTCCTGCGCTGTCCATGGTCTCTGCCTTTAAACATTGGTTTTTCCCAAGCAAAATTTTACCACTGTGCTTGCTCATTGTGAAAAGTCTGGTGGATGTGCAGCTCATTGGGGATTTATGGTGGGGAGGAGGAGGAAGATAACAGGGTGCAGCACTTCGTGAGCATTAATGATAGACCTCCATTTGAATGAAGGTTGTATGGGCTTGCCACTTCCTCACTACCTTCCTTTCTGTGGTAAAATAACTTGTGTGATAGAAATGTGAATCAAGCCAGGAGCCTGTTTTACAGACAGAAAAGTATTTTCAGTCTTGAGCTCTGTGTTAAATTTCTTTCCCTGCGATTGTTTTCACCAGTTTATGAAGTAAACATGTCCATTCACTGCTTATTTCTCCTCTGCAACCAGAGTGATAAAGGAAATAACATTAAAATCATGCCCTTATCAGCTGTATTTATGGCATTTTACCTTGGAACAGGATATGAGTCGTGAAGTCATGAAAAGAGTATTACAAATATAATAATGAATGTTGTAAATCTGTTGCCAAGACTACGAATTATTTCTCTTTGGGTATTTATAAGAACTTCTTTTTTTCTTTCCCTTTTTACTGTTGCTGTTTTGCACAGAAGATCCATATCTGTCAAATTTGCCTACGGATATTTAGATGCAGTAAAGGGCATTCTTCCTTTCTTGAAGAAATGTAACATGGCAGCACTGCCTTATTTTGTACGGCAAATGCTTAAAAAAATTGCTGCTTGCAGAGTGTATGTCTGAGGATCATTTCAAGACTGCTTTACATATTGATTACTCAAATTGCCATTTAATTTGCTGTATAGCAATACACACTGCCTTAACTATTTCTCTGGCATTCTTATTGATTGCTGTAATTCTGCCTTACATTATATGCATAGATGGTGTCACCATTAAATATTTATGTGTTCATGAAATGTTAATATGTTGGGCTAATGTGAAACTCAACAAAGTGCATTTGCCAGAAGCGAGCAGGAATACTGATCCAAGTGCTTCCCTTTCCCTCCCCCTTGCCCTTTCAATTTGCCTCTCCATTGATTTTATTACCAGTGTTTCTCTGCTGTATCTAAATCTGTGTCGAAGCAACACCCTGCTCCAGTATGCAGATTTTATGCTTTATTATGTGGGAGATAAAACAGGGTAATAAAAAGAACAAGGGATCTCAGGGAGGTGTTGAGACACATAGCTTTACATTGTGCTTGTGCTATTCTATCATTGTTCCTTCTTTTGGGTGTAGAAATGCAGCACTATCTTTCATGAACGAGACTGAAGCAGAATGACTCATCTGGAATACAAAGTCATATTCACATGTTCCTTGAACAGTGGCTGCAGCAGCGTAAAACAAAAATAGCAGGGGTGTTTCTTTGATTTGCTACAGCTGTTATCCAGAGATGACATGGAACAATTACATGTAATTTAAACCAAAACTTTTAGGAGGAAAAGTCCTCTCGGCAGACTTTTGAACATGATGTTCTGTTGAAAAGGGCCAGTAAAAATTCATGGTGGTCAAGTATATATCATATCCCTAATAACTACTTAATCTTTTATAGGAAGTGTAAGTGATTTTAAAAAAACAAAACCAAGTGATCATGCTTTCCCATGACACAGAGATAAATAATTCTTTTACATTCCTGGGAGATGGGCTGGGAGCGGAGTATCAGCTAAAGGCTGCCCTTTGTACAGTAGGACTGAAATAGATGCTTGGTGAAGAGGCTTTGGTATGCTGTATGAAGCACATAACTTTCCTACTTCCCTTTGGGTTTTTGTTCTTTCCCACTTTTAACTGCTTCACAGGGAAGGCTTCTGCACAGAAGAGAACATGAAACAGCCAAACTAGCATCTGGGGAGGGAGGGAAAGGTTTTAGTGGCATCTGGTATTGCCTTGGTCCTCCCCCTTATGTCTCCTCCTGGTTTTGGTTGAAGTTCAAGCCTTGAAGCTTTTGCAAGGCTTTCTTTGTTGTAAATATTGAAAGATTTAAAACAAACAAAGAAAACCACAAACAAAACCACAACCAACAAAAATGTCAAATAAACAAAAAACTGTGAAGATGGGAGCTGAGGAGACAGGAGGAATGAAAAGCAGATAGCAGTGTCCAAACACCAATTTGTGAAGGAAATTTAGAGAGCCTCTGAGGTTCTATGTTACTTGGCAAAATCTCTTACCTTTGAAATTCATTTTCTTCTGTTCTCATCCCCAGGCTATGCAGCAGCTGTTTAGAATACCTTTTTTCTTTTTATAAAGTGGGAAAGTTTGTTCTGCAAAGACAATTCTTACTGCAAATCTGTTTTGACCATTTCATTTTTTTCCTGCCCCTATTTTCTCTTTTTCAGGCTCACTGCTTCAGTGAAATCTATAGTATTTTTATAACTTGTTTTTTATCCGCAGTGAAATCTCTTGTTTAGTTGTAGTGCCAGAGAAAACTTTAGCTCAACTGTGTTGGATACAGCAGAAATTAATGCAGATTAAAATGTGCAAGGAGTTATTTTCTCCCATTTATTTTACAGTGTCACTCAACAGAGAATGCAAAGGCTCTCCTTGAGTAGTTTTTACAGCATTCAGGGGCTTGATGTAAGAGTGCTAGTTCCCTGAAATGTTTTGCACATGAGCACAAGCTTCTTCCATAACAGAGAGGAATGAGGACATTTTCTTCCTTCATGAGCTCCAGTTTGATTTTTAACACTCGAGCCTTCTTTGGATACTGAATCCAGCTATGCAAATTCTGTCCCACTTTGGTTTTATAGATCCTTCTAGGTGTGTTCATGTCTATAAATAATTGTATCTAATTTCCTTTAACCAGCAAATTTGAAATGAAACTGTTTCTTTTTATTTGGCTTCTACTTCAGTTTCTCCAAGCCAGGGATGGTCCAGAACATCAACATCAACAGGGCATAGCAATGGCAAAGCTTCCCAGTTGGTCATGGACCAGCACTGCTTATGTGTTGCTGACTGCCTCAGACACAGAATCATAGAATGACTTGGTTTGGAAGGGGCGTTTCAGGTCGTCTAGTTCCAGCCTTCCTGCCCTGGGCAAGGACACATGTCACTAGACCAGGTTATTCAATGCCCCGTGCAACCTGGTCTTCAACACTGCCGGGGGGGCATCCACAACTTCTCTGGGCAATCTGAGCCAGTGCCTTATCACCCTTACAGTAAAGAATTTCTTCCTAATCTCTGATCTAAACCTGTTCTTTTTTAGTTTGAAGCCGTAACATAAATGACATAGGTCATTTAGCTGCGGGGAAGACTAAGGTTTGTGAAAAGAGAGCCTCCACATATAGTTTCCTAAATTCAGTCTGGTGTATCCTGTAAATGCTGGATGTGGAGAATAGTGTTTCAACTCATGGGTTCTTCAAACTGATTATTTACTGTTTTGATTCCACCTTCAGATTGTCCTGGAAAACAGCAGTCGAGAAGACAAACATGAGTGCCCATTTGGCCGAAGTAGCATTGAGCTGACAAAGATGCTGTGCGAAATACTGAAAGTAGGAGAGCTACGTAAGTTGACCTGTTTGATCTCTAAGAACCATGAAGCGAGTTCAGTGATACCTGAAGTTTATTTCAGTGCAAGAGTTTTCTTCTGATAAGTGTTTCTTGGTATAGTTACACGTTGAATGCTGGCACTCAGAATGATTATGTGTCTCTCTTACTAGTTTGTGGCATACCAAGGAGGAGGGTGGAGTAGGGGAAATGGACACCCATTCTTTGACTCTCTTCTGTATGAAGCAGGGCGGTTGTGTCATTTCTAGAGGAGTCAGTTCTTTCCCCATCTGTTGATTTCCTGTAGGAGACTTCGTGGTTGTTCCGTTCCATAACCTATTCCCTAGGTTGGTTTTATATGAGTTTCATAGTCATTCTTTCTGAGATTACTCATCTAAACTGACACATCCCATTTTCTCTTAGATATCTAAAGCTCTATCTAAATACCAGATGATAGATGTATCATTAACAGTGTGATATGAAATACTGTATTTTAATACAGAGTAAGCAAGCTGCCTTTGGCTTCAATTACAGTCCCTTGACAAAGTGTTAGATACTATCAAACAGAAGAGCATGTCTGTGTCTTCATTAGTCTGGAGGCTTGGTGTTTAACTCTATCGATATGTATAAACTTCAGTTACCCAGCAGGAATGTTTTGGATCCAGCTGCGGTCTGTTTTGGCAAACACTACCATGAGCTTCATTTCTTTGTTGCACAAGCAGAGGTCACAACTGAGATGCCTTGCTTTCCTCAGACATGTTCCTTGTGAATTTTTTTCACAATAGAGATCGGTTTCTTTTGCCTGTACACCCAAGTCCATGAAATGTAATGAGAGAAAAGCAGTGTAAAAGGCAGCAAGAAACCCTATAGGTATCAGTGGTTCTTGTTCCTAGTAGCTCTGCAAGAGGCATCAAAAGTTCTGTTTTAAAAGCATGATTTGGCTGTTGATACATCTGAAGCTTTTAAATGCAGTGTTTTAAGAGAATTTATTGACCAAAGGAATAAGCTGCCTCTGTGCAATGGGCTGGGACAAAACCTGTGCATTTCTTGCAGCTTCGAAATTGACAGTTCGTATTTGACAGATCCAGATAAATGAGATGATGTTTACTGCTGAATACCCTCTAAAGTAAACCAGAGTTATTAAAGACCTCATTCAGTATGTCTATAAATAAAAAGTTTAGCAACTGTTTTAGATGTATGGTAATAGTAATGTGTTGTGTAAGGTTCAGACTGTAGCAGACATGACTCCTTAAAATAACCTTACTGCTGCAGTTGAGATGTCTAATGCCAAATCACGCATGACAGATCTGTCTGAATTTTTCTCCTGGTAAATGTAGGAGGGACATATCGTCTCAACAAAGCTGTAAGCCTATTTGAAATGAGTGCTAAAGATCAATTTTATTTTTACAAATGCACAGAAAAATGTCTGAAATTCAAAGTACAGCTTTGTACATACTGTTTTAATGTATGTCCCATCACTCCATGGGACTTACACTGTACTTTGTTACTAAGAAAGATGATTGATCTAGAGGTGGTGTCTCAGACTCTTCGTTGCTGTGTCAAGTCACTCAATAAATAAACTTCTTCTGCCACAAACAGGTTTGTTATCTGTATGCAGGGGGCTGTATGTAGGTAATTTGCCATGTATGGTGCTCTATGTCCTGATTGCTTGTAACTTCTGCAGATAGCTCCTTTCATGTTTTAACTTTTTCCTTATCATAGAGTCATATAATCATAGAATCAGCCAGGTTGGAAAGGACCTCTGAGATCATCAAATCCAACTCTTGATCCAACACCGCCGTGGTTACTAGACCATGGCACTCAGTGCCACATCCAGTCTCATTTTAAAAACTTCCAGGGAAGGAGAATCCACCACTTCCCTGGGCAGCCCATTCCAATGTCTGATCACTCTCTCTGTAAACAATTTCTTCCTAATATCCAGCCTAAACCTCCCCTGGCAGAGCTTAAGCCTGTGCCCTCTTGTCCTGCTGCTGATTGCCTGGGAGAAGAGACCAACCCCCACCTGGCTACAATCTCCTCTCCGGTAGCTGAAGAGAGTGATGAGGTCTCCCCTGAGCCTTCTCTTCTCCAGGCTAAACAACCCCAGCTCCCTCAGCCTCTCCTGATAGGGCATATGCTCCAGACCTTTCACCAGCTCTGTTGCTTCTTTCTGGACTCGTTCCAGCATCTCAATGTCTTTCTTGTCATGAGAGGCCCAAAACTGAACACAGGATTCAAGGTGTCACTAGTGCTGAGCAGAGGGGATGATCCCTTCCCTGGTCCTGCTGGCCACAACATTTCTGATACAAGCCAGGATGTCATTGGCCTTCTTGGCCACTTGAGCACATTGCTGGCTCATAATGAAGAAATGGTGTGACTCTGATTTTATTATTTACACCTGTGTCTATGATGGCCTGTGGTACACAACAAATCTTAAGCTGGAGTGATGAAATAAACTAATTTTAGGCTTTCTGAATGTACTGGAACCATAATTCCTCTCAGTTCTGAGGTTAACACAGCTGGCACATAACTGAGTTTCCCTTGGGGAAAATCACGAAAAACATCTCTACAAAATATATTGACAACAAGCAGGCAGGTCAAACAGTTCAGTTACATGAGAAGTTTCAAAGATAAATAAGAAAGCAGGTAAGTCTCTCCTCCAGTTTTCAAATAATTTAAAAAAAGCTTGTTCCAATGATAACAGAAAACTTACATTTCTATTTCTGCCAAAGCTCAGGGTTAAATTTCAGCACAAAATATTTAGATTAGGGATTTATGGTAAAATTTTATTTAGAGTGGTTACACACAGGCAATCTGCTCCTGCGTGTCAAACATTATCATTCTTGTTGTATGTTTGTCTGCATTTTCCTTAAATAATCATATATTGAAGTAGAAGAAGGATGTCATTTAACAGTCTACTGTCACCTCATTTTCTAAGAGATCAGGCACTATCAAAAAGTAGTTTTATTTTTAATTTTGTTAAATCTTCCCTTTTTACTTACAGTTGAGAGCTCGACAATGATTTGCTACACTGCTGGAGAGGAGGGATTTTTTTTATTTTTCAGAGAAAACTTTTCCGAGTAAGTGACGATATTTAAAGTATTTTTGATTCTGGAGTCCAAATGTGAAGGATGCTCAGGCAATAAGGCAAGAGTACATCGATACACTCCCACCAAAGGAAAAGGGAGCGGGGAAGTGCTGTTTAAATAAAGGAAGGCTTTTGCTACAGCCATAGTGTAGCATTTGGAATACACCTTCCACTTTTTGTGCACTTTGTTAGGATTTTGGATGATCTAATGTTGCCGTCTGCTGGCCGGAAGACAGACTGCAGAGAGGAACACCAGAAGTTGGATCTTGTGCGTCCTGCTCCCACGGCTCATTTTTAAGAGGCACAAGTAATGTCATCCTGGAATTTAAACCCAGTCATGTAAACCACGAGAATCTTATGAAACTAAGGAGGGTAAAGTTAAGAATAACTGCATAGTCAGATGAGCAGATGAATGCATCATCTTTTATATTAAAAATATCTAAGTCTGAAACATTCATGTCTGCAGCCTTTCACTTTAGTGTGCAATATTAGCGACAGATGAAGAGACAGCGGGTAGAGCACTGTTGGTAAACATAATAGCTAGGACTGATATTTTTGTTTCTGTTCAGATCTTAATCCCTGTGTTTATTTTGGGGTAATAGCAAAGACTATTCAAATAAAAAGTTAAAGGGTTTTATTGTTTTATGTTGGCAACAATTGGGCTAAAGCCATGCAAAACTGAATTTCTGTTTAGGTGCTTTTGTGGGAACATGTCTGGGACTGCTCTTTAGTACTTTGTGTTTAAGTCTGAGTGATTAATTTATGATAGCACATTCATCTTGTTTCTGTTAACTTTTCAGTTATTTCACTGACTTTGATATATTGCTGTGTCCTCACTTGTGCCAACTTGGCAAGATATTCTTGGAGTATGAGTGCCAGCTACAGAAATTACTGAGTACCCTTTTGATTTAGAAAATATTCTGTTTAGGTAAAATGGCCTGCCAAATGATTCAGTATTAAGATTATTATGATTAAGAAAGTAGTTGCTGTTGCAGCTTTACCTATTTGGCTCTTCAAGCTTTTGCATTCAATGAGTGCTGTATGTATGTGTTTCCATGCTTTTAAGTCTCCGAAGTTAACACAGTAACTGAAGTGGTGTTTCAAAACACTTCTCTTAAAATTCACAGTACGTGAGAAGAGCTTTCCAATTCAAGCAGCCCAATTACTGTGTATGCTGAACTATTAGTTTAACTAGAAGTCCTGCTTAGGGGGTGATGGTCCATCCTTTTTATTATTTGTAGTAGCCTGAGTGCGTGTACTGGAATGAAGTTTAATTCCATTTAGAACGAACTGAAACTGTTTGGAAGAGAGGGCTCTAGCAGATACACTCAACAGTAGATACTTCTTCCTGCCATTTAATAGAAATAATTAAAAGAAAAATTACGTTCTGTGGAATTGAGACAAATAAATGTAATTGAAAAAATCTGAGAAGTACCTTAAAATTATCTGCTATTAGACAAGCTATTGCAATAAGTGGGGATACTGATTTTCTAAGGGAAAGTATTTTTTAAATTTTGAAATTACAGAATCCACACTAGCATGATTGTAGGTGTTTCCACACCAAACTACCCCTTTCATCATTAACAAACACCTGCAGTTACAACATAGAACAAGAATCCACTCTGGTAACACATGGTCCAATCAGTCTAACAGATTTTGTTATTCGTTTGTTTGTTTCCCTGAAAAATGGAATTTTCTAGGCAACACTTCATCCTGGTTGAAATTTGAAGGACTTAACTGTGTGCAAAATCATAGAAATTTAACATGGAAGTAAGACATTTGTAAGAATTTTTATTGTTTTTCACAGCAAGATATGACTACTATGGGTTTTGGGTATCTGGATGTTGTAGAGGCGGTTCCAAAAAAATAAAACAGGAGGCAATTAGGGAAAAACATATTAGAAAAACTGCATTACTTTTCGTAGTGGCTTCTTAACATCCTGCAGTACAAGAATTCCTTCAAATCTCCTTCAAAAATGCTTAAAGTCTGAACTCTAAAGTTCTAAAGCTTACAAATCCATTCTCAAATCATTCTTACAAATCCATTTCCCAAGACATGTTTAAACCATGAAAAGCATAATTCACTTGCTGAAATATCACAGTATCCACTGTAGCCAAAGTAGAGTTTTCAAAGTTTTCAATGCATGAACAACTTCAATAATTTTCCTTTCACTATCTTGAACATTTTCTCGCTTTGGACATTAGGAAATAAATAACAAGCTGACCTCCATCATAATGCCCAGGAATTTCAAACAACATCTGAATGTGATGTACTTCAGATGCTTCTTGAAATGGACAGACTTTATTACTAGTATTGATGAGTATGCATGTCCTTTAGCTGTGTTATTGTAGATTAATATCAGATATTTCAGCTGAAACATTCTGCTTCAGCTTTCACTGTGAGCCTTTCACAGAGCAGCAGTCCATGGGTACCCACTACCCCTTACAAGAACTCAATAATTTCTGTTATTAATCCTTACATTGATTCCACATGCCATCATGCCACTCAGAACAGTGTTCCAAAACCCAGCCAATAAAAGCGTATAGAACATGAAGAGTAACGATCAGTCAGTGCATTGCAATTGAACTTAATAGAAGTATTATTATTCTAAAATCCTCCAAAAAAACCTTTCTGATCTCTGGCAGATGTGACTTGTGTATGCTTATGTCTAGAAAGTGTAGCTTCATATTAATTTTTGTTGTAGAACCAAAGGAAGAAAGAAAGGTCTTATTTGAAATTATCATTAGATACTCCTGGTTTCTGAGTACTTCAGTAACTTTGTTCTTAAATCAAAATGATTTAGAAGAGAAAAGCATATATTTCCATCTAATTAGTTATTTGCTAGTTATACAGGTATGCATTTATCCCACACTCTCTTCACAAAGCCTAAAAGTTCTATTTAAACCAGTTAGGTTTTGCTCATTGGACACAGAAAACAGAGTTATGCAATATATTTTTTTTTAAAATACAAACTTAAGTTACCCAGTGTTACTGAAACTTTGGGGTTTTACTGCAGCATTGTGGACAGAGTCTTAAGTGATTTCTTGCAGCCACTGCATTACCGTTAGAGTCTCACAATCACGATTTATTAATAAGAAGGAGCATCTTTTTCATCTTTGATCTTAAGAGAAAGATATAGGGGGAACTTGGGGAATACAGCTATTAATCCAACTCTTTATATAGTAAAAACTCCTAGAATAGTTTTGCATTCATTTTTATAACTCATCTATATAAAAGCTCAAAGTTATAAAAGCAGCCTGAATAACTTTCCCTAACAAATATTACTGATGCTTAATGCCACCGAAAAGACTACGAAAATAATCACAGATGTATTCTATTACTTAATACAGTATTATGTTCTGCAAGACATGTATTGAGCCTCAAGCTATGGCAGGGGAGGTTCAGGAACAGGCTGCCCAGAGAGTTGGGGGAGTCACCATCCCTGGAGGTGTTCCAAGAAATGACTGGATGTGGCACTTAGTGCTATGGTCTAATTGACAAGGTGGTGATGAGTCAAAGGTTGGATTCACTTACCTGGGAGGTTTTTTTCTAAGCTAAATGATTCCATGATTCTACATTAACTCCTATAATCAATAATTAAAAGTGTTACAATAATTTAATAGCTATAGAGAAAAT
>JAWMRA010000078.1:46661693-46692718 GCA_035584735.1 Pseudotriccus pelzelni | reverse complement strand
TTCTGTTTCTTCTTGAAGATGTAATTGGCAAAGGCGTCACCTAAACTCCTGATTGGCCTTTGTCCGGAAATTTATCAGGACAAACTATTTCCAATCCCCAAGGAGGGGAACTTTTGCAAACCCATGACAGCTTGAAAGCCAGTTTCCCTTTTACTCTCATTTTCATTCTCCTTCTCTTAAGTTTCAATAGAATAAAGCCCTAGAAATAGTACATAAAATAAGAGCTTATTTTTACTGTTCTGGCATTTCTTCTTGTAATTTAATCTTCTGGAGAATGAAGCATTTTACAGGTCAGGAAATGTTGGTTAGAAAGTTGAAAAACTTTTCTGGCAAAAAGGTATTTAGTGAAAGGTAGCAATTTTCTGTTTCATCACGAATACAATAAAATAATTAAAAAGACTTCTAACCTCCTTTTTCTTAGCTTTTTACTGTTCAAACCATCACCACACCAGATAACTGCAATTCACAGCAAAAATTAAGCTGATCTTAGATGATAATCAGTGTTTGAAAATCAGTAACGGTGAAGGGGATGGGGCAAATATCCAAAATAATCCATATTGATCTTGAGTTTTAGGGGTTCCTTTGGAAATGTTACTAGCAAAATAGCCATTCCTGACTATAGGGATATGAAATATGCTTGTCCTTCTTGATGCAAAACTAACAACTTGCTGAGTAGTCTAAATTGTACTTTCCTTTTGTATGATAGCAGAATCTTGTTTTATCAAATGGTCCTCTCCTTCTATTTGCTGGCACAATCCCACAGGAGAGAAAAAATGAAACTTTCTTTTTTCTGGAGAGATACTAATTAATTTGCAATTAACCTCTTCCTTCTCTAAAAAGACTCAGTCTCTTCTTGCTTGTAGTAAACTGTGAATTCTCTACAAAATATCTACTGCAATCTGTGAGAATATGAGCAACAGAGCTGCAGACACCTTTTGAGCAAGATGTTTAATTTTTACATCTGAGTCACAGTGAGACAGATTTAGGAATGTTACTTTCTACGCATGGTATACTGTTGGCTTCAAAGCTGGTAGAGTGTTGGCTTCTGGGTCAGTTAGCTAGACAGCTGTTTAGTGTCCTCCAGTGTTTTTATCTACTGTCTGCAGTGATATGTCTGCTCTTTGATCTCTCTGGAGCAGGGATCATAGCTAGTTTTGTATGTGCAAAGTGCTTAATCTTGTTTGGTGCAGGATTCTTTAGCTTCTTTAAAGTTATGTTTACTGAATTTTCAACATTAATAATAAAGAGCATCGTGCAGGGAGGGCAACTTAAAAATGCTTGAGGGCAAGAAAGAGATGTAGATGTAAGGGATTTTTTTTCTTCTTCTTCTTCTTTTAGTAACTGCTTAATGTATCCAAAAGACAACAAAGAGTTGGCTTCATTAAGCATGAAGAACTCTTTCATCTGGTATTGGAAGGGATAGCAAGAATCAAGACCTGGAAGTAAAAAAGTAATAAATTCAAACTGGGGTAAAGTCTAGACATTAGCTGTAAGAGTGTTGAACTAGGGAACTAGCAGAACAAAAAGCTGAAGAATGATGAGAGGAGGAAAAAAATCATGATGTTGATTTCCTGTGGTTAATAGAAATTATAGCTTTGGCAGATCTGATGGCATGGTAGAATAATAGATGTGATTAGTGGAACACCATTCTAGGATTTTTGAAATTTTTTGATAAGCTATAGGGATAATGTAAAGTCTGGACAGATGTGACTGTAAACAAGAATTATTAAAATAATTTGGATTATTGCCATACGAGTAAGTTTACATAGATTAAAATGTTTGATTTATTGCCGCAGGAAAAAGTATGGATAAAATAAAATCTTCAAAATATCTCCCATTTCGAAAACTCTGCATCTCTTCTGGGCTTGGAGAGTTCATTTGGTGTGTTCCACAGAACTTCTTGTTGTATTTTTATTTTCTTGGGAAACCAACCTTCCTTCTTGCAATGCCAAACATTGGAACAGGCGATCCAGGCAGTGGTTGAGTCACCGTCCCTGGAGGTATTTAAAAGATGTGTAGATGTGGCCCTTTGTGAAACAGATTAGTGGTGGACTTAGCAGTGTTCGATTTATGATTAGCCTTGATGAGCTTAGAGGTCTTTTCCAGCCTAAATGATTCTGTGATTCTAGTCGTGGCTTGAAGAAGGAAGCAGTAGACAAAATCTTGTAATAAAATTCAGGGTTATAAAGTTCACTTGCAAAGCTGCAATGAGAAAGAGCTTCAGAGAGATGACACATAGCCAGATGTTTGTTGCTTTTCTAGAACAATTTCTGTGCATTTTAAGGGCTAGTCATTGTTAAGGAACAGTTTAATACTGAGCAGATTGAAATTAAGAGAAAAATAATCTTGGAATCCATTCTGGACCTCCTAATTTCATTTTATGGTAATATTTTATAAATATAGATTTGCTAAAAGCAGCCAAAATCTCTTGCATTTTGCAGCAAGCTATGCTTCAAATCTGAAGTTAGCCCTTATGGTTTCACAGCCCTGCGGCGCATCAGACTGGAAATTTTGCAGCCGCTCCTTTTAAAAGATGTGTATAGTTGCTTAATGAATTGTATATTGAATTGAACAATGTATAAAATCCTAACATTGTTTTAATGGCAGCTTTCAGTGTATATTAATTTTGGATATTCCATAAATGTTTGTGTTGGCAAATCTAAAGAATTTTCAGGGTGGGAATAAGATGTGTTGCAGGTGAAGAGGTGCACTTCTTCAAAAGAAAGGCAGAATGATTTTGGGGTTTCAGGACAATTGTATTAGTAGGATCTCTGCTGAAATGAGAACAGCATTGACTGCTAATTCCTGTAGTTCCTGAGACCAGGCTGTACTCACAAAGGCTAGAAATTCCTTTCACTGAGCATCTGAATATTCCTTTTAACAATCCCTTACTTGGATTGGCTCTGAGGTAGTGCATGTACTACTAATTGTTCCAGATTGTCCCTGCACATAAAGCTTCATGGATCCTTGAAAGGCACTGGAGGCATTCCTGGTTTGCTATTGACTGTACGCTCAGGTTCTCTGTCAGAAACCTTTACGCTCTTAGACTTTTAGCTTTGTTTATTCTAAGTAAACTAGATACCTTTTTTAAATTTGAATCTTTGAAGGGAGTTTCTGAGCTGTACAAGTATTTCAAATTCAAATTGCCGGATTTGTGACAGAGAAGCCTGGGCAGAATGTCCCGGTGCAGTACGGACCAGGGGTAAGGCAGGCACTGAGTACAGCTTAGTGGTGTTGGGCTGAAGCTTTTCTCTGCTTAACTCGTGCTGCTTCTCGTGCGTTGTGCACTGTAAACATGCTGGGTTGTGTTTATTCGTGAAAGCTCCTTCTGTTGCTTAGTGAATGCAGGTGTTCTCAGGGGGAACAAACCCAAACATCAAAGCAGAGACTAGTTAAGTTTTGTCATATAAATGTTGACACCACACAATACTATGGAAGGCAACTTTAATCTGCCTGGTTATATATTCACTTGAAAATGGTGGAAGAACAGCTTTTGTGGAGAGGTTATACTTGACCGTGAATCGTTCCTTTTTTTTTTTGCTCTAAGAGTTGATAAAAAAAAATTAAAAAAAGGGAAATGAGAGCCTGAGATCTTAATAAATTTTCTTTAAATTATTTGCCATCCCCTCTAAGTATTTAATTGTAAAACATTATTAAACTGCCCTTAATGTACTTTGTTGGAAGTCTTTACCAGTCAAACTCTTTCAAAGAGTAATGGTGAGTAATCTGAAGCACTGGAGTCGTGTGGTGAAGGTGACGCGGATTTTTGACATTGGATTACTGATGTTACGTATGTGCTGAAATACCATCCATGACTTTCATTTCTGTCAAAATGCTTGCTAATGAAAAGCTTAAGAAAAAATTAGTCTCTAACAATTAAGCTTCACTTACCCTTCTTGAAGAAACATAGATTAGCTGGAACTGGAGCAGGAAAAAACTATAGACCCTCAAGCCTTTCTTTCACAGGCCTTAGAGATGTTCACATTCGGCAACAGCATCTAGTAGTGCTGGCTAACTAAAATGAAAACAGGAGTCTGCAGGGTTGTATTTTCTTCTGTTCCAAGAAGAAGCATTTTGAAGTGAGTGCATTCACTCTTGAAACTCCCCTTTCAGCTTTATTTTTTCACTCCACATGTTGCATTCCATATTCCTGGATTAGCAGAAACTATGTATAAACGTTTAAATGTCATGAATGAATTTTGGTGATATGTTTCTTTTATATGTGAGAAGGAATTTAATTTCTGCTTTCATAACATTTCCGGTCTCTTTGTGCTGAAGTTTTCTCATGTCTGTCTTTTGTGAATTAAAAAATAGCTTCAGTGTAATTATTAAATGTAAAATCTTTAATACCTGAGAGTGAGGGACAGGGGAGAGGGCTTTTGGTTTTGGGAGAGGAATTCCACAAAGCCCAGAGAATTGGCTTATGGCATTAAAACAACTTTAATTGTGATGTTGTGTTGTGGGGTGGAGCCAGGAAGTGAAATGGGACCTCCTAGAAAAATTCGCATAAGGTTATCACATCACTCCTTGGGGCACTGGAAATGTAAGCGGTGGCACAACTGGCTCATTTTTAGCCAACTTAGCTACACTTTCCATTTTGTTATTCCGTGAGAGTTTTGAAAAAAGGCAGCCCTCATTCTTCTCAAGGACATGCAATTCCTCTCATATTTTTCCTTAGTGTGTCAGGAGGTCCATATGTGCTCTCAGGGCAGCTCTCAGAAACAGCAGTCTGCTGTAATTCCTGCTCACCAGTTTTTGGCCAACTTAGAGCTGCCCTCGTTGTATGCACTGGTTGTGTGCCTGTGTATCCTGGTAAGTCATTAAAGACACGTAATTATATGCTGCCTACTCCATGAGCTGATCACAGTATGCCGGTTATTAATAGGGAGACACGAATGCAAGCACCCATACACAGGCTTGGTCTTTGTCTCTGAAGCCAGATTGTCATATTAAGTTAGGCTCCCACAATTTTTTTTTTTTATATATGGGGGATGTTGGAACGAAATGGAGCTCTCTATGAAGAATTACTAGATATGTAAATGCTTTCCAACAGAAGAATTGTTAGCTGCCACTAAACACCTTTTAGTTTACCATATCCTTGTGACACAGAGAGTTGAGACTTCCTTCTGGATCTTTCCAAGTTGTTTTTAAAGGAAAAAATTGTGGCTCAGGTTAGATATATCCCTATTTTTTCCTTTATGCCTTATTTGTTATTGAAGTTTGTACACATGTTTTATTCGTTTTCTTGCAGTTTCAAATGCTGTCTGTTAACAGACCTAAGGCCTCCCACAGTTCTAGGTTCCCACTCTTTCAGGACTGAGCTCTCAGCTTGTTTTTCCTGAGCCTTTGTGTTTTATATGTGCACAGCTTGCTGAGTTACTTGCTAATAATTCTCCAAACTGGCTGGTGGCTCTGTTTTCTCCCCTAATTACCACTACAGAGCAGCAGTTTAATTATTCTATCAAGCCTTTAAGAAAAGGCTTAAAACATCCATCAGCTCTACCCAGATTTGTTGTCTCTTCACATCAAAGACCCACTTGCTGACAGACACTTAAAAAAACATAGCATAATGATGTTAGCTATAGGCATGTATGAAGTGACTGATAAGGAGCTAAGGAGTGCAGTGCTGAACTCTTTGTTCATCTGAAGTAGGTTATGGAGATACAGAAAATAATTGGTTGTTTGTGTACATGTGAGCGTGAAAGAGGTTGTTTTGCGTAACACTGACTCTCTTAAGCTTTTTTGCAATGAAATTTCTTTTGGTGGACAGTAAGTCCTATAGTTCTTTGATTGTGCTTTGACTGACTGTATTTCATTTTTAAGTTTGCAGCTCCTTAGCACAAAATTTGTGTAGTAAAAATCTGAGGCAAGATCTCTGATAGTTTGTTGTTTGGGCCTCTCCAAGCACTCAATGAGAATTAACAGAGAATTGAACTCACAAGAACAGAAAGCACAGCAAATGGCTTTATAACCATATGTTTCACTTGTGTTTGTCTTAATATGGATAATCTATTTTGTCCTTCGTGTGTTTAGGTCTCCATAGTTCTTGGTAACTGGCACAGAACACCATTTGTTCATCCCGGTCGGTGACAGGACACTGTTTAGCTGTACCAAATAGGACTGAACCCAGTAGAATTCAGCACAGGTTTGCCATGGGGTAGATAGAGGTCGCAGAACTGGGGGCTTTCGTTTTCCAGGTTGCAGGCCGCACAGTGTCACAGTGAATAGCTCAGTTGTTATTCATTTCGAGTTTTTAGGGTGATAGCAAACCTTACCTGAGACATTAAAGAGACTTAAGCAGTTACCTTAAGTCTTAAATAGGCAGAGGATTGACTGAGCCGTAACACAGGAGTGTCTGCTAAAGGCAGAGGGTGTTCTCAAAACAGATGAAACCATTTTGGAAGAGGAAAAAGTTATCAGAGCCAGTGCCAATGAAAAGAGACCATAAAGAAGTGAATGGTTTTCCACAGAGTACAGGTTTGAATATGTCTGTCTAGGTCCCATAATTATTAGTTAATCAGGCTACAATTACTTTTAAATTAGCTATCTGATTTTTTATGCTTTGCAATATAAAAATTTGAATCTTGACTTGAAACAAAAAATGCCGCCAAAACAATAAATGCCTCCTTTTGGACCCTTTAAAAAAAATCTTTGATAAGACTTAATAGGTAAGGATGGAAATCGTCCATTCTCCCTCCCCTTCTGTTTTTTTTTATAAAACATAAACCCTCGTGATTTCAGAGGTAACAGTTTTGCAGCTATCAAATAGTGGAGTCATAATGTAAGCTGACCATTACCATGAAGAATAGTGAGCCTTTTATTCTAAAAAGACTTCCAACAGTAAGGACAGTGTAGCCCTCTGATTTTTACTTTATTGCCTTATTTTCCAGGTATGTTTTGTGAGGGACTTGTGATGAGACTGGAGCAATTCCTGCAAAGACCAGCTGCAGGATGCTGTTAGAACTGTTAGAACTCATGGTCCTGATAGCAGCTAAGGGCTTAGATACTGGTAGTCTTTGCCTAAATTAGTGTCCTGGAGTCCAGTGTACTTCTAGTCAAGAAAGTTCACTGTCTTTTCATATACTGATCACTGACCTTTGATAGTATGTAGTTCATGTGCTGTATTTAAAGGCATTAACAGTCTTGAAGATTATTTGTGAGATATTTTTGAGCTTTACAGGCAGATATATGGAAATATGTCCTGTAATTCTTCTCTTCCTCCAGCTTCCAACAGAGGACCCATCATCCATGCCTTTCATTTCCTTCCCCTTCAGAATAGTGACAAGTACCTGTAATAATTTCTAATAATTATTTCCTTGCATTTCAAAATTATACATTTTGGGGTTTGGGAATACCTAGCACAGCTTCAAGATTTGCAGTGCAGGTGGTCTAGAGCTCAGCCTGTTCTCTGGCTGTGCTTTGTGTGTGCAATGATGAGGTTCCATTTGATTCACCCCACCCCCACTTTTAAATAGCATATCTTCATGTTTTAGGAACATCTGAATTGCGTTTTCAATCTTTTTTCCTAATATTTGCATATTAATAAATCATTAAAAACCATTATGTAAATTTCATATCATAGTGAATTTATTATCAAATCAAATGGACTTTAAGGGTAATTGTAGGAAGCTAGGGAGATGAAATGAGCTTGTAGTTAACTTTTATATTTTTCTATAGAGTTAGGTACCAAAGACTTGAAACTGATAAAAGGCATTTGAGAAGTGCCACTAAGATGGTAGAAAGGAGGCGTTCCTTGTTGGGCTCCTTGGGGAGTTGGTTTGGTTGTTGGTTTTGTTGGGTGGGGATTTTTTTTTTTTTTTTAATTTGGTGGTGGGTTTTCTTTGTTCGGTGGTGTTTGGGGTTTTTGGGTGTTTTTTGTGCATGGTTTTGTGTTTTTGTTTTTGTTTCTTTTTTTTACCAGAGTAGCTCTGTGGTTTGGAAGTGCAGGGTTAGAAAGAAAACTATAGAATTCTGTAGAATGTTCTGAAGCCGCTTGCTTTGGTGTTACTGAAGCTGCAAGTCACTGGTGTGCTCAGCCTGCTGGTGAGCAGCAGGCTCCCGTGGTGGTCATTCACAGAGAGCCGGGTGGGGTTGTACAGGGATGATTTAACACCTTAAAGGGCTGTTCTGTTTGTTCAAGTAAGGACATGAAGCTGTTCCAGTCTCTGCATCTGCAACTGCAAAAAGTTTGGCGTATGTAGAAAGTTTATCAGGCAATTGAGAGCAAGGAGGAGAGGTAGTCTCATTCCGTTTTAAATTAGGAATGGGCATACCAAGACTGATATAAAAATCTCAAGAACTCTCTTATATGACCCTTTTTGTCATCTGTTTTTTTGAGATGGTTTTCTCTGCATTTGTCAAAGTGAGCTTAGAAATAAACCATCAAAATACAACTCTTTTGATCTCTGTAGATGGAGTTTCAAGATGACACCAACATTTAGAAAAACTCCATTTGTTGGAATTCTGGATTAGGTAGATGGGGCCCCAGATGATGATGGATGTGTTAAGCTGACATTTTCAGGGATCTTCATGAGAGCTAGGGTTTAAAATCTCATGGAATTTTAATCTTTTAAATTACCCAGTTAGCTGCAGTAGCAACAGCATCGTGCATTACTTCACTTTGAAAATCTGAGTTGACCCTCGGACAGACAAATTTGCAGATCTTGGCCCACTGGAAGTGTTATTTCTGTTCCTGCTCACTGACAATGAACAAATAACAGAGCATTTCCATCATCAACAGTTCCTTTCCTCCTCTTTTCCACCCCCAGATTCCAGGGGTGGGTGGTGACAGCTTGAAGTGATTAGATATTTTCATATACCTATTCATTTTGAATTTAAAAAGAAAAAAAAAAGTGTTTTTCCATGCCACTGCTAAATTACGAATTTTTAAATGTTTTTGTAGATGCTTTGCTAAAGCTGCCAGTTATTTTCTTATATTATTCACTCTAGTTTAAAACTTTCTCTGCAGTGTGTGTGTTCCTTTAGTTTTCTCTTTAAATTAACTTCTGCAAAATCCAGATTACTGGACAAGTATAAGCAGAAAGCAAATTTTCTCATGCGTGGACAGTCACACCACAAGCAGCACGTTTTATTGGAGCTTGGATTTCACTTTGTACAGCAGGGGACAATATTCACGAGTTGCCTTGCCAGAGCATTGGCACAGAGACAGTTGTAAAGGCTGGAGAAAGGATCAGATGTCACCTCACGCTTCACAGCAGGGTATGCACAGCACACTTACATACTCAAAACATCCCATTGGGTAAGAGCTCGTTTACTGGGATACTAACTAGTGCTTCCCTATAAAATTCAAAGTTGCCATAAACTTCCCCAGGATTTTTTCCTCCTAATTTATAGAGTTGATGTTTATTCATTCACAAAGGAGATGCAGTGTTGCATGAGTTGCATAAGGAATTGAATTGCAGTGTATGTTTCTTGAAGTATTTCAGATTCCCAACATAGTTAAGCAAGACCTATGCATTATTTTTGAAGAGTAAGAAAATCTAAGCAAAAGTAAAGTGCCTCATGTCCTCATGAGAAGGCAGGAAAAAAATACTATGCCAGCTCATTCTCACTAGGCTAAGCTGCCCCAGTGGAGGAAACATTTACATTTCATATGATACGTTTGTATACCATGAGTATACCATGCATCAGGGTATAAGGAGATGTAGGTAATAATCTGTTTCTATACCCTTTGTGTCCAAATTCTTTTGACCTCCCCCAGCATAGACAGGTTTTTACAGATATGGCTATAATATTACAGGTTATATAGCTAAATGAGAAGTTTTTACCTTAATTCTGTAGATTGCTATAGGTAGTAACCAACCGTGTGAAGATGTTCTGTCCTGCATGCTCTTCCAGTATCAGTTTTACAGGAAAGACCACAGGTCAGCCAACAGGTTAAAAGTGAGATGATAAAACTGCTTTTCTTCCATCTGAACTAAAGATTAGGCAAAGATAGCATAAGCATTGAGGTTTAAAACACAGATGCTACCTGTGAAAGGGTTATGTTCCTAATAAATTTTTGTGGATTTGGCCTTGCTCTTAACTGAGCTGAGACATGATCCAAGCTCCTTTCTGAGACTTCTGTGTGAGTCTGGCTTCTCTCTATCACCCTCTAGGTCTGATTCACAGAATGCTGCCTCTCGGTAGCAATTACTGATTATACACCTTCCAAGAGCCCCAAAACACATCAGAAGGCAGAAGAGGAGGCCAGAACTGCATCCCACTGACAGTTTCAGGGAACCCTACGACTTATCATGTCTAAGATAGCCATTCTTTAAAAAAAAAAAAAAAAAAAATTAAACAGTCTTTCTGGTGTAGTTGTATTTGGGGGAAAATAGCATGTAGCGCAAGCCTGGTTTATTTCCTTTTTATCAAGCATCCATTTTAAAGGGTAGACATCTCATTAGTGCGAGCCCATCTGCTCCCATTTCTTGCAAGGTGATCTGACTTCTGTGTGTTGTGTGTATGCATGCATGCACAAAGGTTTCCAGTTCTAGTCAGTGTTGATTCCCATTAGACTTCAGGTAGGAGAAGAAAAATTAATGCCTCAGGAAAAGAAAAGTAAGTTGCACGCACTCAAAAATTTGTCTGGAACAGTCTAACTCCTCTCCCTGAAATAATGAGAAATTTGCTCATTTAAGCTACAGTAATGATGGTTCTGATTGATTGTACCTGAGCCCTGATGTGAAGCAAAGCAAGATTTGTTTCCCACGTGCTTGTACATCACAGAATTTTTCATCCTATTTTCAAGTTGTGCCCTGCTTAGTAAGGAGTGAAACCCTTGGTAAAGAGTGTTTCAACGAAATATTTGTTCTATTGTCCTGAGTCGTGTGGTATTTCTCTCCAGACAAGCTGTATTATACGATCTGTTGTGGCAGCATCCATTTTATTGCAATGGAAAGATCCTTCTGAGATCTGAGGGAGAAAATGTTCATTTCTCATTCTTCGCAGTCCTGTCTGAGAAATGGAAAGAACGATACAGCAATAGGACTTCTTGTTTTCTGACTTCTGTTTTATTACTTAGACATTTCAGAGTTGATGTGAGCTATGAGTTGAGAATTCCCAGGAGGAAGACTGCAGCTCTTTCCCCTTTACCACCTGCATTTCTCAAAGTGCCACAGACTTTTATTACAACCCTATCGGAAATCTCAAGAGTGCCATTCACTCGGAACAGATTGGTGGTGTTTTCAGTCCTGTGGTCTTGAGAATGTATAGCTGGTCTCATTTTGGTGAATGTATAAAAAGCTGATCATGTTATTAAGATGCAAATGATTCTATTTAGTGACAAACCTTTAATGCTGATAAACAGCCTCCTCTCATTTCTCACCGATGTGTTATCCTTTTTTATTCAAAGCTCTTTGACCTAGCATACATTAAACTTTGAATTTCTAAAGTAGATCAAGGATGTGTTCATTGATAATACTGTGCTCAGAAAAGAAAGAAAAAAAAATTGACATACATGGGACCTACTTCTACAAAAAATGTAGATCTCCTTTGTGTTCCCTTTGTGTCTGAAGTAAAAACGATGGCTGTCAGTTCTGTTTTAGCTGCAACATGTTCGTATTGTGTAATCGTGTTTCTGGCAGCTCTGCAGTGGATTATAGTCAACTTTCTTGAGAAGATTTTATCTGTAGTCGCATGTGCTAGAAGCTATGTTTATTTTTTTCAAATAGAATCTTAAAAGTTATGTACACTGGGGGATGTCTTTTAAGTGTAGTAGACAAGGATACATCACAGCAAAAATAGCTAGGAATTAGGCAGTGGCTGAGGCTTTGTCCAGCACTGACTAGTAGCTTTGAATGCTCCAGTTCTGAACCACTTTGAGCCCTAAGTCCAGGGGCTCAATTTTCAGAGTGCTGAATCACCCTGTCAGAAAACAGGGTCTTCACTACTCTTTACCACCCACGTAGAGCCCCAGAAATTACCTTTTGAAAACGAAGATTAATGCACTCTCTAGTGATTCAGTAGAGATTTTTCTGCTCTGGAGAGATTGACAGTCTCCTCGAAACTCATTAGATCTGAGTGCAATTTTTTTCATCTAGGAAAAATGTAACAGTGGCACTATTACATATGATAAAGTCATTACCTCTGGAAGAGAAATACCACTATTGTTCCAAATGGAAATCTTTGTGCTGAGAGATCACTTTCAAGGAAAATGCACGAGCCTATCAGTATCTCATTTCGTCTTGACTAGAGGGGAGTACAGCCTCCACAGATGGGACAGATGGGAAAATCCCAAGTAACTGTAGGAGCACTGTGTTACAAGGAAGAAGGATTACAAGGAAAACAGAAACAGAAAGGGGTGTTAGGTGTATGATGTAAATGGATGCTGACTGCATGTAACAATATGAATAAGTTAGTTGTCCATTAAATTTTAAGGGTCTTTTGGTCTTTCCTTACTGCCTCCTACTTTTAAAGTCATCCTGTTTCACAGTGTGTATTGGTCAGTTGGCTTTGAGATAATTGATTTCTGGCAAACCAGTTTAGCTTTTGTGTTGAATGAAAATGGATTTGAGTAGGTAGAGGCATGTGGCTAGAAAAGGAAAGAAATAATGGGTTTTGTGACGGTAGGAGCAGAAATCAGATTGATCTGTGCCACTCAGAAGAACACAGAGGAGGAGGTGTGACAGTGGCAGAGCTGGATCGGTAACTAATGCAAATATGTCTAAGATGGCAGAGGGGAAGAGCTATTTTGTGTGACAATGCATTGACTCTTCCTAACGTGGAATGCATGTAGTCCCATGCTGATTTATTAAATGATGTAGATTTGCCAGCTTGAGCTCACAACTTCAATTCCACTAATGAAATTTAATTTTTCAGCGTGTGACTTCTAATTGGCAGGTTTTTATAGCCTGTCTGGAACTGGCATGAGGTGCAGGAGCCAGATGTTGCCAAGGCAGGTGTCACAAAAGGTTCTTTAAATTAAATCTTGGTGACTGGGGGGGCCTGCTTCTAGTCTAGCTTTCACTGAACTGAGGCACAGTTATGAGAGGTGCAATAAAGGTTACACTTGCCTAAATATTCTCATAGTAAGTCCTAATGTTTCTGCCTTTTTAGAAGCCTTCAATGTTTCTTACGAAGTATTTCAGATCATTAATCAGTGGAGTTGTTTTGGTTTTGGTTGTGTTTTTTTCTTAAGGCTTTTAGTAAGACTTACCTTAACACCATCTAACCCAGTTACTCCAGAGTAACTCAGTGCCAAGGCAGTAACTCTCCCAGTTATTTATGAATTGTTAGTGCCAAGGGAGAGGAGGCCAGGTGTGGGTACAAAGCTGGCTGGAATCATTTAAGCAAAGCTTTGAAGCCCCTGGAGAGTATTGATGTTGTCACTGTAAATGCATGAGGCTGGAGCTGTACGTGTTCCAGACTGATGCCGGTGTGTGCAGTCTGATTCCTCTGCTGCACAAGGCTCTATCTATTTCACGTGGAATAATGGCACAGAGTCACTATTCCAAACAACAAGTCCTTTTGGGACCCATGTCAGTGGCTCTTTGAAGTGACCAAAGATGTTTTTTCACAGTTGCTGTTTTTGTGTATATCTATATTGTTAAAATATATCAGAGGGTTTCATTTATTTCCCAGTTATAATATGGATTATTTTTTGTGTGTGTGTGAAAGTTTCCTACCCTCATCCAGTTCTTTTTCTGAGGATGGATAAATCAAGTTACCATAAGCAGGATTGTATTGAGATAAAGTAATTTAATAATGTTCATTGCTATTACTACTGTAACATGTGTACTATTTTATATCATTACATTTCACAGTTGTATTTAAGTAGCGGTCAGTATTGTTCCTGTGATCTTGTAGGTGACAGCTCTGACAGAAGAGCTAACATCTAGGCAGTGACCTCTTAACACAGCCAATAGAACTAAAATCATAAAGGATTACATGGTGCCTAGACTTTATGATGATGCACAGGGGAAAGAGGTCACAGGTGCTTTTCTCTGCTCTTGGAAGCCTGGTTCTATTGCAGTATTGGCACAGTGGCACTGGTACTAGAACAAAAAGTTATTGTGGACCTCCCTCCCTTTTACTGACTCTTATAGGACAGTCAACACAGTGGGATTACACAGGGCCCTCTCAGAAAAGACTTTGTGCCTTGACTCTGTTCCAGGTAACTTTTATTGGGCTCTGCCACACTTGGATCAGGTCCGAAAGGCTCAGGTGAATCAGAGATGTAGAAGGAAACTAGTGTAGAAACTAGATGTGATACCAAGCAAGGGAAAAGTGTCTTTGGTAACTGGAGTTAGAAGGAGATCTCAGTCCATGGAGTCACTTGGGGAGCCAAGGGTCTGTGAGAATGGAGGTTCTGTGAAGAAGATTATGGGGATGTGTTGGGGGTCTTTTGTTTTTGGATTGAATTAGGTGCGTCTTTTTCTCTTCCCTCCCTCTTCCTTGCAGAACGGAAGTCAGAAAGGAAAACAGCATGCGAGCGAACAATTTGGGGAAAACATTTCATTAAGAAAGAGCCTACAAGATGGAGTCTTATAAGTAGTTATTTGAAGATTAGGGTCATTTGGTGAGAATAAACAATAATCTTCTAATTGTGTGAATGAGCTACTGCGCATTGAACAGGCTGTTGAGAGATCATAAGAATCTTGATCTAGATTGGGAAGTTTTGTTTTTTTTAGGGCCTGGCATGAGTCACAGCTGTGAGGAAGGATGGGTAAAATGTAAAAGGGCATATTCTACTTATGGCTGGTTTTTTTCTTTCCTCTTGGGTTAATCAAGTTCTGTGGTGCGATAAAAGAAGGATGTGGAAATAAAACCATGAATTTTTGTGAACATTATTTGTTTACCTACACTCTGCAATTATATTTGGAATACTTTTTTTTTTTTTTTTAGACATCTTGCAGGGAAAAGATCTGAGTCTTTTACTTCTTTTGTCTGCTGATACTGCCCTGAATACTTTGCTTGAGTCTGCAGCTAAAATAAGATGAAACAATTGCAAATAGACTGCATTTTTAAAAGCAGGTACAGAAGGAATTTTTTTTTCCTATGTATTAAAAAACAATTTAGCTGGTTCATGCTTAATTTCATCTCCTTTTCTTATAGAGGTTGGTTTTTGTGATCCAAGAACTATCCTAACTAAGGCAAATTTTCCAGAGCTGCTGTGTTTGCTTTCTGGTATGAATGTGAAAAGCATCTCTTTTAATCTTCTATGGCAAAAGAAACTTGAGATAACAAAGGCAGCTTGCCTCATTGTCCAGCTGAGTTCGGGAGGACTATTTCTTAAGCAAAAGCAGGACTAGAGTCTGTTTTTCCTAATTCAGTGCTAGCTTATATTTCTGAAAGTTGTAGGGATTGTAAAACAATTACCTGCAGCATGCCAAATTTAGGCACTTGCTTGATATCTAAACCTTATGCACCTTCCAATTGTTTCATTAACCTGAGTTCACTGTTATAACCTAAGTAGAGCACACAAGTTCTAAAGTTCTCTGAAAGACCTCCTGGGAGAACTTTTATCTCTTTACTTCAGGCTCTAAGCAGAGGCAGACACACTTGCCCCTTCAGGAAACAAAATCATTAGTTCCCCTTTTCATTTAAACATAGAAGAAGCATGCAGAATTATTTTAGGAGGAATGCTTTAGTAAGCAGTGAAAATGAAGGTGCAAATCAGACACTGAATTTAAAAGCTTGAATCCATTCATATTCTTCAAGTTTTTCTTTCTTTCTTTTTCTCTTGCATGACTGTTTCTGTCTTAACTAAGATTCCAGGAAAATGCTGTTTTAAGCAGTTAAAGTATCACTGCAGTATGCCTTCCACTTTGCATGAAGACATGGCCTGTGTGGACATGTGCAGCTACAACTGAACTTGTTCTGGCAGAGGCTCTCATATCTTATTAGAAACACCCTTAAAAGGGAGCACTACTCAGTGCTAATTGCTTGCCATTGAGTTATTTAACTTCATCTTATGTTTTGTAGGAGAGCTTGATAGAGCATAATAATAATAATAATAGCAATAATGTATTGTTAGTTTTGTGCATGGCTGTTACTCTTTGATGTCTTGATTTATATTCATATGTTACACACAGTATTTAATCACCTGTTTTGCTAATACTCAATTAGTACAAAGATCCAGATAACTTAGGAGAAACTGACTTGTTTTCACTATTGGCACCAACAAATGCTCTTCTACTTTATAATGTTAAATGTTATGTTTCAATGGAACAAAAAGAAGTGAACAAAATTAAATCCATCTTAAACCAAAAGCCAACATAAAGCACTACAGGACAGGTTGTGCCACTTTTTAGCATGGCAGACACCTGATGCACAGTGGGCATACTGGGTGTTGTTTTCATCATGGCCTGAATTTAGTAGTGATGTGGACAGAAAAGGATGCTCGGGGCAACTTCTTACACTTAATGGCAAAGGAATCAACGCAGCATATATATATTATGTAGGAAAGGTGATGTGTACGTGTCCTGTACAGCCTCTTTCCAAATGCGAAGTCAGGAGCACTGCTCTCTGGCCACTGTAGGAAAACACGTGTTGGGTGTGAAATGCTTCTCTGTAGAGCAGCAACAGATTGTCCTGGGGAGTCAGTGCTTCTCATTTGGACTCCGGCGGTCAGAGTGGCACTGGGATGCCCCAAGTGCACACTTAGGAGAGCCACACTTGGGGCTCAAAAGAAGGTACTTCTTAAAGCGTATGGACATTGGAACACAAATCTTCATTGCTCCCCCACATACTTCGGAGCTATCCAAATTTGTCATCTTTCCCATACAATGAGTATGTTCAGACTCCAAAATGCATAATGTCGTGTGTCAGAGACTCATCATTTGCACACAAATAGAAGTGCAGGGAGAAGTGTGTGAATGTAGACACAGTGTAGAATCTAAAGGCACAGCCTGTGTTTCCTACAAATGCTGAGAGATTGCACTGGGTAAGTAATGCAGAAACCTGGATGCCAAGCTCTGAATACTGTATCTAAGGAAGATTTGAAATAGCAACGGAGAGATGAACATAACACTGTACTAGACAGGCATATTAGTTCACTGAACTTCTATCTTAGATTTGTGGTTCATTCCTGACAGAGAAGCCTGGACGTACGCAGCCTACTTTTGCTAAGTGTTTTTGTGCGTTAACTTTTTGCCAAATAATTATTTTAAAATATTTATTAAAGAAATGGTTCATGTCTTTTTCAGGCTTGTTCAAATGAGTCAGCTCAGACATTTTAGAGCTGCTCCCAAATTATTTTAATTGTCCGCTTACGAGAAATGAAAAGTAAGCCAGCAAATGAATTGTTTAAATTTTTTAGACAATAAAAATACAGAATGCCTGAGCAGGGCCCGAACAGTAATTTATTTGGAATTCTGTGCAGCTTCCATGCATTTTAATGAAATTATCCTTCTCTCTTTTGTTATGAGGGTCTAAGCAAATCAAAGACCACATGTGTATATAATGATTTTACAGCACACAGCAATAAAATGGGATTTAAGCTATATCCCAAAATTCTGGAAAGGCTCAATCTGGAATTCTGGAAGAATACAATGAGTACTTTAAAAGCAACTTGGCTGAATATTATAGTATATGAGCTATCTTTTAAAACAGTGGTATATGATATGTTCCTTGGGGTCTGTTTTGTGCTGTCCTTTATATTGCAGAAGGAAAACAAATGTCATAGAAACTGCCAGGGTTTATTTTACAGGTTTGGGAAAAGAGGTATCGTACAGAATTTCAGTTGTTGCAGCCCTGAAAAACTTTAGTACTGTTCTTCTGGTTTAGGTTTTGATTTAGTGTTTGTCTCTGAGATGCCTGGGTTGAGATATCTGAATTATGCAGAAGACACCACCGTTTAAGGTGTACAAAATACAGTTTTCCTGTTGGAATTTGCACGTAAAGTTCTTCTGCTATCTCAATGGACATTGCAGTCTGCTTACTCTTACATTTCTTGATGCATCTTATGTCTGAAGGGAAAAGAGGCATATTCTTCTTTCCTATTTTATCTATTAAAACAATTGCCTGCCGATATGGAATCAGGGAATAACCTGCAATACACTGAGTTGTTTTCTTCCACTGGTCTCTTGAAGAATCTAGCTTGCAATTAACCAATGTAAGGTTTAAAAAAATTTTAAAATCATGATATAATACCTTGGTTTTACTGTCTTTTAAACAGATTGTGAAACTTAAAAAATAATTTGGACAGAGTGGGGATTCCTGATAAGCAGGGTGTGTTTTAATAGCTCAGTGAGGATATATATCAAATTATCTCCAGTTTTACCTGTCAGAGTGGTAGCTTTCTGTGCCATCTCCAAATTAAACAAACAAACAAACAAACAAACCTTTTCAGAGTAAAGACACACTGCTTTACTAAAGGTGTAGGATAGGAGGTGGCAAGAACTGTGAGAGTATCAGCGTGCAGAAGGGTGAGATTCTTGTAGATGAAGAAAGCAACCACCATATGAGACACTTACTTTCTGCAGTAAAAATACACTTCTACTGTTTTTCTTGTGGTTATTTGCTAATGTTGTATTTGCCAGCTTCTCTCTGACAATCCATAGAAACAACTGATGATTTTGATCAGCTGAGTTTGCTTCACTGGCATATCACAATGAACTTCAGTCCATGTGGTGTTACTTTAGATATTCAACACAACACACAGTCAAGGCTCATGCTACTTGTTTTGTTTTCTTTAAGATATGAGATTGTTTTAATTCCATGATTTTTGAATATAATTCTTCATGTTGGCACTAGGTTTTCTTTTTTCTTTCGATTTTTTTTCCTTTGCATATTTCAGCCTTTTGAGTTTGTATTTTTAAATTTTATTCTACACTTAAAAGGGCAAAGGGGTTTTTTTCAGTCTGTTTTCTTAAGAAAACGATCCAGATTTTATCATACTGTCTATCTGTGCCTGTCCTTCCTAATAATTTGGGTACACGAGTCAATTTCAATCCAGTATAACAAAGGGAGGTATGAAGTTAGGAAAAATATAGAGAAAATAGCTTTTTGAATACAGTAGATTTCTTCCTTCAGTGGGAAGAACATCTTTGCAGTGATCCAATGTTTAATTAGACACCAAGAGATTCCTGTGAGATCTTGGGGATTTAAATGGAGACCTAAATACACAAGAAGAGAGCTCCCATTGATCTTACTGTTCATTGAAAAACAAAATAATATCTTATTTTGGGCTACAGGTGAAAGCTTAATGTGACTGCCATGACAGACCAAAAGTCACTGCTGGTATTTATTATGTAAACATGGACAAGGAGGTACAAAGTGCATATGAAGACTGGAAACCTGATGTTCCGATGGAATTCCTGTCATTGACCATGCAGTCTGTCTAGGAGCTCAGTTTCATAAGCCTCCACGTCCAATGGACGTAGTTTTCAGCAAAAAAAAGAAGGTGAATACGAAATTGCATGAGACACAAATATGACTACAAGTCGTTTGCTTGGGAAATGATGGAGTTGAGAGATGTCCTGAAGTGGTGGCTGTCAAGAGAGGTAAGGTCAGCACAGGGAAAGTTGATGGGGAACACCAGTTATTAAATGCTGACATAGGATAATGGTCTCCCACTGGCATATCAATGTGGAGACATTTGTGGGTAATTAATGTCAAAGTCAGGCAGAGATGTTTGTGTTTGAAGGAGATATTGATCCTCTGGCACAGTACCAGCATTTAATGACTTTATTTCCCTTATACCAATTGATTGGGGCACTAGCAATTATTTTATCTGATGGATGTTGGTACAGTAGAGTGACAGTTGGTTGCCATAAAACTATTGACTTGCTTGATATAACATTGATCACTTCAGCTGGTTTATACACTTCTATATTATAGCCAACCATGGAGCACCACCTATAAAATATTCAGGTTTTATTTTGTGAAGATTAAAGTAATAATTCTAGGAAAATGTGTCTGAACTCTGGATGGCAGGAAATACTTGTGGCTCTCGAACTTCCTCCTTTTCCTTTTATTTCTATGTAGTAGAACATAAAAGATGAAGTTTCACCCTTACATGTGGTGCAATGCAGAGGAAAGTGGGAATTCCCTTGGTAAAAGCAGAGTCCAGACTAACTTGCATCCGTAGAACATTTTTTATGTAGGGTCATGGGAATGCAACACCCTTGTACATCTGAACTGCCAAAATGATTGATGAGAGCTGTTGCAAATGCAGGAATAAGTCTGAGCAACACTGGATAAAGTCTGAAAGAACTGTTGTCTGCTCTCCATTGATGGTGAGATACAAGTTGAACCCTATTTAGGTTTCAAAGACCTGCCCTCCTGAAGTGCAGACTCTCAGGAGATGGTTTAACTTTTAGGGAGATGTGAAGTACAATCATCCTTTTCCTGTGGGAAGGCCACCTTCTGGAAATGATATCTAGCAAACACGTCTTCTACTTAAAGGTTTACGACAGATCCTGAATACACACAGGTTGTGGGTTTTTTTTTTTGGGGGGTGGTGTTGTGTGCCTGTTTGTTTGTTTTGTTCTGTGGGGCTTTTTTTTGTTTTTATTATTTAGAAAGTGTACTCTTGGAAGGCTTCTGCGCCAAGTCAACCTAAGATAAATAAGGTCTTCACACACCTCAGGCTTATGGCTACATATTGACAAATACCCTCAGCAGCTTTTGTATTGTTTTCTCTTTTTTCTGACACAGGCCAGCTCAGTTACACACAGTGGTCAGAAACACCTCACATCCTTTCTTCCATCACTGAGCCTTTGGGCTCTTTCTGATGCTTCTCCCTGCTTTATGAATGCAGCATTCATAAAAAAACCAAGAACACCAAAAAAGAAAAACCAACCAAAAAAACCAGCCAACAAACGAAAACCCCAACTCAGCAACACTGACATGAGTAGTCTTAAGCAGATGGTAATTAGGTAATTACAGGCAATTAAAAAGATTTGTTTTACATGCTTTTATTCTGTGAAAACAATCTTCGTTTTTTTCCTCCCTTCAAATATTTTAACTGTAATGTCATGGTGGTGTGTATAACTAACCATTTCACAACAAAATTTCCCACAGTATCTATGTTATGTGGACCAATAAAAACGGCAAAGGGATTTTTGCTCAGGGAAAGCTGCTTTGCTTCCCTCTGCCCCAGAGATGATCTAAAAAGTTGTGAAAAGATTTGAGAAAGGAAAAATTAGATATTCTTTTTACATGTATATATATTATGGAAATAATTAATGTAAAATTAAAGAGTAAATTACCAATTCTACTGAGATCACAGCCTGGGGTGTTCTCAGAAGTTATTCTTTAACCTTCTTTCATGTGTTAACTAAGATACTACTTACTGAGTCTGTATATAATTTCATCCTTTTTCTGCAGACCAGATCATGGAACTTCTCATGCATCCATTTCAGTGAAATTTTCTTCTTCATGTGAATCCAAAATCTAAGCCTGCATGATTTAACTTGAATTGCTACCAATTAGTCCCACACATTTAAGAAAGACCTCCAAAAGTACTGTAATAAATGCGGGGCTCAAAATATCTGACTGTTGTCTGTGCAAGAGTGCTTCATCTTCTTTACCTTTCACAGGATATTTAGTAAAAACTGAATATTCAGAGGGAAGAAAGCCAGTACATAAAGCAATGTATTAATGCTCTTCTTCAAATACTGTTGCCAAAGACTTCTTGACACTTGTCTGTTTCAATATATGTACAAGAGCAACGTTTTTATGTGAATAATCTCTTTGACTTTAGATACTTGTTCTTCAAATTAATTAGAAGATATTCCTGTGGAAATGTTTGTAAGATATACTCTATCTTGAGATAGGTTAATGCGATAAGAACTGGAGAAGTATTTCTCACCATCTCTTTTCCTTGTTTTATCGTTAAAATGGTTTGGCTTGATGTTTTAGGCCCCTGACCACAAGTGCCCAAACATGCCTGGTGGTGTTTCTTTCTGTTAACTGTGTCAAGTAATGCTCTCCCTTTTTCTGTTGTGCCTGCTAGTGGAGCAGTATAATTTTTTATTTTTCAATCTCTTAGGAGTGCTTGAGTCATAAGAATGGCTTGTATCCAGTAAATATACAAACAACTGTTTTCTAAAGGGGAGGAAGAAAGTTTAAAAAGAAAAAGAAATTAAATGCACACACATACCACCTCCCTCTTAACTGCTTCCCTTATCCACCCCCATTGAAATCACACCACAAAATATGTGTTTAGGACTCACTGGGTTTCTTTTTGTTCCTGTTTAATCTTGTGTTAATTAGTAGTGGTTAAGCCAAAGTATTCACTTTAGAGTTGGACTCAGTGATCCTTGTGAATCCCTTTCAACTCAGAATAATCTGTGAAATCTGTAAAAGTACTCTTTCACATGACTTTAGAATCATAGAATCTACCGTGTTGGAAAAGACCTCCGAGATCATCAAGTCCTACACTTGATCCAACACTTGATCCAAGTGCCGGACCCAGCACTTGGCCTTGTTGAACCTCATCCCACTGAGATCAGACCATCTCTCCAGCTTGTCCAGGTCCCTCTGAAGAGCCCTCCTGCCTTCCGGCAGATCAGCACTGCCCTGCAACTTGGTGTCGTCTGCGAATTTGCTAATGATGGACTCAATCCCCTCATCTAAATCATCGATAAAGATGTTAAACAGGACTGGTCCCAGCACTGATCCCTGGGGAACACCACTGGTGACTGGATCCCAGCTGGATGCAGCCCCGTTCACCAGCACTCTCTGGCCCCTCCAGCCAGTTCCTGACCCAGCACAGAGTGCCCCTGTCCAAGCCATGGGCTGCAGCTTTTCCAGAAGTAAATGTGCTACATGAGATAAATTTCTTTCCGTGAATCGTGTTATGTGTAGACAAAGGACACTGTGGGCAACAAATAAAACCAAACACCTCATCCCGCCACTTTCAAATGCTCATACTAAACCATTTTCTGACATCAATACGCTTCATGAACTGTAAGAGGTAAAAAGGCCCAAAATGTCACCCAGATATGTACGCTTGAGTTGATGGCTAATTTGTGTGTCTGGAGTTATTTAAACCAACGATAGAGTTGGAGGGAAGGAGAACATAAAGGGAGAATCAGATACAGCAGAAACTGGAAAATCACGTTTATGAAAAAGCCAAGATGCTGCATCAGAAGGGGTAGAGCCTTTTGCAGAGTTTAGGACTAGCAGGGATTGAACTACCCTGCCAGTCAAAGAGATTGACAGGCAAAAATCCAGTTGAAGCTCTGAGCTGGCATTCACTGCCTCCTATGGCTCATCAGCTGCCCTGTGCTTCCTGGCAGGGAGAAGATTATCTCTGCTCAAGCCCAGCACACTTGGACTGCCAGCAGCAATCAGCAGAAACTGCTGCAAGTTCTCCAAGCCTAGCCGTTGATCCACAAAACTGCAACATGGCACTGAAAAAGTAGTGACATTCTCATTTGTAGCCCACAGTCCCACTTCAAGCAGAGTAGCTCTGCAGAAAATATTATCCTGGGAAAGAGTGATAACTATGTCTAGTCACTAGCATGAATGTTGGTTTGGAGTTTTCTAGCTCTGTTTAAAGACAGCAAAACTACCAACCCCAAAGCAGAGCACAGCACAGTGTCATGCATTACTTTTTGGCATTTCCACTCAAACCAATGCAGTGCTTCTGTACGATTTGCTGGGTTTTAGAAGGAATTTTTATCTAATAACTCAAATTAAAACACGTGGCTGTTCAAAAAAGCCAGATATCTAACAGTAGTTCAGATAGATTTAAGTGGTTAAAGAAGAATGACACCACCTGAAATCAAAACATTATTTAAGCTAGGAAAATACAAGCCTGCCAAAAACCTCCTTGTGGAAGCGTGAATACTTTGGGCAAGCTGAGGAGGACAGAGGTAGCCTTGAGGGTTACAAATTCTCATTTGGCCTGTGCCAAATAAACAGTACCTTTACATTATGATTAATTTTCCTTTTGCTTACTAGTAAATAAATATATGAAGCAAGTACCATAGCCAGTTTAAACTCTACCAAGACGAAATAATTTCCTGATTTTTTCCTCTCACAAAATTTTGACTTTTTATCTTATTCTGGAAAGAAAATTAGCTTTGAAATACACTGATATTCCAAAGAACAAGACTGCTGCCTTGCAGCGTATTTCAAAAGCAGTATCCTCACTGGATAGTCAATATTTATGCTGCTATAAACACAATGTGTATATTAAAAGAATTTCCCCCATCAATTTACGTACTTTTTGCATTCGTTGTTCTAGAGTCTTTTGTTTCCTTCCCTTCAACTTTTAGCTTTAGGGTTTTGGTTTTTTGTTTGTTTGTTTGTTTTGTTTTGTGGGGGATTTTCCTTTTTAAGACACTCTTACATAAGAAATGAAAGATGATGAGTAGTTTATGTAAGCTCTAACCAGACACTTGAAAGCGATTTTTCTAAGTGATGTTTATTACTTTTAGCATATTTCAAGAGTTCTAGCATAATAATTCTATAGTGACAGCATAATCTGTTGCAAGATCTCTGCTCATTAGAGTCAATCATAACCAGGATGTCTGCGGCAAGATTATTTGTATTGTTGGTGGGTTTTTTTTGTTTGGTTGGGTTTTTCTATGTGGAAATGGATATTGAAGGTTGCAAGTTTGTTTTTTTCAGAGAGAACAGTTAGAGATCAGGAGTCAGGGTCTTTGGCACTTTGTCATGCTAAAAAAATCACTGAGATGTGCTACTTCCACAAAAATACTTACGTCTTGGACTGCTCACTGCTCATGGATTTGCAATTGCATCATGTGGACATTATGCATACATGTTTTATATGAAAGGAAGTGTTACAAAATTTGATTTTTAAGCAGCTTAAACCTAATCCTTGAGACACCTAGTCACATCTCAGAGCGTACAAACAAAGGAAAGGTTAAAATATCATAACAATATAATGCTTGCATATTATTGAAATATTTTAATGACTGTTTACAACACCAAAACAGGATAAAGAAAGGCTGTAAGTTAGAACCAGCCTCTGAAGAGCATCCCCTTCTAATACTAATCTACAATTAGCCAGACACTGAAAATTTCTGATGCCACTATTTTTAGGCTATGAAATTAAAACCCAAAACCAAATGGTTTTGCATAATGTAGACTTACCAACTTTATGAAACAGGTCTCTCTTTGGGTAACTGAGGAAGGTGCTTCCAGTCTGAGTGGGCATGTGGAGACTGCAACTGCAGCAAAGGCTACAAAGACCCTGACAATCAGACTGATGAATAAATGGGCTGGATTCACACTGTGAAGGCACTCTTGACTCACCTGGACATTAAACTTGTGCCAACATAACCGAGAAGTGGGTGAAATTAAAAAACAAAAATACAGGGAAAGATAAAGAAGACAAAAATGCTGCAGGTACAGGTATAGCCCAGCAGTCAACAGATTTGGAAGCTGAAGCAAAACGTTCCTCAGATAAAAAAAGCATTTAAAGAATTGGTACTGATGGCACCTTTGCTGCAAGTAGCAGAAGACTTATAAAATAATCAAAATCTGTTAAGATCTGAGCACAATTGTCCAGTGAGGCCTTCATCTTTTTTTGTTGCTTTTTGGCATGTGGGAAGAGAGGAAAAAGTAAATCACAATACTGGGAGAACTGGGTGAAAATAAACTGTTTGTTGAAATTTAAAACACAAGAAGGAAACAAACTAGACTAACTGAATGTTACAACAGCCTTTCAAAAGTCAGTTGCGGCAGAAAATGCCCTTTCTGCATGTTTAGTTAATCCTTCACAGTCTCCTTCCCTTGTACTTACAAAAACTGCTTTAAGAGACATCAGAAGAGCCACAATATGCTCTGGCTTAAGTGGAATTAGTCCACTCCTCATCCTTCAGTTAATCAATCATTCTCACCAGAGCCAGAAAGACTAGAGAAAAGATTTTGGCCATTTGCTCCCCAATTACGGGTCATTTGATCATGGGCTCTTAAAAGGTATTCAGACTGCCACCAGGCAGAGCTTCTGCCAGCTTTCTATCTCATCTACCAGTTTTCAGGGTTTAGTATAGAAAATTGTTCCAATGACTGGGGAATCCCAGATGCCTTAATGCTCCAACATGTCCTGATGATGGTACATTACATATGTAACTCCAGCTACACATCACCCCATGCATTGAGAATGCTAGTCTGACACATATGAGCCAAGCAGCATGGGTTTATAAACAGCAGCAGAGGACACCTGCTAGACTTCAAACCACTGGTGATGGTTTTCAGCTTTTTATTTTTTTTTTTTTCTTTTTTTAATTTGTAAGAGCCTCAGAAGAGCTAAAAAATGTCTAAGAACTTTCTCTAAACAACCTGCTGAATTGACCACATTGCTTCATGCCACCAGCTTTTATGAAGGGAGACATTGCTCAGCATGTTTTTCCTCACCCAAAGCCAACAGGCCAGCAGAAACTGTATGTTTTGCTGCATATATACTGCCAGGAAGATGGTCTCAGAGTATAGGGTTAGGTGGAGTGACTGAGACATTAAGGGCGACCAAAGTGACTGGCATATACACAATAAACCAGAAAAATACAGGGGTTTACAACTGCAGTTTAATTCCTGAATTTGAGAACAAATCAAATGTGATTTTTTAATAAAAAGGAATCTAACCAACTCCTCCTGGGGGGCTTCACTGGGAAGAGATCAAGTGCTCTTTCTTCCTGGCCCCATGGTGTGGGTGTCAGGAAAAGCTGCATTTTGGATGGTATGTTCTTGTGACAGCTGGGGAAGGGATGACTCTGAACAAGTATCTTCATAGATCAGAATGCTAAATTTTGCCTAGAGTTGTTCCCAGATTGCTTATCTGTCTTCACACTCATGTGTTTTTTGTAAATTACTTTGTTCAAAGGAGTTTAGGAAACAAGTAAATAGTTGAAAATGAACAGTCTAGAACTCTGAACCTTTGAGATTCAACTTCAAGAAACAGAGGTTCATCATGAGCTATCCCTTCCATTCCATTATCTCGTGCTTCTTTATTTGCAGATTAGAGCTATCCCTTTTGGCTTTGAAATTCAACCATTTGCTATATACTCAGAGGCAAACATTCATCTTATACTCAAAACATACTCAAATTAGCCCTAAGATCTGAATCAGCTGAAGGCATAACAAAGCTGTGAGCCTTTCAAGACATAACCAATAATTTTAGATTTCTCTTGGGACACCAAGTTGATAGATACAAAACAAACTTACACTGATAAATGAGAATCAGAGTAGAAATTATTTCTAGATTACATTATGGCTGCTTAAAACATGATAAAATTGTAATTTGTTTTTCAGGTTTTGAAACAAATACTTCTGGATTAGCGTATAAAATATTATAAGTAATCTCATTCAAGTAGCCACCTCCAACTTTTTTCCTTGAGCAACTTTTTACTAAGTGCATATTTTCACATGTGTTTCTCCTTTCCCTACCCCAAAGTTTCACACAACTGCTGGAATTTATTCTGTATGCATGCATTCATTAATTTTTAAAAAATATTACTTCCAAAAATAGCATTTCATTTCACTAGGATGTGGATGTATTCAAAGTGCTACACTTCATGCTGTCATTCCACTGCATACAAAGAAGTGACACAGCTTTCTTAGGCCTAAGCTGGAAATGTACTGCAACTCTATTAGGCTTTTTGTGCCTCTAAGACAAAACTTCTCTGCCAAGGGAAAAAGTAAACTTTGGTCTCAGAAAAAAAAACCCAAAAGGAACAAAACACCTCAAACCTGCTTCAGTGTCTGAAAATCATTGTGTTACAACTGTCTGAGTAAAACCAAATGTGTACAAACACCGAGATGATTTCTCCTCTCCCCCTCCAGCAATGCTGTATGGAAATTCAAAGTGACAAAAGCAAAATACAAAACAGAGACAAAAAACCATCAGAGATTACTTGCACAAAGACATTTTGAATCTGGCATATGCAATATTTCTCAGTAATGATTTTTTTATTCCTTTGTGGGTTTCTTCTTTAAAAAAATAAACTTGCTCAACTCATAAATGCTTTACATGGATCATCTATTAAAAAAAAGGGGAAAGAATCCTCTGATATAAGTAAAATTACACCTTTATCTGCAAAAAAATGATTTGCCAATGTCATTACTCATTCTGTTTAGTTCCATTTCATTCCTTTACACAGTCACACAAGGGTGGTAGCTTATTCCACCACTTGTTTTCTTATTTAGATCTTAATGGGAATGTTTTTCTTGTCAGAAAACAACATATCCTTTGAAAACCTGATAGCTCATGGTAACAGCAGGAAGGAGGAACAGAGAGACAGGGCTCTAATGTGAGACTGGTGAAAACTTCTGACGTCCCCGAGCCCCGTCTCTTGGTATCTCACATCGTCCCTCTAGAAACTGGGAGATGAAAAAAAGTCTTCTTACAGAAAGATATCCTACAACTTCTAAACCAAATACAGTTGCTGCTGCTGTCTACAGGTTTTCCTCAATACACATTACTAGCACAAACATTTCCACATTTACATTTAGGCACCCAGGAGTGGAACGTAAACCTTCAGTCACCCATCATATTGTTTTCTATCCCTTGTTCCTGAGGGCCTGGCCTCTCAAGTGTTCTCAACATCTTCATATCACACAAAACAACACAAATCAAAATATATAACATGTAGATTGCTCCTTTATTAAGATAAATTTTATTTATTTCTACAGGCCTCATCCTGGATTTAAGTTTTCAGAGGCAATCAATGGACTTAGTTCTGTATTCTTATGTGCAGTGCACAAACCAAGCAATAGCCTTCCGTGTAGGCAATAAAAACTTAAAAATACAGTCTTTCTGGACTACAAATATAAAACCAACTAGTAAATACAAAAAGGGACTTTAATAAATTTTCTGAAAACTTCAACTATGTCTAGGTTGAAGTCCAGAAAATGAAGACTGTTTTAAATGAAGATACTTCCTTGCTTCATTTTCAATTGGGACTCCCCATTTTATCCCATATATAGGAAAGCAGGATATTAATATATAGCTACTATATTTCTAAGACTAGTCACAGTCACCAGTGTAACAAGCTTAGAGCAACATTGATTTTTATTCCCTTTTTTTTTGCGGTGGTTTTTTTTTTCCCCGCTCTCCAAACAGAACAATACATTTAATACACCGGAGAAGTCTGCACAAATAAGACAAGTTTTCTTTACATCTACTGAAATTAGTATGTCAATATTCTGGCATATATATCAAGTCACCGAGTTTGAAGAGTCATAACATCATTAAGGTTGTCTGCAAAGTCCACCATTAAACCATGTCCTCAAGAGCCACATCTACACGTCTTTTAAACACCTCCAGGGATAGTGACTCCCCCACTCCCCTGGGCAGCCTGCTCCAATGCCTGACCACCCTTTCAGCGAAGACATTTTTCTTAATATCCAGTCTAAACCTCCCCTGGCATAACTTGAGGCCAATTCCTCTTATCCGATTGTTTGCTACCTGGGCAAAAGAGGCCAAACCCCAGCTGGCTACAACCTCCACCCAGTTTGTTGTAAAGAGCAATAAAGTTCTCCCTGAGCCTCCTTTTCTCTAGGCTAAACACTCCCAGCTCCCTCAGCCGCTCCTCATACAACTTGTGCTCTCTACTCTTCATATTAAATTTGAAATAAAAAGGCACTGCACAGTTTATAGCATCGCTTTTAAAACTCAGGATAAAACTTGGCGACGGGAAGGGGAGTAGCAATCCTTGTGACAATGTCAGAAATAAAACCTAACTTGGAGACTGATCCGGCTTAACTTCATCTTTTTTCGACTGAAAAGCACTTGCAGGCAGGAATAAGAATTACCCCAAATAGCACCTCCATCACTTTAAAAATACATTGTAAAATAGATTTAAAGAATGAACTATTCACATATTCAAAAAGATAATACATAGAAGCTGCCTAAGTACAGCTAAATAGTACACAAAGAGATAAAAAATACAGTAACACAAGTGAAGACATATGGAAAATACATTCACATGGTATTTTGGTATCTATAAATAACTACCACTTTCACTACATTAGATGAAAGAAAAAATTTGATTTATGAATGTCCATTTATGTTCAGATTTCTGCACTTATCCCTTCAAGCAATATTATCAACAATTCCTCTCTTGATAAAATGGTGGCAGCCATTAGGAACTGCAATAAATAACAAATCACGAACATAAATGAACATAAGAACAAACACTCAGCCTGTACAAAGTTGATTGCTTGGGTTTCTTTAAAGTCATATATGCATATTCCCCCAATCTTAGAGAAAAGAGACACAAGAGAGACATATCCAGAAGTCTAGAGAAAGAAAACCAAACAAGGTGCTCATACTTCAGAATACATATCAGTTAGTAAAGAGTACACATAATCCAAATATCTGTGCTTTTCACCAATTAAAGGAGCCTAAGATAAAACGGAAAACATGTTGCCAATCCAACACTATGTTAACAGAGGTTAATAGCTTCCTTCAGATATCCTTTTTCTCCCATTAATACCTTGAATAAAGACCATATATTTCTCCATTATGAAGATAAAAGTTGCAAGCTTAGGCTGCACAAGGAGCTGACCTATAATAAAACCATCCAGATGATCCAGGCTTTCCTGCAGTACGTTGTATTAACAGCTAGCCAGATTAAAGCCAAAAAAAAAATAAAAATATCAGAGGCTTAAGGGAGCTGTTTCACAGTCTGTGGACTGACTCTTAAATCAGGAGTGAGTGGATTACCAGATTGCTTTTAAATAATCTCTCTAAAAATACCACTTGAGAAGATATTCAATGGAAATACCTTGCTTGCAGGACCTGCTCTGAATCTCACAAAAATATCTGAATAATTACCCCAACTGAGCAGAAGTTCTAGGCTTCTGGCCATAAAGAGACTGCACCAGCACTAAATAATCCTCTGTCCTCCTTGAGGTGTTAGTCACTTGTTACTCCTCCCGCTCTGCACTTCTGTGTAATGCATTAAGAGAGTAGTGTTTTATATTCAACAAGACATTCCAACTCAGAAGGTCCCTGTACTTCTTGGAAAAAATAAAAATCAAATCAAACCAAACACAAAACCACAAACAAACAAACAAAAACAACCCCCCCAAAACAAAACAAAAAACTCCACAACCAAAAAGCCCCTAACAAAATTTGTCTTCTTTTCAGCCAAAATTAA
>JAWMRA010000078.1:46651083-46661593 GCA_035584735.1 Pseudotriccus pelzelni | reverse complement strand
ATATTATGGGAGACAGTGTCAAAGGCTTTGCTGAAGTCCAGGTAGACACATCCACAGCCTTCCCCTCATCCACCAGGCGGGTCACCTGATCATAAAAGGAGATCAGGAAGGTCAGACAGGACCTGCCCCTCCTAAGCCCATGCTGGCTGGGTCTGGTCCCCTGTCTGTCCTGTAAGTGCTGTGTGATTGCACTCAGGATGATCTGCTCCATTACCTTGCCAGGCACTGAGGTCAGGCTGACAGGCCTGGAGTTTCCTGAGTCCTTCTTGCAGCCCTTTTTGTGGATCGGTGTGATATTTGCCGACTTTCAATTATCTGGGACCTCCCCAGTGAACCAGGACTGTTGGTAAATGATGGTACCAGTACTTGTGATTCAAGAGCCTGTGGTTGTTGTGCATTTGCCTTTAGATGGTATTCATATTAAAATAAAATTGCTATGATCTTTCAGGAGAGGAGGTTCCAGCCAAGGACAAAGGCTTGGGATGAGTGTCAGGAGCCCTTCCAGAAGGTTCCTCCTGTGGAAATAGGCACAGTACGATAGGGATCCAGTGTCTCAAAAGGCACTGATGGTGAGGCCTGATTTATCATGGAAATAAGGGTCACTGCAAATTTTTGTGCTTTTACCTATGCCTTCCAGTAGTATGAATAGATTAATACTGCTGTTCTTGAGGACTAGAGATTATCATTACATTCTGCATCCCTGCTTCAGTTTCATTCCATCTCATTGAAAGAGAGCTGTCCTCATCTGACAGGAAGTTTGTGTTCTGGGTGGGTCTTTGCAGTTTGTTTTAAATTGAGTGACCTGTATGTCTTTTTGCAGAAGAAACTTCTTTCCACCCTTGAATTTGGTAAATCCTTTGAGGGCTTACTGACTTTTTCTAGGCTACCTGGTAGGATTAATAAAGTAAGTAAAATGCACTAGTAAATATTTAGCTTTTGTGCAGTATTTGGTCATGTACATTTATTTGAAAATAAGAAAAACAGGAGTAAATTCAAGCACAGCCAGTTCTCCATCTCTCTCAGAAGGAACTTGAGTTCTTCTCAGTCAAGTTCAAGAAGGGCTTGTTCAAAGACAGTTTTGGTTTTATAGTATTACCTACAGGTAAAATGAACCTTTTTATGTTATTCTAAAAGAGTCAAAGTTTGTTAAGAGAAGTAATTTTGGAGGGGTTAATGTATATAATGAGGGGAGAAGTTTTTACAAAAAGCTTGCTACGTTGTTCTGATTGTATCAGAAACAGAAAGAAAATGCTCCCAAGTGTGCAAGCTCTTCCTTAATCCCCGAAGTTGGTTGTTCATCTTTCACAAACACCAGTTGGTCTGATACAATTGTCCCACTGCTTGTCCTCTGTCTGCATGTTAGACATCTGACAGGTCTGTTAGTGCAGGTTGGAAGAGATCACTTTGAGAAGTCAGTGATAAAGGTACGCACACACATACACACACCCCAGCTGGAGTCCTGCATCCGCCTGGGGGGCCCCAGCAGACCTGTTGGAGCAAGTCTAGAGGAAGCCACCAAGATGATTAGAGGGATGGATAAGCTCTCCTCTGAGGAAAGGCTGAGAGAATTGGGTTGTTCAGCCTGGAGAAGAGAAGGCTTCAGAGTGACCTAATTGCAGCCTTCCAGTACCTGAAGGGAGCCTACAAGAAAGATTGAAAGAGACTTTTTTTACAGGGGCATGTAGACAAGGGGGAAGAGATTCAAACTAAAAGAGAGTAGGCCTAGATTAAATATTTGGAGGAAGTTCTTTGATGTGACGGTGGTGAGGCACTGGAACAGGTTGCCCAGAGAAGCTGTGGATACCCCATCCCTGGAAGTGTTCACGGCCTGGCTGGATGCAGCTCTGAGCAACTTGGTCTAGTGGAAAGTGTCTATGCCCATGGCAGGGGGATTGGAACTAGACTGTCTTTAAGCTCCCTTCCAATGCAAGCCATTCTATGCCAGGATTATTTTGGTGAAGCTTGAGTCATTAGTGCCTGGCTCATTGTTATCCAACAAAGTTTACCAAATTGCAGGAATACTAATAGAACTTCTCTGCCATGACTCGTGCAAAATGATCAGAACCATTCATAATGAAAAATAGCCTAGAAAATATTTCAAAATAATAAAATATAAACTTCTCCTGTGATTATAAATAGTCTTTTTATAGGTGTAGGGGGGTTTTTGTCTCACCAGTAAATGTCTCAAAGCTAAACCAGTTCTCATGGAGATGTGGGTGTGTGATAAAATAGGGAGATTTATCACATAGGCATGTATTGGACTACTCCACTTATTCTGTCTATGGATTAGAGTTAGTTTGCTCACCTCATGGTTCCTCTGGAAATGTTCAAACTAAGCAGGTGTTATTTTACACTCTGTTAAAAAGCAGGTTTCCTATTTCTGGCTTTGTAAGGTTGCTTTCCATAAAGTGAAATTTGGGGAACTCCTAGCTTAGTTAGACAAGAGTTTTAGGGTGATTGGAGAAGTGTAATGAGCCTCAGCAGCAACATTGTTCAGCATGGGGAAAGTGAAGGTTTGTAGGCAGTGAACAGTATATTCCCAGCACAATTAAAGATTCTTGTTTCTGGTAGATTCAGTACCAAATGTTATGGCAGCACCATTGTTATGCAGTACATGGCTGGGGTTAACAATTCTCTGCATTTATGTAATTTAGAGATTTACTCAAAAATAAAGTACCAACTTTCACAAACTGGTATTTAAATGAGTGGTGGCTGTTAAGACTTTCTGCAGTGATTTATCAGAGATAAGCTCTTTTATAGAAAAATCTCAGTCATCTGTTCAGTAATGCTGAGTAATCCATTTAATAGTAAAACCCATTGTGCCTCATTTCTATCTGCCCGTTCTTTTTCTATCTGTGTAAGTCTAAGATGGAGTTGACTTTTACACCACCTTGCTGGAGGAATGGAGAGGCAATTTGTTAGAATAGCTGAGTGTTCCACCTCCTGTCAAGACTGAATTGAATTATGAGTGCCCAGGGCAAAGTTGTTACTAAGATACTGGTAGATTTATCATGACAAGTGATACATATATTAGAGCATCTGAATAATCACTCTCAGAGGAAGAAAGGAAATATTAACCCTATTTTATACTCAAAGAAACTGAGTTGTGTGGTATGATTCTTATGCTAGTGAGAAAACTTGAATCAGTTCAGTCCCAGCTGATATGTTCTGATCCACAGACAAGGAGCAAAGCCTGCTGAAGACAACGCTATTTTTGGTCCACCTCTACATTACAATGATGTTAGCTTTGTTGCAAAATATTAGAGTGTATTGTAGTGTTTGCCTGAAATTCTAGCCACTTCACCTAAGAGCCCAAAGTTAGAAAATCTTTACATATTGACACTTTCAGTGATGATTACGTGAGAAAAGTAGTTGAAACTGGGAAAGCAGAAAAAGTAACAATGCAATATTTATAATAGTTATGCAACTGCAAGAAAGAGTGTATGAGTACAGGGCAAATACCTTAGTTTACTTTCCAGTTTTGTACATTTATAAGCATACACAAGTATTGTTCAATAAGATGGCAATGTCATAATGATTGTTGAAATGTTTTGAATTGTCCCTGAGTTCTCTAATACTAACTGATGATGTAACACCATCATTAGTGCAGTTTAATTTTCAGTAACAAATTACGAAGGTTTAAATAAAAAGGATTTCTGGCATTGTGCAAGATGAGTAACCTCTATTTCTTGAAAGGTAGGGGTTTTTTGTTATACCTTTCATGGTCAGTGTATTTTCTTATTGTACATTCAGTAAATCAACATTACTCAAATCAAGGTAGAGAAAATTAATGCAGCAGTTCCATGATATCCAGACACTAAAGGGTATCTGGCCTAAGTCCAATGATGTAAATGCAGAAAACAGCACTACTACAGAACTGAAAACAGCAGGTTAGAACTGGATCACTGTAGCTAGCCACATCACCTGTTCCGGTTCATGGATTTACTGAACTACGTCCTTATACAAATTACTCTTTTTCTCGTGCATGAGAGGGTTAGAAGCCTTTTCATTCTAGCCTAAATATGTTCAGAATTAGTTTAAACCTGTTTATCTTTGTGTCAAACTTGTTCTTTATTTAACGGCTCTTCTCTTTCTGTTTCTCTCCTCTCCCCCATGTGTTTATATAATTTGATTTCAGCCTTCATCCTGCTAGATTAAACCATTTGGACATTTCAGTCCATTCCAATACCATTCTCCATTTGCTGACCCTTTTAAGAGCCCATTCTTCCATGTTCTCATTTAAGTCCCCGTATCTTGCATATGGGTGCCCAAAACTGCAGCTGTTATTCCATTTTGTGTAACTACCACTGCCCTCTATCTCATAGTTTTTGTACTTCACTACCCTTGCTAGAAATTTCTCAGTGTTTATGTTTGAGGCTTACTGTTGCTTTTCTTAGAACCTTTGGCACAGTGATGGCTCTATATACATGTTGTCTTTTTTTCTGCTCTTTTTTCTCTAACTGGTAAGTCTCAGATTAGAGCAGAAATCCCTTTTACTACTCAAAATCTTTTCAGCGTCTTACTATTCAGTGTCATACCAATCTGATTTCTCCAGGTCTCGAAGTGCTTCCTTTATGACACTCTGATCTTCTCTTATGATACCATTGGCAGCTTTTGGGCTCCAGCAAATTTTGTGGAGGTACGCTTGGATTTTTGTGCCAAAGTCATTAACGAAAATCTGGAGTCTAAAACTGACTTTTGACACATTCTAGCAGTACTGCCCTTAGCTTGATACCTTCCCTTTCCTTTTTGTCATTTCCATATGTGGCCAACACCTCACCCACACTGATTCTTGTATCAAATCTTATTTTGTCCAGATGAATTACTGATTTTCTGTCTGGCACACACTAGTTATATCAAAATATTTTTCTTAAATTAAGTCAGATGCAGGAGAACTAATCTGTCTGCTGTGCAGATAAAGCCCACCACATTTCACACATGAGAAACCGTAGTTATTTTATCAAAGATTATATGAATCAGACTTGATCTTTTCTTGGTAAGCCTTTGCAATATTTATTCCAGTCTCTATTCACCTCAATATGTTCTTACTTTCTTTCAAAATTTGTTCTGAAACTGTGCCTGCTCTTGAGATCAACCCTGACAATAAGCAATTTCACTTTTCCCACCTCTCTTTGTTAAGTATAGTCCTTGTGTTTGCTTTTGTATTCTTCTTGCATTACAAATTTATTAAAAATCTGCCTTACTTGCAAGGCCTCATGCAGGACAGAGGGGATGGACTTCATGAGATGGAGTAGGAAGGGCACTTTATGGTGAAAGAAGGGGCCTGTTTTAAGAAAGGTAATGTTTAACATAAAGCAGATTCTCTTGTAGATTTTGCGGTAGTAAGTTTGGCACATAACTGGGGGTACTTTCATGTGGGTAGCTGTGAAAACTTAAGCTTGAGACCTGAAGTCCTTATGAGGGCATGAAGAAACATGTTGAAACACCAAACTGGGGGACTGAAGTGTCAGCATGACAGGAGCAAGGTCTGCTGCTGCCCATTCTCTGAGCCCAGGGGGTGTCAGGCCAGGCACCATGGCAGGGTTGCAGCACAGAAACATGCCATCACCCAGGTAGCTTTATATCCCCAACCGTGTGTCTGTGTTCATCCTTCTGGGACATGGCAGAAATCCCTTCCTCCGCTCAGGCAGCAGAGACACCTGGTTTGGTCCTGCACTGGAGCATAGCAAGGGAGTACAGCTTCAGCTGGGGTGCCGCTTGTACTGTCAGAAACCACCGATAGCTTGGGCTTCCATCTTAAAAACCTTTACTGTGCTGATTTTACTTGCAAAGAAATTTCCCTCATGTCTTTCAGGCATGAAAAGGAAAAAAAAAAAAAAAGAAGTCTGTAAATTTTAGCTTCCTATTAGGGCTACTGGGGTAAAGTGGAACCCGTTGCATCACATTGTCTGAGGAGGTTTTGGTCTCTGAAATATAAATAGATAACATAAGGAGAAATCAGTTGAGTCTATTTTGAATTGTTTCCATTTTCAGCTGGAACTCATCTGTGGCATTGTGGCAGTGGGATTGGTGCTAGTGCTACCTTTGGGCAGCAAGAGACAAAAACCTGTAAAAAAAGAGAAATAATGCACTCTGACCCCATGGCAGCCAGATACATACAGATACGTGGAACTTTTTGGCTGCAAGTTTTCTCCAGCAGGAACAAAAATATTTGTAATGACCAGTTTTTAGCTCTTCATGCTCAACAGCCTCCAACTGGGGACAGAGAATTTACGTTTTTAGTTGAGCCATTCCTCTGATCTGCCAAGAGCAATACGCTTTCTAAATTTCTGGCCGTTCAGGCTCAAGAGATACTTCTAGATATTGAACCAGGTTGGGATCCAGTTTAAAAATAGTCCAAATACAATCCCTAAACCAAACCCACGGAGGTTTAGAATTCAGTTCAGTTCAAACTCTCTGTAATTCCTTGCTGGAAAAAAGCTCTGCCTGCTGAATTTTAATCCAACATAGGAGAAATTTCTACTACCTTTTGTAAGTTTAAGTGGGAAGGAGTTCATATTTATTTTTTTCATAAAGTCAGTCTAGTGCTTCTTTTGCCTTAGTAATTTTGAAACCAACATATCTAAGCTGTCCTATTGGCAGTAGAGAAATTTAGCTCTTTTTTTCAAAACCGTTGGAAATCTCGATCACTTCTTGATGGTTGGTTTGGAAATGTTATTTCTGTAACTTACCACAGTATATTGGGCAACATTTTCCTTTTCCAGATGTATTACTTTACAGTTTTTAAATAGATACTAATAACCTGTACATACAGATGTCACAGTTGGTCAGATTCAGTAGAGAGAAAATTGAAAAATGCTTTCTTAGGGCATGGTGGTATTTTTTTCAGATGAATTTATATTGTTTAGCTTGTGTTATGAACCAGTTTATTTTAATAAAAGCAAGGCTAGTACACTTGCCTCATATGCAGTGTCTCTTGAGACATGACTGGGATAATGCTTTGTGAAAAACCAGCCAAGCAATAATCCTAAATTTTGAGAACCAATTTTAAACTGAAATGCAGAAGCAAAGAGAGGTTTTGTATATACAAGATGACTTTCATTTTTCCTGCCTGAAATTGCTAAGTGTCTGGAATGGGAGTAATAGGAGAGAATTTCTAAGAAGGTCAGCTTACATCCTTTTTCAAATACACTCATAGTCCAACAGAGAAATTTCAGCTGAAGGGTTTTGCCTACTTTTTTTGTTGGTGGTGGTTCTGAGAAATTATTATTTTTGTCTTTGTATGTCTCTATTCTGCAATCCTCATGCATACAGACATATTTCTAGAGAGAGTGATACTAGTCTTGGGAAAATAAGACCCTGAAGGAAAAATTAAGCAATTACTCATGGTCAGGGTGGAATAAAGTGATTGAAACGATATAAATGTCTTCAGGAACCTCAAGGCATGATGTAAAAATTACTTTATTCAATTCTTGTAGTCAACAAGGAGAAAACAAATAATGGATTTACAATACAAAAGAGAAAATATATATCAAAGAACAATGACAACAACAAAACTGGAGACGAGATAAGTAATGGAACAAGCTGCCAAGGAATACTGTGTGGTTATTAACACCAGAGACATTATACTTTAGACCAGATTTCCTCCTTATCGTCCTGATTCTGATATTTTACAAAGACGTGATCTCAGCAAGTCTTAATGCGTTTTCTGGGCCTCTCTCCTCTCCCTGTCTCCCATGTATTCACTTTATTTATACTCAAGGGCTTGTTATCTCCCAGCATTCTGCAGGCTTTTTTATCTCCCAGGATCCTGCAGGCTTTTTATCTCCCAGCATCACGAGGAGAGAACCTGTACTACTTCACATATCCTGATCTAGGTGGTTCTCTAAGCTTCTTTAGAAACTAAAATATTTGGAGCTATAATGAATTATATCAATGAATATACAATGCAAATGCCCTAGGATATAGAGCAGAAATTAATTTTACAATGTTTGCACTCTCTAAAACACCTTTCATCAATCAACCTGTTTTCCAGACTAAAATACAATGTTTTAAGATACTGGGTTTTTACAGTATTGTGATTGAAATGCTGGGTTAGTGTTTCAACCTATAAAGAAGAGCAATAACATAAAGTAGAGCAATTTTACAGCCTAATTAAAAATTTCTGAAACATAATTTTGATGGCAGTAGTTTTACCTATCCAAAACTATGCTCTGTCAGCTGTAGTTGAGTAGTTGAGTTTAGTTTTGTATTGGTGTATGACGTAAAAAACTCCACGAGAGTAGCTTATGAGCAGAATGTGCCACTTGGAAATGTGTTTTTTAAATACCTCCTCCTATTAAGCCTGTGGCCTTATTAACTTGATTTTCTGCTTGCCTTTCAAGAGATTAAGTTTGACATCTGAAGAGTTAGTGTTAACTGCTGTCCTAGAGATCGATTAATGTCCACTAAGCCACTTGGACATGCGTGGCACTTACTCAGGTTCAATGTTTCCTGAGCAGCTTGCACCCTGCTACCTCACTGTTCTCCTTTTCTGTGAGTAGCAATTACTCACTTTGGTCTGTGTTAGAAGAGTATGCTTCAGCAGGTTTTTTTTTTTGTTCTGTCAGTCTGATTTTGGGACTCTAGTCCAGATAGTTAAAAACATAATTTACAGATTAAGACAAATTTGTAGGGAGAGAAAGTAATTTAGGTGGTTGCGGTTAGATAACTAAGGTGCAGTTTTCGTGGTGAGTCCATGACCTTTGCCTCACCAAGTCCAACTGGGTTCCAAAAGAGATTGTATTCCCAAGGAGTGGGAAGATTTGCATTTCCCCACAGACTGCTGTGTCACTGCCGTGCTTAGCACTGCTGGTTGCCCATGGCAGACCAAGAATGGAATAGCAAGTGGGCTGTTGACATGCTAGGGGGTGTTCCCAGCCTGTGGTGTATTGAACAGGATTTTGCCACTGGCCAGTTTCTTCTTGCTCACATTTTACTTTTACAAAGTGCAGGGAAAAGATGTTGTTTGGCAGTTTGGTTCATGTATGTATAAATATGCATGTTTTAAAGGAAATACACAGTTTGTAGAGATGCAGAAGGAGAGGGAGGAGAAGTGTAAGAGCTAAGGTGGGTTGTTCTGTGTGGAGCTGCAGTAGTTGTGGTACTACATATATTTTCAAAGAAGTCAGACATAGCTAGTAGGTGTGCACATCCTGGTTCTTGAGCAAGCATTGTAGTTTCAGAACCAGATCTGACATGAAAAATGGGGTTGCCATTTGCTCTAGGATGTGTGATGCGGTGAATTCCTTCACCTTAATCACAGACAATTTTTATTATTGCTATTGATGTCATTTCCCTCTTTGACTCAGTCTGTTACCTTGTTTGGCATATTGAGTATATCTGGAATTGATTCAAAGCAAGTGGTTGAATTTGGAGTGCTTTCGTTCTGTTTCATTTTCTGTAATGGCAGAGGAGCTGGGTGAGTTTACCTCACTTTCTAGGTAACTGGACATTTGTCCTCACAGCTTTTACCCTTTGGAAGCTGGCCTGACTGATTAGGTAGAGGTATCAGGCAGCCAGCCTGTCTCATATCACATATGGGGGCACTGAAGGTAGCCTAACAGCCTGTAACAAAAGTGCACCAAAGAAGACATCTCGTATACAGACACCCTTTTGTGTGAGTACAAAAGGTTCGTGCCAGATCTGCATGGGTAATTAAGTTGTAACCTTTTTTTTGCTGGTAGAAGAATGCCTTGGTACCAGGAAAAAGATTATTTTCCTCCCTGACTTGACTGTTGGTTTGTTGGTTTCTCCATCTGCTCATTTGGGGTTTTTTTCCTTGCAGTTGTCCTGATGCTGCTTACTTGTAAGATCAAATATCCCCAAAAATACGTTCTTTCCGCTAGTTGTCTTGCACAAAAGTGTAACCACATAGTTTCTGTCTGATTTTAATGTATAGGTCCGTGTGAGGGACTGGGAATGGGAGCTGCTCAGGTAGCAAAGGGGGAACCTAAAACAGTCTGTAGATTTCCCAGGTTACTGTTTGCAGTGGTTTCCCTGCAGGTTTTCATAGGCTTCTTTAAGTTTTGCTTACAGATGGGTGTCCTGGTTATGGGACAGAGGTAAATTCCCGACCAGCGGAGGGTCCTTTTCCTGAGTTGTAGCTCCACGTGTAAGATCCCAGAGAAACCGGACACAAACACAGTGTGCAGGGTGAAGGTCAAAGCTGATCTGGCTTTATTGGTACAACATGGTGGGTTTATAAGGGCAGGAGAAGGGGAATCTGGGATAGGGGGACACCTGGACCTAAGATTGGCCAGGTAACCCGACCCACAGGGGACAAGGGGATGGTCTTAACACAAGGACCCAGGGGATTGGTCAGGGGCAGCAATTTCCCAGGTAGCCAGTCTGCAGGGGCTGCCAGCATCTCTCCAGAGGGAGAGATGTGTGTCCTTGGATGCAGGGGAAAGGTCACAACACCGTCCCTCAGGCAGAAGATTCAAGGAGGATGTCTTTGGTTTCTTTCCACTCTCTGAATTCTTCTGGAGTCCTGAGCCTATCCCCAACA
>JAWMRA010000078.1:46551005-46650983 GCA_035584735.1 Pseudotriccus pelzelni | reverse complement strand
GACCCCTGGGGAACACCACTGGTGACTGGCTGCCAGCTGGATGCAGCCCCGTTCACCAGCACTCTCTGGGCCCGGCCAGCCAGCCAGTTCCTAACCCAACACAGAGTGCCCCTGTCCAAGCCATGGGCTGCAGCTTTTCCAGGAGTATATTATGGGAGACGGTGTCAAAGACTTTGCTGAAGTCCAGCTAGACCACATCCACAGCCTTCCCCTCATCCACCAGGCAGGTCACCTGGTCATAAAAGGAAGTCAGATTGGTAAGACAGGACCTGCTATTTATTATTAATTAAGCTATTAATAACTTCAAGTTAGAGCAAATATTACTTGCAGCTCAGATTGCTATGTGGCCAAGTTTCAGACCCTTTTTTTTTTTCATTTTGCTGTTTGTTAAAATGGCTGCATGACTCTCCCAGCCTCTTGTTCCCAATTCTATAACAAGCTATGAGCTCAGATTACACAGGAAGCACTAGCAGTGAGATTTATCTGTCATCTTTAGAAGCCATGAATAGGAACAGAAGACTTTCATCTCTCTCCTTTTGTTCCTTGACTGTAGAGAGTAAGAGGGTACTGATATCTTGGGTCACTGCCATACAGGATAAAAATCCAGTTAATGTAAATCTGTCAGATGAAGGGGAGGTAGTAATATGCCTGTCAAGAGCCACAAACTTCTGGGTGGATCACCAGCAACCTCTGGCAGCAAGATTTACCCATTAAAACAGAAGTTGGCTTTTGGTACACCGCTAAATACTGGTCTACCCTTTCTTTTTAACCTGCTCTGGCTAATTTTGCATAACTTGTCAGTTGCAGCAGTAATGAAATTTTAGTCATTTGTTGACTCGGGACATAAGGCAGTGAATGCCATGACCACTCTTTGTACATGTTCCAGGCAGCTTTGATTAAACTGTGCTGTGAAGCCAGACCTGGGTCAATATGAATGATCTTCATTGACCTAATAATGTATTTAACATGTTTGGTACACTTATATCTATTTCTGTTACGATACACTGTTTACATTAGTGCAGGAGGTTGATTTAAAGTTTCAGCATTCTTTACAAGGATAAACATTAGAAATAACCTCATTAGTTTGCATGATACTACATACAAATATGTAATCTACCGTGCAAGCTCCTCAGCAGGTGTAAATTAGCATAGCTACAATCTACAGCTGTTGAGAATCTGGCCTAGAAACTGAAAACAATTATTCCATCAGTAGTATTTTAAATAATCACAGCTTAACTTGACATAAAGCAAGGACCATATGATCTTCTCCGTACCCAGTCTAAAGATGCTTACCACAATATCTTTTAGAAAGCTTTTGTATTATTTGTAGACTAAATTCTTCTACCAACAGATGTATGTGGTGTCCTCTAGTTATATAAACATCTCTTCGTGGTCAGGCCTTTTGCATGCACTGTGTCCAGTGAGATATTTCTTAAACCTATTGGTTTTGGAGACTATTTAGCAGACTTGAATAAACGAACAAATGTGGAAGCTACACCAAACATATCATTTGGGGGATGTCAAAGCACTTAACAAACATTGTTATAACCGAGTCCATGTGTAATCACTGAAGGACATATTTGCTTCAGTATGTCTCATGACAGCTTCTTAAAAAATATACTTAAGTGAATTTAACACTTGTGAAAGGTGCCAGATTGACAGGCCCTAGAGATAAAAGTTCTTGAATTACCAGCAGGCACAGCTGAGCTTCCCACACACACTGCCCCACCAGTGTCCCCAACCCTACCTGAAGGGCACAGCGACCAACTGTACTACAGCTTGCAAATCTGTGCCATCTCGTGCTCTTGGACTATGGGCCAAGAGTCAGTAGCTGTAATGTGACCTAAGGGTAAAAAAGCAAGTTCCATAATTACTACACAGGTGCTGTTGCAGTTGATCATTTTCACACCAAATTTTCAATTAATCTGAAAAAAAAAATAAAGTACATGTTTATCTGATTCAGAGTATAAGAAAAACACATGTGTGAGCCCCTAGTGAATCCTGTGGTTCTATCTGCCCACTTAGGCACATTCAGGTGACTGTATGAGTGAACAAGTGCATACACATACTGTGAAATGCATTCTTAGATGCCTTTTGAAAAATGGGTCCTTACTATTTTCCATCTTTGTAATAATCTTTCTCCATTTGTAACTCATCCGTGCTTGGTGTCATTACAGCCCATCTTCCCCAGAGACTCTGGACACAGCTGGAGTATGAATTCAGTAACCATCCACCCCATAAAGAGATTGGATCATTACAGCATTGAAAGATAGCACACAGGGAAAAGAGGCTCATGATCTTTGCACTCTGTCATGGTTTTAGAAAAAGCACAAGTTCTTCCCTGAGTGATTGCACTTGGAAAGTTCAGTCCTCTGTTGTCTTTGAAATTATATTTAGACTTCACTGTGAGTACTGGAAGGGCATGCTTAAGTGTTTCTTTATTTAGTGCAGAAGGTTAATGACATTTTAAACAAAAGTGCACATTTATAACCTTGTATAGGCCGATTCTCAATCTGTATCTAGGACATGGCTAAAAACAGAACATTGGAAAACACAAAGCAATGAGTTTTCATGCTCTGCTATTTTCTAAGCTGTAGCTGGCAGCTTGGAGGAATTATTATGGAAGCTAAATCTTAATTCTCTCTACTCAGAAACAGCCATAACTAATTTGCAGGGGATCTCAGCAACATTTGTTTCTCTTTAAAAGAGTCACATTTATTTCTGCAACTTGCCATTGATTTGCATGATAACATACCTAATTTGACTGGTACTGTGTGCACTTTGGAAGGTAACTTCTGTATATCCAGAGAGAGTTAGATGGCCTATAATTGTCTTAGGGATGGCATTGAAATTGTAATTGGTATAAATATCAGTATATTTGATGGTAATCACTGCCTTACTTGCTTGCCTCCTCATAATTTCTGGTGCATCTGTCACACTGTACAACTTTAGGAAGACTCCATACCAGCCTAAGTTCACACTATACCTAACTAAGATGAAGTTTAGGTTTTAAAATTTGAGAGGAAGTTCAGGAGAGGATGTATACTTGAAATAGCGTGTTTTAACATGGTAGGGTCCACAAACTCTGCTTGAATATGTTGCTTGGTCCAGCCTCAGTTCTCTTGTGCAGGCTGTCTACTAGAAAAAAAGACCATTTTAGGTCATCTTCTCTTTCATAGGTTTGGTCTTTTTAGTACTGGTTTCATGTTTTATACAGCTTAGTTTCAAATATGCAATGTAGCTGAGTCAGGTTTTTTTGGGGGCTGTTTTTTTTTTTTTCTGCTCGTATTTGTATGAATGCCCCAATGGCATTTTTTTTTAATTCATTTTACTGCATAGTTCCTAATTCTACTTACATTATAAATTCTGCTTCCACGTGCTACTTTTTACCTGCCGGTACTACTAAGTCTTTTGCATGAACCACCTTTTTAATACTTTTGAGCTAGTAGATGGCCTATTGCTTGCAGAAAGACAAAAGGCTTTTTTTGTTTGCTAATAAGAGGAGAGGAGGGGAATGCCGGCAACCTTCTCTTAAAGAATGACAATACTCCCCTCCCACAAAAATGCAGAGAACAGAAATAGATGTTTACCAGTTTTCCCAAGATGCACAGTATACTAGGGCACCACTGAAAACATTATTTAAAAGTAAAAGCTTTCTAAAGTTCTTCTCACCTTCTGAAGTTCTTCCTCAGTTCATTAGTTCAAAAAGTCTTTATAGATGTAAAGTATTGCTTTAATTTTGTTTAAAAAAGGCAATTAGAATTCCTTATTAGGGAATGATAGGAGAGAGGTTCTTTCAGGAGTGAGTTAAACAGAAGCCTTCAGAAGAATACAAAGAGGTTGGTTCATTCCCATCTTCATGTAAATTGAATTACAGGGTTTAGTAAGTGAAACAGATCATAAGATAAACCCTGCAGAGTCCAGAAAGAGCCAATTAACGCCCACAGTGAGTAACTTTTCTGAAATTGGTCTTTAATCAAACTTTGCTCTGAAAACAAAACAAGTTATTGTGGCAGCTTGATAAAAGAGGTGCATCACCAAGTCTGACAGGCCCACAATCAAACCAGCACTAAAAATAACTGTTTTGTCTACTAATTTTCTTTCAGATGCTAAAAAAATGCATGAGCTACAGTCTAAAAAAACTTGCATAGTTACTCAGGCAAGTGACTCAGCTCTAGAAAAGTGAGGTTCCTGTAAATGTTAATGCCCTCACTGATTATGAGTGAGCCCTTTTTCCTTCCCACACATTCCTGTTGAAACAGGAACAGCAGAGAGAATTGTGAGGCTGGGAGGGGAAGAGGCAGCTTCTGGATTCCTTCAGAGTTGGTCATCTGATGCCAGCTGTCCCTCTCCTCTTGCTGCTAGTGGAGCAGAGTTCAAGGATTCTGACTGACTAACTAATGTGGATTAAGACAAGCCAATCACTCATCTTTCTTTTATTTCCCATGAACAGTAAGGTCCATGGCTGCTGTCTTTTGCACTCACAACTTCTCCTCACTGAATCTGAGAGCAGGAGTTATCAGTAAGACACGCAGGGAAACGCAGCTCATTTTCCTCATTTCCTTTCATCTCCTCAGCTGTAGGAAGAGTTGCTAGAACTCCTGTGGGTACCCACCCAGCCTACAGCAACTTTCATTATGTTTTCACTGCTTAAAATCATTGCTAGAACTGTTTCTTTCAGGTCTAGGATAGATTCCAAAGGGACAAGAAGTCCACTGCATAAACAGGACTAACAATAAAATATAACAGAATACAAGTCTTCCCTTTATAGCAGATTTTTCTCTTGGCACAAAAAAGACATCGACCTGTTGACGTAGGTCCAGAGGAGGGCCACATAAAATGGTCACAGGAGTGGGACACATCTCCTATGAAAAAAGGCTGAGATAGCTGGGGCTATTTGGCTTGGAGAAGGCTTTTTGGAGAGCTTTTTTTGGCCTTTCAATATGTACAGGGAGCTTATTAGAAAGATGGGACAGACTTTTTAATAGGGCAGGGAGTAATGGTTTTAAACTGAAAGACAGTAGATTCAGACTAGATATAAGGAAGAAGTGTTTTACAGTGAGGGTGGTGAGACGCTGGAAGAGATTGCCTAGAGAGCTAGTAGATGCCCCATCACTGGAAAATTTCTGGGTCAGGTTGAATGGGACTCTGAGCAGCCTGGTCTAGTTGAAGACACCCCTGCTCATTGAAGTGGGGTGGACTAGAAGAGCTTTAAAAGTCCCTTCTAACTCAAACTATTTTGTGATTCTATGATTTAACTTAGTGAATGCTCTGTTGGGTGACGTTTTATCCTGTTTTGTATGTATCTGTGCCTTCAACTCGCAGTATTTTATGTCCAAAGCGACAGAGTCTTATCAGCCTGGATCCTAATAACCATATCCTTCACAGAACAGGTTGCAATCATCTGAAATGGTTCTTCGGTTTTAGGGACAAGATGAAAGAGGATGGATACCATTAGCTTTAGTGCTTTCAGTACAGGCTGTATTTTCACCTGTTATGTTATCACTTGAAAAAGACATTTTCATTGTTACAACTAAAACTAGTTTAGTGTGAGAAGAAAGAAGTCCACCAGTATAGATGGGTCCATAAATTGCAAGACAAACTGAAATGTAATGTGATGAATTCTGGGAGACAGGTTTTTATGAAAGAATTGTTTGCAAATACAGACATGCAGATCTGAGAGGCAACTTTGGCATCTGACCAGGCATGTGTTTGTAGAGGCTTGAGTTCCAAACGCAACTACAATTCCCTCTGTAATTTCTTTCTTTTCTTTTCTTTTAATTTTGGGGTATGTGTACTTTACAAACAGACCTGAAACAGTAAATTTGGGTTTTTTCTGAAGTCTAAAATATACCAGTTACTTTTTAATTTTTTGAACAAATGTTACTGTGTATTTTCATTCATCAGGAAACATCATTCATCAATTGTTCACTTTGAAAGAAAGGAGAGAAATCTAGATACAGCTTAAGCAATGTCCACCACATGGATTATGTTTTGAAAGTTACGTAGAAAAGAACACAAGTTCTTTTATAGTCACAGTTTCAAAGACTGGCTTAGGAAATCTCAGGTTTTAAGCCATTTCACAGCCTTATCCAAACTCATACTGGTCATTTGTCTCATATATCATGGCTATAACGGACTTCTGCTGCAATTCAAAGCAGCTGCTTAACTTATATTCAGATGAGTATCCCAGGCCAGAGTGACTGAAATGCATCACCAGTATTGCATGAAGGAGCTTATATCATCTCTATAGCTCTGCCTAATCTGGTCTGCCAAAACGTTCCACAGAACTCCCCTTTGTTATCAGTCCTTAACAGAGGTCAATTACACCTGACCATCATTAGAAGTATGCAAATCATCACCATCCTGATATTATAACTAAGTAGTCAAAGACAGACTGCAACTCACTCAAAACCAGAGGGATCAAGGTAAATCAGTGTAATAACCAGGATAAAGAATCAGAAGCGAGTGACTTCAAAGCAAGTTCCAGTTCCATCCCCCAAGTTTATTTATTGTTAATTTCCCTCTTTTTGTGCATATGAATGTTTCTCACTTGGAGAAAAAATCAAGACTGACTTCAAATTTTATAATTTCAGAATAAATTTAAAAAAGCATTGAATAATGCATCTTTGACCTATTTTCCCTGAAACTGGTAGGCTCTCATCATTTTTTAAGTTCTAGCTGATATGTGGAAACACAAATATTTACAACATGTTGCCTTAATTTTTCCTGTGGGCAGAGCAATTTCGAAAACCTGGTCCCTTAATAGCACAATGACCAATATGAAATAATGTCATCAAGAACAGAAACAAAAAGCATAAGGTATCATATGAAAAGCCAAGTGTTGGACTGTGCAAAATGTCCACATTATTGTCATTTAAAATCTTCACAACTGCATCAAAACAATCAGGACAAAATCATATTTTGTAGACTTCCTTTTATATTCCAACAGTATATTCCTGTTTACAGGGCTTGATTTTGTTTTGGACAGAAAGGTATTAATTGCAATGAAGCAAGCAAATTGTACAAGTTTGGTTTCAAAATCTTATATTCCACTACATCATTTTATATTAAGAAAAATACTGGGAAAACCCTGGACTGTAAAAACAGACAGTATTTTAAAGCACAGTTTCCTTCCTTGCTGTGGTTGTAAACCACGGAGACAGTCAGCTGGGTGTTTAAGAAGGGGAGGGGGCTCCAATTCCTTGTGTTTCACCTTTTCATTGCATTGCCTGATCATTTAAGGCAGAGGCTTGTTCCAGGCAGCTTTAATTAAACTATCCTGGGAAACTGTATATAGATCAATGGAAATGATCCATTAACAAGCTAATCATGTATTTAACAGTGTTCAGTCCAGTTCAATCACCTTCTTACATTTCTGTGGCTTTACATTCATGTGGCAAAGCCCTGAATGTGTATATGTATTTTTAATCCATCTCATTAGTGACCATATGCTTTGGCTTCAAGGGAGACAAGAACTGTCTGCAATCTGCCAGGGATTTAGGGACATCAATAATTTGTGAATAGTCATGTTGCTACTGGTCGAAGGGTTAAGTGTTCTGCACACCAGGGGCAGATCTTTTGGGACTGGAACTCTTAGTCAACTGTTAGGAACCTGATCCCCTGTGATGCATCTTTTCAAAGTACATGCTGCATGTCAGATCTCCACAGCAGAAGCAGTGGACCTTTATTAGCTCAGGGATTTAAAAACCTGCTCTAAGCAATGTAACAATATCTTTTGGTTAAAAAGTGAACGAGAAAGATAGTAGTAATATGAAAGTGATTTTTTATATACTGGGCTAAATGTGATCTTCCTTTTTGTTACCATTTTCCTTTTCCATATGAGCTATTAGATTACTCCTCCCCTGCAGATATACAATGAAGCAAGAGTATGGCAGCAATAACAGCCTTTGAAAGCATGTGGATTCTGTGGCCTCACCTGATACTGCCTAAACCCTGCTAATGACAGCAACAATGTAAAAATCATCTTCCTAATCAGTTGGAATGACCCTTTAGGAGCTCCCAGGACAGTGGTTTTTCTTAGCGTGAAAGCACCTTTTAAAAACAATAGCTTACAGCCTTAGTTTGTGCCATGTTATATGGAAGGGCTGCTAAGTCAGCATAAGAAATCATGTTGATCTCAGTATCCTGCCTTTACAGAGAAATGGCAGAAATAGATGGTAATGCCAGAAGACTTTGAATAATTTTTGTTCATTTTAAGTTTTAGTTATGTCCATATTCCTGAGCTGTACCCAGGTCAAAACAAAAATGCATAGCAGTGCAGGAAGACACTTCATATTGAACCTGCTCCCTGAACTTCTGTAGATCCTTTGGGAGCAGCGGGATTCATCTTACAGGATGAAGCTCGCCTGCTTTCAGCAAATTTCGTGTAGTTATAAACACACAATCATAGAATGGTTTGGGTTGGAAGAGACTCTAAAGATCATCCACTTCCAAACCCTCTGCCAGGGACACCTTCCACTAAATCTGACTGCTCTGAGCTCCATCCAACCTGACCTTGAACACTTCCAAGGATGGGGCATCCCTCCTTCAGCCTTCTCTTCTCCAGACTGAAAATCCCAATTTTGTCAGACTTTCCTTGTACAAGAGGTGCTCCATCCCTCTTGTCATTTTGATGGCCTCCTCTGGACTCGCTGCAGTGGATCAATGTCATCCCTGTGCTGGGGACCCCGAGTTGGATGCAGTACTCCAGTTGGGGTCTCACCAGAGTGTAGTAGAGGGGCAGAATTACCTTGACCTGCTGGCTGCGCTTCTTGTGATGCAGCCCAGGACACAACTGGCTTTCTGGGCTGCAAGTGCACATTGCTGGATGATGTCCAGCCTCTCATCCACCAGCATCCCCAAGTCCTGTTTGGCAAGGTTGCTCTCGATATGTTCATGCCCCAGCCTGTATCGATACTGGGGGTTGCCCCGACCCAGGTTCAGCACCTTGCCTTTGGTCTTATTAAACCTCACGTGATTCCCATGAACCCACCTCAATCTTGCCCAGGTCCCTCTGGATGGTATCCCATCCTTCAGGTGTGTCAACTACACCACTCAGCTTGGAGGCATCTGCAAATTTGCTGAGGGTGCCCTCAATCCCTTCATCTATGTCATTAATGAAGATATTAAATAACACTGGTCCCCGTACAGACCCCCAAGAGACACCACTTGTCACTGATGTCCACTGGGACTCTGAGCCATCTGGGTGTGACCATCCAACCAATTCCTTATCCATCCAACAGTCCACCCATCAAATCCATCTCTCTCCAGTTTAGAGAGACGGATGTTATGGGGAACCATGTCAAAGGCTTTACAGAAGTTCCTATAAATGACATCTGTATCCCTTCCCTTGCCCACTGATGTAGTCACTCTATCATAGAAGGCCACTTGGTTGGTCAGGCAGGACTTGTCCTTGGTGAAGCTTTGCTGGCTGTCTCAAATCACCTCGATCCTGCATATGGCTCAGAAGAGCTTCTAGATGGATCTGTGTTCCATGACCTTCCCAGGCGCAGAGGTGAGGCCGACAGGTCGTAGTTCCCAAGGTCCTCCTTTCTACCTTTTCTAAAGATGGGTACAATGTTTCTGTTTTTCCGGTCATCTGGGACTTCACCTGACTGCCCAGACTTTTCAAATATCATGGCATGTGGCTTGGCAACTCCATCAGCCAGTTCCTTCAGAACACTGAGATGCATCTCATCAGGTCCCGTAGACATGCACATTCAGGCTTTTGACTTGCTCATGTCTGTTCTTCAAAAGACAGCTCTTCACACTCAATACAACTCTTGATGTACATGGCAACCTCTCACCCTCTCCTTCCTCTACTGCCTTTTCTGAACAACCTGTAGCCATCAATAGCTGCATTCCCATCATGGGATTTGTCGCACCAAGTTTAAGCAATGGCAACAAGGACATAACTTTTCAGCAGCACAGTGTATTCCAACTCCTCCTGTTTGTTGCTCATGCTGTGTGCACTGGTGTAAGGGTACCTCAGCTGGGCTGTCAGCTATGGTGCCTTCTCAGAGGAATGCCCCTTGATTCCTTTGAGATATTTCCCTGCTGTTTCCCTGTTGGCTTGTTACCTCAGGAGTCCCTGGCTGGTCTCCGTCAGACTGCAAGTGTGCTGCTTGTGGCTAGCATAATTAATGTGGAACATCACAGGAAATGAAAACATGCACGATGCACACCACTTGTCTGCTGCTGGAGAATCAGCTGGTTTTCCTTTCACTTTAATAAACATCCTGTATTAGGGCAGATTAAATAACTCTAAAACTAATAGCAGTCATATATATAACACACTCACTGTAACCCTCTCTCTGTTACTTGTTTTCACGTTTAACATCAACCTTTATAACTACGGCGTGCAACTGAGAAAGCATTTCTATAAGTGATATAAAGGAAAGATGCTTTTGAAATATTTGTATTTGAATAGTTATATACTTCAGAAAACACTCCTGACTGAGGCTCTGCCTAAAAGCATAATTTGAATGAGTGAAAAGAATATAGTGTCTATTAGTGTCCCATCATTAAAAATATACAGTTAGTCTTAGAAGATTTAGAGTAACTTATTATAGCAGGTAAAATATATAGGTATCAATTTTTTGATCGTGTCAGCTATAATTACAGAGGTTGCCACAGATTTACTAATTGTTCGTTGTCTTCTGTGAGACCTTAGAGTACAATGGTACTGTTTTAGATGACTCACTCTCTGCTTTTCAGGGGAAATTTGCATGAGCAAACTTTTATCCACAGTTTTTAAATGTATGCATGTCTAATTTAGACTGTTTTCATATCAAACTATTTGATTTGAAAGTACAATAAAATATTTAGAGACATATGTCCCAGATTTTCATCCACATTACATTTATACATGTAGGCACTAGCAATAGAAAAAGCAGTGGTCTTTAGGAAAGGTGGTTCTTTCTGACTGGTGACCAAGTCTACTACGGAATGTTCAAATGTAAATATTTACAACTATTTTGGCCACCTCAAAAATAAAAAAGAATGGAGTTCTATTTCCAGATAGCCCCACCTTCAAATTCTCCCTTTGAAAAGCATACCTGGTCTTTTAAGCCTGTGAAAAAGGTTAAAGACTAAAATTATATTTTCACAATTTTAATTGATGAAAAAAAGGAAATGTAATTTTAATAGAATGGAATGACTGGTTTTTTTGAGGTGGCTTGCCTTCACCCCTTCCACTTAATGCCTTTTGAGCTAGCATAGCCATACAGTTTTCTGAAGTCAAAGTTTAAAATAAAAATGCTAGTTGATGGTTAATTTTTGGGTCACTGCTGAATATCTGCAATATAAAGAGTTAGTCCCTTTTTACACACCATATGAAGAAGTCCTTCGACCTTTGAGGTGACTGTTGGTCACTGGCTCATCCTTGCCTATCTTCACCTCCAATGTCAGTGATGTTAATACAAAAGGAAGACAGCAGAATTTCAGAACACTGGTACTGTCTTAGCAGCATTTTGTTGGTAGCATTGCCATTATTACATTTATTTATGCTACTGCTGCCAGATAAAGAGAGAAGAGTTTTGGCTTCAGTGAATACAATTGCAAAATTCCTGTTTTATCCTGGATGAGGTAGCACTTTGAACTGCATATTCGCAGTTTCACAGGCAGTGACACCAAAAAAAAAAGCTCTGACAGTCTTCAAGTTCTGCCCTCTTTACACCCTCTCTAGCCAAGACTGCTTAGTGTTATAAAGAATTGCCATAATCACAGAAGCTGCTGACAGAAATAACTTATTGCAACAAAAACCCTTGGAGGCCATACCTTATCATTAGGAAACTGTCTTTTATAGGGTCATTCAGAGGGTTTTTGGTAGTCTTCTTTAGGGTTCTGTGTGGCATGATTTCTAGCATGTTCACTGAGGCTGCAGCATGACCAGAAATGTCTTGATACTGAGTTTAAATTTTCCATTCTTTAGTTTTCTTCCACATTCTAATTAGGTTTCATCAATTACTAATTCAGTTCCCATAATGGACTTTTAAATTTCTGAACTTCTGCCACACATAGGAGTCCCTTTAGAGCTCCCTGTAGCCAGATTCTGTACTTCTAGCAGTTTGAATCTTACTGTAGTTCTAGATATGCAGTCATCTATGTTGCCATTCCTGGACTTCCTCCATTGTTTCTTTAACATGGGATGCTTCTATTAATTTGAAATCAAAATCTCGTTCATAAAGTTTTTTAAAATGGCCCATTTTAATTTCTAGTAGATTGCTGTGCCACAGTGGGATTTGAGAGAAGAATTTCATTTACAGACAACTATGTGCTGATCACCCAAATATCAAAAATTACTAAGAACTAAATTTCAACTGGCCTTTAGTTATTTTTACTACCTGCATGTAGTTTCAGATTGCTCTATTGGTAATCAACAAACCACTCACTCACTCAAGGCTGAAACATGCATTTAACTATTTTGCTGAATTCTCATCTTAGGCGACATGTAAAGTTTATCTCAGATTACTCGACAAGGAGGTGGGAGACAATAATTGTTCCTTCTTTGTAAAGTGAACATTTAAGAGTTGCATTTCACTTCCTTTTTTTTTAATTGATATCTCACAATAATTTTCAAAAAATTATTTAGAAATCATTTGTAAGAGATAGGACACAATAGAAAATGAGACAAAGAGAACTAATTGTTTCCTTTCTATTTTAGGACTGCGAGAATACCTTGAAAAATATCTGGAAGAGAAGGCCCCAGCTCTGATTTTAGTACCTGTGGTGGATTTACCTGGCAAGGAAATTATTCATGTGACATGCTGGCTAAGCTAGCAGTTTAAAAGAGATGAGCTGATACCAAAACACACAAACATTCCATCCAGGAGCGAGCAAAGAAAAGAGTCGATACTAACTGTGTTGGATACTTCCATGAAGCAATATTGTTTGATTTAAGCAAAGTCATATTTACCTTGTTTATGATGCCTCATTATATGTGACAGAGTCAGGTTTGTATGAAGAATAAAGGTTTCTTTTTAAAATAATGTACTTTTTTCTCATTTACTTTTAAATGCCTACAGGTAATAGCAGGTGGCTTTTGGGAGATGCAGTTGATCTGGTCACATCAGCTCTTTTGTTTGATATATTTAGGCCTGGTTACAATATGCTGTGATTATAACTTCAGATTATTTGGATGGAGATGAAACAAGAATATTACCTCCATACAGTTTGAAAGACTGGATTCCTTTCAATTCTATGTTGAATAAACTAACTTCAGGCCAACTCATGGAAACCTTATTTGTGACCAAATTTTAGCTATTTTCTAGCACAATGGAAGAATTATTCAGAGGAGTATTTTACAGAAACAAATAATGGAGATGATGGCCAGACAGTAGGATTTGCCATCCTGCTTTCTGAGGCAGGGGTATCTTTGTGCTTTACATCTGGTAGACAGCTCTTATTAAAGAGCTACCAATATTCAGGTAGCTACCAGTATTCAGAACTACCATAAAACCAGAGTTTCAGTCTTCTCCAGAAAAGCAACAGTTTTACCACTGCTTTCACTAAAAAGGGCTCAGACACACAGCTCCTGTCAATGTCATTGCCACTGATATTTTACTCATTATATAAGGTCAATATAGGAAAGAAAGCCTTTTGCACTGTAGAGAAATCTTACTTTCAGAAAAAGGCTATAAAAATTAAACTTTAGATCAATCAAATCAAACCTTTAGATCAATAAATCAAACCTTTGCCTTGCCTATGTTCTATATGCATGTATTCTCACTGCTTCTCTTTCAGTGTGTGAGCACTGGAGCACTCTTGCACCAGCATATAACTGAGATAGCTGCATGGTAGTAAGTTTATATTGAGGTAACTAAGAAGTGGAGTTAGCATTCTGGGTTTATTTTCTTACCTGCTTTCTTACCAGAGACACACTTGGCTGCACCTGAAACGAAACAAGTGACTAAAGATCTTCCTCTGTTAGAAGCTTTGCCTGGCCAGCATACTATGCTGATCAATATTTGAAATTAGAGACTGTTAAATGTTATTGTTCCTTACTATTACATCAAGTAATATAGCAGAGCTGCCATCTTCTTTAGTAAGAATTACTTTTTTCACAGGTCTTCAAATATTTTTCAAAAGGGGAAGGCAAAGAGCTTTTTATGTAACAGTGTATAAGTACATGTTTGTATTAAATTTCTTAAGGAAAAAAGGATGATGCTGTTAACGATACATTTGTTGATTAGTATGCAATATCATTTTTATGTTAGACTTAAAACATATTAGATCCTTGTTCTTTCCCATGATCAAAAAAGGGCTTGTTAATACCTGGATGTGCCTGATGTATTTCAATTCTACTGTTTTAGAAGCCTAAATCATTTTCTCGCTTCTCCCTGGAAACACTTTATTTCTCTCAGTGTGGAGTGCCCATGGACCAGAGACCCAAGCTGGACTGAATCAGAAGAGAAGGAGATGTACTTTCAGAGATGTACAGAGAGATAAGGATGAAAGTTCTCATTGATACATATAGAAACAAAGGAGATGGCATAAGTTTGACTGTGTCTCCCGTAGCAGTCATTTTTTTCATTGTGAGTTTAAAAATTATACTGAAACATGTTGATCTTGGCTTTTGTACTGTACTGCATATTTTAAGGTGACAGGATATTTGCTCCAAAAGAAACCAGCTTTTTCTGCAAGTCTTCCTTCAAGATTTGTGACTCCAACTAGCCTCCTTTTTTCCCATTAGAGCTGCATTGAGAATTGGTAACAGAATGCATTGGGCTGAAACAGGGTGATCTTCTATTTTTCTCTCAACTGGAAGCCAACCTTTTCCTTTTTTTTTTTTTTTTTTTTTTTTGACAACTAAAACTTCAACAGGTTTACATTGTTAACTGCTAAAAAAGAATAGTTTGATGACTTTTTCTCCTTGAGAGGCTTCAAACAGTTTTTAAGTGGTGTAACTAAAACAATAAGCTGAGTCTACGGTGTTTTAGGTATGAACAAGGCCATTTGTTCAACATTGATATGCAAGGTAGGTGATTAAAGTGTTGTGCACGATGTAGAGACCTAAGACTTTTATAACAGAAAAAAATAGCACCATTTTATGTGCCTTATGCTGCCGTACTTTCATCATAATTACTGGGTCCTACTATGAATAAGATACTTCACAGAGCTCTTTTGCACTTTCTTTGTAACAAAAGTGCTAGCTGACAGTGTGAGGTAGGGAGATGGGCACGGACACACACGCACATACATACATAGGTGTTTTAGTGAAAAGAGGGAAAGGCATCTAATACTCAAAATTTATAGATGCAGGGGTTTTTTTGTTGGGTTTTTTTAATGTTTTTTTTCCAAAGCAAGCTTGGTGGAGTGTTTACCCCAGCAAGTTTTAAACTTGAGACTATAAATTCCCATATGTGCTAAAACACTGGTTTTCAGGACTTATATATACACACAAATTCTTCTGTTCCTCTGATTTTAACTAAGCCAGCAAGAGAATATTTTGTGTGCATATTACAACACAAGAAGTTGGCTGATCTAGACTTCAGCACTCAGAACTCAGAAGGGCTATGGAATGGGTGGGAAAATGTCTTTAAAATGGAACTCAAGGTTTTAATTTTTTGTTCTCTTCTTAACAAGTGTTAGAATATGTCTTACACATCTTTTCTGCTTCTTTTCCCAAAAATAATCTATGCCTTGTTATAGTTCTCTGTGTCCATGAAATTTTGTCTCTTCTGCCTTTTAAAAGTCTCTGTATATCAATTTCTTTAATTGCTTGAAAGTAGGACCAAATGGCTCTGCAAGACCAAAACTGATTTAGTAACTTTGCACTGTACTCATTTCAAAACCCAGTGACGGCAACAGTACCAGTGAGCCTTTACAATGCACGTGGCTAAGGTGCTATAAAGGCACCAGAGCTGATCTTCCTAAATAGATTTTAAAATGACACTGAGATATTTTAAGCAGAGATTATTTAATTTTTTTCCCTATGAGTTTTACAGTTAGGTGATTCAGGAGCTGATTTGTTACACCAGATAGCATGGGCGCATCTTTCCTCTTAGCCTTCAGAAGTCTGACGAGCAATGGAACCAGGATGTCTCCTGAGTATTAGAGAGGTAATCTGAAGCAGCTCTTCTCCTTCAAGGACATCCTATTCAATCCATTATCTCCTGTCTGTCTATGTGCAGAGTCTAGTCTATCAAAATACAATGACTGAATAAAACTTATTTCAAATAAATGAATGCATTGGTTTAATACAAGATTTGTGCTTCATGGTGTAACAGTTCTCTAAATGAACATAGAAATCGTAAAGTACAGAAACTTTTTCATGTGTCATGTTTTCATTTAACTTTTAAAGAAGTTAAATTTTTGTTATTTCTTTCAGGATGGGTTTGCTGAAGCAAACCTATCTTATTCTAGGTGTTAAAGTAAAACTGTTCTGAGCTCTCTGAGTACTAACCGGCACTTAATATAACCTGCTTTTACTATTATAAATGCCTGGCATTGAGAATACATATTAAGAATACTTGACAATTTACTAATTTATGATCTTTTTACTTGTATTTTAATACTTCTGGCAAGCCAGCCTGTGTTGATGTATTAGACAAACATTCAAAATACAGACTTGAGACTTTGCAAGCTTCTTTTTTTCAACTTTCATCTGAACACTGAATATTTTTGATCTATTTTAAATTTTAATTTTAAAAAACAGACTGGGTACCTGTGAACTGAACTCATATGTTACATGCAAGTGCCCTTTTACTGATGATTCACTGCTCACAATTTCTTGGATTTGACTTCTGTTGGATTAATTCATGGCTAGGATTTGCCTGTGATTTCCTGCTTTTCTCATTTTTTTTAGAGCACTGTCTGCTTTTTCCCTACATTACCAAATACACAATTTGTTCTGAGGATCTTCTCACAGGATATGTCACCAGCCCTAGTCTTCTTGCCTTGGCCTTGACTCTCCATTTCATTTGCAATGTTTAAAAAACATTTTTTGGATATGTCTGCTCATCCTCCATTTCCTATTATATGGCTATTTTGTTACTGTATCAACTAACCCTAAATAATTTTGAAATACTGTTTGCATGATTTAACCTGGATGACAAGACTTACTGTCCACAGTGCAAATAGGATGTACTCAAAATAGGTCAGATTTCACATTTGTTTTTCCCAGCTTTCAGAAATTCCAGCTCTTCTCTAAATTACAAAGATCCCCAGATCAGAAGAAAATAATGTTTCAGAACAAAAAAAACAAGCTGAACTAAACACCCTGAACAAATTGACAGATGCTCCAATCTAGTAACCTGTTAGGGGGCCTGTTAAACTCAGGAGCCATGGGGTTAGGATCACACCACTCCTTTCCTGGATAAGTTTAAGCATATCCTTTTGATTTCTTGTGCCTCTATTTCCATATTTGTATGTTTTCTCACCCTTTCCAAGGTGTTGGCAAAGGGACGCTATGTTGTAGTCATACAACCTGCAATAGCAAAAAGTTTAGACTGAGTGAGCAGCACACATGAGTGTGAAAGTAATGTTGTAGTGGGAACCAGAACGAATGTGATCACAGATAGGAATTTGCATGAGCACAATCTGGAAAGCTCTTCTCCCAGCTCACTGCCTGCAGCAGTCTCAGATCACAGGAGAAGTCTATAATACATCTAGTAACATTAATGATACATTTTACAGCATGATTCATCCCTGATGATCCCGAAGGGCTTTACAACTCCATCACATAAAATTTGCCTGGGCCATCACTGGGACAGCCACACATGTGCTGGGAGCCTCCCGTTGCAGCACGAGTGTGGGCAGGTCTCTGCAGTCATGCTGCTGGGAGAGGAGCTCCTCCACTCTCCACAGTCCCCAAGTAGGGGTATTTGCTTTGACAGAAGCCGCAGTTTTCAACCTCAAAGGCACATCACCAGGCAGCTAGTGTTATTACTTTCTGTTACTTATGAGAAGACTTGTTCTACTTTAGGTTTTGCCATGACAGAGGGACAAGATCCGTCTTCTATACTCCGTCAGGCAGCAGTCTCTGTTCTCCTTCTGCAACTCCTGCTACTGGCAGCTGTTGACAGTACGCTGACCATAACATCCCTGGTACATCGTGGTATTGCCATAGCCCCACTTTACAGGAAAGACCTTGTTTGTCTGAGATGGAAGTTGTGCCATTGCATTAGGGGAGCAAGCTTGTGCAAGCATTGCTTCGCCTTCACTGATTTCCATGGGTTTGCTGGTAGCTGCCTTGACAGTAATTTATTTTGTTGCTTATAAAAGAGCAGGGCCCCAGAAGGAAGAAATACATTTCTCAGATGTAAGAGTTATCCCACTGATACAAAGTTCGGTCCTACTTCCGGACATACCCAGCCATTTTGCAGCAAGACACAGATACATACAGATGTAGAGTCTTTTGTAACCAAATTTCCACAGCTCCAGAGCTGGAACTGTTAAGGTTCAAAGCAGGAGGTGCTAAAGAATATGAACTAATAGAAAGGAAACACAGACAAGAAGTCATTGTCAAAGGAATGATATTACTAGGAACTAGTGGGGAAGTCAAGCTAAAAAGGCAAACAACAGGTCTAGGGACCTAAGGGGTTTATTCTTTATTTATGGGATCTCTTTGAAGGAAAGGACCCCGGACTGCCTCTCACTATTGCTAGTTCTAATATAAAAGATTAATGCATGAAGAACAAAGAGGAATAAATAGAGTTGCCAGGAAAAAGATCCAAAAGTGAACTTTAAAACACGTCTCTCATCCCTTCAACAAGGTATAAAATGGAGTGTGTTTTGGTCTGGCATCTGAAGGTGAGGATGCCTGAAATAAGGGTAATATCCAAGAGAAGCCACAAGCTGTGTGCTATCCTGCTGTTAGGGGACATTTCTCCTGGGTGCTGCCACAAGGAATGTGGTTAATAGGTCTTGACTGGAGAGTTACAGCCCATGAATGCGCTTCTCATTTGTACCTTTCCTTGATCAAGGTGCTACAGTGTGCCAAGATGTTGATTCAGGACTTGTCTTTCAATGTTATGGATCTTGTTTAAAACCAACTATTTAAATGCTACAAGTCTGACTATCTCATATTGCAGCTTAGATTAGGCAAGCCAAATGTGATTCTTTATGCTACAGTCCCCAGTGCAGACAAAAAGCTTTCTCGGGTTGCGATCCTGCCACTCATGTAATTATTTTAGAGAAAGACAGCTCCAGTACTTCCTTCAGCTTCAGTACTTCACAAGAGGAATGGAAGCATTAGGAAAAGTTTTTTCTTTGATGTAGAATATGCTGCCAGTTTTTTGTTATTAAAATAGGAGCTAACTTTAAATAAATAAAATTTTGCCTGGAGCCTTCTGAAAACTAATGTTGTGTTTTGACAGTGTCATTTTTCTGATTCCTGAAAGCATTATGTGAGTTAGCTCAGGACTTTAGCATGATTTTTCTCCTATGATATATACAGTGAATTATTTTTTCAACTCTGGATTTCAATTGATTTCTCTCTCACACACATGCAGAGTCACATCACTGTACAGCTTTCTTACTTAACAGGTGCTCCCCAAAATTGGGTTTTCTGCCTTTTAAAGGACAAGTGGATCAACGCCCTGCAGAGAAGTTTGTAGCAAAGGGGAGGCAGCTACCACTATTTCTTGTTGGGAAAAATGGATGAAAAGCAGTCATCTTGGAAAAGAAGCTAAGGAAATTAAGAAATGTCACTCAAAACCCCCGCAAGACAGAATTTTGTTTTTAAAAAAACCCACCATATTCAACATGCAAAATGTACGTAATGCTTTATTAATTGGGCTTGTAGGTTTTATATCCCCTGAATTCCTGCTTTTCTATGAAGGATATTGATGCAAAAATGATATAGGACTTTGAGAACAAGCAGACAGTCTTTAAATAACAGCTGAATTGAGACTCCTGTCTTTGATGACAATTTATGGCCCTCTTTTAAAAAAAAAGAAAGTCATTTAGGTGTATGCTCAACTAGAAAACTCAAGTAATGTGTGCTTAGTGAGAGAAAAAAGATTGCTAACAGCACAATGTATTTTACAGCATAAAGTGCACCCCTAAAACAGCACATTTCTGAGCATTCTTAATGTGCTGTGAGCAATTCCATACACTGTATTTCAAACATTGAGTGCCCAGTCTAGTATGTACCTACATCAGGGGTGGCTAAATTTTCTGCCACTTGATTTCAAGAGAGAAAAAGAAGTGGCCAAAGGACTTAAATTCCACTTAACAACTGCTGACATTTCAAATTTATATTTATATTTATTTATTTTTATATAACATATATAAATATATATTTATTTAATTAATTTGCATTTACTTCCTATTTGAATAAAATAAAATGAAATTTATTCAAATTTCCTACTTGAGTAAAATAAAAAACTTTAAATGGGAGAGGTTTTCATCATGGTTGTAATTTTTTTCCCCAGAGAAAATGAACTGGGTCAAAGTGTTTATTTTCTTATTGAAAAGGTCAGATGTTCTGTTCAGATTCCTTTCTTTTCCTTGGAATTACCAGGAAGTGTTGGACCATGGAAACCTTTCTGTTGCAGAACTTGTAGCAATTTACATGTTTTAAAATGTTTGGTTGAAATGCCAAATTCTATTTTAAAAGATCATTTTTTTCTGTAGTACTTCCAGACACCTTATTTCAAGTAAAAAAAAAAAGAATCTTCTTTCTGGAGTAAATACAGTTCAGAGATGTGAGCAGAGTCCTCAGAGACAAGAACTCTTAAATTCTGATGTTAACAGTGAACTTTGCAATGATTGTAGGTTATATATTTATGATCTCTTCCCTCCTGTAAAATGAGGACAACAGTATGGATTAGGTTGTTGAAGATTCTCTTGTAGGCAGTGGCAGGTTAACAGTGAGGTATCCTGTAAGTGGTACACATTGGAAAGGAGAACATGCCCAATGTTCTTTATGCCCATAGTTCGTAAGGTAGATAATTTTGAGTCCTGAGTCAACTGTGAATTACAAAGGCTTTTTTTAAAATACTACACTGTGAGAGTTCTTCACTTGCTTTCTGGTCCACATAGTAGACTTCAGATGGTGTGGGGATGCTATTGCAGGTGCAGATTGGCCCAGGAGCACAGCCCAGGCTTGTCTCCTGTACTGCTGCAGGGTAACTGCCCAGGTTCTGTCTGGATTCTTCCATCTCTGCACTACAGAGCAGTATGTAGCATGGGCATACTTTGACTTTTGGCTACTTTTTCATGGTTTTCTCTGTATCCTCAAAACTAGAAAATAGTGATTTTAATATTATAGAGATTTTTAGAATATTACTTCTCCACAGAGGTTGGGGAGTTAAGAACTGCAAATAGAGCAGAAGGACTGAGAAAACTGCTTTTTCTTTTCTGTCATCAGACATTGTATGCCTTTTTTTATTTTATTTTCTTCCTTCTCTCCACGATACTGTCTTATCCATCCAGGGCATGTTCAGGGGAAAGGCCCATGTGAGCTTCTTTTGCATTCATAACTAAGGACCTTAAAAATCCAAGTTAAGAAGCATAAGTGAGAGGGCACACGAAAGAAAAAAAAACAACTGAGAACTGCAGCTGGTCCCATTGGCATCAGGTATATCTAGAAATACAAACTGTAGAGTTTCATAGATCTGAGGCAAGGTGAACAAGCCTTGCATTTTACTCAGGTGTTACTTGCATCTCAACAATGTGACTTAGTAGTGAAGTACCATCTGTTGCCTTTAGCAAGCCCCACATACATCTTTCAAAAAGGACTGGGAACATAATTTGTATTTTCACTGCGTAGAATTTGTGCTCCCAAGTCATGTAAGCACCTGCAACAAAATGTTTCTTGGGAAGGTCATGTTTTATGATCTGGTAGCTTGAACTAAGATTTCCAAAGTTTACCAGACCAGACCATACAAACAAAATGCAAAGTCAATCTACTACAAAACATGCTAGAGAAATCCTCGTTATTCCTTCTCTTTTTTACTCATGTGAGGTATGTTTTTAAAGGAACTGCACAAAAAATGTCACCCTGCTTATGCTGAAGCCTGTCCTTTGGACAGAGTAAAGCCTGTCCAAAAATATCTGAGCCTTTGCATGACTGTTCACTGAGGAACTGATTTTTCAATGGTCAAACACCAGGACAGGCTTCCTAGAGAGGTGGTGGTTGTTGCCCCGAGCATGTCAGGGTCTTAGAGGAAACTGGAAAATTTCCTTAACAACATGCTTTAACTTTTGGTCAGCCCTGAAGGAGTCAAGCGGTTGGACTGTCCGTGTAGGTCCCTCCTGCTGAAGGAGCTGCTCCGGTCCGGCCCGGTCTGGTCTGGTCTGCCCGCTTTCCAGCACTGAGCAGCCAACACTCTGGACCCGATTTTCATTTAAGATCCCAGGCTTTTGGTAAGTATGTTACCGGTTATGCGTTTTACAACTTAAAAATCCCGCTGGAAGCCTTTGTCACTGTTCCCAGGCAGAGGTGTCACTGATGCCGCAGCGGACACCGGGCGCTGGAGCTCCCCTCGTTTTTTAATCTCGCAATCTGCCCCGAAAGAGAAACGCGGTATAGCCGCGTGCGAGCACGCCGCCGAGCAGCCTCGGCAGGCTCCGAAGGGGCAGAGAAAACGGGATTTCATCTTTCTTCTCCCCCCCCCCGCCGCCCCCTCCCGCCCGGCCCGGCGGGGCCGCCGCCATTTCGTGGGCAATGCTGCCCCCGCCCGCTCCCGCCGCGCTACAGCACGGGGCCGCCCGCGCGCCGCCGCAGGGGCGGGGGCTCCGGGGCGGGGCGGGGCGGGCGGAGAGGGGCGGGAGGGTCGGGGCTGTGGTGTCGATGTGCGCTGCTGTGCAAAAACGGGGCACAGCTACTGCGGTTAGTGATTAATGGTAACGAGTATGCTTCCCGACTGAAGCGTGAAGCGTCATGGACAGCAAACACACACACACACTCCCTGTACGGTACAGTTCGATGCTTTGCAAACTAAGTTGTGGGTTAGTTGGTTGGGTTTAAATTTTGTGTTCCGCTTTCGGTCTCGGAACTATAAATACAAGAATCACATTCAGAGCAAATACAGAGAGATGGGAGTATAATGTATCAACAAGGAGGGAGAGGACGAGATTGCAGCACGAACGGTTGTCTAAAGGAGAGTTAAAATGTACGAAGGGAAGAAGTCTGCTTTGCCTTAGACTTTGCAAACCCCTTCTGTCAGCTGCTTTCTCATCCTGCAGTTCTTCCATATGCTCCCTACACCCATCAACACACCCACCTACACACACTCACAATTTACCAACATACTTCATGTCTTTGCTGAATTAAAATCCACACCATCATTTAAATAAAATAAAATAAACAGCTGTTTTCTTTCCACCAAACCCCAACATTTTCTGACTTGGCACTTGCGAAGCATTTGAAAAAAGCAGGTTGCTGGAGATGCGTTTGTACTGGCACATCGTGATGCTGCACAGGGGGCCAGGGCTGGACCTGGGCAGTCACCTGTGCACTGAGAACCACACCACTTAGGAAGGGGACACTTTCCGGGAGGAAGGACTTAGAAGCTATGCAAACAACAGTAGATTGTCCTAGTGATCACTGATATTCCTGAATAGGCATCAATGGAGTCTCCAGGCCTGATAAATAGAGTATTTAAAGCAGCACTGACAGGCAGAGCACTGCAGAACCACATTGCAGATATTTATTTCATAGCATCTCTTCCTATGGGAGAAGTACAGCTCCAAGAAGTGCAGGTACCAGAGGCTGTGGCTGGCATTTACCCTACCTGTGTCATCTGCTCTGTTAGTTCCAAACTAAATTATCAGCTGAAATTTGAAAGTGCCCAGCACACAAACAAATAGGATGAAGGCAGGGTCTAGAAAGCGTTGTCAACAGGTTATCCTACTGAGGATCCTGTGTTGGCAGACACTCCCACGGTTTGTCAGCCATGGACAAAGATCACCTCAGATGCACCTCGGATTAAGAGGGTTGAAAGCAAGACAATCACCTCAAGTTGCCACCTCAGTATGAGTACCCTTGCTGTACCGTTCCATTCTGCCTAAGCGTTACAATACATCTGCCCTAACAGCTGTGGCAGGAACTGTTCTCTTGGGTCACGCTGGTCCCAGCTGCAGAAGCAAGGATGTTGCACTCTACAGGTGGATAACAGATAAAAGAACAGCATCTGAAAGGTGCCTTGTCATCTAGTAGAATCCAAAGACCTAGATTACATACCTGATTTATTCATAAAACCCATTGTGAGACACAGATCCCAAGAGTGCATTCCTTAAATCAACTATATCAATTTTACAGGATGTTGAGTAGGTACATACCAACCAGGAACGTCTGAAGGACTCAGATGCCTCACTCTCAGCTCAGGTGCCATTCAGAAGTCAGTCATGAATACTGTCCTCAGATCAAACATATAAGCCAGGTTGGACCTGGCACAAAACCCAGCCCCGAGATGAAACAGCGCTCTCCTCTCTTATTGGGTGCAATACCATTCACTAGGATAGGGGGCAACCATAACCAAATGCATTTAAAATGCATGTAAAATTTGCAGGAGAGTTTTGATCAGTATTAGCTGTTGGCATACTGTAACAATTGATCACTCACCTAATTAAGTTTCTGGTTCATGATATAAGCTTTAATCAGTCCATCCAGTCCTGGGTGCTTAGTGTCACTGATGTTAATGGGTACCAACTTCTACGCCAATGGAGGTGGAGCAACAGTCAGTGATGCAGGAGGGGGCACAAAACAGAAAATATTTCACCTCCATCTCAGCATATGTGATGTATGTACTCAGAATTTCTCTTTGATAAAAGCAGCTAAAGCACAGCTTGCTATAGCTATAAGAAGAGTCTTTAGGCTCTCCTTCCCCCATAGGACTTTATTTTGTTCCCCTGCAGATGTGCTAAGAAACCCCAGGGCTCAGGGAAGTTCTTTGATGTTGTCCTAGGGTCTGTGAGCTAAAATTTGCTGAAAGTGACACGTGTTCACGTATCTCTTTTGGCTCTAAGTCAGGTCATGGGTTAGTGCACTGTGAGGACTAGAGTTCATAGAAATACCTGATCCTGTTGTTTACCTTAAACATCAAAATCAGTACTCATCTTTGTATTGTCACTTTCCAGTTCATGAGATAAATTATGTGTCTCAGATGGGCTTGCCTAACTACTTTTTACAGTTTATTTACAGAGCTACCATCCTGATTCTCCATGTCACTGATGTCAAGCAGCTCTCCTGGAAGCCTTTAGGGACAACAGAAAATAACTTACGACAACTAGATTAAATAGCAGAAATGAACTATTTTAATCCTTCACTCTAAGAAGGACAAAGACGTATGCTGCACCATAGCTATGAACTCAGGAACTCAGTGGGAAGAAGAGCATTCCAATAAAGCTTATCAATTGCTCTGGTGAGTACAAAGTGAGATAATGCAGTTCACATTGGTAGAAGCTTATCATGTTGTTGATCAACATTTGAAAACAATTGCAGAGCACCAGAAAAGCAGTGTTCATAATAAAACCCCAAACTTCCAACCATAAGTGCTAATGAAAGACTATTTACTTCTTTTTTTTTTCTTTCTTTTTTTTTCTCTTTTTTTTTTTCTTTTTTTTTAATGCATTTCAGCATTTGGGCTCCTTTTCAGGAATGGACTAATTATACAAGAAACAAAAACCCAAAATGATTTCTCTTTCTGTGCTTGTTCCCTCAGGTACAATCTCCTCAGTAAAAGAAAAAAACAACCCACACTTGTTCATGTTTCTGAGCTGTTTTGTATCAAACTGTCAATGATATTCCTATTTCTTATGAAAACCTCCTTTTCCTTGAAAGTTACTGTGCTAACACTGGGCTACAGTGTTTTAATAGTGATCTAATACTAAGAATTCATTCCCTGAAGTACATTGAAATTGCTATCCAAAGTCCAGTTCAGCAAGACACTTAACATATGCTTTCCGAATATGACTGAGATGTTTAGATGTCTGCTTATACACTTTGATCGAGTGGGGCCAAAGGGAATACCAGTGAGCAGCATAGTTTGCATCAGCAAAGAAAATAAAAGGTCGAAGACATCAGTAGTATTTTCTAAAAGACTACACCTTGTATTGTTTTTAGGGTACTGGAAAGTATTAAACTGGTGGATGCTTAAAGTATATACTTCTGGAGGTAGAAGCTGAGCAGATGGTTTTAGCGAAATTCTGTCTCTCCAAAGCAATGGAGCATTCATCCTCTGTGTATGACATGGACAGAGGGGAATGCACTGGCCCCAAAGCTGCAGGAGAGCAGTGGTGAAACCTACTGGTTTACTGGTTATGGATAACTTGAAGAAGGGAATGTACCAGAGAGAAACAGAAAAAGGAGACTGTGGGAAGAAGAGGAGAAGCAGCCATGGTAACTAAATTATAAAGGTGCAATAAAAGAAAAATGGAAAATGCAGAAAACTACTACTTTTTTTTAGCTTGTCAAAGCCTTTACTCACTCTTACCTTATAGATGGGGGCAGGCAATGAGTTATATATGAGAGAATCCACTACACTGTGAAATGAAAGCAGCCACATTTTAAAGTCGGTATTTTCACTCTTTCGTTTTGTTCTCTTTTCTAGAGGTACCAGTTATACTCACAGTTAGGTCCACTGTAGCTATTGCACTGGATCTGACTGGGAGTAACTGGGAGTTACTTTCTTTATAGCTGTCAATATAATCAATTACAGCTGCTTTTTTGACTTTGTGGCTTAAACAGTTTTGATAACACACCAGTGTTTTGGCTATTGCTAAACAGTGCTTTCTCTTTTTCCTACTCTGTGCCCCCAGCAAGTTGGCTGGGGGTGGGCAGGAAGCTGGGAGGGAACCAGCAGGGCAGCTGACCTCAAATGTCCAAAGGGATGGTCCATACCATATGGTGCCATGCTCAGCAATAAGAACTGAGGTAGAAGACAAAGAAGGGGAGATTGTCATCCAAGGCAGCTCCTGATTTGACATCAATCCACAAGTTTTCTCACTTTTGTTCTTTCTATTCTGTCTGCCATCCCACTGGGGAGAGGGAGGAAATGAACGAGCAGCCGTGTAGGTGCTTGGCTGCTGGCCGGGATCAACCCACCATAGCAACACTAACAGAATTTCATAAAGGCAGTCAAAATGTCTTGAAATTACTCACATTGCACCTTAAGCAATGTATTCTGACAATCCAACAATGTCTTCAGACCCTTCATTTATCTTCTCGGTTTTGGTCCTATTATTCCTTTCACATAAATCAGGCTGTCATGGCAGGCAGGGAAACTTTTGCGTTGTTTTGGCTACAGAAGGACCTGTGGAAAAGAAATCTGTTACAACAGGTCTTCTGGGATGGACATTAATCTGTACTATTTGCTGAAGAAGCCTTGGGACATGGTGCCCTAGGCCTCTTTACTTGAGACACAAGAAAAGTAGCTAGAGAAAACTAACATAGGAAGCAGTCTACTTGAAGACCGATGACAATAAGGGGTAAAAAAGAAAAGAAGAAGGAGAAAAACTCTCAGCACTCCTTACCTGCATATTGGGAACCTGATTTTGGCAGCTCTGCAGGCTCAGAGCACTGCTGCGTTCTCTGTTAATATTTTAATGAGCCTGAGCAATTGACAGTTGCAGCTGAGTACTCTTCTTTGTTGCTGTTGCTAAGCAAAACAGTGGTAAAAAATGCTCCTTTTTCATCTACTAAATCATAAAAACAATGAAACCATTTGTTTGATATGTGCAGGAATTCATTCTACCTCTATGCCAGCTCAACCCATGCACCTCAGTTCATTCTTTCATGTTTTTCATACATACTTGTTCAGTCTGTAATATATGCCATGACATCCTGATTTGATTGTCCTACACATCTTATATACCCTTCAGGCCACACAGAGTTCATTCATCAGAGTTCATCTGGGCTTCAGCACAACTCATGGTGATATAGATTGGTACAAGTTACTGTTCTTCTCCAGATTGGCTGAGTATCTTGCCTTGCCAGCTCATTCAGTTTTAGAGTTCAGCAATGATGTAAAAGATGCTGGAAGATTTTTGCATTCTCTCTCTTCTGTTTTCCTTTCTTTTCAAATAAAGAAACATTCCAGACTCACTCTTCTTTGTTATCTATTTATCAAAAAACTCTTTGCATTTCTAATTCTCCCTTTCCTTTTCCCTTCTCTCTTACATTTTCTTTGGCCATCTGAGTTTTCACTCACGGATAGTCAAAAGAAGTTCTAGTCTCTCATACTTTTTGATAAGGTCTGATATCCACCCCTGTTCTTCAATTGCTTGTCTGCTCATAACCTGCCTTGTGATAGAAAGAACATTTTATCTAATGTGATATTAAACAATTTTGTCCATAATGTGAGTAAGGAAATTCCCACTTAAAATGCTAGTGAATGGTAACTAACTACAGGATCCCACTTTGCATATTCAGAAAATATTCTTGATTCCACTCTTCAATCTTCTCATTACATGTGCTAGTTTACTGTAAGCTACACTTAGAAGCTATTGATAGGAAGTCCCCCTTACATAAAAAATTAAACTATCCCTTCCTGATCAATGCTAATCTCTGATCCTGATTCCTGACCAGTGAGGCACAGCCAACAAGCATTTTGGGGGACCACAGATAACAGTTCCAGTTTGCATATAGGCAGAGCAAAATAAGCAAATGATTATTAGCCCTCCACAGGCCATTACTAATAGATTTGCACAAAAAAGACAGGAAATTTCTACCCCTTGGTGATATTGCCTGACATAAGTGCTTTCATGGCTGACAAAGATGCTGAAAAAAGAACAGTACGTAGGAGAAAATATTTTCATTTATACTCAGTGTTTAGCTTTGATGGATCTTCCTTTGTCTATGAAGTTTAGCATTACAATTGAGCTACTCACAGGTATAATATAATGAGGTTACTATAAAAACACCACCATCAAAACAAACAAACCCTAACATAGCATAATGTTCCAGGTTCCAGTATAGCAGTACTTCCTGTTCCTGCATGGAATAGAATTTTGAGCACTCATGAGCTTGTTGTCAATAAGCACTTTGAAAACAGGCTACTGAATCTCAGAAGTGTTTTCTTTGTTCACCACACTTACCTTTTTGTCTGTCTGCTGGACACAAATCGTGAGCACGTTACAATGCTATACCTCATTTTCTTCAGCCTTTTGCTCTCATCTCTGGAATCTATACCTTTCAAGTGCAGTTAACCGATTACACAAGGAAAAAGAATTTAATAAATCACATAGGCACACTGTAAAGGATTTTCATGCATTCCTTTGCTACGTAAATGGTCTGTAACTTTTTCATGAATCAGGCCCATAGACTCTTTATTTCGCATTTCCATCCACCTTTCCCAGTAGAATTGCAATTTAAATGATCCTGAAACTTTGGAAGACAATTAAAGGTTAGCTTTGCATATCAGTGACCTACCAGCAATTTCCCTGTAAAGCTCTGATATATGTACAGTGTTTGATCTACAGCTGCCTGATTCCAGGAAGGAAGAAGTGTTTCCATTGTGCTCTGAACTCAGGTAGGGTTGAAAAATAGGCTCAGAAGACACCACAAAATAACTACTACTTACTCTAGGACACCATTGTGGATTGCCATGACTTTTGACTTCCTTCAAGTTTTGAACAACACATAAATCATTAAATGGTATTGAAGTGCCTTGTTAGCAAGATATAAAGGATGTTCAGAAAATATTTTAAATTGCTTACATTGTTGTTTCTTCTTACATCAAGCCTCAACAGTATTTTTTTAGAAATCGTAAAAACTTTATTCTCAGAAGAAGGAATGGAGATGTAGAGCTGTCGCTGTCTTACACAGAGCAAAGGGATGGTGCGAGAGGGATTTAAATTAGTTTATGATAGCATGCAGTCCCCCTCAACCCCAAACCTGTGATTTCTATATCACAGCAGCCCCACCAGGCAAGATCTACATGGCTTTTAGAGGAAGTGATGGCTGCCTGACAGCTTTGAGTGACCATGTGTGACTCGATCAAAGGTGGAGTAAAATGTACCAAGCAGTAGGAACTCAGCACATAAGCAGATTTTGAGTGACTTGTGAAACATTTGAACAAGATTCTTTTCCTTCCCCTTCAGCCCTTTCCAACTTTCTCCCTCTGGAAAAGCACTTTATTGTGTAGAATATAAATGAACAGGTCTCCAAAAGAGCTGATACACATTTGAGAAAATACTGCTGCACAGCAGGACTGGACAATTTAGACGTTTGAGACAGATACAAAGGATGAAAATTACTATAATATTGGATGATGGAATGGCTCCAAAGTCTTTCAGCTTTGTCTGAAACAGACACAGCTTAACTACTATTGTCTTACATAGTGACTAAATATAAAATTATAAAATATTTATAAATAATGAGTGCCAAATTGATCACATTGTGGATTTTTACTGGAATATGTAATTCCTGTTATTAATCTGGCATTTCTAAATTTTTTACTATGGATCACTTAAGACAGTCATCTATCCATACATGCTGTCTCATTAAAAGCCAAAATAAAAATGAAGAGATGGAAACAGCTTTGTGATTTATTCAAAATCTCTGAGACATTTCTGCCAGTGTGTGTGCTGATAAATGTTATGTTAACAGTTTCTCTGTTTGTTTAACATTCTCCTGAGGAGAACTCAAGTGATTTAGGCAGTCTCGTATATTTAAAGTACAGCATTAATATCTAGTCTGCAGTGAGAAAGGCAGGAAGGGTCACGGGTGGCACAGACTAGTCTCACAGTGGATAGTCTTTGTCTTCCTTTGTACAAGTCTATTTACATCACAAAATAATACTGATTTTGACAATTAGAAAATTGATTTGGGAAAATATAGCATGGAAATTACATTCTGCATTGCAAGACTAACAACATTGTAGGACTTTGTTTAGTAACAATCTAATATCTGTTTTCCTCTTTTTTTCTGCATAGGTTTCCATGTAGTTTTCTATATGTCAGTTTTTCTTAAAGGAAAAAGAAAATTTCTACAAGAGATTAATAGTTCCTCATCCCCAACACACACACTGAGGCATCCACTCACACTCACATCCTTGAAAGCTATTTTCTAGAACGGTCAGTAATACAGATGTGATGAATCAGGCCTCGATTATGATTTCATTTGTATCCCTGTTTTTCAGAGAGTATTTGGAACTGCTAAAGTAATTCAGAGTCTTAGATTGTTGCCCTATTGTCATGAATATTTGGTATACCTTGTCTGCATTTGATGGGTATTGATTAAAATGAAGAAAGCTGAATCCGTATGACACAGATTCTCATTTTTCTCACTGTAGATAGACTGAAAGTAAAAATCATTATTAGAGAGAGCCCACTAGATCAAATAAGCCCAGAAAGGTGGTTGGTTTTTTAAATCAAACATTATAGAAGAAACACTATCATTGAGCACCAGCTATGGGAAACCCCAGCTGTTAGAACTTTAATAAATACTTGGTGAGAAGAGCTAACGGAGACTGCTGTGTGTCCAAGTTTTGATTCACGTACAATTGCCAAAAACTCACGCATCAGGCTTCTAGGGGAGTGCTCTCTAAAGGAAGACTTAGAAAGCAGATTATTTAAAAGCTGTCAGCTTTCTTTTGGATGAAATGATAAAGCTGACAACCAGATAGTTTTAGGTTTGCATGAGCTGGCTCTGTGGTTGCAGATGTTACAGAAACTGTAACATATTCCCTTCTGAATTACCTTGCATATAATTTAGTGCCTGTTGTGTATAAATGAGGTTACTCCTAAGAGATATTAATTCTGAAAAGGGAATCTGCTGTTTATCTATAGATTTAAATAACTTTTGCTCTTCAAGCTCACAGGGTAACTAAAGTTTTCAAAAGAAGGTCAGACATTCAGCATTGCAAGGCTTTTATCACCAGACACACAGAGCCCTTAGGGCACTTTTCTGCGCAGTCTAAAATACACCACCTGACTACAGAGGCCAAGATGATTTTTCAGATAATAACCTGAAGATGCTGACAAATTTTGGTGACTTCACTATCTTCAGTTTAGGATGCTGATTAGCATCAACTTTTACTACCTGAATAACTGCTGTCCAGTTGTCATCATTCTCTGGAGTCCAGAATGAAATACTAGGACAAGTTCATGTCATGGTCTATTTTTAGGATTCCTAAAAGGGCTTTACTGCTTCACCTAAACCATTGATTCTGTTACTGTTACACACACAAACAAAAGTCCTGATGTCTTATATCCACACTTTAGAGAGTGATTATTATATAACTGAGGGATCTGCCAGAGGAAAACCAGAAAGTTTCTGTAATGTTACCACTGAGGTCGTGTTTTTATTAAACACAGTAAAATGTCCCCAAGGTGCAAATAGTAAGGTCATCTTTCATTGTAATATACTTAATTAGAATATTATGTTATGTTCAACTATACATTACTTGTAATGTCCCTTTGCCAAAAGTTCTTTTAAAGGAGTGTAAGATCCCAGGCTTGCACTCTGAGCTCATCAAAGGGGTTTTACTTTAAAAACATACAAGGCTCTAAAAATCCACTCACCAGATCTATTAAAAGAGCCTTCAGTTCCTTTATACCTTGAGAGAGCACACAGGAGAAGACACTACATGTGTTTCTCAAGAGGTCAAATGACATACTTTTACTGGGAAACTTTAGAAAATAAGGGAACTTGGTGAAAGTTTAAAGGGCAAAATACAACCAAATAAAGCATTTCACAAAGCAATGACTTAGCACATGCTAACCCATACAATTTAGCAAAATCCAACCCATCCAGCTTTTAGTTACTCAAATATGGAGATTAGGAGAAGAAGTACAGAAAGAAAAAGATAGAGAATTATACCAGCATAAATCCAGCTACCAGGAATCCAGAAGATGGCAGGGTCACAACCAGATGGTGAACACATGGTGTGAGTTTTATCTGCTCTGGCCCCCTGTGGCCACCAACACCCCTTCCCCCAGGCAGGACTTCAGGCCCACTGTCCATTCTGGAGCTCTGGGGTGTGCTGTGGGGCAGTGCTCCCTGTGTGCCAGTGACTGACAGCTGCTCTGGGGCTGCTCAAGGAGGCTCCAAGGGGTTGGATTGGGGCAGGGCACCACCTTCACCTTTGTGAAATTTGACCTGTCCTTCCCCACTTCCCCCCCTCCCCCACTTGAGTTGGTCCAAGCCAATAATTAATATAATAATCCAGTATCTCACAAGGAGAAAGGCAGAGATGATATACAATAAATGAGTACCTGTTGATCCTGTTTATCATAGCTCTCTGATTCAATGCAATGGGTTATGCAAGTATCTGAGCTCAAATATAAACGCTGGGGATAGCTTTGTCACTGAGCCAGACAGTGAAGACAGTTTGCCAATACAGGAACAAAACAGAAATGCCACACTGAGGGAGAAGAATTTATTTACCAGTTTTCCACCAGCTCTGGCAAACAGGCAACAAAAGAGCCCTTGATCTTCTGTGTGGATCAATGGACATTTGCCACTCAGTTATACCTTAGAGTTTTTTGTACTTCTTGTACTTTAAGAAAAGGGAATCATTTGGAGAATGTATATTTAGGTGGTTTGAAATGATTCAACTAGATGCTAACGCTTGACAGGATCTTCACATTTTTAACTACTGAAATAGTTTTCATCTGCTGTCCTTTCTGCATAAGCCACTTCTGAAAACAAGCAAACCACATGGTGGTGTTTGTTCTTACTGCACTGTCATCGGTTTCAGCCGGTGGGCCATGGTTTCTTGCATGGGAAGAGATAATAAGCAGTAGATACATATCCAGCTCCTCTACTGCTTCTCCATCTGAAATGCATGATGATTTATACTGCAGAATACTGTGCCATTTAGAGATTTCAATACCACAATTATTACTACACTGCACAAACTTGTGTCTGCAGTGCATTAAGAAACATCTTCCAGTATCTACAACCTCCTCATTAGAGGAAGAGGAGGGGCAGGCACTGATCCCTTCTCTGTGGTGACCAGTGACAGGACCCAAGGAAATGACATGAAGTTGTGTCAGGGAAGGTTTAGGTTGGATGTTAGAAAAAGATTCTTCACCCAGAGGGTAGCTGCAACTGGAACAGGCTCCCCAGGAACGTGTCCACAGCAGAAAGCCTGACAGAGTTCAAGAAGTGTTTGGATAATACTCTCAGGCACGTGCTGTGACTCTTGGAGATGGTCCCATGAAGAGCCAGGAGCTGGATTCAGTGATCCTTGTAGGTCCCTTCCAACTCAGCATTTTCTACAATTCTGTCATCTATAGATAGTCCTCATCAGCTGTGTGGAGCTGGAGCGCCTTCCTCGTAGCTTGCTGGTTGGATGAAATTTGTAAAGGCAGTTTAGTTACTGATATGTGTCATTCTCTTTCCTCGCTCTTTTAAATAAGGATCAAAACACAGACAGGTTGTCCTGGCAACCTGCTCAAAGGATCAAACAGTTTCTCTCCCAGGTATGAACGTATAAGGTGGTAAGAGATGCTGTGCTGGCCATACATTGAACACATCTGCTGATGACCATATTCTTCACTTTTGTTTGCGATCAGTGTCTGTAGGTTCTTCAGACTATTTATAATACATGCTTTCAATACAGGGCAGAGGGATACAGAAATTTTTATGAGTGGGATCAAAGTGTCCTGGTTATGGGTGAGGGGTAGAATCCGAGACCAGAGGGTCCTTTTCCTGAGTTGTAGCTTCCACGTGTTAGTCCCAGAGGAAAAAGACACAGGCAACGTTCAGGTAGAAGGTCGAGGCTGATCTGCTTTATTGGGTAACGTGGTGGGTTTATAAGGGCAGAAGAGGGGAAGTCTGGGATAGGGGGACACCTGGACCTAGGATTGGTCAGGTAACACAACCTACATGGGAAGAGGAAGGTGGTCCCATTGCCAGAACCCAGGGGATTGGTCAAGGGCAGCGATTTCCCAGGTAGCCAGTCCTGCAGGGGGCTGTCAGCATCTCTCCAGATGGAGAGATGTGTGTCCTTGAACGCAGGGGAAAGGTCACAACACCATCCTTCAGGCAGAAGATTCAAGGAGGATGTCTTTGGTTTCCTTCCACTCTATGAATTCTTCTGCAGCCCTGAGCCTATCCCCAACAGATGGGGTCTTAGCCGGCCTACTTAAAGCAGAGTTAATTGTCAGCGACCGTTCTTCTCTAGTTAACCAGAACAGCGTGGTCTGTATTTCAAACGGTAACCAGAGTATAGTTTTGATGAAGTATCTCACAGAAGGTCTTTGGAGAGGCATGAGTTATATATAACCTGTAATGCAGTCTATGTAACTTCCTAATAAAGAAAATGAGTAATTAGAGGTAAGTGTGTGCTTTTTAGCAAAAATCCCTTCAGGAGGAGAAGCAAGAAGCTGGTGCTCTCTAGAAGAGTCAGAGTAAAAAGGGAAAAGTTAACAATCCTGCCACAAAAAGCAGTTTCTCAGTGTACGGGTTGTACGAGGGGACATCGAGGAGATGCACAAGCAAAGACAGAACAAGTGTCCAACTTCTTCTGCACCCAAGAGCTTCTGACCCCAGCCCTCAGAGTTCTGTGTCTGAGGTGCTGCAACAGTTACTAGAAAATGTGCCAGAATATAGCATTTAGCAATGAACTTTGCCAATAGGTATTATTGTAGGGCTAGACAGAGTGGTTGCACAGTGTGACTGCCTTTATGCTAGTCTTTATAAATACTGCATACCTCCCTCCCTCATTGCTGCTGTCATTCTTCTGATACGTCTGGAGATACGGTTAAGCCTAGTTTCCCTGAGAGCTTAGGAGAGAGAGGATGCAACTGGTAAAGGAACAGGGTATCAGCATGTAACAGATGTGATAAGGTGCTTCCCTTGATAGGTCTGAGTTTAGCTGGCCTTCTGTCAGTGCTGCTGTCTGTTTCTGTTGGACTTCTGTGGGCTTAGAAATTGTCAAAAATGCTTTTTTTATATGGTAGTTTGGTTTGGGTTTTTTAAGCTTTCACGTAGCCATCATTGCCTTGTATGCTTTGCAAGATGCCGGGAACCCGAGAGAGCAGCAGCATTATCTTTTGTAAGAAGGTTTTGCATGTATGTTTATTTGTTAAACAGCTTCTGTAGATTCTGCTGTATACGTGTACTTCCCTCTTGTTCCATATGTTTACTAGAAGTGACCATAAAGGCTTCATAGTCCCTAAGCAAAGTTATCGCATTAATCAGTTAACATTCTGATGATCTTAAGGGTCTTTCCCAACCCAGATGAATCTATGATTCTATATTGTTATTCAGAGATACTGTAAATATGCCAGAGTATAACTGCAGATCTATCCTTGCAGATCTATGTGTTTTTTTCCGCAAAAGACTTTTTTTGGTATGACGAATACAAACACTTGTTTTTTCATACCATTTCCATTCTCAAGGAGTTTTCTCCTAGAGGTACACGACTAATTTATATGAAGTGCTCCCTCACCTCTGGAAATGATACTCCAGTTTATCCATCAGGTTTTAAAACTACATTTTCTTGTTATTGATCACTGCTTTTTTAATACTGAGAGTAGTGGAGGAATGAAGAGGGAATGAAGAGTACTTTGCTGTTGCCCAACAGTGTGCTGTGACAGATTGTAGAGGCAGTTCAGATTTATTTATAACTGGCACCTGTTTTGTTAAAAATAAAAATAGGCTGCTTCTGAAAGAGATGGGGAACCCTTATCAGCAGGATGCTGAATCTTTGTAAATCTTTCTCATTTCCTTGTTCCCTTTTTGGGATCTCTCCTCTTTGTACTTTGGGTTTCTGTTTGCTTTTCCAAACTGTAGTGTTCAGTCTTCAGGTCTGTTCTAAGCAGGAAAGGTGCAGTGAGGTCTTTCTATTTACTGAGAGTTGCAAAAGGAGTTACCCTTATAAAGTCAGCCTGCTTGTGTGGACTGCACTGTCTTCATTGCTTTTTTTCAGTTCACCATCAGCTCTGGATTGGCAGGGTGAGTCTGCCAGGATATTGTTCTTCTTCTGAACTGCTGGATCTGTTGGTAGTGACAAGTGTGGGGCTTTATTGTCTTGTGCTGTAATAGTCAGGGTTCTTCTTCCACCACTTTTGTTTGGGACAATGAGAGAGGTGAATTTTTAAATAATGGCTTCTTCATTTAATGATATATTGGGGAGAGGAGATGTGTTTCTAACACAGCAGCAATCACCTTCAAAGTGAATCTGGATAAGTTACTGAAGAGCTTGGGGCTCCATATGCCATGAACATTCTAGTCCTGAAACTTCATGGAATCCTTGCTTTTCATTGCATAGTAGAATTTATTCTTAGCCTTGAGAAAGCTTGCAGACTGTAGGAAGCCTTTTATGTGTGCTTTTTTTTCCAGTTTCCCTCTATAGCTCCTTTGTAAGTCTCATAGGTTCAGACACATGGTGCCTTATGTTCTTATGAAGAGTTTGAGTTGGTAGTTGCAGCTGCATGTTTAGCAATTTCATGTTGTTGCTTTTCCAGCTTACTAAGTGATCAGGTAAGGGAAGACGTTGAATGTCTCTTGCAGCTCTGTGTTGCTAGGTAATTTTGGTGGCTTTTGTTCTAATACCAGTTGAATATTCTAAAGACAACTTTTCCCTAGGAAAGAAAATTACATGACTGGCATCATTACTACTTCATTATTGCGCTGACATTGCTAGTGACCTTCCTTGCCTTAAATTACACTTTCCCTATCATGTGCCAGAAAGGTAGCCAAAGGCTCAAATTATTGCCAGCAGACTACAACAATCAGCAGTAAAGATAACTTGGCAATCACTGTATTTCTGCAGCATTAGGTGTGCTTTTTCCTTATATGTTCTATATGTTACTGAGAGAAATTTTGATTGTGTATATAAAAATGGTCATGGCAGTAGTTATTTTTACTGTATTACCTCTTCAGGGAGAAGCATAAATTACAGTGCTTCTTCTCCTGAGAGCTGGTGAGAATTAGTTGCTCTTTGGTTCTTCTGTTACTGGCAAATAATAATCCCAGAGGAGGCTGTGCCAAGTGGAGATGATATTTCCAAGGTCCATATTGCACCCTTCATTTGTGGATCTCGCTGCACTTCTGAAAGTGCAGTGGATCTTTCCACCCGCCTCCTCTCTGATCAAATATTATCATCTCCATTCTGTGAAACTGGGGAAAACAACTGAGGGGATAAATGACTCACCCAGAATTAAGAAGCAGCTCAGTAAAAGAAAGTGCAGATCTCTCTGAAAATTGAATCCCGTGGCTCCCAGGTACCTTTCAGACAGGGAGATATTTTTTGAACCCCTCTCTCCCTGGAACTTTGCAAACCAGTTTCCCAGGGCTCCGCATCACTGCATCCCTCATCTCAAGATTGTGCTGATGCAATTTCAGGATGCTTTTCTTGATGAGTTTCAGGGTGCACAAGATCTATTAATACCAACCCCAGCACAGAGGCTGACTCCTCACCACAGGTGTCTGCCTGCCTCTAGGTGTGACAGCATTATTGCCAGGTAACCGTGTTTATATGGCTGACTGAATGATCTGATTGATTTACGCTGCCTGCCTGTTTTTGAAATAGTTGAGAATACGCAGCAACCTTATCAGCTTTATTTTTTATCTACTTAGATTTATCCAGCTTCTGTTTTGTAGGCCAACTGTACATGTCTGACATCTGTGAATGAGATGTCTCATTTGTGATTAGCAAATTATCCTTCATACGCATTTCCAATGTCATGGGTCCAAGCTTTAAATTTACAGAAAAACGACTCTTTAACTCACCTCAACTTGATCCCCCATAGGATCGTGCATGGATTTTGAAAATAATAGTTTGGGTGGTTCCTAATTTCAAACATTCCCTTCATGCTAGGTATGGCTTTCATAGCAGTACGGTCTTTTTGGTTTCTTGAATTCAAGAACTTCACAAGGGAGGTCAGAATGCCCATATACCATTTTAAAGAAGTGTTGGGGATGAATAGTATCAACACAGCAGTTTAGCAGAGTCAGAAAGAAAGTGGAGTTTTTTTAAGATCAAGGGCAGTACCTTGCTTAGAGAGGTGTGTTACTGTGTCTCTGCCTGCTGTTTTAGCTTTGGGGTAAGGGAGAGCTTATCTCTGTGTTACTCCCAAGTATTCTACAAAACAAATCTAAGATAAAAAACTTGTATTTTTTCCCTCCTTTTCTAGTGGAAACTAATTATAGATATGTACACGTAGTCTACATTTAACGTGGGGGTAAAATGTCATGAGTCCTTCCAGCTGTCAGCCAGTTTCTGTTGAACTAGTGGCCTTTTGTTCATACCTGTTTGGACAGTGAGGTGACACAGCAGCCTGCTGTCTGGTCTGGCACACCGGTCCTTTCCTGGACTCTGAACTGAACCCTATTCAGTTCACCACAGCGACTTTTAAGTTGAAATCTCTGCTGTGCTTCAAGCCAAACACTTGCTGAAACATCACCACATAATCAGGGCCCTTTCAAGACAGGCTTATGCAAATATGAAAATACCTGACTGTTCTTGACACAGCTAAAAGAAATTCAACCCTAATGATGTTCTGTCTCATGGAAGAAGGTGTTTAGAGATGGGCTAAAAATGGAGGTACAACTCTTTTTTTCTTTCTCAATTGATTTAATTTTTCCTTCCTAGTAGTTTTCTACTAATCCACAGAAGAACAAGGTAACATGTCAAATCTGTTTACTCCTCAAATAGTCTGGGGCACTTGAATGTCTTTGTTGTAATTTAGGAAACGACTTACAGACAGAATTGTGTTGAGTGGACTAAAAGTATACACTGAAGGAACCACATAAACTCCCAGGTAGAAATTAGCACCTTTTTTTTTTTTTACCCCAGTGCAATTTATGTTGAGAAATGAACTAAGCTTCTTCCTCTAAGTTCCAGCTATAGATCAGGTGTTAGCTGGAAGAACTGCTTTTATCCTGAGAGGTGGCATATTGATCTACCGCTCCAAGAGTTGTGCCAAAAAAGGAAAATCACAAGATCTTCACCTGATTTATGTAGGCCAGACATCTGTGTCTTGCCTTTCGAAGGTGATCTCACAGAGGCGTAATTAAAACTTGATGATGAATAATCACGATGATTTGTGTCCCCACATTGTAGCCATGTGTATGTTTTTATGTGGTTATAAATTTGGTTAGTCCCTGCTTGTGGAAATGAAGGTTAGAAAGTGCTGGACTTAAGGGCCAGACTTTGCACGCAGCTCTTATGCAGGAGGTCTCCAAATTTTTCTAAGGCTGGACCTCTGTTTCAGTTTACAACTAGTCAAATTGCAAGTTAGTGAAAAAATAAATTCAAGTACTTTTTAATTAGTAAATTGAGCAGCCTCTAAATTTACTCACTCTGCAGAGAGAGGCAGTCCTCTGATATTAAAGATATTGAAACCTCTGACTTGGGGCTGGAGAGAGTGCGCCAAGACAGCAGTTTGTAACTCAGTCTTTCCCTGGTCTCAACCCCATACCAGTAACACAGTACTGCCTTTTCCTTCTCCTTTTGACAGATGAGGTGAGGATGAAGGAAAGTGCTGGGGCAAGGGTTGTCTTTCATTAGATATTTTAACACTCTGACCAGAACATAGATGTAACCAGAGCTGAAGCCTGAAGAGTTTTGTATTGAATTGTGTTATTTTGGATAGAATTTTCATAGCATGAAAAAAACTACCATGGAAATAGACCATGAATTTTCTTCTTTGCTGTCTGAAGGGGTGAGAATTTTGTGCTTTAAGACATTGATCTGCTTTCTAACAGGCCTAACTTTCTCCATTTATATCAATAACAGTGATTTCTTCTCTTTTGTTTTGAGACTGAAAGGCATAAAACACAGTATGGGAGGAGGTAGCATCTCTGATTCTGCAGGCAGAACAGTCAACATAGTAGGTACAGTTTGAGGGTGATTATCATAAGGAGCACGAGTTAGAACCAAAGATCAATTTTCTGAGAATCCCCAGCCTTTCCATTAATTTTGATTTATTGGTTTTTATGGGCAGGAGCAGTGAGAAACTCAAGCTTTGAGGAGGATCAGAAAGGCCAGTGCATGTCGAGGGTTATTGCTTTGTTTTGTGCTGTGATTTATACAGTGAAGGTACTGGCTGCATTCTTCTGCTTGGTGTTGTTTTATTTCTTCTCATCATTATAGTATTTCATGACTTAAAGACAAGTGCCCTCTGAGAATCTGTTCTGTTGTGTCTCTGACATTATTACAAGCTGAAGGTCTGATTATTGGAAGTACTGAGCCCTTGGAGCTCCAGTGGAGTGAATGGAAGCTGAAGGTGCTCTGAAAAGCATGCTTGAGGCATTTTATTCTTTTAAAGGGATTGAGTGGTTCCTCTTAAATATAGGTCTCTGCTTTGACTAATTCCCCCTTGACTGCAAATCCTTTGAAGTAAATGGAGTTTACTTGATTACAATGAAACCTGTGCTCCAAATTTAACTCCTGTCCTTGCCACACAGCTGAAGAATTGATTAGATCTTAGTAAACCTGATGTTAAAATTAGGATTCATATTTGCCATTAAGCTTCAGGGGTTTGCTTTATAATTATAATACGGAATGCTAGGAAAGATCAGAAACCATTTTTCTTTGAGGGTTTGGGTAATTCTAAGCACAATTCATGTTCTTACGGCAGAATTGCTGATGCAGTAGAAGTAACTAAACACTCTGAGAGGGCAATTTTGTGCCTAGAAGAGGTACCAGGAACAAATGTCTGCAGCTGGTGCAGAGAGTCAGCCTGCCTGACCTATTCCCATTCTTTTGAAAAGAGTCTCTAGTTCTCCAGTTCCACTGGGAGAAAGCAGATTCAACCTCAAGAAAGAGTGATTTATCCCAGTGCTTGATAATTCTGCTGTTCTTGCAAAGGAGGAAGCTTGCCTAAGCAGTGGCTCTTTGATCCTGAAGTAAGAGAAGATGATGCTGTTCAGTCATAGGAGTGACTTCTGCCAAAGTTCAAAGGAGCGCTCATGCAGAGGTGAAAGGTGAAGCTGAGAGATTTGGGGACTAGGTATATGAAGAAAGGTTTAATCAATTTGACTTTTTTTGTTATCTTTTTAAGAACATAAATAGGTAACCTACCGAGGTGTCCCTGCAAGTCATGGCAGAGTTTAAAGATGCTTTTCAGTCCTTAGCTAAAGCCACTTCTGTTCCCAGGTTGCTCATGTGTGTCCAGAGGCCATCATTGCTTCAGTCCTTAGTTTTGGAAAATTCATTCTTTGCTCCAGGAGACTCACAGCACACTCTTGCTTCTCCATTTTGTGATCCTCACTACTGTATTCTTTAATTTTGTTTTTTTCTTCCTTAAAGCCAATATTTGATTAAAGGAAGTTTGTGTGTTGGTTTGGGGGTTTTTTTGTTGTTTTGTTTTTGGGTTTTTTTTTCTTTTTGTTATTTCTGTCTCAGATAAGGGACAGATTATAGAAGATCCATTGCTTTTGTTACCAATTATTTGCAAAGAACAAGTTTAAGCAGTTACATTCTCATCTTCATGTCTGTCTGGATTTCTCTGGTTAGCTCTGTGATATATTCATCAGTGTGGTACATCATCTGCTGTGTCAGCAGAGCTTCATATTTCAGTGTGTACGTTGATCTTATACTATTTTGTGGGTGATAGGGTCTGGTGTTTGGTTTTCAGCAGGCAAGATGGACCATACTGTTTGTAGTGGCAGAAGTTGTTTTGATGAGGAGATTTGTGCTTTTTCCCTTTGTCTCTCTGTCCTGGACTGAGCAGCAAAACTTGGCACAAACAAAAACCATTGAGAGACTATTCAGGCAAACAGGTAGTTGCTTCCTCTTGTTCTTGCTGTTGGTCTCTTACAGACAGGGTCTATTCTGTGTTGTCTTTAAGACTGTAGATCAGGGCTGGCTTTTCACAATGATGTTTTGACATCCTTTACTCCAAGAACTGGGATTTCACTCAGTTATACTGTTTTCTAAATTTTGTGGCTGATTGTATTTTCTGTTTATTTTCTGAAACTCCTGCCTGTACATGTCTTATTCCACGCCCCCTTGTTTTTCTGTTTTTAGCTAGTGAGACCTGCAACGATTTCCATCCCATGTTCTTCACCCATGACAGATCGTTTGAGGAGTTCTTCTGTATCTGCATTCAGCTCTTGAACAAGACATGGAAGGAAATGAGGGCAACTTCAGAGGACTTTAACAAGGCAAGAAAAAGAGTGGGGTGGGAATAACTGGGTAGAATGATGAAACAAGACCGTATATTCTTCCCTAGAGGCACAGGAATTTACTAATCCTCATTATGCTGAATGCTGTGGAGTTTTATCTGTTTGGATTCTTTGCATATCAGAATGACAACATTTAGCAAGTGGTGGGTAGGGAATGGGAGGCATAAGGGAAGTTCATAGAACCTTTTCAGTCATGTTGCACTGCAGACTATGAGACTACAATCCCGGCTTGAGGGGAAATTCTGCCTTTTTATGTTAGCAATATTATGCTGAAGTGCTGCAGCCTCCAAGGTTGTAAATAATGCAGAGAGAGTACTGCAGTGATAATTCTATGCATCCCTTTCATTTCATGTGAGCACTAACAGGATAAAATATTCAGGAGTGGACACAATCATGACAGACTGCTGTGCAGTTTAGCCTGCTAAAACAAACAAAAAACCCAAATCAATCAAATAAAAATCCAGCCAAAATGCTCCTCAGTATTGCACCCTTTTTGTGGTAAGAATTATGGAAGCTGCAGCCAATCTCCTCACCCTCAAAAAACCCATAAAGAGCAGGTCTGTCTTAATGGTCCCTAGACATCCTATTTTAACTGTCTAATCTACCAAGAGGCTGAACGGTATCTCTGGCATTTTGTAAGAATGACAGACTCGTGCTTTTGTGGCCAACTGGCATCCTTATCTTTCTTGGGATCCTCTCACTGGATTTGGAGCTTCTCCCTGGGAGATGTGGGTTATAGAACTGTTGGCTGAGAATGAAAGGTGAGACTGCTGCTCTGTGTCAGGCCATGCCATAGAAGCGCTCTGAAGTCACCAGACTCCAATGTTATGGTGAGAACCCGTAAGAATGATCATGCCTAACTTCTAATTGGAGCTGTCTGTTATTGAAGTGGTCTCAACGTTCATTTTCTTCTGTAGAATGAAGGTGAATTCTTAAGTCGTGGTGAGGATTAACCTTTGCTGAGTTCTTTCAGGCAAGTTAGTTGGCAGTAGTACCAGAGCCCTGGCTAAAGAGAGAAAGGAAGTCTAAAATGTTGTAGCTGGATGACCTAGAGGCTTGTTCTCGCATGGAATTTCTGACACACTTCTCTCATCTAATGATCTGGAAATATAGAAGGAGCAACAGCAAGATAATTCACTGAACAGTGTAGGATTGTTAAAATCAAGAGCTTAAAAAAAGAAACTCTTAAAAGACTATTTCATAATATGTAATTGTTTTAAATAAATGTATTAACAACTGCCTATTACTTACAGGCCTTCTGTCTCTGTTGAAGGATTTGTCTACATAATATCCCAGAACTTGAGCTGACATATTTTTAGTAATTCTGGGGAATTCAGAAAAAGAATGATTTAATTTCTGGTAACAGCCCAGATGACCCTAAATAGAAAACAAATAAATTTACTTTGCTGTGTCAGGCATTGTCATGGGAGATCAGGTAGTTTTTTTCTGATTTGACTAGTTTGCTGTTTGTGTTTTCCATTACTGAAAAATCCTGCAACTTCGCCCATCAGTTCTTTCGGGTTCGGCAGGATTGGCAGTAGGTCTTACTGCATGTGTCGCTGAAGACACAAGCGACTCTGTGGGGCAAGATTAGGGTTAGGGTTAGGGTTAGGGTTAGGCTATCAGAATTCATGATGGTGCATGGTCCTGGACCCAGGATCTCTGCCTACAGAAATCACTCTTGGTTTTGTAATTGTTTCCGTAAAGGGGAGGAAATGCTAAACTCTCGGGACTCTCATTTCTAACAGTTCTGTAATTACGTTCTGTTTATCTAAATCCTTTCTTAGCGTCATAAGGAGATTTTTGTGCTTTTACCCACTTCAAATGGCATGTGGTAGGGATGTGCATTACTCAGCTGATAAATGTCTGAAGGGATCTGTGAGTGAAGCGAACAGTGTTGTTGTTGTTGTCGTGTGGGCTTGTGAAGCACTTCAGGGTTTGTGGGGGATGATACGTTATATAGTGGTACCCAAGGTTTACCCATCTGCTTGGTGGGTGACGGCTGCCAGTGCCAATGGCTTTACCAAACTTAACGCCACCATTTTTAATCCTTACCTGGCAAGGGGCTTTGGTGATCTCTGCTTGTTAGTATTCTATCTGCATCTTTCCTGTGTGCCAAGAGTACCTGTTTCTAGGCAGACCTTTTTGAAAACTTGGCAGCCAAGGGCCACGTGAACCCAGGGAGCATTCAGCCCATACCTCCAGAAGTGAATGGGAAGGAAACAGACCTCATAAGACACCGTAGCTTAGTTGCTGTGTGTGGGACAGGTACAATTTTGGAAGACTTTGTAACAGAAAGCTAGAACTGGTCTCAGGAAGACTAAGAAATGCATTCTCAAACGAGTTAGGTGGTTTTTTTTTCCTTCCTTCTCTGTTTCAGAGAAAGTTGCAGGGAGAAGCTGTGAGCGCTCTCTCTCTCTCCCTGGTATGCACAGAGATAACATGTTTGCAGACATGTACAAGGTCTCCTCCGGCCAGAGAGGGTGGGGGAGGAGAGAGAGAAGATAGAAAAAGCCTTAGAAAAGGTGGAGTATTACCCTTTTTTCCATGGGGCCTGGTGTGCAGTATCATTAAGAAATTGTCCTTGCATCTGAAATAAACCTTTCTGTTTAATCCTTCCACTGCCTTGGCATTCTTGGGAAGAATACCTGCATATGTTTTACCTTACACTGTGAAAAAAACCCCACCTTCTATCTTGTCTTTGTGTTACTATTTTTCAGTTTCAGTAACTTGATTGTGATGAATTGTGTATGAAACACCACTTTGTTATGGTTTACTACCCACCTGGCTGATAGGATTGTTCGTTTTATTCCTTCCTCCCTCCCTTCTTCCCCCAAAACCTCCAAAACAAATTGGACAGTCAGTATATTGGATGGCAAGTCTTGAGACCTGGAGATTCTGCCAAAAATCTAGACTAGTTGCTTTGATCTTTAGTCACAGTTGAAGAAAAGGAGATTTTATCTTAGTTTTAAACTTTTGACTAATCACAATTGCTGGTACATTAAGGGTCTGTAGGAGGTCTGTGTGCACATACAGAGATTTATTTCCTCCTCTCTTGCATTAGAGAATGACAGGCACTAAAAGAGGTGAGGTGATTGAATATTTCCCCTCGGGTTTTAGTGCCTGTTCTCAAGGGGTTTTTAAACCACATATTAAGACTTTCTTTTGATGACAAAATGGCATACTGTGCCATCATGGTTCTTCAATTCATCTTGTGGAGATTTCATATAGATTTGTTCATTTTTAAAGTTTCAAAATAATTAAACCAGGACTTTGCTCATAGTTGGAAGAATTTTATGGTGTTTTAGTGAAACATTTGTGGTCTCATGCTATGTCCAATTCTTATTCATTGTAAGAGACACATTTTGACAGGCCTTGCATTAGAAAAACTCCTTCGATTTCTCGTGGTGATAGTATGATACTGTCAGACCTAAAATCTTTATTGCAGTCTCTCTATATGCTAGTAGATGTCTGAATAGAATAATTCAGACAGGCAGCTAAGCTTATATTATGCCTTTGTAACATTTTAAGCCATACATAATTCATGTCTTGTGAGTTTCTTAAAGAAATTAAGATGCAGTTGTACAGAGAGACGTGCAAGCGGCAACAATTCCATTTGAAACCTTTTTGTTTTTATGTGAGCCTACAGATGATCAAAGGACACTTCAGAAGTTCTGTCCTCCGCAGACATTTGTGAGCAGAGAGCATGGTTTATGACTTTGAAAATATAATCTAGTCTCCAAGCTTTACATAATTCTACGTGTTTTACTGCAGGAGAAGAAAGCATTGTGTATTGATTTTCGGAGTCAGTACTGACTGTAAGAAAGCTGGACTGAGTTATCTCGCACTCCAGCATCTAGAAACCTTCATCACCGTGCCCATTTCAATAGATGCCCATCAGTCAGTTTTCCCTCACGTAGGGACCACCTACATTCTGCTCAGGGTAATCAGGCTCTGCTGCCACACAGACTAAGAAGTACTTAAGTTGATTCAGGGTTTATTGTTTATTTTTAACATGATGGTAGGTGGAATTCGAAGTACCTGCCCCACAGTAAAATTCCTCCCTGGGGCCAAATGAAAGCATACTCCCAGAGGGAAATTTTTAATACATTTTTTATTGATCCCCACTAGTTGTTCTTAAATAAATGCACCTGTGTTGCCTTAAAGACGATTTAAATTGAGATCACTATCTTTTTAGTGATCTTGTTGTAAAATACACATATTGCTTCTTGGGATGCAAGGAGACAGCAAGTAGGACGTTATCTAGGGGACAGGATTATCCTCTTACTTCTGGTTTCCAGAGATTTCAGTTGGCTGCTTTTTGTACATTTGAAGTTCACATGCTAATAGGAGGAAGGGTGAGGAAATGTGTTATTTTAATTGCAGGGCCAGCCATAGCTTGTCTTATTAGACCTGCAGAACAGTATGAACAATTTGCTAATTCTGTACCTAGTGTAGTGCCATCTTAAAAAAGAACATTAAGAATAAAAGAACTGCTTCCACCCCCAGTGTGGAAGGAAAAAGACAAAATTTTTTTACTCACCTAGCAAAATGTTGAAGCTGCATTGTAGAAAAGGGGCACAATGTGGCTGCTTTTATTAGTGTATTAGCATAGTTTTAGGTTTTTAGATGGCCAAAAGTGACTACTCATAAGAAGATGCAGGTTGCCATTTCAACGTGTCTAAGGTTAAGTAGGAGATGCCGAAACTTGAAAACATTGAAAGTACTGTGGTGTATGACACTTGAAATCAGAATCTGCTGCATTTACTAAAACTACAGGTTTAAGGAATAGGAAAATGGGACGAGGTTGACTAATGATGCTACCAATGCATTTTTCTCGTTACTAAGAGGTCTAGTTAATTTGCCCTCTGGACATGTGTTTGAGATCATCATAGTACAAAAAATGAGGATTTTAAATGTTTTACGAAAAATTTATTTTGTAATAACAACATATTTTTAATAAGAATATAAGGTATATCATATATAAGAATATAATAATAAATATTTTGTGATAAGAAAATATTCTGAGAAAACTCAAAAAACTCTGGTTTCTGCATTCAGCTAGCAATCATTTTCACAGTGGCAGACCTGGGTGTCCTGAGGAACTGCCCTTGTGGTATCTGGCTCTTTCAGGGACACACCAAGCTGCATCACTGGATCCCCCTGCACCAGTGGGGTCTGCTCAGCAAGATGGTAATTCCACTGACAAGTATACACAGAACAAACTGCCTGTGTGGTGATCAGAAGAGTAGACATTGCTCACAGCAGCAACAGATGCAAACAATAAATGCCCTACGTGAGTCCTGTAATTAAATAGCAAGGCAAACACTGAGGCATTTGATAACCACAAAAGGTATTTATGGCTCATGCTCTGACCCTGCAAACATTTTTTGTTGCTTGCTGACAAGATAACAGAAGCGGTAACAAAGCATAACATAAAAATGAAAAATACTATTTCCTTACTCAGTGATGGTTTGGAAATGCCGTGCCACAGGTTTCTCTCAGCTTCTCTACAGCTGTCACGCTGTTGGCAGCTGTAAGGTGAATAATTGTGTAAGGCTAGGTTCAGAATATGACTAAGTGTTCAAGGGCAGGCTCTTAAGAAGCAGACTTGTGTGAGTGGTGGTTTGTGTAAAAGCGTGTTGTGTGCCAACACCACCATTAGCTAAATGTGTTATCCCACGAGGAAACAAAGGTCTAGGGGGTCATTTTGAGAGGGTCAGAGCAGCAGTGTAGCAGAGGAGATGTCACCAGCTTTGCTGGGTCCTCTGCAAATCAGGGAGACTCCAAGAGCAGACTGTGCACAGATTCTGACCTAAATGCCCCCCCTGGCTGCAACCTTGCTGTTCTAATGCTAGTCCCTGACGGCAGCTCCGTGCCTGACCTGGAAGTGGCAGGGTTTTGCCACACTCACGGAGGAGCAACAGGTCCCCAGCATGTTCAAGTTATCCCCTCTAGTGGCACTAACAATATCCTGCACTTTTCTCCTCTTGCAAGCTTGGCCAAGCTTTGACAAACCACATTTTACAGGAATGAGGGAAAGGCACCCAGAGCTGAAGTGCCTTGGCAGTGAAACAGCTACAGGGTCAAAATCAAAACCGGGATATCTGGCCACTTGCTCCAGCCTCCCCCTTTATCACCCTGCCACAGTTGCAGTAGCAGCTCCAGCCCCAGAGTAGTTCTTTCCTCTCTCTCTGTGCCTGTCTTTCCCCACACCGTACTGCACAGAGATGCTTGGAGAAGGATGGCAAGTAATAGCTTCAGGAATGGGAAAGAAGCGTTACCTCAAACAGGAGAAAAATTAATGCAGACAAACTTGAAAGTAAAGTCCTTTGGTCAGTGTGTAAATCTGCCTGTCACCTCCTTTTCAATTCAGTGAAATTAAAAAAAGGGATGGTAAATAGCTCTTCATGGATGCCCTCCAAATCATTATTGTTTTCTTATGGATCTGAAGTAGACAAATTTAACTTCTTTTGGGAGAAGCTTTGGAAAGCTCTTCTGTTTGCATTTTACCAGTGGGAAATGCCAGGCTAGTGGAATGATTGCACCTCTCCATTAGCTTTATTGCACCTTCCCTTGAGAATGCTTTGTTTATATCAGTCAGGGATACTGCAAATAAATTATTCTCACACAGAATGAATTCAGTATTCCCCAGGCTGGGAAAGATTAGCACAAATTAAATCCTAAATTTTCACACCTGAGGCCAATAGCAGTTTATTAGCGTTTATTGGAAACAGAAAATTGCTATAAATATATTGTATCATTAATTGTGTAAAGCATGAATTTATAAAAAAGTTATAGCAATTGACATTTTGCAAGTCTGCTGCATAGCTTACACAGAAAATGAGACTTTTTAATTGAAGAAAAAAACTCCCTTCAAATACAATAGAAATCTTTTAGGAGAGTATAATTGGGGTGCAAAAAGATTGTTAGATCTATTCCGTTAGCAGCCCCTTCTTTAAGAATGGTCTGTTTTAAGCAGTGCAATTTAATGTGATGTAGGAAGAGCCTGCTTAGGACCTTTCCCTAGCGTTTGGTCGGTGTTTCCTCTGTGCTTATGCTTTTTATGGCCTAGATATTCCAAATGTATGCCTTCTTTTGGCTGCTCATTTCAGAATGGTTCTGTTTAGTCTTCTCTGTGCATTTATCTGCATCTGTCAGGTCTCCAGATGTGTCCCACTGTGTTTGTCAAAGACAGTTTATTGCTCGTCTTTTGCTCCTGGCTGCAGGAACCTGAGAAGGGGTGTTTAAGATGCTGAAGATGCGGCTTTCCTCTTACTGAGGCATCAGTCTGTAAAAATCAGGTTTAAGTATTCATACTCCAAAGGCTGGGACTGTCAAGCTCAGAGGGACTGAACAAGAGTATTGCATTTTTAAATCTAGTTGGTTGTTTCCCTTTGAAATGTTTTAATTGTCAAGAACGCAAATCCATTTTAAAAAATTAATTTATGAAATATAAGTTGCTAGACTGCCTAATGAAGCAGTAAGGAGCTACACTTGCCCTTTTTCTGCACTCTGTAGCTTATGAACTATTTTTTCAAGTTCAAAGACTTTTTTCATTTAAAACAGCATCTTTACTATTTTCTGTCTTTGCCACAATGCTTTGAAAGTCTTGATTAATAGGGTCATATCTAGTTATAGCTGAACCATTCTTCTCCAGTGATCACATATGCAGTGATTTCATGGAGGGCATAGTCTTAAAAGGAAAAGCATTTTAAATCTTGAATTCTGTCCTTTCTGTCCATTTATATGCCAGGACGGGTATGCTAACAAATAGAGGGATTCTTCAAGCCAAAAGCAAGGAAGGGATGTCTCAACAAAAATATCTGCTATTTAGAAAAAGAAAAAAAAGGAAAAGAGTATTTCAGTGTAATCCATTCCCTGGCCAGCAGCTTGCCTTATCCTTTCCCTGGTGATGAAAGTCGCTGTTCACGTGAAATCTCTTATTTGTGGGAAACTTAGCCATCATTGGCAGAGTGGATTTTATCCCCCAGATTTCGAGTGAAGTCTGTGTGTTATTGTAGAACACATACGGGTCTATGTAACACCCTGGAGATGGCAATTTTTAAAACGGCTGGTACTTCATATTTTCAAAGCGCTCTTCATTTTCATCTCTGTGGGTGCTGATCAAACCAATAAACTTCTCAGCCTTCAAAAAGATGATTGAGTGGAAAGCCTTATATCCAGAGGAGAAACATTGAGTGTAGGTTATCTGTGCTAACCGTGTTTTTTCTACTCCATAGAAACCTTTTGCACTGGAAAAAAAAAGTGCCTCACTTGCATGTAGAGTGTGTTGGCTGCCAAGGGAAATGATATAACCAAACTGAAACTGTCACCAAAACAGCATATTTTGTGACATTGCCCCTGTCATTCCTGTCTAAAAGTGTGGATAATAATGAGATCCCAGGAACCACTGTTGTCTATGTATTTTTATTTCTTCTTTCTAGGATGTGTTTTTGTAGTACATTTAAATCAGAGGTGCATGGCATATGGCTTTTTGCTGCATGAATTGCTGGTGATGTGAATGTCAGTGGGCATATAATACCAGATTTTCATTTTGTGAATTACAATGCGTGGAATTCAGCCTGAGAGCTCCCCAGACTATAGACCTTATTATGGGCAAATAAAAAAGAGAGGGAAGGGGGGAGAGGTGATGTCTCAGAGATTTTGTTTCAGTTGAAATGAGGTTATCGTGGTGAATGATACAGCTGACAATGAGATTTTTATAGCCGCTCTTGGAGTAGCAGAAGAGCTTGTATTATTGTTGGTTGGCTTTAAGTAATTGTAATCTAAATAGCACCATGGTTGAAAAGAGCAGCAGAAATCTTTCATACGTGTCTCATAAACAAAGCCAGGGCGCTTTGTTGCCTTTGTCTCATCTGTCCTTATACAAATGTCCTTCATTGTTTGCAGTTTACATCTCATGTATTGTCTTGATTGAATACGTCAGTCACCATTAAAAAGGCGTTTGCCAGTCAGTCGCTGCTGCTGCTTGTCTCTATTTTTAGCACATGAGGTAACTGCCCAGCATCTGACAAGCTGACCCTGCTACCCGATGCACCAGTGTAAATTAAGGTTGGCTGTGATAGAGGCGTACGGGAGGGGAGGGCTGCTGGGAGCCGGCAGGGAAGGAAAGGACGGTGCGTGGGTGCCCGTGGGCTCTCCTCTCCTTTACCCACACCAGCTATTTCAAGCCATGTCTATGCCATGCACGCTGGGCCAACAGAAACGTCTCTGCTGGCTCTCTGTAGGTTACCTTGAGCACCAACGTCAGGGAACCTAGAGAACAGTTAGTCTTAAAAGCTTTCTTAGGTGATCACAGCCTAAACTGGGCCTTGGTTTGCTAACGTGAACTGTTCTCAGCTTCTCAGACATTGGATGAGTGGGAAAATAGAGGAGGACTGAGAGGTGAGGGGCTTAGCATGCACTTTCTGAAGGAAGTGTTAGATTTTGCACTACAGAATATTTGGCCCTGAGACCACAGGGCAGTTGTTACTTGGGATGGTAGTGAAGCTGAGACATATGAGCTTGGATTTTGCCACATTTCTGCTGAGAGCTAAATAGCTTACTGGAGGATGGAAGGTGTTGTGCATGCCTCTGAAAGTGGTAAGCCTCTTTTTTCTTTGGATTGAATAGCATGCAAAAAATTTTGTAGATTTATTGATGACTGAAAGATAATTTATTGAGAGGCTCCATCTCAGTTCCTCAAGTTACCGTTATATGTCAGTCATATATGAGCAAGCAGAGAAGCAAGGCCCCTCATAATACATATGAAAGTTCAGGAATATCACCTTATAAGCTGAGCACAGGAATGGAAAGAGATTTGATGCCATGTAAGTGTATTGACCCAAACACTAGAGAGAGGTGAAAGAACAAATACCAAATTCTGTGTCAGAATCCTTGAAAAAGACATTTGTGTCGGTGATTAAAGATCTTGCCATGTCAGCTGAAGATACCATGCCATGACCATGAAACTGAAATGCTCAGGAACCGTCCTTGCATCAAGAATGTCAAGTCTGCTTCTGGAAGAGTGGAAGCATCTGGGGAAACAGCTTTCACACGTGCTTTGAATGTTATGGTAATTTTTCTCTCTGGAGACTTATCTTCAGATTTCAAGCATCAGTTTTCTGTCTTAGGGAAACTGACTGATCTCTCTTGTGTTGCTAAAATGAGAACCTCATCAGCAAGATCTTACAAATTGCAGTTATATCCATTTTGCTTGAATAGTTAATGCTGCCTAGTCCTTTTTGTTGTACTTAAACAAGAGTCCGAAGGAAACTACAAATTTCATCATATCATTGTTACATTATCAGACTCTTCAGAAGCAATTGATCAGCCCTTCATAGTGAAAAGTCACAAAGTAGAAAAATGAAACATTCTTGGTTTTGTAAAATCAGATGTGTGAGATAAAGGATGTAATCTCCTATCTGTCAAGGTTTTCAGATTCCTACCAACAACTCATACCTATGTAAGTTAGAATCTGTAAGTTGTTAAAGGGCTGTTTTATTCCCGGTGATGTTCTTTTCTTCTTTTTTTTTTCAATTTCATTTAATGTGAATTGATCTGATTGTCATATAACTGATTTTTTCAAAAGCATATATATATATGTATATATATATATATATATATATATATATATATATAAACTAGTGACTGCATGTAGAAATCTTACTGGATTTCTTTCTCTGTTCTAAGTGAACCTTCCTTTAGCTTCTCTCCCTGTTCAGTACTTCAATCAGAATTATTCCCCTAGATTTTCCTTCTGTCTGTCCGCTTTTCTTGGGGCAATGGCATGGCTCATAGCACTTCCACCTCTCTTAAGGAGGGTGTTAATAACTTCTCTCATCTTCTAGCTGGGGATGCCTGCTGACTACTTTGCTCAGCCACATCTCCCAACAAGACATCAGAAAAGACCCTTTGAGGTCGTAGAGTACTGGAAGCCAATTTGTGAAGTTAGGATAGGGGTTATTGGCAGTCTGTATTTTCAGCAATGGTAGAAATCTGAAGGCCGCTCTTAAAATTGTAAAGTCAAAATTACACGCTCAGACATGTTTCTTATTCCTAAAAATTGAACTATTTGGACAAAAAAAGTCTTTCCTAGCAAGTAACGGTATAAATACAACATTTTAATAATGATGGCAGAGAACTGGATATTATTTTATCTAGCCTAATTCTGCATACAGCGGGCTGCAAAATTTAATTTACTTAGAGAAAAAAGTGTCTCCACCAATCTGGGAGATAAAACTCAGGTAGAAGGTATGGGGTGTGTGCACCTTGAAAATGGTTTCAGTTAGATACATGGCCTAAATGGTCCTTCGCTGTGTAAAGTCTTTAAAGTACCAGCTTAGGCAAAATATTTAAACTAGTGGTTCTACTTGAGGAGAAAAGAAAGAAAATATCTCCATAAAACTTATTTAGCTTTGCATGGGCTAGGGGTTTTTTATTGCCTTGTTGCTTTTAAGCTCCAGAGAACAGGATGTTTCATAGCTGCTCAATTTGCTTTAGTTATTATCATTTGAAAGAGTTTGATGATTCTAATTTCCTTCTCTATGCTTCTTGATTTTAGTAGACGTTTCTCAATTTTAGTAGTAGAGTAACACTTCAGTATCCTATATTGATTTTTATGATGGCCAAGGCTTTGATATTAATTTCTTCTGATATTTTCTTTGATATTAAAAGCTGAGGATGTGTGGTTGCCAGTGCAAACTGAGGACTCAGAAAGACTAATTTCATGTTTTACAAATATAATTGTAAGTGCTTGCTTGTAGGATGGTCGGTGAGTTGATGAGTACCATGAATCACCAGTGCACCCTTGTGTGATGTGGACTAACTACATGCTGGGTTGCATTAAAGCGTAGCTAGCAGGTTGGAGGAAGGAATTATTTCCTCCAACTTGGCCATTATGAGGCAGCAGCTGAAGGCTGTGTCCAGTTTTGTGCCCCGATAATGGGGAGAAATTAAGCTAGTCCAGCAAAAGGCCACCAATATGATTAAGGACAATGGAGCACGTGGTATTTAAGGGGAATGTGAAGGAACCAGGTTTGTTCATCCTACAAAAGGCTGGGGACATGAGGGTGGATACAGTTGTATCTTTTCCCATTGTTTGAACAAGAAGCTGAGAAGATGCACACCCTTCTCAGAAGTACATAGTAAAAGAAGAAAAGAGAAGTTGCAATGAAGGAAACTGTCACAATGTAAGGATAAAATACTCCCAACTGCTTATACTGGTGCAGCACTGGAACCAATTGCACAGAGGGATTATGGAATCTTCATCATTGGAGAAACTCAAAACTTGCCCAGACTTGCCCTGAGGAACTTGACTTAAGTGTGAAGTTAGCTCTGCTGTGTCTGCAGGACTGGGTGATGCCTAGAAATTTCTAACAACCTGAATTATTTTGTAGTTTTATGTGTAAAACCTACTTTCTAATGTTAACTTTTTCTGATGTTAAATAAAGTGCAAAAGATCCTTGTGATGGATTCAGTAGCCACTTTAAGAAGTCAGGCTTTCCCAAGAAGTGTGGTGATCCCTTTGAAGCAGTTTAACTTGTCTTAGCTCTGACAGCTGAACTGTTGTTACACAGGGGCATTTAAGCTCCTTCAGAAATTTCCTTCAGAAATTGAAAGCATTTCCTCAAACTGTTCTTGCTAACATTTACAAAAGTATGTTTTACTAAGTATTTACCACTGGCTACTAGTGCAGCTCAGCTGACATGGCGACTTGTCTAACTTGTTAGCGTATTTGAATCCAAATATTTAAAGCAGACCATGTCTGTAGAAGTAGAAGAGTGGTGTTTGGCTACTAGTGGATTGGTTTGGGGGTCTCATTGTTTTGTGGTTGGTTGCTGATTTTTTTTGGTTTTGTTTTTTCTAAATGCTTGTCTTGTACACAAATCTTTATTTTAGCTGAAGCTCCGTTGCTTACGGATTGTAGCTTTAAGTGCAAGCTGTCATTTCATCACCATGAGAAGTTTCAGGTATTTCTTTTATGCACAGGTTTATGGCCAAAGGAGAATACCATTTAAATCTGCAGAACATACAAAGTGTTAAAAAGAGGAAAGGTGATGTTAAGTGATTTTTAATTGGATAACAAAAATACATAAATGATGTCTTGCTGCATGTTGCCTGGAAAATTAGTGGTAGAGATGGGAAATTAGCCCACACCTCACTTGTCGATACTTCAATGACAAAACAACCATGTGTTAGTTTCTTTTCTTGTGTCCTGATACACAATTCTCTTAGCAAGCAGACTTGTTTTTTTTTCCTCCATGGTGGAAGCACCTTCCATACTAAAGCAAAATATTTTCCCTTTGTTTACATCCTTTAAAGATTAAAGTAATTAAGTGGTTAGATACAGTGTTTGCTGCGTTTTTGAGGTAAATGGCTGACATGAAAATGCATGGCAATTTGAGATAGTAATGAGAAGGATGAAGATAAAATGAAAAGATGGCATTCACACTGTCTTTTTGCACACAACCTCTCATGCAGAGAGTTAGAAGCGGTAAAAATTTAAGAGCAATTACAAGAGAACCAGAGCTGCCAGAAATATTTTTTTTTCCTCTCTCTTCAAATGATCAGGAAGACTGTAGTCATAAATGACAAATTTAATAATCAGTGTGTGTGTACGTGAGCTCAGCATTTGCGATTACCAAGGCAAACTTGGGCAACGCTGTGCCAGCTGCAGGTACAGATGCTCTGTGTTGGGCAGAAGGCCCACGTGTAAGACAGGACCTTGAATATAGAAACCTGTACATCCGTGATGCCTGGCTTCAGGACAAGTAGCGGTGCTGTTATTGCTAAGGAGATGCTATGCCTCAAGCTTTCTGGAAAAAAAGTTCCCCACTGCCCAGATGTGAAAATTACTTTCAAGCCGACACAGAAATATTGAACGCCACTAGGCAGGATAACAGCTCAGGTGTGGAAGGCAGTCAGACCTCCAGATCTCACTGCAGGTTAAAGCTGAAATAGAAATGTTGTCTACAGTGACAGTATTAAAAAGTGTTGCAAAAAATCTTCCAAAAGCTTTGCATACTCCATAGCAAAGCTATTCTGATTAAAATAAAAGGGCTGCAGAGAAACCAAGAAAACCAGCAAAATCCCTTCCTTCTATCTTTTCAGATAGCACAAAGTGTTATTTTAAAATAAAAAGACATATATTCAGCAATTAAAAGAAGAAAGGCAGGCAGAAAAATTGTGCAGGCACCATTAAGCTGCAGAAATTTCCCTTGGACACATTGCAGTACCTTTTCAAAGCAGCATATGGGGTTTATTCTGGTGACTCTAATTTTAACATGAATGGGAGTCACGTGGAATACTCCTGGCATACTGCTTTGAAAATATATCCCTGCATGATTAAGGAAAACTGAAATCTTTTTAAACATCTATTTTTATTAAAAAAAAACAAAAAACAACCACAATTCTGAAATGTTTTTAAAGGAAAGAATCAATGGAATGAAAACGGTCTAACCGTGAATAAAGCAGTAATATAACAGGTAGAAATACTGCTGGCTTAGCAGTATACATATGTTTGTGCTTCAGAGGCTGAGAAATGAAGAGTGAGGAAAACTTGGAGTTTGTATTCACTGTTGCAACTGCCTCTGCAATGCTTGACCTTTATAAATTTGTCTCTTCACTTGGCAGACAAAGTAATCGTTCCACCTACCACATGCAGAGCGCAGAGGGTTCAACACAGAGAGTACATGGCAGGATTTGTCCCTGCAATGGCAATTGCCATGCTGCAGTATTGACAGCATCTTTAGCTCATGGGTGATTGAGACTGAAGAAATATGCACTCTGAAGATCGATTAGGGAGGCATTTCATTAGCAGGAAGGAAGTTCTGAGCAGATTCAACAGCTCTGACAAAGTGAGCCAGAACACTGATATTGCTGGGCCTGGTGTGTGGGCTGAATGTGAAGCAGGGTTGCCTGTGGGAAGTTCAGGGAGTCCTTTCTCACAGTCAGTCCTTCCTACCCATCTTCAGAGAAAACAGTCTTAACAGTTTCTTGAAATGTTTTGAAAAGGATAAGACAGAAAATGTCCATAAAACCATATTGGTGAGTACAGACATGAGCATAGAGACGACTATGGACAGTCATCTGCTGTCCTTCCAAAAATGCAGAGAAAGAGGGAAAAGTTACTTTTCCTTTTCTAATACTTTTTTCTTTTTTTCTTTTTAGAGCTTTAGTTTTGTGTGGGCTGCTGCTTTAATGCTTGAGGATCCCCTCTGATTGTTTGCTGTTTCTTATTGCCTGTCTTACTAATATTTATCTGTCTTGACATTAGAGGCACATATGCAAAAAAAAAAAAGAAATTGCCTGTCTTTTATCCTTTTCACAAAATCTTCACCACTGATCTATTATATCATGATGCTGAGGTCTCCTGTCCTTCATATCTATTGACTTTGAGTGGGGTTTCTCCGGTCATTTCCAACATAGTTTTTATTTCCCAGACTGAAACATGAGATGCAACAGGCAGCATGAAAGAAGAAGTATTTATGTCAGCCTTATTTAAGTAAGACACCTCATTTAAGCAAGCCTATTTGTATAGCGAGGTTATTTATATTACATTTGGCTGTGAATGGGCGTGTGTGGGCCTGCTTCTGTTGTGCATGCAACACGTGTTTGGGGTATGTATATTTGGCTGTACATTTCCATATACATGGATTGAAAAAGTGGCTGTTAATGTCTTTGAGCAGGGGCTGTTGGCAAAGGCCGGCTCAGGGAGGCTTTGAAATCCATGCATGCTGCCAGAGGCTGACACAGAATAGCTGTGTCAATGGCTCATTTTGTGTGCTCCGAATTACCTTATGAGGGTATGGAGGATACTGCCCTTTCTAGCTAAAGCTGTGTTCACTCGGTAGGTTGCTCCTATTAGAGTATACTTGCAATAACTATGTGGAAAACAGCCCTAACTGTTCATTCAGCTTATGTGAGCATTGATTTGACTTTCGTTCCTGCATGAGGTGGAAGCAGAGAGAGCATGTTCTTCTCAAGAAAGAGAAGTTGTGCGCTTGCTTGTTCTGGAAACTAGACTCATGTTTTCTGTTCTCCTCATTAACTGTAGTCTTGGCAATCCTCCTCTCCCATCAGAGCCTTCTGACACTTACCTTTCCCTGCAAGCCTGTGATGTAAAAGTAGCGTGAAGGGGTGTGATAAATGGTGGATAGGCCCTCATCAACAGCTGTTAAATTAATAGTCTGCAGGTTCTTCACAGCAGCTGGGAAGGTGAACCAAGGCAAAGATAACCCTGTAATTGAGTCTTTTTCTCGGTAGTCTCATTCTAAACATTATCAACTAGCACTGTCATTCTGGTCTTAAAGGTGCATAATCACACCAGTACAGTTCCTCTAAAGGCTGCTGGGTATCTGATTGTTACTCTTAAATAACACACAGCAGCAGCTTTTGAAATTAAAACACACACATAGAAAAGTCTGCTCAATAAAAATTCCATTTCTTTTTCCAGAATGCCTAGGCAAGCATATACTGGGTTTTTAGAAATCTGGAGATGTTTGCTAGCATGATTCGTTGTGTGAGTCTTAAGGGTATGTTGGATAAAACCCAAAGCCCCTGCTTCAGGTCTCACACTACTAATCTCTTCCCCATTAGCAGGAGAGAGCAGGAGTTTTGCGTGAACAGATTTAATCTTCCTGTGCGGCAGATGTGCTGACACATGGGTTTCTGCAGTCAATGGGGTAAATAATCTCCTGTTTAAGTAATTTCTAAGTACCTATTTATGTAATTAACATATTAAAAAAATCATGCATCGTTATTTACATGGTGAACCATGGCAGCATCAGAATAAGTTCAGATAACTGAGAGAGAAGAAATTTTCCTTTATTTTGTGCCTTAAATAGTTCTTTGGTTTTGTTAAAAGCAGAAAAGTTAAAGAAATCCTTCTGTTGACATTTCATATGACCGAGCAGAGATTTAATCTGCATCTTCCAGAGGAGGAAAACTGCAATGCACTAACGAATAAGATGGACTGGAGCATGCATGAATGTGAGAGAGGCAAGACCAAGCATATACAGGGTGTAATTTGTTTCAACAGTGTTAGTGCGATGCACGTTCCCGAGTGCCTATCCTACAGAGACCCAAGCATTAAATGGAAGTCTTAGGCTGTTTGGATTGCAGATAAATCCAGCTTCTGTTGCGTGTTTGGCAGTGTGTGCAAAACCTGAGCTGGAGAAGTAGCTAAAGATGGAAGAATATTGCAGCTGCAGTGATGTGAAATTGTTCTTTCCTGGGCATGGGTGCTCCAGACCAAGTGATTGAATCAGAGGGTTGAGATTACAGTGAATTGACTGAAATTTTTTTTAGTATGTTGCAAAGGGTTTTGGTATCAAATTATTATATGCATTTGAACGACGTGGGCAAAGGAGGCAGCAGGGAAAATCCTAGCTGCAACTGTGGAAGAAGAGTATGGGATAGATTGGACAGATAGTGCTCATATAGACCAAAATTTGTAAAACTCACATGATGGTTTCTGAGCCTCTTGTAGTTGTGTATTTAAGAGTGCCATGTAAGGAATCTTAAAGCTGATGATGTATGCTGTGAAACCTTTTGCAGCCTTCTGTCTGGATTTGTTATAACTGATTTGAAATTCTTCAGTGTCCTCTCATGCTATATGACTGCAGTGTATGTTTAAAATGGCAAGACTTAAAGGTTGCAGACAGCTGCGGGGGCTTGTGTATTTTAAGGGCTTTTTTTAATATGATAGCTATCCAAAGACAAACTAACTATGATTGTATATGACACTACTGCCAAACCTAAACATCACTTGAGGTTGTTTGTCAGATGGGCCTCTGCTGTACCCAGTATCAAGGTTAGAAATACTTTTTTGTTTGTTTGTTTGTGGATGTATCAAAATCTATCGAACTTCAAATTTGCTCACTGTGATGAAATAGTCTCCCTCTACGCAACTCAGTTTCTCTTCCTTTTTTAGACTAGGTTTCTTGTGTCTGGTTGTGGTGGCTTTCTTCTTTAGTTTGTTTTTTTTGTTTGTTTTTTAAGATGGGGATATTTTAGTTCTATATCAAACATTTTAGATCTTCTTGGAGTTAACATTGGGGGTGGAAAAAGAACCCACTGTAATTTTATCTAGACTAGGAAGTCTCCTTTTGCTACCCAAACTTCGTGTAATCATTTAGCAATAGGAAAACTGAGAAATATTCATGTCAATTCCTGTAACCAATTTCAGGATGGTTTGTAGGCTGCCTTTGGCTTAGCTGAAGTGCTTCAGTTATCAGAGGAGATGAGGAAGAATTGTAAATTCAACACCCTTAGACAGTCATCACCCAGACTGCTGTTGTGTATGTCCAGGACTGTTGTATGAAATTCTATGAAGCTCTGATTTCATTTGTATAAGACAAGTGGAGATTTTTTTTCATGCATGTCTCTGTGTCTTGAAGGCTTTTAACCTGTGTATGCGTCCTCAGAAGGGGGGCAACTTGCCCAGTGGTGCAGGAAGATACTTGAATGCTCCTGTTGCTCAAAGTACTGGGTAAGGTAGTGAACATTAAATGTGCGCACTGGTGCTTGGATGGTGGAAATTAAATCTGTCCATCCTTTGCAGAATGGAAGGTTCTGTGGTTTTTAAATTCGTATAGACCTTCTGGGTGCTATGGCAGCAGATCACCTCTGAAGGTCATGTCTAATCTGATTTGCAAAGCTGTGTTCCTGACTGTTTTCAGCAGCTTGTATATCACTTGGGTGTTCCTATTCAGATAATCTTTGCGCTTTGTAGTAAGGCTGTCTTAAATGGCAGGAACGATAGATTGCTGTTTATGCTGTGCCCCAGCATTTTCATTTTAATTTATGTGTATGTGTTGCTATCCAAAAACTTATTTAAGATACAGTAATATTAGGGGAAAAAATAAGATCCGTCAGAGTTTCTCATTTGAAACAAAGTGTAGGGGCTTCCTGATAAAGAGACATAAGGTTTTCTGATATTAGGATTTGGGAAAAAAACAAACTAAATGTGGCCTTGAAACCTCTGAAATACCTGGTTTTATTATCTGAAAACTAGGTCCTAGGTGATACTTCAAGAATACAGATGTAGAAGGGAAATCTGTAGGTATTCCTGGAATAAATGAATAGGACTAGCTGTTCCTGGTGCAAATCAGCTGCTTCTACAAATGGACTTCTGAAAGGGCTGGAAAGCTTACTGAGAATTGGCAGGTAATTTATGGCACTGGAAGAGGAGTCACTGGGAGCCAACCAGCAAGTCCGTGGCTTGGGAAGTGGGTTAACCATCTTCCTTTTTAGGTATGTGGGCTAAAAAAAGAAAACCCCAGGATCTCGAAGGATGAGTAAGTATTCTATCACTGCTGATTGTTCCTCAGCTCCCACGCACAAACAGGTCTTAGCCCATGACAGCGTGCTGCCAAGAGCTGCTGTTGGATTGATGAGTAGCAGCTTCGGTGTGAAGCCTTCCTAGAAATCTTTTATCCTTTTGGTTGAACAGCAGCATTTTGTCCTGCTATCTTAGAAGATTTTTTTTTTTTTTCCACAAATCTTGCTTATTATGTCGCTTTGAAATTGCCTGGATTTTTCTAGCCTTGAATTTTTGACCTCACTTAAAAGCTTTCTTAGGTGTCTGTGGCCTGTCCTGCTTTAGAGTGCAACAAAATTCTTAGTGTGTTTATTCTCACAACACAACCTTGTGAGGAAAAGAAATGCAATTTACAGGGGGGACTACTGAGAAAAAAAAAGTGACAAAGGTGAGATTTCTTAACGTTAAATCTAGTAGCTTGCTGCCATCAGAAGCAGAGATCTGTCACTTCTGCTCCTTACCTGTGACAGAAAAAGACCTTAAAAGTGGTCTTCCAAGTTCTTGACTGGTTGCCCTAATCTGGGACACAGTCTTCTCCCTGTTGGCGTGTGATATGCAGATGGGCAGTTTTGGAAACTGGGACAAGAGGTTTCTTCAGATACATCAAAGTTGCACTGATGATCCTTATGTTTGCTTGCAGTGGGGCTTTTTTTAACAAAACACAGCCTCATGGAGAGTTTTGTACTCTGTGTATCACACAACAGAAAGGAACAATTTATTTAATTAGAAACCTCTTCAATTTAATATTGGCTTTTAAAAAAATTCAGTGTAGAGACACACTAGGAATGTGACATTTGGTTTTCATTGTCCGGTACCATTTAAATATTTATTTATAGTTTGCATGACTGTTTTAAGCTCTACATATTGACAGCACTTCCAGTCTATAAGACATGACAATAACAGATAGAAAATATAATATTAGAACATTCACACACAAATTACAGAGTATGCTCCATACTCTTAGATCACTCTCTCTCCTGCGTGATTTAGGTGGAAGGAGGGATGGGAAACGGAAGGAACTAGATAGATTGCTTTTTCCCCAGCAAGTTCTGTCAGCAAATCTAGGCTTTTTAATTAGCCCCCCTTCCCTTTAAATGCACACTGAATATCTTTCCACAGTTTCATATTTCAGAACTGAAAGAATGACCGCGAAAGTTGGCGAGCTCAGGGTAATCATTACAGCGATGGTGCTGCTCTAAAGGCAAATGAAAAGCCGGAAGAAGTACAGCGTTGTAAGAAGTGAACCCTGATGGCATCCTGAGCCATTATAAATACAGTTCTCTCAGAAGCTCATTTCTCTGTCAATAATTATAATTGAGTAACTGATGCCCTGAAAAGCCAAATCTCTGGTATAGCTCCCTGTTCTTGGCCTTGCTCCTGGACACTAGACCAATAGGTTTCAAAGACCTTCCTACACTCTGGATTAGTTTCAGGTAGAAGACACTTAACAAGGAGAGGCCTTCATTGTTCAAGGAGATCAGTGTAACTACCTGCAAGGCTCTGTCACAGTGCATTTTAAAATGCTGCTATTTACCACGGCAAATGCAGTGAATTTCTGTTATTGGTGTAATATAGAAATGTTGAGGGTTTTCAGAAAGGTTTGAATTTTTTATTCTTCTTTTAATTAAATAAATGAAAGTAAGGGTTCATGAATAGGGAATGTATCCTCTTTTTTTCCATCTGCAATTCTTAACATCATAATAATAGTATGTCAGTGTCTCCTGGTCTGTGCAAGCTTATCTTTGAAATAGAAATGCATGTATTTGACTTTTCTCCTCATTTTGCAGTTTTGATAACAGAAACGTAGGAAGACTGGTAACAGAACACAAAAGACTTTTTCAGTTGTCCCAGAGAAGTCTGAGGAGCAGCCAGAAATTGCCCCCAGCTCTCAAGTCCCTTTGCTGACTGCACTATTGGCTTAGGAATCTTTTCTCTCTCTCCAGTGTTGCTTCCTTTCTTCTAATCGTCTTTCCTTCTTTGTATTGTCAGAGGGTAGAACAGAGTTTTTGTCAATGTCTAACAACCCTTTTGTGCATGAAGTTTTCCTGGTGTCTCATCAGACCTTGGACAGAACAGGGAACATCCAATGTTAGGTGCATGAAGATTCAGGTCACTGTCTGTGGGTGCCAGATGCAGTTTTGGAAGTTTCGTGATAGCTGTCTCAGATTTTCACCTTGTTTTGGGCAGATACAATTTATGGAACTGGAAAGGAAAATATAGTATTTTAACAGTAGTCTTGTCTTCTGCTGGTCCATTACTCAACCTTGAAATCTGAATAAGGTGTAGTATTTGTTGGAGCAAGTCCAGAGGAGGACCAAGAAGATCATCAGAGGGCTGGAGCAGCTCTCCCATGAAAACAGGTTTGAGAGAGTTATGGATGTTCAACCTGGAGAAAGGTAGGCTCCAGGAAGAGGTTAGAGTACCTTCCAGTACCTAAAGGGGGGCAACAAGAGAGGTAGGGAGGGACTTTTTGCAAGGGCATGTAAACATGACCAGGGGTAATGGCCTTAACATGGAAGAGGATTGGTTTAGATTAGGTATTAGAAAGAAATTCTTTACTATCAGGGTAAAGAAGCACTGGAACAGGTTGCCCAGAGCTATGGATGCCCCATCCGTTCAACTCCAGGTTGGATCTGGCTTTGAGCAACCTGGTTTAGTAGAAGGTGTCCCTGCCCATGTCAGGGGGGTTGTTACTAGATGATCTTTAAGGTCCCTTCCAACCTAAACCACTTTATATGATTTGGTTACGCAGAGAGTGTACCTCCTTAGCGTATGAATTCATCCAAGTGAATACTCCTGGGGTACATATATATGCGTGTGTTGTGGTGTGTTTGCACAGGGAGAAAGTCAACATGTACACAGCTCTGTCTGTGTGTACATTCCCAGCATGTATGAGAAGGGAAAGCAAACTCACAATCAAATAAGCAGTGAGAGCAGAGGGGAAGAAAGATGAGATTGCAGCTGATTATGAGCCTGGCAGCAGATGTGCTACACAAATCCAGCCCGCTGCATCCAGGCTGTTTCCATGGCGATGGAGCGAGTAATTGTGGAGCTCCGGCGCACTCCCCCGCGGCCCCCACCAAGGTGGACCTGGGTGGCGGGTCCCCAGCAGCGCTTCCTCTGGGCGAGCGCCGGGCTCTGGGACAAAGCGAGCAGGCGGACAGGGGGAGCCCCAGGGATGGGGAGCTCTGATTTATTTATTCCCCACGTCTGATGGTAGGAGGCGAGGGAAGCGGCGCTCCTCCTCAGAAAGATGGTCTCCTAAGATGCTAAATAAATGGGCAGGAGTTTCCCTGCCACGGGATTGGGCTGCCATTGGCTGCTGCCGCCTGCCTGTGCCAATGGGAGCCCGACGGGCACCCGCCACATAAGCAAAGCTACACGCTCAGCCCAGCGGCGAGGGGACAGGGAGCGGGCAAAGGTGTGCGAAGGAGGGGGCTGCTCCTCTCACATGGCTACAGCGAGGACGGGTCTCCTTAGAGAGCTTCACCAGAGACCATCTGCTGCCCGTGCGCACTGTGCCTTCCGCAAAAAGCAGCATTAAGTCATTCGCTCGCTGTCGTGTGGGAGGTGAATTTGTCATCGGGAACGATGGAGCTACGAGATCTCTGTAAGTAAATCTGTGTACTTTATCCTGCTGTTTTAGCCTGGGCATAGATCAGTAAATGGTGTCAGGGAATGGCAAAAGCAAATTAGTAACAACTGTAAATAGCGTGAAGGATTCCTCAGGTTTTTTTCCCATATAGCGAGATGTGTTCTTCCTAATGGTTCCAGGCACCGGACAAACTAGTTAGCTGTTTGCATTGCCTCGGGTGGTTTTTTAGCCTAATTAAGATTAGTCCGTGGAAGGATGCTGTGTTCTCCGGGGCATTTCAGATCCCCTCTGTGTTTGTAAAGGAAAACAAACTATGTGGATCAGAATATCACAGGTAAAAAAGTCTGAGGTGCCCACATGTAATCACCAGCATTTGTGGTGTCAGTATAATAATAACAGGTATGATATTACAGTGGTCAAATGCTAGTTCAGTCCCTGAGCCTAGAAAGCACGAGTTGCTCATCATTCATCACTGCATTCAGCAAAAAAAAATTCACTGCTTTTTCTACCCTTCCTGTTCTTTTCTTTTTTTCAAATTAATTTCTTCTTCGGAGCAGGCTTTTAAAAACACATTTAATTAAAAACCTTTCCTGTTTGTTTATGAAGCATGTGTGAGTATATGAGAAGTGTGGAGAGTTTTCTTTTTCACCATTGAGGGGCATGTGTTAGAAGTTGATTTCTTTGCCTTTTGGGACTCTGCTTTTGATTCTGTAAAGCAGAAATGGTATATTTAGAAGGGGGAGGGTGTGTGTGTGCAAATCTGTCCCTCTGTAGCCCTCTGGGGTTACTTCAGTTACACCAGCCGTGAATTCAGTTCAGCATTGTTCATGTTTTATCAGGTATTTGCCGTTAGACACTGAGCTTTGCTGCATGGAGCTCGTAGATGACTCTGCTTAACCCTATCAGAGACTGGAGTTGTCTTATGTGGTTTGTGAAAATAGGTAGGGAAAAGGACAGAAATAAGAACAAAAAAATTTAGAAAAATCTTTGTATATTTTCACCCTGTGTCTGAGCTAGTCATGTATCAGGAATTTTATAGTAACCAAACTAGGTGCAAACATCATATGAAGCTGGCTGCTTTTTAGGGATCCATTTTTGGTGTCTTGTGTTCATTTTAGAACTTAACACAAGGCTTCATTTCCCAGCATTGGGAGCTGCTTTGGAATCTCAGGCTGGGGGTGTGAATTTTTTTTAGATATAGTTTAACTGGTCAGCTTTGCTTTTGAGATACTGCCTTGCAAATTGTGGCAGGAACGTGTGTACGTGGAGCTTATTCCTTCGGTTAAAGGAATCAGTGTTGCTTCAGAGTTTATGCCAAAAAGAATTGTCAGTGTTTTCAAGAACTGTTGGATCAATATAAATTTAAAAAAAAAAAAAAAAGGACCATAGAATTCAGTGCACTGATACAGTAAGAGTATCCATTGGTGAAATCTGTGTAAAGCTCCTCTGTGTAGTTTTGAGTGTTTAACCTGATGTATCACAAATGCAGGAGGAACCCTTATTAGGCTTGAATTATTGCTTTTTCTGAAGACATAAATCACTCTTCCCTGTGTGTCCCGGGGGTGTTTGGGTTGCCCTTTATTGAAATGATGGCCCCAGGCATCCTATGGCACTGGACTTAAAAACAACATAATTTCTCTAAGGTATGCAAAAAAGAAATAACCATTAGCTCTTATTGCAATGCTAATTTTTGTTTAGCAGTGATGACAGTGCCAAGAATGATGTTTTTATCTTAATGGAGCAGGTATGTAGCTACTATGTTGCCTTCCCCAGGGTCTTGTATCATTCATTTGTATTTGCTTAGCACTGGTGTAGCTGAAAATCCCATAGCGTACGGCAGTCGAGGAAAAGTGATGTGCCCACTCCCCATCTTGGAGGCAGATGCTTTGGTCTAGGCTGCGATCTTCCATAAAAAGCACTGAGAAAGCTTGGACTTTTGCACACCTGAGCATAGTTTGTGCCTGGCTACAGGCTGGTCATCTGGAACACCTTTGGGATGCATCAAAATGAAGCTCCACTGCACCTTTGAGGGTTTTTAATTCTATACCTACTGCCTTCTGCTTTATTTTCTGATTGCTGATGGGAAAGCCTAGCAGAACATTGTCTTTTGAGGTCAAGCAATTCTTAAGATGATATTTTAGTTCTTGGTAGCACTCCAGGGATATAGTTCCAATAACATAAACCTCTCAAGTTTAGTTGCTAATGTTGGGCAAACACTGTGTGTGATAGAGTTCCTCTATCTCCCATAGCCACGTTTGAAGGGATTTTTTTGCTCATCTATCCCTGTGCATTAGCAGATAAAGGGAGGGGGCCGGGGAGGCAGAGAGACAGCCTAAGCATAGGATCAGTCTGTCTGAGGGCTTCAAACCAGCCTGAGGTAGAAAAACTCCTGTTGCTGTCAAAGCCATGTTTGCATTAGATTTTTGACCCGATGGTGCAGAGAACAGTCGTTTGTCGTTAGTGCTTGGGGATGATCTATGTGGGAGAGGCATCTTTCAGATTTCCAGGCTCTAAGAGTTCCAGCAACAGAGGAGTGAGTAGGCTTCAGTGAGAGCTGTGGCATGCTGGCAGCAGTTGGGAGGATGCAGAAGCTGAAAAATGCTATCTTGGGGTAGCTTTAATTGGTTGCATTGGAAAACACTTGGTTTGATGGGCTCATATGTCTTCTAAAACGCTTGGTGCCAGACCAAATTGGCATATCTCCACACGAGATGCCACTAGGCATTGATCTGATCTTCAGTCTTGTGCTTACATTTTTCTCAGAAGAGTAAGATTTTCACAAAGGCAGTAGGTTATTTTTTCTCTATATTTGCCTCTGTGACAGTAATGTTGAAAACCTAAGTGGAATAGGCATTCCACATGTTTTAGTTTGTTTGTATGGGCTTCAATCTTCATGGGTTATCCTTTGTCTGCTTACAGAGCCTCATTCCCATATGTTAGTCTATAATGGAAGCATAGAACAGAAATTCTCATCTGAGCTTTATGTGTGTCAAGAGATACTAAATTTGAATATTTTGTTATTTCCGGGAATCTCAACCCTCCTTCAGTTTAAAAAAAAACCTCGTGGCCACTCATGTTCTAGGTAAGCAGATGCTAGAGCCACCAGTCTTCAGGTTTCCCTCAGTTGTATTCTGTTTTCACCACATTACTCAAGTGAGTAGGTACAAATTTTTACACATAGGTGTAAAAAGGTGGTTCAATATGTTTACATCCAGACGAATTGCAGACAGTCATAACTCCAAATGAGACTAACCACTCAAAAACGGTTCCTTAAAAAAAAAAAACCAAAGAAACAATTTTTAGGAAAAGTTTCTCCATGCTAGGAATTAGCTTACATGAAGCATCATGCTAGGTCACAGAAAGCTCTTGCTCCCTGTTCAGTACATGCACAGTCACATCTCAAATGGCAAGCACACACAACAAAGCAACGCCAAGCACAGAATAAAAATGGAACAGCAGTGAAGCAAAGACGAGTGAATCGTGAAAAGCCCATTGATTTGCCTGACACCCATTTTGTTCAACATCGTGCAGTGCTAATCTGAAAATTCCTGTGCGTCACGAAAACTTTTCGGAACAATAAGAACTGTCAATTCCAGCAGATTTTACAGACCTGTCATTATTCTTGTCTTGAAGCACTAAGTGGCATAGAGAGGGATTTTTGGCAGGAGTTCAGGAGTGGTCTCATAAAGAGGAATCGTGTGTCACTGCCTCCCATATATTATCATTTGCAGTTAGAGTTCAGCCCAGCGCAGGCTCCTGGAAGTGTGTCCTCCCCCATCCAAATGTGCTGCTTTTAGGGACCTCATTTATTTTGTCTCCTAAAAAAACCCAGAACTACAAACCACTGCTTTTTACTGTTCTTAGTTGCAAAACTGTAAGAGCAAGAAATTGCACATGCTTCCTACATCTTGACTTGATGTCTTTCAGAAAACTAGAATACTTTAATAAAATTGTATCCCACCCCACCTGCTGCTCCTTTGAAGAGGTGGGGATAGCAGCAGCGATGGCCACAAGCAGAAGTTTTTATTAAGTCCCTTTCTCTTGAGATTGTATAGCTGGTACTTCCTTCTCTTGAAGCATCTGTAACAAAAAAGAAGCTCTCACACCCTACGATTCCCATCATTAGGAACTACAGCCCCTCTTAGAGACATGCCCTTGTGAGGAGAAGCATAATGACAGGAAGAAACATTGACTTTGTGTCAAAGAGACTCAATTTTAAGTTCTTTATTCAGAATCAGAAGCCGTGTAACTTTATGGTGTTTTGTCTTCCATACTTACACTTCCCAGTGTAGCATATATGCAGTGTAGCACGTATGCATCTGTGCCTCACCCAAATTAAGTAAAGTTTCAGGACAGCAAGGGTCATAACATTCACTCTGAATATGGAAAAATTCATTTGGTTATGCATCCTTGGTGACTTGCAGAATCCATACATGTTGCAATAAACCTCCAGCGTTTTCAAAAGACTGTAGAGCAGAGATGCCTTTTTTGGGGACTTCACAAAATTCTGGCAGGTTTTGCTACTTAAGATTTCAATGGTTTCAAAAAAGCATGTGAAAAATCACACCTCAGAGGACACGCATGACCTTCGTGTAAACTACAGCTTTGATTAGCTGGAGTTTGGGTGTTTAAAACTCCTCTGCAATGAACAGAAGCAATCTTGTAATGGGGTGAAATAGGAGATCTTCATCTTAATGCTAGTCCACTGTCAAATTAATACATCAAATAATATACTCTTATCCTGAATCAGTGGACTGCTTTTATCAGAGCTTTTGATGTGGCAAAGAAAGTGCTTGTTCCATGGCTACAAACCCAACTCTTCTAGTTTTCCCATCTCTTTGAACTTCAATTTTCTTAAGACTTGGAACATTGTGATACAGAGAGCAGCATTCACAGCTAGGTATTTCAAGACTCACATCCAGAGACATATTAGAAACTACACAAAGGGATTTTCTTTAAGAGAGGTTTTCAAATGTATGTAACCTTCTGGCTTGACCTCTGGATCCACTCCCAGTCTACATTTCAAGAAAAAGAATCTACCCACATATGGTTATCTCCAGTAAGATCAAAGCTGTCATTGTATTCTGACACCTGTGAGAAAGAAATGAATATAAAAAAAAAGTGGGGGAAATGGTGAAAAGATTTGAATGAGTTCCCATTTATAAAAGACATGCACCCATGGATCTTGGAAGTGAAGGGAAGACTTTAAGGATAGCTACAGAAGGTTTCTTTATTTGTAAGCCTCACCAAGGTAATTAAACAGACTTGAAAACATAAACAAAATTAGATTTTCCATAGCCCTACAACTATATCACTCCTAGCACTTTACCATGTAAGTTAATAAGGTTCTAATTTTAGACTAGGTTTTCTACCTGGTGCCTAACAGAAGCCGCTGCAAAGGATGGTGTTATTTCATGCTGCCTTTGGAGCCTCTCATCAAGGTGTGGTATTTTTCCTAGTTTCCAGTCTCTTCTAGCAAAGATGGTAGTTGTCACAGATTTATGCCAGCTGCAGCAGATACTTCCTGAAGGACTGCAGAGTAAGTATCTTCAGATTGAGAAATGCAGCTCTGTTCACCTGGTCGTGTTTCCTGCTGTCCTGTGAGCAAGAACCAGAATGGCTTTGCAGAGCCTGTCTTTCCTCTGTGTGGACAGATCATCAGCATAAGGCATAGCAGAGTCAAGGTGTGACTTGGGCCCAGCCACAGCAGAGCCCTTGGCTTTCAGCTAAAGCCTTGAATGCTCTGCAAGGGAAGAGTGTCCCAGGTTTTGACAGTGCCACAAGGTTATCACCTGTGCATCAGATAACTCAGCATGATGTGGAGGAGCATTGTGGCTGGCAGATCCTTGCTCTGCAAGAGAATTAATTTACAGTCCCTGTGTTCAACACAAGGGGTTAAAAGGTACCCGTGGCCCTAGTCACTAGTCACTGGATCATACATCAGGACAACAGATCAACCAGGCTTCTCTCTTGGTTCTCTCTGTGCCCTCACAAGGGACTTTCTCCTCATCCCCTCCCCCATACTCACCTTCTTTTGGGTGGAATTAAGCCATTTGGCCAACAGAAGCTCCTCTCAGCTTTTAGAAAGGGGGACATCCCTTATGCGAAGCTCTTTATTATCAGTTCAAGCTCTCAGCTGCAAGGGCATACAGAAAGTCCATGAAATCTCTCACTTCTACACCCCTGGTTGCTTTGGTGCATAGAGTAAAAAGGCAAAGGCTTTAGTTAGGAACACCTCTGATGCTTTGAAACAGCAATGAGGAGTTGGATTATATTTATGTATTAATAGTTGGTCTTGAATTTTTCTGCCGTTAAATACTATTATAATGCAGTTAAATATTTAATAGAAGAGTGGAAAGTCTATTCACACACAAAGTTGTTTCACAAAAAAATTCCTTGGTTCTCACTTCCCAACTTACCTTTTAAAATACCCTGTTCAAATTATCACTCTGTCTCAAACAGCAACACAATGTTTAGGGTTGTGCTCAGAACGTCTTAAGTCCCATTTTCAATGGCAAGTGGAATTATGCACATTTCTAATGGTACTGAAAAGGTACAAGTGAAACCTAAAATAAGTTCTGCTTTTTCGTGTATGACATTATGTATCAATCCACCTTTGCATGCAGAATTTCCATCATTCAGAAGTTATGGGCATCTACCCCAGACTGACCTTTGCACCAATCCCAGTAACAGTTTTCGTTGGTAAAGGTTCTAGCCCAGTGAATTTCAAGGCTTTGAATTTGTATTATATATTTAAGGTATAAGTAAGAAACTTCCAACTAAGAATGTCTTTGGTGGAGTCAATATCAAGTGTTTCAGACATACAGTTCTGACCATTAACGTTTGTCATTGGCTTGGTGAGATAAACAATTGCTGGATGTGTGTCAGATTCTTTGGTTTATAAAGCACTTTCCTGTCAGATTTCAATAAAGAATGAATTAGACACCTTTCTAATTTTGTTAACTGGTACTGGTAATTGAATGGAGTTTGGGGGGTTTTGTCAGAGAGATAATTGAAAAATTTGTAAGGTGAAGAGTATTGGAAAGAGCCCTACAGCTAATTACATACTTTTAAACTTAAACACCAGAGCTCAGTTGCTGCTTGTTCCAGGAGTTTTCCTGAGCTGTGATTTAAAGGCTTGATTGCACCAAAATCCCAGAGGTTGTTGCATTTTGCAGCAGTGGGCTGCCAGAAGATAATCACAGTGTGTAGTTCTTATGACTGTAAGGAAATGTGCACATTTTGTCATGATCTCCTGCATAGGCAGACACCTGGGCCTGAATCCAGGTCCTTTCAGACCTTGCCCTTGATCTGGTGCCCTCATCATTGCCTCTGTTCATTCCTGCTGGCAAACCATTGACCTTAACAAGGGTATTGTGCATCTCTGGTGCCACGGCCCATTTGGAGCATCGATCTGTTACCAGTGCTGCAGAGCACCCACGAAAGTTGAACGTGGCGGGTTGTGGGTCACTTTTGGTGCAGAGTACAGCAGTCCTGCTTTGCGATTCCGGCCACCTCAGCAGTATCCGTTGCTTATACAAACACTGTGGTTAGGGTCCGAACTCCAAAGCTGTTTAGAAGGAGCACCAGTGCAGAAGGCAAAACCTTGGCTGTGTTGAAACGAGTGCCAAAACTCTCATCGCTTTTAGGCTGGCCCTCCGAATCAAAGGTCTTCCTCCTGGAGTGAAGTGGTCAAATTGTACCGTGAAGTGAGTCAAAAGACATCTCCTAAAGAAAGTGAAAGATGTCAGAGAGCTCTGTGTGAGTCAGTCACAAAACAAGTAACAATTTTGGTTCCTGATATATAAAAAAGAATGTTACACTAGGGATAACAGTTTGTTACTTGCTCTGCTTTCAGGATGCAGGGAGAAAGGAAGAGAAAGAAACTACTTGTAGCCAAGTTGGCTGCTACAGTCCAGCAGCACAGTCAATCAAATTGTTTCATCCTTCCAAGTTATTCTGTAATAGCACTGATTTATCTTGCTGCCATGCAATTGTCCCCTGTTGATAATTCCAGTTTTGTCAAGAGATGACAGAGATTTTACAGAAAACCTGCAAGCTACTCTTGCCAGCAGCAAACAGCAGGAGAGCAAAGTAAGATTTCCTTCTGTTCACTGATGCCTATAAATAGTCCATGCTAACCCTAAGAGCCTTGAGGAAGTAGGGAATTTTTTTTAAAAAGGAATCCATTCTTTTTAAAACTACATTGACTCAGAAGAAGTAGATGTGTGTGCTTTAGATCATGATAGGTTGATAATCAAGCCCTGCTGTGAAGGCTTAGCTCTTTAATTCTGGCTGTAACATTCTACATTTATTTTAATTCTACAGTGGACTCACGCAAGTCTCAATATAATCGCCAGAAAGGAGAGTGCTTCCTTATTGTATATATTTTTTTAAAAAGGTCTTATTTACAATTTTTACACTTTAGTTCTCTGTTTCTTCAATTTTCCCTGTGTACATGAGAAACAGAGGAGATAATAAACCAAACTGTATTTAATTTATATCAAGAACATGTTGCTTAATAACAAATCTTGGAGTTCTCTGTTGTGCTAAGCAGAACTAGTCACAGAAGTCATTGTATGGATTTCATTGGTGTTATTCAAATATGCAAGTGCTATCCAAGCATGATTTGAGCTATTTTGAAAAGCGTAACAGGTTTCTTAGGAAAGCTCAGAACCTTGGTCTTGCAGACAGGAGGGGTTTTTTGATATGACGCTAGTATGCATGCATCCAATTAGAAATTATCAGAAAATCCAGATTTATATAATGGGAGAAGGTAAATAGAATGCTTGCCATTGCTCGAGTAAGAAGAAAAATTATTGTCTCTGTGTGTATAGATGTTATAAGTAATCTAGGAATACATCATCTTTTGGTTTGCCCTGTAGTGCTAGAAGACTTCTTATTATTACAACTTACGGAATCATCATTGGAAATGTAAGTTTCTTCAGAAGATGCAGATCTCTCTATTGCCAGAATAATTTCATTTTTTTCCCTGTGATTTTAGGCATACTTAAAAGGTATTTCTAAAAAAAAAAAAGTAGCTGAATTAGTACATATACCATACTGACAAATGTTTAAGTGAAACATGGCTGTAAAACAGCCTAAAGATATTACCTACCAATCAAGTCATTTTTCTGCTGTTATCAGTCGTGAGAAGGAGTTCTGAAAATACTATAAAAAGTGTGAGTTTGAAAAGAAAGAAAAAGAACTGATTTCTACTATTTTATGTGTCTTATGGGGGTTGTTAGAAAGGAATATTAAGCTGTGTGTGTTTGAGAGCAACATTTGATCACTTGAGATTCTGTCTGCTCTGCTCTTAATCTTGAAGTATTTCAGGATCCTTAACCACCGATTTCTGAACATGATAATCCAACCCCCTGCAGTCAGTTGTGTTGATCTCATCAAGAGCCACACAGGACTTACTGGTCTTTCAGTAGAAAGTGGCTTAACCTAGCAGGCAGGTATGTGTTGTTGAATTTTCTTTTAAGAGTTTGATTTGTCTAGTAGTTTGTTTCAGTCTAATGCTTAAATGTCATTCTTTATTTGGGTCTTTTGATGGTGGCCTTACTTTAGTAATGATGAAAATCATCCCTGCTTAGAAATCTCACCTCTGGCAAAACTTAAGTTAGTGAAACTTAAGTTAGCATTGTGAAAAAGAGCTTTCCCGTACAGGCTGTTCACTTTTGCTCACTGATCTGGCAGCCCACAGTCTCTCCAAGTGTTTTGCTTTAGTAAGGCTTGCCTTGCCACTGGGCATATAAGACAGAATACCTCATGGTGACTATTCACTGAAATATCAGCATGAGTTGCTACAACACCTCCAGTGCGGATATCCTACCCTACATGTTCTAGATTGCTATTAGGAAGAACGAGAAGGGGAGCCAATTCTTGGGCATGTTGCAACACCTTCCCCCTCCAAAAGCTCTAAATGAGCCTTCCGAATTAGGTGGATCTCTTTTAAATACTAAATCATAGCACTTTATATTCCTTTCTGGTTTATGTTAGAAATTCAGTTCTAAGATAAAAGAATTTAGAAGGAAAAGTAACAGGATACTCCTATAAAGCCAGTGGTCCTGTTTTCAGCAGTGTGAGTATCAGGAGTTAGGCTATAGATTTTTACAGGTGCCATCCAGCAGCTTTTCAGTGACATCAGTGGGCACTGAAGTTTGCTCCAACTTACTTTTAGAGAGGTGTAATAAATTCTGTGTTGGCCGAATTGATCACTTAGAAGCTACCCTGTAAGCATATGATAGGAACAAGCTGCAGAGACACATGATGCTAGCTTACAAGGTATTACATACATGCTAATTTACTACATCTCTTCTGGAAATCTTTAGTATACTTACTTAAAACCAGGAAAGCTAGTAAAGGGACCTGTCTCTAAAGCTGTGGAAAGATAAATTGAAGTTGCTCTGAGTGTTACTTTTACATTTCCTTGCAAATGAGCTGCAATAAAGTTTACAGATTTAAACCCATTCATTAGTCGAGGATGCTTTTGTAGTTAAAGTACTAAAATTCTAGTTTCTTAAAGGAGATGGGAAATTTCCTTGAACAAAAGTGGGTTTGTAGAGAAGCAAGAGTACCCAGTGCTATGTGCTAATCCTGAAATTGTTTCTTGTGTTCAGTAAACTTATTTCTGTCTCACTGGGTCCAAATAAGGGCTACCTTTCTTGAAAACTCAATTTTATCAGTGTTAGAGCCAAATATGTGTCTGAAAGAGCTAACATTTGAGTAAGTATACTATCTAATGTGTGTTAAAATATATGATAGGCCACAGCTGGGCACTGTCAAGGTTTAAACTGGACTAGTGATGCCAGTTTGGTCGATTGTTGGACAATGCTGGGTCAAATAAATGTTCAAGGTCGTGAGCTGCATCGCTGTTATGTGAGTGGGGTGTCCCCCACCATGACCAGAGCCAATGTGTCCTCCTGCTGTGCACTTATCCTGTCTCAGACCAAGATGCAGGTCTGCAGTGTCGTGGGAGCCATTCAAGTTGGCTTACTGGGCAGGAAGGAACGATGGCTTTTTCTGAAAAAAAGGAAAGGGAGGGAAGGCGACAGAACAGCCCATATTAATTGCTTTGGAGACGGTAGGTAGGTCACCTTCAATGAGATGTGTATTACAGAGTTATTTTCCACCTTGTTTCTACAAGTCCTGGGGTTGGAAAAGTATTTGAGTAATTTCTGTGTCATTTACATTTCCTGGTGCTTCCATTTACATTGGGATGGTTTAGTTCATCAAAACAGATAAAAGACATTGCAGCATTTTCACCAGGCTGACCAAAACTGAGCCATTTTCAAGGAAGAAAAGATTGGAAATATAAATAGCTACCAAAAACGTGTCCATGTATTTAAAAAATGCTGAGTTCTAGGATGTTTCTGATGTTAATGTCTTGTCTGTCCACCCCCTTTTTTTCTTTTTCTAGCTCGGTAGTCACAGCTGATATAATAATGGACTATTGCACAATTTTACTCCTAAGGTACACAGTCACATTTTAGAACCTGACAGTGTTCTCATTCCGGAATAGGAATAGTGCTTGCAGCCCACAACTGAAACAATTAGCTATAAAACAGAAAGCAGCTTCATTAAAAAAAAATAAACTGTTCTCTGTCTTACAGATACAGTTTATGAATTTGTTAAAAGAAAGCAAAAGAAAAAATTTAAGTAGACAGGTGAACAAGCCTCAGAGTACTTCACCAACTCTTACGGGTTTTGAGAATATAAATGATTTAATTTAAAAGTCATTTGAGAATATATAATAAAAGAAAGGGCCGTGACAACAGCAGATGGAGCAGAATAGAAATGGTGATGTTACTGTATATACCTGCTTGCAATAAAAACAGCATTTAGGAGGCATTTGAACTAAATTCTATGAAAATGTATCCTTATAGCTCTTAGTAATGGGTTATTCTGTTCCTCTCCCAGTTTCTCTTGACCCTTTTCTGAGGGTTAAATTAATCCCTTGTGCAGCTCAGCTGAGAATAATGAAGTTGCCCCAGGGTACGAATTTAGCCCTTGGGTTTGACCTACAGAAGGCTGAGCCTCTATTCTTCGCTATGTTTTCAGGCACTTTTGTTTATTTTGGATTAATTAAAAACAGCCTCTCCATTCCCCAGGCTTATGTGCTCTCCTGTGCAGAATAAAAGGGTTCCAGTGTCTGGCCTCTTTCAGCTTATCCATACCAATGCAGAGACACTGGGAAATTCTGCTAATGAGGGGATCTTAATGACCCTGATCATGTTTGTGAGCAAAAAGACTCATGTTCTGATAGAGCTGATGTGGGCATGGTTTATGATGTTAGGAACAGTTTGGATTCCTTTTGGATTCCTACAAGCAGCTGCTTGTGTTTTTGGAGCCATAGGTATGGCTTGCATTTGGCCAATAAGGCAGAGCCTTTTTTGCTGAAGGTGAATTAAACCAGCTAGAATTTTATCTAGGGTAGGCAGATTGAAATGCCTGTTCTAGTTCCTATGTATTGTGTTTTTTAAAGAAATTAAACAGATGCTTTTCTCTTGACATCTTTTATACATCACTGTCCACAAATAGCACCAATTTTGGGTCCAAAATCTGGCTTATTATCCAGTGTGAGAAACAGATTGGAATCTGGTCCAAAGTCCATTGTTCTGAGACTTTTGACTGCAGTATCTATCTGTCTGTCTGTCTGTCTGTCTTTCTGTCTGTCTGTCTGTCTGTCTGTCTGTCTTTCCTTTCGACACACTTTTGTAGCTCACTTATATTTTTTTTCCCCACATCCTTCTTTCTACTGTGCTACTGTGCAGGTAACATGTAGTGGTTAAGTGGATGCTAGTACTTTCCTCCAAGGCATCAAAACCAAAATAAAAATCAGCCAAATCCACCTCTCTCCTTACCCTTTTCTTCTGTAACCCTCTAAACTGCCTGTGAATTTGAGTTTAAGCTGGATTTAAAATAGCCCATGTATATCAGGTTTATTCCTTCACAAGTCAGGAGACTTGCACATCTGTCTTGGCATAAGTATTTCATTTCAGTGTTCAGTAGAGCAGAGAGGGGGTTTTTGTCACAAATAAAAACGGACGGCTTCTGACAACTTGGAAATCTCTAGAGGTATAGAGAGCACCAATGTACTGAAATTTGAGAAAGGTTATGTTTTCCTTATGGTCAAAACCAACCTGTGAACACCAAAAGGAAATTTACAGGTGTTTAACACATGCCAGTGATGTTTCTGATGGCCATGCTGTGTTGTGTGCTGGTCCTTTGCTGCTGTAAATGTTTGATTACTTAGCTACCGTCTGCCAAGAGGGTATATTCAGACAAAGAAAAGAGTGGTGGCTAAGAAAGACTTCTTTTGAGGTTTGTAGTTGTGTTCAATTTGTTTTGCACTGATTCCAGAGAATGCTGATTAGTATAAATCATCTTGCATTGCAACACTTGACCGAGGCCTATAATCATGTCACTACTTAGCTGTGTCTGTTTGAGAAGTCCCCAGATTTAGAAGAGTACTTATCGTGAGAAGTCCCCTCTTTGCCAGCTGGGAGGTTGAAACCAGCTGCATTCTGAAATTTGAAAGAGAGAAAGAATCCATGAACTGCTTAGTAAAATGGTCTCTGTCTTATTACCCTCATCACACACATATGCTGAAGGCCGCAATCAACTTTTCTCCTTTTTTTTTCTATTAAATCAGACACGCGAAAGCAAAAGACTGATGAACATTGAACTGAAAAGTATTGCTTGGGTCATCCAGGTCCCATCCCTGGAACTCAGTAATAGACATTAGAACAGCAGAGACCATTAAACTTCTATTCCAGCTGTCTTGTTGCATGCTTCAGGGCACCAGCATTCCCCAGCATTCTTTAAGCCATGTAGATCCTTATGGAGAACTAAGTGCCAAAGTATAAATCAAGGCAATTGCTTATCTCAGGATTTCATTTCTTATATGAAACGGTATCTGAAAATTACATTTCTTGGACAAAGTTCCTAGGTAATTCAAGGAAATGCAAAAGTACCCAACATTTTCAGTTGCCCTTCTGGATCCTGTTCTTATAGCGTTAAGTGGCATTGACTTAAACCCTGAGTGTGTGCAACACGCGCATGAGAGGTACTAATACTACCTGTAGCATTAGTTTCCCCTGTCTACTCTCTTAGATGTGATAGTTGCCAGTCTTCAACTCTGTGGAATAAGATAAAAGGAGAATTAAACTCATGAAAGGATTAAATTATGTGTCCGAGGTCATACAAAGGCACCTGTGGCAGCCAGCAGTTAGATCTGTGAATTTAAATTTTAACAGAGTGCATAAATTAAAGGGGATTGCTTTTCTTTCAGTTGTTTTTTGGGATTTTAAGTGAGAAATGAACCTTCAGGTGCTGTCCAGACTATGGTCCTTGTCAAATTATTAACTCTCCTTCATTCACATAATGCTAATTAGTATTACTGTGCTGTCTGTAGTTAAGGAGAACTTCTGGGTATCCATGAATACATCAAGTTCCAGTCCAGTACTTAAACTCATCCACTGTTTTCTCATTACCATTTCTATCAGGCTTCTCTTCTTTTTGGGGGTGTTCTTATTGCTGTAACCCCTGGCAAAGACTTGGCATAGGGGTACTATTTGCTTTCTGGTAGGATAGGACAAACATTTGTCTAATCAAGATGGAGCAATAGCACAGTGGCAGCTAGACAAGGTCTGGAAAAGCACAATAAAAGCATTGATATGACAGATATCAAACGTGGTTAATAATGAAGTGCAGTGAAAAGTACCATGTTCTGGCTGTGGATAGATCTGAGTGCAGGAGAACTTTGAGCTCGGGAGGTTCCATAGTGTGCTCCAGATATATGTGTTAAAGAAAAGAAAAATCATGCAGTTGTGGATATAGTGCACATACGATGAGCATTTGTCACCAGTAGATTGATCCTGTATGATCCTGAGTGTTATCAGCTCTCAAAAATTTTGATGTCAGTTATAAAAAATAAAACTAGACTCCTAGTGCAGGAGACAAGACTAGGAAATTCTCACCTCTCCCCCCACTCAAAAAAAAAATAAAATCTAGAAACCTTTTGTTTTGGAGGAATGTCTGTGTTAAAAATAGCACTTTCCATAATTGGTATGTCTGCCTTGTATGTAACATCCCTGCTTTGTGCACCAGATGAAAGTCACATCTGTGGCTCCATTTGTCTAACAAGTAGTTTTTCTGCAGGCTCTTTAATATATACCCTGGGGGGAGTTCGTGGACCTTATCTAAGAAGAAGAATTACTTTGTTGTGGCTTTGACATGCTCTTTAAATAATATTCAAAAACCATCTGAAACCACATTATATAAAGAGGAACCTTTTTGTGAGTCTCAGTGGAGAAAACAAGAATGAGAAATTTCCCTGTTCCATTTTCTGGCTCTACTGTTTCCTAGCCAAGGGCTGGGAAGCTGTTTAAGTCATAGGGCTCGGTAATTAATATTAAAATAAAAAAAGCAAATCTGGACGATTTTCTCCTGCTCTTCAGTGTCCTTATTCACCTGTTCCCCGCATTATTCAGATGGCTTCCAGACTGGCATGTATTTAAGCACTGCCCTACTTCCACTGGTATTTGCTGTACAGATCACAGAATCCGTTCCTCATCTGACAGAATAATTTAATCCTCGTTCTCTAAACCACTTATTGAAAAATGCTTCTTCTGGTCCTGCTTTAAGCGCTGCCCTGCTTTAAGTCCTTGCTTTCTCCAGCCCTGCCCTGGAAGCTTGCAGGAGGAGCAGGTTGCTAGCCAGTGATGTGGCAGAGAGCTGACCCACTGGATGATGAGAGCTCACTTAGAGCTGAACCCAAGGTGCTCTCAGGAGATGGTTTTTGCACTCTGAGCCTCTGAGAGATTTACAGAAGCAGGTACACTCTTGCATTAGTTGAAATGGAAAATGATACAGATTTATGATGGTGCGTTTGATTGACATTTTGAATTGAACTTTATCTTTCATTGTGAAAGAACTCTTATTTTCAGAAAATTGACCGCTGAAAGCTCTGTGAGAATAGTCTTAGTGACAGCCTTTGAATAGCCACCCAAGGGTGGAGGGAGAAGCCATCCCCAGTACCTCACCCTGCCCTAGCAGTGAGGTTCGGTCTCTGATCTGAAAAAACTGGGACAGAAATCGGATGTCAGTTCCTTTTTTTCATCTGCTTCAGACACGCCTGTAGTTTGGTGATGTAAATGTCAGCCTGCAAGGAGTCAGGATTGAGATCACCCATGCATTTCAATCTTGGGACTTAGCTGTAGAATTTGAGTTCACTTTTAAAGGCAAATACACTGAAATTTTATATTAAAGTTCCTTCCCTGCTTGAAAATAACAGTTAAGGTCACAACAGTAGCAGCAGCAGCCGAACATTCCAAAAGAAAACCTTTTGGGTTTGTGGGGTGGGGATGATTGTTTTTCTGTAACATTAAATCTCAGCTTGGCCTTGGCAGGGAACAGCCATGCTGCTGCTGTTGGAACAAGATAGAGAAATGGGCTCTTTAGTTTTGACATCCCTTTAGCTTTCCGGCATTCTGGAGGATCCCCAAGGCCCCGTGGAAACCAGATGTATTCGTGCTGCAACAATTAACGTAACCAACCCTTGCAGGAAGGGAATGTTTGGGGTCGGGGCTGGGGGGGGGGGGGAGAACATTACAGTATTTTCTTTTGGAAAATTCCACTATTGACATGAAAAACAGCAGAGGAACAGCAAAGATGGATTGCAAATTTTGACAGCACCGACAGGTAAATATTGGCTTTGTGCAAACAAGTTTCTATAAATAACCTGTCTGCTCCAGAAACTCCACAGATGGCAGCAGGGCTGCCGGGGTATTGATTTACCCACTGTGCTCAGTGCAGAAAAGCACAGCTGTCAGTTTTGCTGTTCTTCTCGTTCTGAGTGTTGCTGCTGCTTCTGCTGAGAGCTGCGTCCCTCGTTCACCATTTTTTTTTGGAAAGTGGAGATGAAGATTAAGAGCCCAAAAGAAATAATTTGAAAGAAAAACACACCAAAACAATGAAGAATAAATGAACAACACAAAGAGTAACGATGGAGAATGCTGCATATATGTATTCAATGCACCAACAGGAACCTCTCTCTTGCTTAGTCTGTGTCAGGTAATTTAAGACAGCTCACAGGAATGGTTTATAGAGAGTGGTCTGGGAGACCATAGTGGGGACTTGAAGGACAAGGAAACCTTATGAAGAGACAGCAGAGTTTGTACATGATGGGGAGTAACAGGCTGAGGTTAGAGCTGAGGAGTAGAACCAGTGCTGTCTTTTTGGAAGCCTTACATGCAAATGGAGGTTCTGCCAAAAATCCCTAACAGCTGGAGGTGACTTATAAATAAATACCAGCCAAATAGGCAAATGCTTAAAATTGTCATGATTAGGTTTTGGGTTTATATGACCCATTTGAGTGCAGTCTAAATCTCAGGATTATGATTTTCAGACAGTAGAGTCAGCCAGTGCAACCACCGTCTCATTAACAAAAATGTTGATTTACAGGCATAATATCTAGAATTGCTTTTTAAAGGAACAGCTTAGATAGACTTCATAATCTCAGCTCCATAAAAATGTTTGCCTGTGATGCAGGTTCACTCCAAGGGCTCATCAGTAGCAGAACTGTGCATCTCCTGGGACAGATACAGTGTATGCCATTTGAGGGCATTTTTCTGCTGCTTTTCTGGGTAATTTTTGTGTAGTTACAAAATCAACACAGAAAATGAAAGTGTCTCTGTGCTACATCTGCATCAGGGGTTTTGCCCAGAATTACTGGGTACAGCTTTTCACTGTCATTTTGTCCCATATGGTGTCTTTGGGCTTTTTTGTTCAAATTGTTTGATTCTGTGATTGTTAGGTTGGGTATTTTTACCCTTGCATAGAACCATAGACTCTCAGAATGGTTTAGGTTGGAAGGGACCTTGAAGAGTGTCTAGTTACAGCTGCCTAACTAAAATTGCAAAAAACTAAGAAGTAAATGTCCAGACCAGTTGAAGTGGTTATATTGGGATTTTTTAAATGTATGTATTCGTTTTGTGAACTTTGGGTGCTGCGAGCTGGGTTTCTGTTCCTTTGAGCTGGCTGTGAGGTCCAGAGCAAGAGATCTGTCCCTCTAATTTCAGCAGTGTTCCTCCTGGCAGGTAGTGGCACTTTGCAGTGCTTGCCTGGATGGAGGCCTAGGTCTGCTCACTAGTCCTATTTCTGCCTGAGTTTTAAATGATTACCGGAAAAGACAATTCGATCAATGAAAATTATAAATCAAGAATTATGTGCTTACATAAAATTCAGGCTTGACGTGATTTTGTCTCAATTTTGGAAAAAAATAAGAGTAGCCAAATGAGAAAGGATTTTTCCCAAGATAGACCAAGTATCTTTTATGGGAGAAGCACATGAAAAAACAGGGCTGTGAAATGGACCATACAAGTACCTTGGAATTTTTTTAGGTAACTGACGTTAGTTAAACTATTACACAAAGTACAAACATATAAACTCTATGCAGACTAGGTAATTTATAAGTAGTAGGGCTTAAGAAGTTGTCATGAAGAGACTTATGTCAGAGTGACAGAATGTGGTTGGGCTGCTGGAGATAGGTGCTAGCAATTTCTGGAAAGTCTGCGTATCTATTGCCTTCATTTTTGTAAAGCATTTTTAAGTATTGCGTAAGGTATCCCAGTGTATCTTGTAAAAGAGGTTACATTGTTCCATCCAAAGCTGTTCTTTCCCCATACTAAAATTCTACCTTGACATGCTGAAACAACAGCCAGAAAGAACCTTGCCTTCTAAGCTGTAGGTCTATAAATTCACAAATACAAGGACAGGTCAAGAAGCATTTGGGCAGTGCTCTCAAGCACATGGTGTGATTCTTGGGCCTGTCCTGTGTGTCCCTTTCAACTCAGGATTTTCTAAGATCCTAGGATTCTAGGCCAACAATCTTGCTTTGTGTGTGTGCGCGTGTGTGGCTGTTGCCCATTGTGGTTGCAGCTGAGCCCCACATATAAATTGTTGTACTGACATGAGACATCTGTGTCCTACTGCCATCACTGTCAGCTTCTCCAGAGCTTTGTGGTTTTAGATGCTTAATTCTTCATCTTTGGTAGCTAGATGCATGTGATGAGGTATGCAAACTATAAACTGATCTGAATATGATGTGCTAAAGGTTTCGACGCTGAATACATTTCAAGCGTTTTGTTACATTTTTCTCTCTCATGTTATATAAATATGTTGTTTTACTATAAATACCTTATTTTAAGCTGTCTCTGAAAAGAGAGTCCATTCTCTGTTTTGAAATCTCATTTCTCATGTCACAGATTCAACAGAGGAATAAAATACCAATTTGTCTGCTTAGAGAAGGGAGAGGGGAGAAAAAGGGCATCCTGTAAGAGCATAACACAAAGTGATGCCAGTTGTCACTGCCTTATAGCAGTGACCTTGTACATTAGTGACCTGTGAGCTACTGTTTCCTTGCTCTCTCATTTGAAGTACAGTTTGCAACGTTTTCATTGTACTGTTATTTCAGTCTTTTTTCTTAAACCTGACCTGGGGGAAGAGAGGGAAGAGTTGCATGTTCAAAGAAAGCAACATCAAAGTATTCCCAGCAGCCAGTCAAAGCTTCAGCCGATAATAATTCTAATAACTCTGCTGTTGGTGATGTGGACTGTTTACATGGATAACCACCTGCTTGTCTCAGGATACTGCTAAATACTTGCAGCCTTCTCTGAAGGTTATGTTTGTTTGTGTTTTGGTTTCTGGTTTGGTTTGGTTTTAGGAAATGTGTTTGTGTTTTCTAATAGATGTTATTCAACAATACAGAGCCAGCTGTGTTGGATGCAATGTTGTTGTAATAGCTATGACAGAGATTGTTTGGAATTACAAAGGTAAGGTAGATAGGAGCCTCCAAAATGTTGGACAAGAGCACTGAATAAAATTAAAAGGTAGAACCTCTATGCTCTGTGTAGTTACATAGAGAATCTTAAAAGCCTGTCCACAATAGATGTGCCTATGCTAGTGCAGAGCAGTTATTAGATTTTTAATTCATTTCATTGTTTTTTTCAGCATTATGTTCCTTTTTTAAGTCACTAAAGTTGCTCCTAGTTTTTGACTGTGAGATCAGAATAACTAAGAGAGAAAAAAGGGGGTAATGTTCATAGTGAATGATTTTAAGTCAAACTCTCGCAATTAAAAGGAATGTCTAAATTTTCAAATAAAAATATACAAATGTCATCTCTTGATAATTGAAGCAAATATATTGCAAGAATTAATATTTAAATTGCAGTGTATACTGAGTCCACACGTAGGTGTAGTAGTGTATATGAATATACACTAACAATAGACCTGTACATCCTCTGTAGTATATTCTTGAGCCAATGAGTTTTCGTGTCTCTGTCAAAACATGTCATGTGTTACAGTAAGCTAATGTTTTCCTTGGCTAATCACTAATCTGCCTATGTATTGGTAAATGTTGCCATGGGCACAGCAGTAGCAGAACTGAGAGATGAGCTTTCGCCGAGCTGGAGCTGAAAAATGGCTATTTTTGCTTTCAATATCCCACTTGCTCAATCACAAAGGAGGATAAGACCATAAAGTGTTCCACTACCTCTTCACAATTTATTTACAGAAGTATATTTTATATGTACTTCTCAATATGCAGATAATATTTACTATATGTTCATTACTTGGGCAAAGCTCTTTTTTTGTTCGGCTTCAGATTTTTTTGCCAGATTGTTTTACAAAGTGCAGTATCCTACATAGGATCAGCAAGGAGAAATCACATCCCTTTCTGCATTCCAACATGAAAAACACCCATTTTGGATATTACTGAGTCTCATTATTTAACATTTAATTACTTCTCTAAAGTACTCCATGCTGCCACAATGCTGCATAATAAGTTACTTACTTGTGCAGATTTAAATCCCAGACTGACTCTTGTCCCTTATTTGTGGTTTTTTTTCTGAAAGAAGATTAAACTATGTAAATGGAACATCATTATTATTTATTTTGTTAGCATGTTCAGTGATCAGTCTTTGACCTACATTTCTTGTGTGTAGTGTGCTCTTGCCCTATATCTGGATAATGAATGACAGAAATATTGATGTGGGTTGACCTCTTTTTTACGTAGTTTTTTTGTCTTTTTTTTATAAGAAAGAAAAATACTGAGATGCAAATCTTAGTTGAATCCTAATAAAATCCCAAAGAAGAAAACCACTTTTTTCCAAAGAAAGGAGGAAAATATTTAGGCACAATGCCTGATACATAAAGATATTTGGAAAGAAGATAAAGGGAAGATCTGGTCTCTGTTAAATCTTCTGCAGTTTTTATGTAATGTAGATGCTTATGGACAAGATTGTGCAAATAGAAGTTGCATCCTACAGTCTCTGTTTCAAAATGGTTTTTTTTTAATCAAATTTAAGCGGAGTAAGCAAATCATCCTTAAAAAGTGACTTCCTCTGGATGCTCCAGAAAGTCAAGCTAAGTCTTTATGCATGTATCTTCAGCCTTCCAGTGTTCTGAAGACTGTGACCTCCAAGGAACACATGCAAAACTATAAGCACTGTGCTCCTTCATGATGGCCTTTCTTTCACTGCCAGGGGTGGTGTATTGATGTGTTGAGGGAAGTGCACGTATGTGGCCTGCATTAATACTGATGCTCTCTGTGGCTCAGTAGGTGAATACAAGCCTGTGGCACTCAGTGGCATGGTTAGCCTCACTGATGTTACTGTTCATATTTCTCCCCCTCCAGAATTACTGCCAAGGTAAACAGATTTTTGAGAAAGCTTGTCAAAACTAGGGCAAATGACCTCTGATTATTTTGAATTAGTTTGCTACACGGCAGGTCTAGGGCATTATAAGGACAACACGGAAGAAAAGAATTACTGAAGATATTTAATATTTCAACCTGTATGATAGTTTAATTGCATTATTTCTTTGGAAGTCTGATGTCAATAGAGACATATAATTGCAAACAAAATTAAAGAGGCAGGCTTTCTAGAGGAGGAACTAGCAATGTCTCTTTCCCCTTCAGCAGTCTGTTTTCAAATGGCTGTCCAACCAAACTCTGAGATTTTCATATTTCTAGGAACACCTACTGTGTATAACTTACTTTAAATTGGCACATATATCAACAATATGAAAAAATGTTCACGCCTCTGGGAAGCTGAGCTAAAAGGTCACTTTTTCAACAAATTCATCAACTGGGAAAAACAAACCAAGCTTTCCTTTTGAATTTTAATAGCTTTCTTTTTACTGTATGAAGTTCAGAGGGCGATATTCTGTAGTGTAAAGGCACCATCTGAACAACCCGGTGAGTGTTTCACACAGATTGGCATGCATTTGTTTGTCTGCTTAAGTTTAGGTTTGTTTGAATTTGCATGTTATGGATTTGATAGGTATGTTCAGCTGCTCATCTTATTTTTATCCTGGGTACGGTATTTGAAGGCTTTCAGGAGGCTTTTTTTTTCTACAAGAAGGCAATGACTTGAAGGCCTTCAGTTAAAGACTGAAAACATTAGGAAAGGCAGTGGGAAATATGTATTTGGATAGCGATGTGGGGCCTCAGGTGAGAGGCAGCTAATAGGAACTTTAGCATAGCTGGTAACTAATGTAGGTTATCACCCAGGTGCAGAAAACTTCTGTCCCTTTGTTCACAGGAAAATGTTCACCTCAGGTGTTTTTTTTTTCTTTCAATTCTAAGTATAATGTTTGCAAAACTCCTTGAACAGGAAATTATGTAGCCATACAGAAGTCACAAAGGCTTTTTTCTGTGCTGCTGCGTGGAGGGGTCAACAGGCGATCAGACATTGCTTTCGGCTTTTCTTTTCCTCTTTGTTTCTAGCACAGCCTTTTCGGGGCATCGAGGTGCCAGTACATGAATTTTTAGGACATCCTGAAAAACCTGCTGTTTCCAGTAACCTCTCTTGGATGGATGACTGCCATCAGTGTTCTCTGGCCTCACTTTATCTCTTGATCATACTCTTTCTGAGGCACGGTGGGGGTGGTTTTTTAGTTTTGTCTGTTGTCAGAAGCTAGGTCCTAATTTCTAGAGGGCTTTAATTACCAAGATCAGGATTTCAGATGGGTAAAGTTTTAAATCACGAGCTGAGCTAATTCAGCTGATTCATGTGTACCAGCTGCTTTGAGAAGCCAGGTGAATGGTGCCCACCTTTAGTGTTCATCCTGCTGTGCTCAGCAGACCTTACACTGGTAGATAAGAGATCATCCTTCTTTCCCTTTATTTTTCATACTGCTGCTCTTTGAAGAACTAATTGGAAATGGAAAAATCCTCATTCTCTGGCAGTTTTCGTGGTGGAACTTGGCAGGCTTGGAATTTCAAGACAAAGGGGCATGGAATAAGGACAGACCTTAATTCTGTGTTGTCTGTAATTACTTGAAGCCTAAGAGAAACCCGGATGGAGGTAACTCTTCATAACATTTTTGAAAGAAAAATACACATTCCTGATTTTATTCAGAGTTTAAGTAGCACTCATGAATAAAGTCAGCAGGCAGGTTAAATTATTTTGTTTTAAATAATAATTCCAAGTACTGTTTCCATTTCTGGTTCACCCAGTTAAATTACTTTTGCCCAAGATACTGACAGTACTGTAATGGAAACAGGTTTATAATAGAAACAGTTGAACACATTTTATTTGAATACAGCTCGCAGTATGGTACCTCATGTTCCTCTCTGGAGTGACTAACTTCCTATGTACTAGGATATGTGATTTTTTGAGGGATAAGTTCAGAGTTCTCATGGCAGGGGGGTTTAAAGATTCATTTCACACAAGTATGAGCACACATACAGAGGTACACACAGACACTTTGTTTTCTCCTTCCTTACAAAGTAATTGTAAAAGTATTTCATGATGACAATTATAAAAGCAGTTATTTTCAGGATGTTTTGAATCATATCTGGATAAAACCCTGATTTTTCAGACATGGTCTTTTATTAAAACTTAATAAGAATTGGAAGAATTAAATGCTTAAATTATGTCATAAAACATGTAGACCTATCGTGAGCTGATTGAATTTTTGTACAAATATGGTACTAAGATTGATCACCTTCCTTTGGAAATTATGGAAATTATGAAAAAAACAAATGCTGAAGTGATATAGAAACTCAGTAGACAGAAACTCATCAGAAGCTAAGTGATAAAAAGGATAGACTTGAAGGGTAGTTTATAATGCTAAAGCAAAATTCATTGTTTCGTAGGTTTACACACTTAACTAAAGATAGGCTTTTAAATGTGAACTCAAGCATTTGAATTAAAATTGTTTGATTGAACTGTGGTGTCCTACACATGGTTAATTAGCTTCTCTACATCTCTGGTAAACTAAGCCATATTTTTTATACATATGTTCCTAAAATGGGCTGGGGAACAGGGTCTTTGGCACCTGACGTCTGTTGCCTCTGACCTATTTATGTGTGCTTTGAGTTATAATAATTTCTGTGCATGAAGAAAAACAGGTGAATAGAGAATACAGCACTTAAAAAAAAGCTTGATACAGCCAATGAAAACTGGTTGGGATGGAGCCTGTGCACACTTTCGTGTGTACATTTTTGTAGAATTGATTACTTAGTCGCTGTGATTTTCTAGTGATTCAGTTAAATGGTTCCAGTTCCTATTCTGAACTTTTAAATGGTATGTACTGATGCTACAAATTCTTGTTCCATGTGGGAAGGTATTAAGTTGCTGCTACAGATCCCTTTTATATCTGTATACCTTCCCCCTCACTCATTTAACCTACTTATTATACCTCCTCTTCTTCAGGAATATGGCAGCCAACCATTCAGTCTATGGGTAACCAAGGTAGATGATGAAATTTCTTTTTTATCACCTACAGCAAGGAGGTGCTTTAAATACTATTCTACCTGGGGAATGTCAGGTATTTGTCTGGTGGACAAATACGGGTTTATTCAATAGTGAACCCAAGAGAGATCATGTAGTCATTCATGAAGTAAGCTGATGGCGGTCATATTCTTGAGGAAGTGGTATAAAAATTAGACTAAAAACCGACACATTGACAACTGAAAGGTACCTGTAGGGAGTCTGCCACTGACAGGCTGTCCACATCTAAGATTAGATGAAAATTTTCCTGTAATTACCTAGAGCATGATGAACTTTTCCATCAAGAATTGGCATAGGAGACAGGTAACAGACCAAACTCTCTGGCTCATGGCTTGCTCTGTATCATGACTTTATGAGGTGAGGAGTTAATCTTGAATTAATGCTTTTCTGTGCTATTTATAAGTATGTTGTGATGATTACTGCCTGACTCATTCTTGAAGTGACATGCTTCTGTGGGTTCTAGATTACCTATTCTTAATGGATTGCTCATGTCCTTTAAGAAAGCCTGAACCTCTTCTTTTTTCTACTAAAACTACTAGCATTTGTCTAGATCTCTAGGCTGACAGATTAATTTTTGGTTGACTGTGTCATCTTGCTGAGGAGAAGGAAAATCTGGAATATGTAATAAGGTAATTTTCTGTAATTTAGCAAGGTTTACTAGAAGCAATTGTATCAGCATCTAAATGCTTTTGGGAGATCTGCTGGCATACAGCAGCCATCCACCACCTCTTGCTCAGTGCTAGATGATAAAAAGGCATGGATTTTTGCATGGTAGTGGAACAGTATGTACAAGTACTTGGAAAGTTGCTCATTCTGGTAAGTACCCATACTAACGAAGTGAAGGGGCCATTAAAAAACCTCGAATAGCAACAGAATGTGATAGCAATGAAAAAATGCACCACTGCGCTTAAAACCACCTATTCTGTTAGTCAGGTATTTCATATATGCATTTTTCCTATAGTCTCATTTAGTGGTTATAAAACTTCAGGAATGTAGGATTTTGCCATGATGTAGCACAATTACTTGGTCTTAGCTAAATGTGCCCCTATTAAGTTGAATTTATGCTAATTCTGTCCCATTTAAACTGCAGACAGTGTTATTGGCTGCACTACTAAATTGCTTTCCTAGGAGACATCCCATTAGATAAGTGATGCACCCAAAGTAGAATATAATAAATGACATTTTTACTTAAGCTTAATACGTTTTACATCGGTAATCGGGATAGAATTATGTCCACTGTGGATGACAAAAGATTTTTTGGGTTCTCAGTGAGCATGGAACTTAGCATGTGATTTGTTCAGCTGATTTTTAAATAGCCTAGGCTATTTCTTCCATTTACATTGGAAGGTGACTCCACAGCTTGATACTATTTTTTTAATATTTAGCTGAAAGGTTACTTGCTTCTGTTTTCATTTATATCTTCCCATTTATTCTTCCTACAGACTGTTTATGTGCCAAAGGCATTTGGGCACCAATCCATTGAAATAAACTCCTTTAATTTTCTGGATAGTCTTACTCCTTTAGTTTCCTTGGTAGTCTTAAAAACAGGAGTGGCTGGGTGAACTTGAGTGAAAAATTTGCCCTTTTGATCATTATGGATTTTAGTTGCTTGTTCCAGCTTATATGTTCCCTTTGTTCTACGGCAGCTCTTTATGCTGGCTGGATCCAGGAAGAGCATAGTCCTCTACTCTCATTTTAGGTGTGGCAGCATTTACTGGGAGAATGAAAAAATAACATTTACCAGTGGGAAGGCTGCCCTCCAGCATGATGTATTAAGTTAGTGTTCAGTGATATTTAAAGTAGATCAGTGTCCCAAGTAACCTGGATGTGAAAAACACTCCATTTCCCAGCAGGCCAATCTTGGTTATAATTCATGTAGTAACAGGATGAATTGTAATGATGATGCCTTTAGGGGCAGAGGTTTAGTTTCTCCAAGGTTCTGTTGATGTGGTTTTGTAAGCTAACAGCTTGGAAATGTGTTTAAGTTCAGACTATGCAGTCGTGGGAAACTGCACAAAGCCAAAACTTTAGGGCTTAGAGATCAGAAACTGTAGGACTTAGAGACCAGAGAGCTGCAGGACAGAATTCCTTGATTTGGCAAATAAGGAGTGTTTGCTAATCTGCTTCATTTGCCAAAAGAGATGGGCAGTGTGGAGCACTAGAGTGGATATCAGGCCACGTAAAGGACTCTGAATAAAGGACTCGCTGTCTATGAAGAAAGATAAAACTTTTCAAGCCTCTTGTACCTGAGTCACTAAAAAAGAAATATATCTACCGGCTACAGAACCAGCATGTGCTTTCCATTCTTGCTGTCTGAACAGGATTCAAACAACTACTCCCAGGGATTCTAGAACTGAGAACACAATAGACAGCTACTGTGTGCAATCCATGTCAATTAGATCCACAAAAATCCTTTCAAGAGCAGCAAGAAACATGGGGATGCTTAGTTATTTCTGGAAGATGACAGTAGAGATCTTCCCTAGTGAAACTCAAAGTAATACAAGTTTAGTAAGCCAGAATTCTTCAAGAAGATAAAGAAATAAGAAAGTTTAATTTACATCTAGCTTCCCTCCATACTGAATTTTAGTCCTTCATTGCTATTTGGGAAGCTGACCATTTGAAAGGCTAGTTGTTGGCTATGAGAGGTGATTCAGTGGAGTCAAAGCTGCACTCCAGTGACTGGTGGTTGGTAGCATGTACTACACTGAGTGGTTCAAGGCTTCTCCTCATCTGCTCTCCCAAATACATACATTTCTTTTAGCTGGTATTCCGTAGTTGCCATATTTTCATAAACTGAAACCTATTCTCTTCAATATTTGTAATGAATTTATGGTCAGAACTAGCAGGAATTCCACAGAATTCAGTCTTCTGAGAGGCTAAACATTTGCTGGGCTGCACTTTCTCTACAAAACCCAGCAGCTTCTATAATATCCCACGTGTAGAGGGAGTCATAATAGTTAAGAGGTGAGGACCCTGGGCCTCAGAGGCAGATGGAGCAGCTACACAACCTTGTGATTTTTCTTTCCTTGTGACTGTGTTGCACTATACTATTTGCCTTATCTAGACTACAAGTCTCTGCAGTGTGGAAGTATCTTGCTTGCTTACAAGGTGGTCAGCACATGCCATTGCGTAAGTAACAAGGAAGTGCCGTAGAGAGTTCTCTCTTTCTCTTGTGTTCTGTGTGGTTGGCAGAAACAGAACTGTGGAATGACGGTGTGGGAAGAGAGGTTGTGCACCCATCTCCCTGGGAAACTTATGGAATAGACATTGAGCTGTTAGATACAATACATGGGTGAAAATTTCAAGGAGTCGGTTACTTGGCAGTGCAGTACAGCATTCTTTTTTTGGATTCCATCAACTCCAGAAACAGTCTTGGAAAGCTCAATTGAGAAAGAAGGGGTAAGAATATAGACTGTAGGTTTGATATCTGAAGAGTGAAAATCACACTGAAAAAGTAATATTAGAAAAAAAGAACTGGAGTACGTATGTCAAGGGTAGATGCAGAGACAGCATGTGGCAGATTGGATGTCATACCTACATCAGGAAATGCAAACTCATATGAGCGTTTTTTGTTTCTGGGCATTTTAAAAAACTGACAAATCATGGCTGGGAATTTGCAAGAGCTTTTATTGTTTTCTTGTCTTGTTCATGTCAGAGCACCACAGTTCAAGTACATCATTATGCCATCAAGCTCAGGACCTACATTCTTCCATGGGCAATTTCAAACGTCCTCTGCGATTTGTGTTATTATCATTCTCTGACTTGGCTCACACCACCACTTAATGCATTTGCGGACGGGTAGAGAAAAATTGCAGCTAGCTCGATTTTGGATTTTGAACTTCATTTTACAATCCTTCAAAACCCCAGAAACTAGCTAACCTGTGAGAACATACCTTTCCGCTTCCGTGGCAAAGACGAGGGAGAAGAGTGTTGCAGTGCAGGCTTGAAGCAGACATAAGAAGCGTGTGTGAGCCTGCATTACTCCATCTCAGCACCTTACATCCACGCAGCCTGATCGAAGTGTTGGCAAAGGAGGATTTGTGTGGGAAGAAGGGCTGCCTAAGGCAGCATCTGTATCTTCAATATGTTCCCACAGTAATACCCGGCTTTCAGCATGAGTGCACTCCCACCTATGGCTAAGACTTAAAAAGCATCTAAATTGGGCCCTGTGTATTATATGTGCATGTGTTTAGATATGCATTAATTCCTTTCTGATTATCATTTCTGTAATTTGTACTGTAGGTAAATATCTGGACACATTTCCCACAGTCACAATGAAAATTAATGACCTTCAGTAACCAACAGTACAACCTGTCTGACCTGTCTTTAAAAAAAACTCCAATTCTGCCCAATAATCACTTTTAAGTTGATTTCAGGTTAGTTATACTGTTGCGCATGGGGAAGGAAGGTCATATTATAGGTAAGCCTATTGCAGAAATGTAGCCACAAAATGGCTTTTTGCTCATGGAAGGTGAACTCTGTTCTTATTGCAGACAGTTATGACTAGGGGAGAGGGAATTATTCAGAAACTGCCTCATGTACAGCTTGAGACATGGAGCCAGCTGTAAGATGCAACAGCTGTTGTCTTGGCCTTGTCGAGTGGAAGACGTGGCCATTTGTAGATATACATGGGTGAGAGATGGATCTTAAGGAGAGAAAGAGGGAAATTTGCTTAGGAGCTTTAAACCTCTTCCCCAGTCCCTTAGCGAGAATATGATGTTTGTTCTGTTTTGTTGTAATTTCCCCAATTTTCATGCATTTTTGCCGATTTGCTTCTGTTGAATACAGTTGCAGAAGGTCCATTATAGGTTGTTAAGAGCTATTTCTAAAATGAAATTAATGGAGATATAAAGACTGATAAAATAGTCTCCCTGACACCTCTCAGCGTCTGCCTATCTAAGACAGATGCCAGGATGAAGTGGTTCAGACTAGATGATCTGATGGTTCTGTCTGAACTGAAAGGCTCTGATCCTTGTATGTCAATTACTAGGACTGAAGAAAGTGAAATGAGGTTATTGCAGCTGTTATAATACATTAAAATATAAGAAAATTAAGTAAAAAGGTTCATTAGACACTGTATTCTGTTTTTCTCAAGCTAGAGAGCAAAATTTGGACACAGTCCTGTAATAGAAATGGACATTTGGCCACAGCACTCTGGAATATTGGCTATAGCTGGACAGTAATAGTTGCTGCAAAAGAAGGTGCTCACCTCATCCGTCAGGAATAATCTGAGTTCAGATAAGGACAGGAAAAAAAAAGGAACTCTTATGACAAGCTATATTTGATGTAGCATTCCTGTTAAAAGCATAAAGATAAAACATAGTCCTGAGGCCTTTCCCCTGGAGTTTTCCCTCAGCGTGATTGCTCATAATGTATACATATATAGCATCTGGCTCATCCAGATATAAGCTGGACAAAACTTTGTTGGAATAAATTAATGCCATTAATTATACTCAACAGAGCTAAGCTTATTTACTCCAAAACGGAGTTTTGTCAGGTGTATCACAGCAGTTGCAGCAGAAAACGTTAGCAAATAAGGCAGTCCTCTAAAATTTCCATTAAGATTGCACTGGTTTACCCAGTGAATAGCTCTCTGTGCTGTGGGTTCTTGCTTCCTAATAAGATTTTCATTATCCTTTACTCCTGTTTCTGTGCTCATGGCTAGGAAGGCTGCACAATTCTACTTGGTATGTAACTTGTATAATTGCTCGTGAGCGTCAGGTTTTGGAACTTCTGGCCCAGGAGCAAGTCCGCTCCACTCAGGAGAGATTTGAGAGCATGAAAGCAAGGGAACCAACCAGAGCTAAGTGCCCCTACCAGTGCCCACTGATACATTTGCTAATATGACTTTTACTACTGTAAATATACAGACTTCTGAGGTCCCTGAGACATTTAAAAAGTCACATTCCCAAGTTCCATATTAGCTCCTATTTGAATGGAAGTATTTTGCTTTGTGGATGTTTCTGGTGATCACAATAAAATAAGCACAGCTACCAAATACCAGAGATGTTAAATACCTCATCATTAGGCAAAAATCCGTGTGTGATACTGGTTATAGAAAGTGTAACAGAATTTTTCATGGTGGTGGTTTGCATTTCCTGTTTTACCAAACTGCTGGGAACTACCAAAAATAACACAACATGATATGCCTGAAATAGCATAATTTATTTCACTGCTCTGACACATTTGAGGTTGTACAGAAAGAACCAATCCATGCATTCCTTTAATTTGTGAGGAACTCTTAACAGCTTTCTCACAGTAAAAATGGCTATAAAATCTTTTTTGAATTAGAATGCTCTGGACATGTCTGAAAATTACCTCTTCTTTTTTTTCTAAAATTATAATTTTGTGAAATATGATAGCAATTTAAGTATGTTTAAAAAAAACAAAGACAGAGGCATAGCAAACGAGCAAATGGGCATTGTAAAAGCCTACAGGATGTGTTCTATATTGACAGAAACAAGCACCTCAATTCCCATCATCAGCTGTGAATAGCTATGTACCAAGTTGTGAATCCTGATCAGTCTCATCTTTCTCACTTCAAAGAGAGAAAAAGCAGCAAAACCCTTTCCTTTCTGAGCTGTGTCTGTACTGTGATCCACTCTACCCAGACCCAGGTTCTTGCTGCTACTGGGAGGACTGAGAAGGATACTTCTTTTTTGCTAATACTTTCTTAACACCCAAAGAAGAGCAAACCACTGTTTATCTTTTAACAGTAAATAATTACTTAGTCTTCACCTACAAACCAAGCAGAATTCATAACCAGTCTCACTGTGATAGTTCTTGTACCACCGCCTTGCAGGGTGTATTCTGCAACCAGATTGCCAGTTGTTGCTCCCCAAGTCTCTTACCGAAAAGTATGAGAAAAAACCTTTTAATTAGCTCTTCCCTGTGTAGGTCTTCCTTGATTAATCTTATCTGAACATCATGTTTTAGAAAGAAAAATCTATTTAGAAAGAGGCAAGGGTATATTCTAAAATTCATAACTGTCCTTTGCAGTGGGAGTTCAGTTCACAAGAGGCCAGCATGAACGGGGGTGATGTAGCACCAGCCAGAGTGCAGAAGGCATGGTGGGAGTCTTGATACTAATGAGGTTAATTTGTTATGTACCACGGGACAAAAGGAGGAAAAAAAAATACTGACCTGGCTAAGACAGTACTTATATATATGTGTACTTGTGTGGCAGGGGACAGCAGTGGGAGGAAAGCTGAGGAGGAAGCAAGAATAAGTAAAACAAGATTGATTTATCGGCTCCGAATTGTTCATCTGTATTCCATTCTTCACAGTGCTGCAGAGGAGGAGAGCAGCTCTAGCACCGTGGTTGGGGAACAGAGCAAGAGAGGGGGAGGAAGGTGATATCTATCACAGGCATCAAAAGTGTTTAATTTTCCAGAGGCTCTGATTAAACAAATGTGGCTGCTTCCTGGCAGCTCTTGCAGACATTTGTTGGGACTGAATGAATCAGGAGGGCAATTTGTCTGCTGCAATGATCAGAGTGGCTTGGTGGCACTGCCTTGTTGGAGACTTTTTTCCGAGTTTCCTGGGAGCAGCCGTGTTTCCCAAACTTCCTCCTGCACCCAAGGTAATGCCGCCTGCTTTCCTAAGGATGGGGATTTAGTACTGATGGATCTAGGTAGGGTAATGAAAGCCATAAATAATGATGTGTGACTGTGGTTAAGTTTATTATGGTAATTACAAGGGAAAAAGTCAAAAGGAGTGAATGACCCTTAGGACTGATCTGAGGCCTACTTTTCGGCAGAATTAAATGGTGCTGAAAGAGGTTAGGTTGGGACCCATGCCTGAATGGGGAAATGATTTCATTGGTGATGCTACCTCACATAAACAGAGCAGAAGGCACCAGGAAACAAATAAGAACAGACTTAAGAAAAGTGTGCGGTGTCTGGGCATGAGCAAGGTCGGAACTGGTTAACCAGCACAGACATACCAGTACTGTATGTAGACAGGGATGTTTGTGTTTCACCTGTTTGCCGTATTAAGGTTTACCTGTACTTCTAATCACCTTTAAACTGTTATTATCCCCTTTAGTGGCATTTTCAGTTCACCCTTGTGCAGCTCCAGGGGCCTCAGTCACAGCACAGCAAAGTGCAGATTGCCCCCACCCACTGGGGGAAGCTCCAGCACAGACGAGGATGGAAGCTGCTCTTCTGTTTAGTATTTTTTGAGCTTCCTAAGCACATGGCAAAGGAGTCACGTGAAATGGTGACTGTGCCCTGCAAGGTGCCTGGATGGGTCCCATAGCAGTGATGCAGCTATAGGTGAGCAAGTACATCAGCACCTGATTTAGCTGAACTCACTTTGCCCTTTTCCTTTCGTCTCTTCTTCTCTTACATACTCTGTGTAATTTTACCTCCTACTCTTTGTGTGTTATGGGTATAAAAGAGAAGTGACAGAACAGCAAATAAGTAGTCTGTATGAGCTTGCAATGGCCCCACTGTCCAGGAGGGATGAAGGCACAGTTTAATTATGCAGGCCACTCATGGGAGTGATTATAAAATCTAAATACCACTCTGTGAAGGGCACAAGTATTATAAAAAGCTTATTTCTGCAGTGAATTAGGAAGTATAAAAATACATTCCTCCAACTAAATGACAGCCTGACTGATTAACCTTTAGTCCAAACATCCAGGGCTCATAGGGAAAGAAAGATTAATTCGACTGATGTAAAACAGCTATGAAAATGACTTAACATTCCCACTGCTGAAACTGTTGTCATTTTAGCACCTTTTGATTCTGTATGACTTAAGCACTGTCAGCCCTTAAAAGGTAGGAATCTCATTCTTGCAATGTCCTTGACCTCCTTGTTTCTAGGCATGCAGAGCTATGAGATGAGGCGACCTTAAAGCTATGATATTCTGTTCTATGGGAAACCTGTTACAAGCCCCAGACTGAGTCTTTGCCTCTCTTGAGATGGCTTGATGTCCAGTTTTGTTCGTGGGTTTCACTCCTTTCTTGTGGAAGTGAAAGAAAATGCTACTGTTTATTTTTTCAGTAAAGATACTGAGAATATTCCTTAATCAGTTGTCTTTAGAAAACAGAACAGGAGCTGCTTGCTGCAGTGCCTGTGGAATTGCAATGGATGGATAAAGTCATGCAGATTTATGAGTAGGGAAAAACAGTATCATCGAAGCTGGTTCTTCATGGGCTTAGGAGGGGCAGGTCCTGTCTGACCTTCCTGATCTCCTTTTATGATCAGGTGACCTGCCTGGTGGATGAGGGGAAGGCTGTGGATGTGTCTATCTGGACTTCAG
>JAWMRA010000078.1:46423839-46550905 GCA_035584735.1 Pseudotriccus pelzelni | reverse complement strand
GGAGGTTTAGGCTGGATATTAGGAAGAAATTGTTTACAGAGAGAGTGATCAGACATTGGAATGGGCTGCCCAGGGAGGTGGTGGATTCAGTGTCCCTGGAGGGTTTTTTTTTCTATGATTCTTGTGCCTCTTACATAGCTGCCATCTCTGCTTCCATAGGGCTCAGCTACAAATACAGAGAGAAATGTGCTTGCACAGAACAGATTTCACTCTCAGCTGTACTTAGGCACATTTGCATTGTACTCTGAAGTTTAATGAAGTGGTCTCAGCTGGCCAAATCTTTGAGCATCTCAGGAGTGGAAAAACTTTCCCCCTTTCTCACTTTTGATTAGATGGAAACTGGAAATTTAACATCTGCTCCTTCAATTGAGTGACTTTAGTAAGTCTGAAAGAGATGCCTTTATATATGCAGGTTTATTGACTCTGAAATGGAAAGCTGTCTGTCCTGTCTAGCATTCTATTATCTGTCCAGTGGAGCCTAAAATTTGCTTTACTCCACCAACAAAATGTAAAATTAAGGGGGAAAATCCGCAGCACACTCTGCTGAGCTCATTTGGTAGGATAAGATATTTTGCAGTCTTTGGGAATGGATTTGTCTCTGTATACCAAAGAAAACCTCCTTTTTGGACAGGGTATCCCCAGCAGGGCATCCACATGAGGTCTTAGTGCTTTGTTCTGGTTTGTTCTGTACAACCAGTGTCTGCACCAAACATTGGGTTTTGCATTTGAAAATGGTGTCCTTAATGGTTTAAGAGGAAAAAACATTACACATCTTTGTCACACCAACATACACCACAGCCATTCAGAACAGCAGCTTGCCTTTTCTGATATTAAAGAAGGAGAAAAGAGCACCAGGAAGGAGAATTACAGGACCACTGTCATGTGTGTGTGTGTCATGTTTCAGGTGTGGCTCTTGCTCAAAGATAAGCAAAGTATCTCTGGAAAAGCACAGTGCCAGAGGAGGACAAGGCAAGTAAAAGGGCTCAACAAACATAACTAGCTTTAGATAACAGGTCCTGCTAGTCTGGCCAGAGTGAGGGAAGGCTGCTTGTGGGAGCCCATAACCAAAAGGCTCTGCCTTGGCCCTTGGTGCCACAATACTCTGCTGCCCTGCAAGAAGTCCTTGCTGTCTGCAGGCACATGGGTGCTTTTCTGTTCCTTAGAGCCAGAGATTCCATTGTAATAGGGAACGTGCAGTGATCTTTTTGCTCCAGCTGACTTCCATTCCTTTCATCCTGCAAGCCTTCGGCATCCTTGTGAACAGTTTAAAGTCCTTCTTCTTTTCCCAGGTAGGAGAAGGTATTGAGGGAATTTATTAATCAGTTGCAATAACAACAGTAGTCAGGGAAGAGTGAGATTGTCAGAGGTGCTGGAGGTGCTTACTGTTATGTCTCAAATTCCTGGAATGGGAAGAGGGAGCTGGGACTGCAGGAGAAGCAGTGAGTAGTGGCAGTTTGATTGATCAGGCTGAGAGTTGGGGCAGGAGGAGGTCAACCCTGTGTTTTATCTCTGACTAAGGGGCAATGGTTGTAAGGCACCCCCTTAGAAATGCTGACAGTCACAGTACTGGGAAGAAATGTATGGAGGACTCCTGTTGGCTCTGCTTCTGCTGCCCCATTCGGATGTAAAAGATCCAGGGGCTGGAAAGGCATGGGGTGGATACTACAGCTGCAACACTCTAAACCCTTGCAGACTCACTTCCTCGAGAGGCACTGTGCCCAAATAATAATATTCCTCAGCAATATATACTTGGAGCTTGAGATTAGTCTGCCCCAGTAATGCTATCCATTGTCAGGCTTCTGAAATCAGTCACGAAGGATGTAGAGGGAAAGGCATGTTAATTTACATCCTCTGTGTTCCCCACCATAGGCACATCACAATAGGGCTCCTGTTCCCTCTCGTCGCCTTCCCTTCCCAAGCAAAGCGAGGTTCCTCCCACCTGCCCACAGCCCTTCAGCGGGTGTGAGCACAACTCCCACATGAATCTGCTTGCCAGAGTTTCAGCTCCTGATGCTGCTTCCATGTGCAGGCTGCTCTGGTTGCTGTGCGCAGAGAGTTGTGTTTCAAGCTGTCTGTTGAGACAAGGTTTTTTTCCTCCTTTTGCTTAGCTGTATTTGGCTGTTGATTCATGCTCCCTCCTTGACACCCAGGTCCCAGTTTGGGGCAGCAAGTGGTGCCTAAACACAGAGGGAAGCTGAAAGCAGAAGGAGCTTCTTGGTCAGGTGAGAGGTTTGCATATTCAGCGGTCTCTGTCCCTGGTCCCAGAAGCAACATCCACTTCTCTGCCAGATTTCCTTTGGTGGTCATCCCATACTCATCTAGTTTAAATTGACACCTGAGTGCTTCCTGTTCCCCAAAACCTATTCAGAGATGAGGACATTTTAACTTCACAGTTATTATTCGTATTATTAATTTTTTTCCAGGCTATCCTATTCTTTTCCTAATTTCTTACTTATTCTCTAAGTAACTCTAGTCTTCAAATGAGGAAATATTCCTGAATGCCTTCTTTGTCCAATTGATTCCTTGTTTGTGGCTTCCTTTTTTTTAGGAAGTGGGTCTGGAGGCACAAGCAGAAAAGAAAAGGAATTAAAGTGACAAATTGGCCAAAAAGATTAACATGACAAATAATATGTGGGCTGCAGTCTTCCAAAAATCCAAGAATAAATAAGGCTTCTTTTAAAGTGCTTTGAGGAGGAGGTGATGATAATTTTATATCTGGTTTGTTTGGTTTTTTTTCCCAGTAAGATATCCAGCTTCTGTAGATAAAGCGCCCTAAAAACTAACCCCTGATAACAAAAGCACTTCAAAATAGATTTTACTGGACGGTTTTTGTGAACAAGAATTTGAGATAATGAAAAAAATCACCCAAATGAACTGAAGAGTTGCAATAGCAATCCAAATTGAAGCCTCTTGTGTTCTAGACACATCCATACGTGTGGAAGGGGTTCTGTGCAGTGGACTTCTGACGGATGGGATTTCAGCCGCTGCCTGCTGTCTTGTCTCTTGGAATACGTTGACTTTTGCCAGAACAGTCATCAGTTTCTTAATTCTGGTGTTCCGTGGGACTTCTCAAGAGTTTCTATCTGGACATAAATGCTACTTTTCAGTCCTTTGGTTTGTTTCTCTCTCCTCAAGTTTTACCTTATTTGTGGAGTGGGGTAGAAAGAGCATAAATCTTGAGGAATCTGAATTGTTTCCTGATCTCACTAGGTTGATTACAGTAACTTCAGGGGTCAGTTTGGTCCCCTGATTTCTCTTCTTGTTGCCTCATTTTGACAGGCACCCTGTGGCAGTGGAAAACACTGGAAATGGGTGTAAACCAGGGATTTTTTGTTGGTAGAGGAAGTGTGTGAACTTGTGCCCAGGGCTCTACATGCACAGGGAGCTTGTACTGTTCTTCTCTGTTGTGATGAAGTTAGGCTTGCACTGCTACCTGAGCAAAACCTGTTAGAGTGGCAGCACTTCCCTTATCTTCACTGAAGCCCGCTGAAATATCTGCCTTTCTCCTTTCCAGCCACTGGAGCCTACTGTGCATGTACCCTGATTTGGCAGCTGTTTTCTCTGCAGCCTTGGCCTCTGATGGCCACCAGCTCTACCGCAAGTTCAGGGCATCCGGGACCACGATTCGTGTGCTCAGGAGCTTTGGGGACAGCATACTATCAGGGAATTCGCTGGCTTCCTTTCCCCTCAGTTCTTTCCTCGACAGAAGGCGCTGCCTCCTGGTTAATAGAGCTTGTAGCTACACTCCATTGGTCGCATTTTTAACAATTTAATTATTAGGAAGTGCCCACACCAAACTTGCTGTGTTATCTCTGTCAGTAAGGCCACAGTTCGGGGAGACGTTTAGTTGCCAGCTGCGTTTTTTACGAGGGTATCACTGATGTAGCATTGGTGAGTTTTATGAGCAGTGTGCTGCAGATGCATGAAGAGCATTGCTTTAGGGAGGGCAGGTGATTGGCACTGGGAAGAGAAGGACCTTGGCACAACTCTAGGATCCCCCATCAGCTGTCCTCATTGCGGTGCAGATCTAAACCTATATCAAAAGCTATGTTTGCTGTGAACACTATATAAGAAAACTAGAATTTTGTTTTCATTGGAAATATTTACCTCTTTTGGATTCTGTCCTGCTGGTTGTGGAGATGGCTGTGTCAAATGGCAATTTTGAGGACTTGGGTTTATGTACGTGGCAAAAGGCACTTGCTATTCTTAAAAATTTTGTATTTTCACTTCAGACCTCTTTTCACTTAAACAGGATGCTACGTATCTCAGATTTCTGTTGGAATAATTTACTGCCTTTTCAAGAAGCGTTTCCCCCCCCTGTTTCCTTCTGACAGCTTTCAGAAATGGGAACAAAGCTAATAACAGGGTTTTGCACATACCTAAATTGTTTTATCCAACAAACTCAGATGGGCATTATAAATACAAGGATTTTGTAGTCTTACTATGAACTAAATACAATAAATACTTTTCTACCCATTCTACAGCAGAATAAATGTGACATTAGGCAGGTGCACTCTGCTTTCCCAAGAGCAAATGCTTCATATGGTGCAAGGGAACCTTGTGCAGTGTCAGAACTACTATCACTTTAATTCAGTAATATTCCAATGTGGAGTAAATATGTGCCCTATTGATATGTTGACTTGGATACAGAGCTGCTGATCAGTACTGATCAGGATAGCAGATTATTTTCACCTGTATGAAAAATAATGGAAATTGGCAGAACCCTGCTGTCAACAGGCTGTCTCTCCAGCAGCCATTACTTTTGTCAGCTTGGTAGGTAATGGCTGTGAGTTGCAACACCAGCTCTGCTAAGATCATATTTAGTTTGGTAAATAGTAAAGATGTGCAAAAGTAGTTTGCAGCGCCTTCGTGCAGAACAGAGGGTGCCAAAGACCACGAGTCCATCAGCTTTGGGCTCGTGTTGCTTTGCTGGACTTCTTATTTATTTACTTAAAATCAATCCTAGCTATCTGTGTTCCTTTAAATCACTAAAACCCACCAAACAAGGCACAGCGTGATGTATTCTGAGTCATGGTCCTCCCCCAGAGGAGACGAGACCGAGGAAGCAGAAGCTGTGAGATTTGAACCAAGCCCCCTGAAGATGTGGGTGCTGATGGCAGGTGAAATAACAGGAGGGATTTTCTCCTCATCATGCCGGTGGCCAGCACAGTGCCTTCTGTGAGCCATCTCTCCTGCCTCCCTGGCTCACTCCTCCATGGAAACCAGCCGTCCCAAGCTCGCTGCCCCTTGCCACCGGCCCCCTGGGCACTTTGCCCGCTTCACAGCTGCCGTGGGGAGCTGCTGTTTTTCTCTCTTCTACTATAATAGCATCCTTATGAGGCTTCCCCCAGCCTGTCTCTCCCCTGTAATAGAAGGTTGCATGTTTCCACATGTGGCTTACGCGTTGATATTTGGGTTCATTTAGGATGCTCCTGGGAGTGCGTTTTGACTTGAAAAGGAAAACAAATAAAAGGGAAAAAAAAAAAAAGGGGGAAGGAAAATAAAAGAGGAGGGTCAGAGAAATCCTAGTCTGTAGCAGGACTGAGAAGGGGATAAAAACAAGAAAAAAACAGGAAGTGGTTTTGTATAGGAAAATTGCTCTCACTGAACTGGCTCTGTGGCAATGTGAGACAGTGGCAGTGCAGTCATTTGCCTTCTGCTGGGCAGACTTGGGAGTGCTCAGTGCTCTCAATTTTTCAGTGGAAAACCAGTGACAATGGTAGTCTATTAAGAGAAAATGCCAGACCATTCTCAACAGTCTTTGGATCTGATGCATTCTTGATGTGACAGAGGGTATGGAGCTTCCAAAAGAGTCAGGTGTTTAAATATTGGGTGTATCTTATTTTACAAAAAATACCTTCTATGTCTAGATGCCTGCTTCACCCATGTTTACATCCTATGTCCTGAAAATCAGGCAGAATTTTGTTCTGGATGTGTTTCACACAGTCATTTCCAAGTTAGGCCATCATCATCTTTCCCTCCCTGAATCTTTATTACCTTTCTCTGACTTTAGAGCCCCAATAATACCAGCCCCCTCCCACCTGCTGTGCCTTACCTCCACACAGTGGTTTCCCTTTTGAGTCTACCACATTGTGAACTCTTCATACACAGAAACACAGGTTGCATCTTTCTCACCAATCTTTCCCCTACAGGAATTTCCTCCCCCTTTATCCAGTAGGATAAAATAGTAAAAATGTTTTACAGAAAGTTTTGCTTTCATTGCCTCATGTGCTCTTTTGCACTCTATTTACTCAATATAGCAGAAGATTCAAAAAAGGGGATTAAAACCCTTTTATCTTTAACTGCAGTTCTAGAGTCCTTGTTACCAACATGTGAAATGAGTGTTTGGACACACTATGTCTATGCCTCTGGACCATGTTCTTTCTGGCATGACATATCCCATTTGGCATCTTTCTGGCTCTGAGCAAATTTACCAAAGCAAATCCTTTGTGTAGTCACATACGAGACAGCAGGGAAATTTCAGAATGAGGGTGATAGTTTTTTCTTTGGTGACTGCTGCAGTTTGGAGTGCACAGACTCTGAATCTAATCTTTCGAGGGAAAAGAAATAGCTTGCATTTAATTCTAAATTTATCTTCTGCCCCAAAACACAGAGTAAATAGTCATAGAGTTGTAGGAAAGGAGGAGTCTGCTGGCTGGTTAGAAATGTAGATTAATGACAATATGAAAAGGAGTGCATTGATTTATGACAGTGTGGTAAAAAGGTGCAGTGATAGCATTCAAGCTATCAGAGAAAGGATCTTTCGTCACTGGAAGATTGTACACCTTTATTCATCTATAACTCACTAGTTGGTTACTAGAAATAACATTATTTTAGAACAGTATTTACCCTTCTAGGCAGGATCAATGTGCTTCTGGATATGTGAGTATTTCTGTGTATGTCCTTGGTAATTTCAAATCAATAGCGGGAAGTAAACTTGAAGCCAAATACTGCAATCTTGTTTTAATGCTTCTGTGAGAAAAACTCCTTTGGCTCTGATTTGAGTGAAAAGAACAGGGGGAAAAAAACCCAAACAAACAAAAAAACAAAGCTGAGAATATGGTATTGATGCAGTATTCACTGGATGGGGAAAAAGTGTGTTTTTTTCAGATGTTTCCTATGCATGTAGTCAGGGGGGTGGAGCAATGGAACCAGTCTACACAGATCTGATGGTCACTGATATGTCTTTAGTTAAAATTTCTTATAACTGTGGATGGCTTGTAGAAGGGTATCATGTTCCTGAAGCAAAGGATTGGATAACCTAATTAGTTAGTTCCATTCCTAGTTTCACTGGCTAGCAGATCAGTTTTGTAATCACAGTGAGGTGGCTGAATGCCTTTGAATGGTTGGTGTTAGTATGAGGGGTCATATAAATCACTGTTCTCTATCCTAGGGAGTAGTTTATTTTCTGGTACTGCATGTAGATCCCCAAAAAAGCTTCTCTTTGATCTGTGGGAGAAAAGATTGCTCCTTTGCAGCAATCAAAAATAGAGGTTTCTGAAGCCATAAACCATTCCACTGCAGTTTTTAGAATGAGGTATGGCAAAACATGTCATCTGTGCTTTTTTTTCTAAGAATAGGCTAGTTGAATTTCTTATATGCTTGGTTATGTGCCACAACTCAAGGGGAAAAATAATATGTGTTGTTCATATTTATATGAGCAGCACAGTAATGATAGAACTACCTGAGGCAAAGATCTCATTGGACTGGACTGCAAAATTTCAGAATTTTCCAAAGGTATTATTCAGTAATTTCACAACATTTTTAAAATGGCAGTAAAATAATTTTTTTTTCTTTTTCTTGGACATATACATTTTGTTTGTGTTTGGCAGTTCCAGGCAGACCTTGGTTTGTAATAGTCCTGACACTTATCATGATCTGTCAAGTCAGTAATTTGTGAGCAGCAGATTTACAGAATAATATTTATAGCTGGCATCTCACAAGTCTCAAGGGGTTTAACCATTTCTTTGTGCGTTTCTGGGAATCATTCAGTTATTTCATGCAACTCTTTTTATTCTTGTGGCACAGACTGGACTCTCTGGTGCCAGTTATAGCTTGAAGCAGTTATTAATGTGAGATGTGCTAAAAAATTGGTGTTCAGTAGACACGTTTTTCAGGTTTCTTCATGTTTTTAAGCTTACCTAAAAATTATTACAACTTAATTTTGCTATAAATTATGATGTAAAGTAGCACGAAGCCTCATTCAGAGACATAGCATATCTGTACAACTGGTTTTTTTATAATTTCTAGATGCTCAGCCTAATCATTTACTTTAATCAGAAGAACATGCAAATAATTGGGCTGAATGAAATATTCCAACACCAGGGTACTGAACATTGGGCTTACGCATTCATCAGAAAAATGTAAGTGTGTAATTTAGCTTTCTAGTTCAGAGAACTGAATCCAAAACCACATTTTCAGACCTTTTGGTCATTTTTTGTTAGGTAGAAACTTTGGAACTTTCACTTTTCTAATACAATGGAATGCCAAAAAGGAAAAGAAGAAGTAGGATTGAAGTGGGGACTGTCATTTAAGTCAAGTTCAGAAAAACAAAAGCTGAAGGTTCCAATTTCTATTTATCATTTTCTTCTCTTTTGCTCATGTGAGAAACAGAAAAAATATGATGAGGTACTTTGAGCAATCAAATAAGGAATTTTACTATTTGAATGATGGGCCAACTTTTGGACTTGATGAAGGAACACAAATATTAGCAAAGCTGGGCAAAATTGCTGAGCTTTTGCTTATATGGAGTTTACTCAATGAACATCTTTCATAGGCAAAATATAATTTTCTGTGGAAAATGTACATGGGAAGTTTTGATGAATTTGCTACTCATAACAAGTAGAATTCGTAGACATACTAGATGGATTTTCAAGGTCTGTCTGGTGTGGGAGAATGTTAGCAAAGAGAAGAGGCGTGAAGTTGAAAGGTAGAGAAGCTGTCCCCATATTGCCTGGTGCTTTTGTGATAGTTAGTGTATTTGTTGGTCACTTAGATGACTCAGGAACTCTTTCTCTTAGTATTAAAAAGATGCAAACCTGGTACACTGGCTCTCCTTCCATTTAGAGGTGGATCTGGAGAGTCCCTGGAGTTGACTGGAGACAACACAAGCAGGTCTAATGGCAGGCTTGGACCACCTGCAATTCCATTTCACCATTAATACCTCAGACAGGACAGACCTCAACACAGTAGTTTCAGCTGGTGAAAGAGCCTGGAGATCTTTTTAGCAGTGCAGCTGGTCAGACCTTTATGTTATTTTTGTCTCAGCTAAAGGAGATAGGAAGCTGTGGAGCTGTAATGCAAAGCATTTTTCTTACATTTTTTTCCGTTTATCAGATGTACTGAGCAATGATTCCAGACCCTTCTGTTCCACTTGTAAAAAAAAAAAAAAAAAAAAAAAAAAATTGCTCCCTACTTTTCCTGATTTTCTGCCCATTTAAAGAGTACTTTTTTATTCATCATTAATGTCTAGAACTTGAGTTCTTTGATTTCTGTATTTTCTTACGGAAAAAATTACCTGTTAGAATCTTGTCCTAGCTTTCCTTCTCTAGAACCAGAAGTTTGCCAATAATATTACAGTTAATTTTCATTTAGTGTATGCCATTTAATGTAACTGTGTATTTTAAGGGAAGTAACACCCAAATGTATGTTCCTAATCATGGATAACTCTTGTACTATTTTCTGTTAGAATTCATAAGTGTGCTATTTGACATGTTAATTACTACATTGGTATATGACTAAGGATACAAATATCTCCTCATTTTTCCCTCCTCCCCTCATTTAACATTTTGTTTGAGAAGATCAGTACATTCTGTCTGTGAAAAGCCCTGGATTAAATGCCACCCACAAATGATTTTGTGCATGGTTTATTTTGCCAAAGGAGGTTGTCAGACATTGGGGGAAATACTGTAATATTGGCTGACCTAAGACTTCAATTAACTAACAAGGAAGTTTACAAAACCTGTCATATTAACTTTGCACATCATTTTACTGAGGCAGAAACACTGACACACAGCACTTATTTCTTGCTTTGTTTACCTCAAGGCGCGAAGCATAAACAGGAAAAGAAATTTCTTCCTCATTCCCTTGTATTTTTCCCATAAGAAAATATAGAAATCAAAGAACTCAAGTTCTAGACATTAATGATTTTCCTTATTTCTGATGCAAATAGTTTTCTACAAATATTTAAAGTGAGGAAGAAGTTTCTTGTCTATCAGTAATTCCTGTTTCTGCCCAATATGACCCACGTAAGTGGCATTTGACCTGTGTGTTTAGATCAGCATTGTTTTGAATGGAACTCTTATAGTTCAGGGTAGCATCTAGTTTTAGCCCTGCAAGAAGACAGTGAACTTCTTTCATGTTGTCTTTTACCAAAATGGTTGAAGATATTATGGACAGTGTTGGCACATATTTTGATGAGGATTCTAAACCTACTTGCATTTCAAGTTTGTAAAGGACTGCTGTTTACTTCTCTTTCTATTACTATCACTTTTATCCTCAACTTCCTCAGGCCAGTCCTTAAGGAAGGTTTCCTTTCAGTCAGCTGCTTCCCAAGCCATAATTTTAGAAATATATAATTTCTCCCATATTTTACCCCCTCTTTTCTTATTTCCTTTTCATTGAACTTCTAACAAAATCTCATTTATTCTTTTCCTTTAGCCTTCATTTTCTGTTGAAATACAACATCTATCAGAGCCTCTTTTTTTTTTTTCTTTGGACTAGTCCGCATTTTAATTCATTTTGTTGCAAACCGTCAGCCAGATGCCTGCTTCCTCGTGCTGATACTCCCTGCTGAAACCTTTGTTCCTGCACAGGTCACTTTTCCATATTCATAACACCCTGCCTACTAGCTTGCTTTCTTTTTCCTTTGTATACTCTAGTCTGTTCACATTCCCTACCAAAATCATCTTCTTGATATATTGCCACATTCCCTTCATCTTGCCATATTGCCCTTCAGTGCAATTTTGTGTTACTCCTTTTCTTTTTCTCAATCAAGTTCAAGATGCTTTTTGCTCCCAGCCAAAGTCCCTGCCATTGCTATTGGGTTTAACTGAGAAAATAAATAGTAATGTCCGAAAAGAACTGGAAGCCTCCTTGTGTATCCAGTGATTCTCCATCAGGATATCCAAGGAAAAAATAATCAGTGCAGCTAACAGAATTCTGGGAGCTTTTTTGGAGAGTGCCAAGTTAGGCTGTGGCTACAGGCTCTTCCAGTAGAGGTGGATGAGCCCAGGAATGTAATATAACAGAGTTCAGCGATAAGTGGTTCAGTTCCACTGAACATGTTTTACAAGATGCTCACATCCAATAGCAGAATGAAGCAGGAATTTCTTACAGGGAACTGAACTTTTCTACATCAGCATCTTCAGATGGAGTCACTCCTCAGACACCTTCTTTGCTTTTTCTCAGCCTCGCTTTTGTACCCTGTTTCATGGTGCTCCATGTGCTTATGATCCTGGGGCTTTCATTCCCTCTGTCTTACAAGAACGTAATGAGTCCTCTGTCCCCTCTCTCGTACTGCTGGATTAACAGTAGTGTCAGCCCCTCAGTTCCCAGGAATTGTGTTGTTTCAGTCTAGTTTCACACACCTGCGATTCATTAGTCAAGCGAAAATAAAAGGCAGAAAAATTAAGAACTTCTCTGAAATGTAAAACGATTGTGATCGTTTGATCTTCAGCCTTTTCTTTCTTCCCTATTTGACCTTCTGGATATTCTGATCCAGTGCACGGTCAGGCTCCTTCAGGTTCTCTTCCCTCTTTTCCTCAGCAGAGGGCAGGCAATTATTTGGGTCCTGGGGCTCCAGACAAGATTTCACACTGATGTATTGCTACAGCATTAGGTTTTCTGACACCTGCTATAGACCTTCTAAACACCGTGTGTGGAATTGCTGTCACATCTCCAGTCTCTCAGCTTCATCATCACATCTGCTAGGTGTGCTCATTTGTTCTGCAAAGTGATAGTCACTGCTGAACTGGGTAATGATGCTGATACTGCATGAAAACAGACTGCTCAGCTTGATCAAAACCATTGCATTGTTTCAAGTCTCTTCTGTGCGGATTGAAAAGTGTCTTGGTTCGTACTAGAAAATTATAATCACGAGCAAAAGAGGAAAGAAGGAAAGAAAGAAAAGCAAGCCTAAACCCCAGCAGTACAAACTTTTTTTTGCAATGGGTTTTAAATTCTGCAGAAAATGATAAAATGTATCAGAGCTTATATCTGCTAAATCCTCTGACAGCTGCTTTCTCATCCTGCTTCCTGAAAATGAATCAACTTAATTATTCCTGTGGCTATGTACATCCAGACAGCTTAGAGTTCCCTCTTTATTGCTGGCTACAGTAACTGTCCCTGTGTTCTGGAATAGCCAAGGAAATTGAAAAACTGGGGGTTTTTTTGTAATTTTACAGTACAGAGACTGTAATAGAAGTAATTGTCTGTAATTTTGGAATCTCTTGTCAATGGTTAGATTGTGCCAGCCCAGAGTTTAAATTTGCTTTTGTAGGAGGGCATGTTTGGATTAATATGCTGAAGTAATGTGGAGTGAATGCTTGGTACAGGCTATGACTGAGAGACTAGTGTAGTGAATTCACAGACTGCAATATGTGGAGACTGGGGGCAGAGAAATCCCCACTAAATTATCTTCCATGGACCTTGAAGTCTCTCAGGATGGCTCTTCTGTGTACTCTGAAAATATAACCATTGATCTAGTTAAGGCAATTTATCCTTTGGAACAGTCTAAAAAATGTCTGGAGTTACCTGGTGCACACATTAAACATGTAAAGTTTTCATTAAAGGAGTTGACAGGTTGCTTGTAAACTGAAGTCATTTCCTTTCCCTTCAGAATTAAATTTTCTTTATGGTGTCCTTTGTCAGTAAGCCCTGTTCATTAAGAATGATTTTGCCATTTCATTCTGCAACCTTATTTTTGCCTGCCTTCTGGATTTAACTGAAGGAAATCCCTTTTTTACTGAAATGATCAAGCTGGATCTCAATCACCAAATCATGTTTTCCCCTGCATTCTTTACCCTGTATAAACCAGGCTACTTCTTTTCAGGAACATTTAGATAGGAAGAAAGCTAGGTATGCATTCTTAACAACCAATTTGCAAAGAGATGTCTTTCTTCCAGTTTTCTGTTTGATGGCTGCTTGATTTTTGAATGTTCATGTGAAAAAGCTAGTGAATGAGGGTCTGAAACTTCTTACATCTCAGGTGCTTCAAGTTTGGTTGTAGAGGGGAGTCTCTGGATATAGTGCAGTCTAGTGGCTGCTCTTTTATCATATGCTGCAGTGAGCTAGGGAAATAATACCTTGCAATATTTGCTAGTGTTGAGGCAAATTATGAAAGCACTGAAGTAAGCACATCATTGTAATTGGGTTATTTATACCTGTGTCTTGTCTGTACATGCAAAAGGTGACCTGTCAAGATTAATAGCAGTCAGTCAGCATAACATGCTGACACACACAACCCCTGGAGTCAGTCATCCAAGCAGCAGCCAGTGTAACTTGTGCCCCAAGATACTAGAGGTACAACTTAGTGGCTTCTGTGATGGCATCCAGATGTGTTCTTGTTGCTGTCATCACATGTCAAAGGGCATGCTTGTTCAAGTGAAACACTGATATTGTGGGCAAATTAGAGAAGGGTTCATCTCCCATCTAGTGCTCCACAGATCATAGAATCATAGCATGATTTGGGTTGGAAGGGACCTTAAAGATCATCTAGTTCCAGCTCCACCACCATGGACAGGGACATCTTCCAGTAGACCAGGTCCCATGCAACCTGGCCTTGAACACTGACAGGGACGGGGCATCAACAGCTTCTCTGGGCAACTTGTTCCAGTGCCTCATTACCCTCAGAGTAAGAATTGCTTCTTCATATCTGATCTAAACCTACCCTCTATCAGTTTAGAAGCACTACCCCTTGGGAAACACTGCAGGGGGGTTGTTAATATCCAGGCCTTCAGGCTCTTCTGTGAGAAGTTTATGAGAAGATTGATGCTGTGAGTTTGTGGAAGGAGTATATCTGGTGAGGAGAAGGCTCAGACTTAAATTTCCAGAATCTTTCAGGCTAGTGTTAGGTGTCTGAGATGGCTGCCCATCTTCTCTAGTCAGTGCCAAAACAAACTTTGCATCAGTACGGGGTGAGTAGAGTGGAGAGGTTTGTGCTTTCCATAGTTGCAAGCAACCTGATCAAATGAGGTTAGTGGGAAGGTGTCTGTAGAGTTTGACCCTGATATACTCCTCTTTTTTACATTAACAACTTCTCACTCTTTTTATTTTGACCCCTTTTTGTACAGCCTAAGTGTTCAAACCTCTGCTCCATCCAGAAAGAAGAGACTATTTGCATAGGCAAAAGTTGTCATAGCAAGAGAAAGAAGGAACAAAAAAAGAAAAGGGGTAAATGTTGGAAAAGCAGTCAGAATATGATACGGCAAAGATAAGGTCAAGTGAACAAAACACACAAAGAGCTAGACTAAGAAAGCTTAAAGAAAAATACGTAATGTCAAGATACTGGCTACGAAATATGGTAGATGGATACAAAGTCTGGGGAATAAGGTTCTATGTGATTAAATGGGGAAAAAAAGTTATGTTTCCTACTGTCCTTCTCTTCATGTCTTCAGTGAATTTTCCTGTCTTAGTTTCAATGCAGAACTTGGGATTCTCTTAACTGTACAAGAGGTCATCAGATTAAAAGGATGTGATTTGAAGCAAATGCACCCTCTGAACCACTCATTTCTCAGTAAGAGCAGCAAAACATAACGTAATTAAAACAACTGTCTGCAGTGTTTATGTACAATCACATTGGGTTGAGACTACCTTTAATTTCATTGTGAGGTCGGAAACACAGGGAGGAAGAGTGGATGATGTCTCTCACACAGCAGTAATCTAAGGCTGGCAACTCAGCTTTGGAAATTGGACAGATTAGAAGTTCTTGGCAATGATTCCCAAATGCTCAAGAGAATTGACACAGTCAGCAGCTTTGACATTTTGGCCAGCTAGTTAAATAGTGTTGGTTATAAACATTACAAGGGAAATGATCGTCTCCTTACGTGTTCGCCCTGGGGCATACACTTCCTGCCTTCTCTCTGGGAGCAAGGGGAGCCTCTAGACCAAGTAGCTCTTTGAGGATACCCTGTGAATAACCTTTCAGACCACAGTGAAGAAGAGGAATTTTCATTGTTTTCATGTTAACCAAAAAAAAAGAGGTTACAGATAAGAGAGACAAGGATGCTTCAACTAAGCATAAGTGAGAGCGCCCAAAGTCTACTGAACCTGAACCTCCTTTGCAGAGTTTAGCCAGGAATGAGCACTACTTCATATGGATTGTTTAGAGATCAGACTGAAAAGATCTTCATGCCTGCAACTCCCTAAAATACAGGATTTGTTTATTTGTTTGTCCATTTATTTTATGCAAAAAAACTACTCATAAGACACAATTTCCTTAGGGAGAATGCCTGAATTTAGGAAATTATATGTAAGCAACAAAAAATCAGATTGTACAGATATTTGAATGAACTCATGAAACTGAAAATGCATGCATGCATAAGCGATGGCAGGACTATATTTACCTGCAAATCTGGTTTAGTGCTGAAAAATCAAGGTGATGTGATAGTGATAGTTACTGTAGAAGTTAAGTGAGTGTACGTAGGCTGCTTCATCCAGGGGGTGGAAATGTGGCAAAGGCATTTGTTGCCCACGTGAGAAAACACCATTAGAAAAAGCATCTTGCTACCCTTGGAGTAGATCTCTGGGATGGATGTTGTCCCAGTAGTAAGGAAGGAGATTATCTTCAGTTCTTTAATTACTTAATTTTACCTTCTAGAAACAGCTGAAATGAGTGCTTAGATCACATCAGAGAAAGAAGTTACATCTCAGGAAACAAAAGTAGAAAACAGTGCAGGCAATGAGTTAGAAGACTGAGGCAACACATGTGAAACAATGAAATATTCATATGAAAAGAGAAGTTTTTAGCATTATTAGGGAACTTCTGAGGTGCTGAGCTTTTTTAAGATACATGGTGAAGGTGAAAGAATAAAGGAAAATTAACAGTGCAGAAAAAGCTTTGCCCTGTGTTTGTGTAGCTGTTGATTTCTGTCATATTCGCTTTGATACTGCTGGGTGTTACCATTTCCTACTGTTTATTAGCTGTTGCATTTGGGTGATGTGGACCTTTCTGAGAATGATAAATTGTTTTTTCAGCCAACTTAAGCACAGCATCAGATAAATATTTCAAAGTGTGTGATTTGCACCAGCACCAAGGAAATGAGTCTAGGATTATGGAGAGACAGACAGTAATCTGTGATGTGTATTTGTCTGAAATAGAGTCAAGCAATTCTCCTTGGTTAACTGTGTCTCAGCAGTTTTCTCTTGATAAAATAATTAATATGCAAATAGATGGTTGTTGCCTAGCCATCCTTCATTCTCATGTTTTGGTTTGCATTGTTTATGGCATTTATTCAAAAGCAGTCCTGTAATATCCTTGGCAAATTGATCTCTCTCTTTTCCCTGACTAATGGTCTTTTTTAGAAAGTTCTCTTTCCTTCACTGTGTATGACCATAATACACCTGCAGTGTAAGGCTTTCTTGGATTCTTGGGGTGGTTGACATTGAAAGGGACCTTTGGAAGTCATTTGGCAAACCTCCCTGCTCAAGCAGGGCCACCCAGAGCCACTTGCCCAGGACCATGTCCAGGCAGCTTTTGAGTATCTTCAAGGATGGAGACTCCGTAACCTCCCTGGGCAATCTGTGCCAGTGCTCAATCACCCTCCCAGTGAAAAAGTGTTTCCTGATATTTAGAGGGAACTTCATGTGTTTCAGTGGGTGCCCATCGCCTCCAGGTGTAAGGAGTAAGGGAACCAATAGGCGAGTTAGGAGCAGTTAGTGCTACTGCTCTGTGGGCAGGAGAGCTCCAAGACCTGAAACTCTCCGCAGTCTCTCTCATGGGCAGTTGGACTGGCGCCTGTGGCTTGTGCACTTCACCTAGGTTGAGCTGGCAGAAGTTAGGGTGTGCATCTGCACTCTTGGAGGACTTCACAGCCTTTTTCTGCTGGTGTTGAGTGTGTGCTTGTCCCTGACATGCTCTACTCTGCACTCATGTCCTCACCTTGAATTGTATGCAGTTTTGGGCACTGCAATATAAGAAAGGCATTAAGCCATTACAGAGTGTCCAAAGGAGGGTGATGAAGATGGTGAAGGGCCTTGAGGGGAAGCCATATGAGAAGCCGCTGAGGTCACTTGGTTTGTTCAGCCTGGAGAAGAGGAGACTGAGGGGGAGACCTCATTGCAGTTACAACTTCCTTGTGAGGGAAAGAGGAGGGTCAGGCACAGATCTCTTCTCTGTGGTGGCAGTGACAGGACCCAACAGAATGGGCTGAAGTTGTGTCAGGGGAGGTTTAGGTTGGATGTTAGAAAGAGGTTCTTCCCCCAGGGGGTAGCTGGGCACTGGAACAGGCTCCCCAAGTAGTCACAGCACCAAGCCTGACAGAGTTCAACAGTGTTTGGACAACGCTCTCAGGCACACGGTGTGACTCTTGGGGTGGTCCTGTGCAGGGCCAGGATGACTCGATGATCCTTGTGGGTCCCTTCCAACTCAGCATGTTCTGTGGTTCTGTGATCTTAGCTCAGGATGCAAAAGAACCACACTACTGCTGCCAAGGGCACACAAACCATGGACAGAGCAGGACTTAAAATCCAGTAACAAGTAATTGTAGTTTAGCTGTTGAGGCAGACAGCCAAGCAACAAGTGACACCCTCCCTACCACCCTCCAAAAAAAATTAATTTCTTCTTACAGAGCAGATGAGCCTTTGGTGTAGGCTGTGATGCCCTGTCAGAAGTTAGCCTATCTTCTGGTTATGTTACTGAAAAGTCATCCAGAGACCACATCTTCTATACCTGGAAACCTTAGTGTAACCCAGACTAAGATTTGAAACAAAAACACAGAAAGTGTTAACAAAGATTTTCTTTTTCTTTTTTTTCTTTTTTCTGTTGTCAATTGCAGGTAATGCAGGTAGTGAAAGAACAGATAATGAGAGCACTCACTACCAAGCCTAGCTCCCTGGATCAATTCAAGAGCAAACTTCAGAATCTCAGTTACACAGAAATACTGAAAATACGCCAGTCTGAAAGAATGAACCAGGAAGATTTCCAGTCTCGTCCAATTCTGTAAGTACTGTCTTCTCTCCCCACTTGTTTTTTCATAAAAGTATTAACAATTGCAAATGACATTTGTGAGCTCTTCTGGGGGAACCGAGGGAGAAAAGCTGTCCGGGGAGATGTGCTCAAGAGCACTCATGTGGCATCTGCTCAAAGTACACTACATTTTCTTCTGCTGGGAATCGTAACTTTATCTTTGAGTTCAGTGAAACCAGATTTGGCAAATCCCAGCGGAGTCTCACATGGCTTATTCATATGAAACAGTGCTTTGACATTTCCTGCTCTGCATGATTGTGACACTGATTTTGGTGCTGGTAGTGGCTTTAAAAAGAAGAAGCCAACTAATCAAACACCACAGTGTTGTCTTCTGTCCAAATGTCACTTCTCTGAGCAAGGCAGGGAGAAGCTCAGAAGAAGAGGAGCCAGTACACACTGGCTTCACAAGAGTGGTGTTGTGTACCACAGTCTTTTTTTCTAGCATTATCTTTGGTGTTAATGACAAGCAGTCATTTACTTATTTGTAAATGATAACATTCTGGCAGGTAGCCAGTCATTTTCTTGTTGTTTACTGCAAAGTATCAAAGGCTAATATTGCCTCCATAGCTTCTCATTTCTCAGAATACTCTTTGTTCTGTTTTATGAAAAATGGAGGCTGTACTTGGCTCTGGACCAAGTCTGGGCTTGTGGTTGAACTGATGGCACAGGACAGATGCAGACTCTGTGGTGCACAAATGGTGTACTGAGAATAGCAGGAACCTTTTGAGATCAGCAGAGAAACAGTGAGGGCTCCAGAAGCATCGGCTGAAATGTTGTGAAATCCTGACTGTGTCCAGCAAGGGGAATGGCTCAGGATTTTCTAAATCTCCTTCTCCAAGGCAAAGGTATAGAGACAGATTTGGACCAGAGAATTTCAGGATTCAGAAGCAGGATATTAATTTTGATTTGTTTCTAAAGGATGCAGGTATCTAAGTACAAGCTCAGCGTGGGGAGGGGGACACACATTCCTCCAGGGGCATCAGGGCAATAGCGGAAGCATAAGCTAAGTAGAATTGCACACTAAATTTTAATCATACCAATGTGGGGAATGCTTCTTTTATGTTTTCAGTGTGTTAGAAAGTAGGACCTAATGCCCAATTAGAACTGATGTCACTCACAGTAATGCATCAATTAAAAAGCTACAAATGGTTCCAGTTTGGTTTGCATCGTTACGCTGCTCAGAAATCCCCTGCAAATCCCCTGCAACATTTAGTGGTTTAAAGCTGCTCAGTACTGCTAAGCATGCCACCAAAGCTTCTAATTTTCCTTGCTTTCCCTATGAGTCAACAGTTTAAGTATGGTACAGGTCTATCACCTACCCTCATGAAATTTGTCAGTGCCCTCTGCAAGCTCTTTATTTCAAGGGTCACTCTGGCTAGTTGCTGCCACAGTGCTGAGTCTCCTTCCCCATCATGGAACAAGTGAAACAGCCAACGCAAACAGTTAAAAGCAACTGGAGTTTTACCAGAGACTCATTTCAGATTCAGGACAAAGGCTAAGCCTAAAGGCTGTCAAGGCTAAGTAAATCAATAAGGTGTTTAAGCAATCACAACTGCATTTGCAGAGATTTAACTCCATGCATTTGCATTTTGATTACATCCATGATCACTTGTTCTTGACTGTTAAAAGAAACAGTTCTTTCATTTTCCCCTTTGATTTGATTCCCTGTACTGAACTCTCTCAAATTGCATAGATGGCACAACTGATAGAAGTACAGAATCATGGCCCCATTGTAGGGAAAGAGACTGTGAGTGAAGAGAGCAATCGTGGTTGTGCTGTATATTTTAAAGCCTTGCAGATATGCTAAGAGAGACTGTGCCCAATGGTGACTGTAACATCAGCAGACCTTGTTTAGTTCTGCTTGAGAATATGGCAATCAGATGACGATTTTTCCTGCCTTGAAAATGATAGAAGTCCTTCTGCTGCTGTTCATTGTATGAAGCACTCAAGCTGCTGGATAAGAGAAGCTTCAGTGAAGTTGGATTTGAATGTAAGCTGGAAAGTGTTACCTCAGATCCTGATAATTACAAAAAACTTGTTTTGCAAGAATTAGTTGTTTCTTTTATGTGAGCATTGTTGTATCATATGAAGTGAAGATTTTCAATATCTACTTTTGATTAGGGAAAATAAAAAGTCCTTCAGAATAGATTCAAGGATTTGGGATCATTATTGATCATCCAAACTGCCATTCCATAATGAAGTAATAAAGTATCACTAGTTCATTTTGAATGGCTTTAGAAGGAGTTGTCTAGGAATTCTGTGGGCCTCTAGAGGACCAGAGATCTCCTTGACAAATTAAATGTCAACAGAGATGGGTTAATGCTAGATAAAGATCTGACGTCCAATTGGAGACTTGCTGGTTAAAGGAGAGTTAATGTCAACTAGGGAGTCATTGTTAAGTAACATCTGTGTGAAAATCAGCAACAGACTAGGAAGTAGAGGAAGGTATCTGGATGCTTTTCTGCTTTTTATCTTACATATTTCTCCACAGAAAGACTCTCTATTTGTGCTCCAAACGTGTGAAGTGATTAGAAGAGGGAGCATAGCTAGATGCCAGAGAGATAGAAGGACAAAACACTTGAAACCAGTTCTGGGATTACTCTCCCGTTGTGTTGTAATGATTTAAATGTCTGTAATATGTCCCATCCTGGAAAGGAAGCAGCTGACGAGTGAGTCTAAACCCAAAGCTGGAAAGGTAAAAGCTGGGGACAAGTTATAACTGGTGCTGAAGAAGAATTAGTGTAATGTGAATAATTTAAAAATCATTTCTAATGATTTTCAGATATTTTAAAAACAAGTAACTGATATCAGTATTGCCTACAGTGCCAAGACCAGTGAGATCACAAAATTAGCAATTGTATATTACTGTATGGTTCCCTCAACCCTTCTATTTTAACGGCACACTAACTTTTGACATTCTTATGTAATGGAAACACGGTAGGAAAGTAACAGGAGTTTTTAAAGCCACTGTCTCCTTAGACTTAGTCTGATCTCTCTGTTCACAAGGCACAAACTGTTAAGCAAATGTAATCTGAAGGACAATAAATAAATATTCACAAAACATATTTGCATTTGCGATCTTCCTTTAGCTAATTGTGCCTGTTTGATTTTAAAATTAGGCAGGAGTACCTATTTCTCCCACAAAGATTTTTTTTTTCTAACTCTCCTGTCTTTAGAGAGTGACCAGGAGGAACAGAACTGCGTTGGCTTCAGACGGCTTTCAGAAGGAAATATAATTTCAAAGAAGCACATCTTTTAATTTGACTGTGTTCTGTGGTTTGATTATTCTGACCCAATTCTGTCACCTTTAAGTGGTGGAACAGGAACCTTGACGGTGAGGGGCCCTAAGTGGCAGGATCAGTTTGCAAAAATATATCTGGAGTCACGTTATCAGAAAAGTGGCTGAAAACCATACAAGTCAGAGTAACCACGTATTGGCACGAGCTGCTGAGGACATTAAGTGCAGTAAGTGATCATGGCAAGGGTTTGATGATCTTACTGGGTTTCACTGAAGTCCAAAGTTACCAAAGACTGTTTCTGCATGGAGTAAGGAGTTGTCTCCACAACCTCTGCATAAGTTCGCCGACCATAAACCAGAAGAGAGCACTACGTCTGAGCCTCACAACTGCTAAAGCAGATACCTGCACTTGGGTAGAGGGACTCTAGAACATGAGGTGCCTTCTTTCCTACCTCCCTTTCTCCTGTGGGAAGTCTGCCTTAGGCAGTGAGGTACTGTAGAGAGGATTACCTGTTTTAGTGCTGGTTAAAAAATCCTTCTCTTTCTCCAGTTTGTAAAGGGCAGATGGGGCTTCAGAGGCAAGAAGAGGGATTATTATGAACAAACATTCAGATGTTAGTGCGCTGGGTGACCCATTCTTTTTTTCTTTTTTTTTTCCCCAGTAATGTCTTATAACTATGATGTTATGATATCTTTAACACCTACTTAGTGATAACCATCCAGTTTTTGAATTAAACTTCATAAATATCAAGCTGATGTTTACACCAGTCTTGAATGTTTGAAATTAGTCTAGCTGGAGATTTAGTTTGCAGCCTGGACTGCTGAGTAATCCATACTTGTGTTTGAACACTGTTGTCTTCAGCCTCTGCTCCCAGGTTTTACCTGAGGAATAGGGAATCTCAGCAGCTCAGTAAAAGCAAAATGCTCATTCAAGAACAAAATTGTTTTAGTCACGGTATTTAGCCATTCAATAGATCCGCATCTTAGGTCCCAATGAGAAAACAGCAGCGCTTGAAAATGGTCCTAAAGGACTCATAATACATTTCCAAAAGGTGGCCTGTTTCTATAGTTACAATGATTCCTTGATTTTGGACCGGATATATTTTCGCAGCTTGTAAATATGCAGTGGGTTATGCATCAAGAACTGCAACCATTTTGTTGACACGTAGAGGAAAGATGGCAGTTTATTCTAAAGGCCTGATCTTTCTAGCAGAGGACTTACAGTGATTTCAGCAGGGGTCTGGCAGATCAAAGGCATAGGATCCAAATGAATTTGGAAATCAGCAGTGACTGGGCTTCCTAAATGATCAAGAAGAGAGAATTTTTTGTTGTCTCTGTGGGATACCACAGCTTAGCTTCCTTTTGATGATGATTGCTGGAACATACTGCCAGACAGAATGATTTTTGGTATTACCTAATTTGCACAGCAGTGCAAAATTATGGTTCTGACACACTTCATATTTTATAAATCCTCTACACATTTAGTTATTTTTTTTTAATCTTACTAGGCTAGCTGTCGAATTGATGTTTAAACCTGTCTTTTATATATTCTTAATGAATCTAAGTGAGGATATAACTGATGAATTCAGACATCTGTGAATTTATGTGATGGTGTATGAAATTAAACTTTAAATATTATGTGCATATGTTTTCTGCCTAGTTCTTGACATCTTGAACTCTTATCAAAGTAAGATTTAGAAAATGGATTTTTTGGAAGGATATATAATATTATTTCTAAATGTACTGTGCTCCGGGGAAAGAGTAAAATTTGATCCTTGAGCAATTCCTAATCGTGGGTTAGTCTTCCACAAATTCTGATAATAATGAATTAGTTGAATTATGTGGAATTAAGGACAAGCATAGAGTGCTGGACGTTATTTTAGCTCATTGGGATTGCTCACTGTTTTCTATTCTTGTTTCAAAATGTGTTTTAGCCTTCTTGTGTTGTGCTGGTGAAGTATACCAGCAGAGGATTGTGCAACAAAAGGTGATAGACCCTCAAATAAACTTCACAGGGCATTATTTGCCACAGATAAGTCTTGTTGATGCATTATAGCAAGTGTTATTTTTAGATGCGTGAAGTAAGAAATAAGTAAGTGACTTGCCTGAGTCATACTGTGATGTTTTAGCAGGGAGATGTCTACAACAGAGATATTCTGACTCACATTCTTTGTTATAAGAAAAAGGGGTTTTTTTTTCTGGACCAGACTAGATTCTGACCTGGGCTTGTCTGTGACTGTTGTCCTCTTCAAACTCCTTGCAGAAACATCTTGTGAGACTCTGTCTCAGAGGAAAGAGGATGGTCTTTAATTGAATTTGACAAGTGCTTGCTTTCTCTCTTCCCAAGGGAACTAAAAGAGAAGATTCAGCCTGAGATCTTAGAACTGATCAAGCAGCAACGTCTCAATCGACTTGTGGAGGGCACCTGCTTTAGAAAACTCAACAGTCGGCGTCGACAAGGTATAGCTCAGACTGCCCAGTCTGGCTTTTTAGTTTCACTTTTGTCTACAACTCGAGATGAGGAATACTACTTTCACTGGCAGGATCCTTGTTTGTAGTGCTGTCTTGACTGCTTTTACCAGAAGGCATCTGAAAGCATCCTCCAGTTACAGTTGTTGTAGGATTTCCTGTGTTTCCCTGAAACTGGTTTTGGCTTCATCACGCAGATGATCTGGAACAAGTCCAGCATTTCACAAAAATCCCAAGCAGCAGTCTCACATTCTGAACTGAGTATTTTCATTTCTGCCTGAAAGTCCAGGCTCTAGATCATCTCAAAGCAAAGTCTTTGCCTCTTCAGGAATAGCATATGAAACTTGATTTTCAATCTCAAACTTGCTCCACCTTTATATAGGCAACAAGCTCATTCTACACACTCCCTCTAGTACTGCCTGTCTTTGTGGTTTGTCTTACATTACTGTATACAATGATTGTATTATGCTGTGTAAATATGCTTTTAAAAAGCATTTAGATCAGTAATTTATGTATACTTTCATATGAATACTTGATTGATATGAGAAGATTGTTTTTCCAATTTTATGAGTCATTTCTTAGTGCTGGATCCATAGCTCATTCTATCCAGTAAAACTCCCTATGTTTCTTTTCCCCTCAGAGAGGTACACTTCTTACTTTAGAGAGCATAATGGGGACATAGTGTAAATTCAGCAAATTAGTTAGAAGTCAAATCCAAAAATTTCCCTTTAAACTCTCATTTTGTAAGGATTCAGATTGATGTTTGTGTTCCTCTGTAAATACAGTGCAAATTAGAAAGTTACAAAAGCTAGGAGTAAGAACTGACAAAGATCAGTATTTGAGGCCTTCAGATTAATTGGGGTAAACTGCATTATTCACAGAGAGAAGTATCCCTGCAATACGTTTTTTCTTAAAAACAAGGAGGCAATTTTCCTTAACGTAAGGAGGTTATTTGTATCCTCTCTGTCCCACACACAAATGCCTATGAAGCCCACTGCACAGAGTTTAGGGAAAGATCATCAGTATTCCACTGTGACTTTCTATGCAGACTGGGTAGAGAAGCATGATATGTTTTCTCTTCATCAGCATACTCATGGACTGCTAATAGATAAAATAATGTGTATTTTGGTTTGGCTATCAGTAGTGAGGCTTGTTTATTTTATTCCTCTCAGAGCCTTAATCCAAATGACTGAAATTCTAGGGAAGGAGCAAGGTTTGTAGCAAATTTTCTTCTTTTGGAAGATCTCCTAGACAAAGATAGACTGTTTATTTTATTCTTAAACTGTTGTTAGTTCATGATTTATAGGATCAAAAGCCCTAGGGGGTATAAATTCATTTGGCTTATATAAGTACAGTTGAAATTAAAAAATAAATATTTTTTTAAAATCAACGTAATCTTCTGGTCCTCAGTTCAGAGGGCTACTTTGTATCATGTCTTGAAGTGAATTCTATAGGCTGTCAGATTAATTGCTTTGATATCATATTTTTACAGGCCAAAAAAAGGTCATGATTCTTTGGAAACAAAACATGCGACCATGCCCAAAAGAAATTTATCTTTTCTGAAATATATTGGTTTTCACAGATACAAGCCCATTTAGGAGGTCATGTTTCCACATGCCCTGAAGAGTTTGTGTGCTGAACTCTGTATGATGTATCACTATGCAATCTGATGAAGCATGTTTGGTGTATAAGCTATTCAGCTGTTTAGGTATGTACAGTGCCTGGCACAGTCCAAATAGCAAATACTGGCAGCTGGCACAGAGCAGAAGAGTCTCTCTTGAAATCGCCATTTATCCTTCAGAGTCTCTTGTACCCCAAAGCAGAAGAAACTGTAAGACCAGGAGTGTCATGACGTCAAGAGCTAGGAAATGAAGTAAAGTGAATGGAGGACCAGAGAGTTAGCTAATGATACTGAATGTCATGACAAACTTTCAGACAATTCCTCTGAATGTCCTGATAAAAATAGTACAAAGTCCCAACTTCCTGAGTGTGTCTTCTGTTAGCTTTGCCTCCCCTCCCCATCTCCTCTCTCTGAACCCACCTCCCTGTACATGTGCCCTGTGCTTCCTCAGGGGATGCAGGACCCTGTCACCTGTCTGCTGCTCCAGCTGAATTCACTTGCCAGGGAGCATTACCAAGGCCCTGAAAGGGCCGTGGTCCATGGGGTTGATATGGAGCTGACATGTCCCTTGAGACAATTCTGGAGCAAGCGTCACAAATCTACAGCTCGTACAAGAAGAACCTGAATGTGCCCTACACGTGAGAAGCTGACAGCATTAAATTGCCCATTTAAAAATAATTAACAGACATTAACCCATAAGAAAGACTCCAGAGCAAACTACTGTTAAGATTGTTGTTTGAACATGTGGTAGGACACACATGGTTGGTCACAGTAAGCTGAAAAAATTGACTTACAAAAAGATGAGAAGGGAGTTTACAGCCTCTTATGGTCCTTTGAGAAGAGCTGAAACACTTTCGTATATACTTGCTATTGGAAAGCCTCCAATCCAACAGGTTATTAACTGGGGAGATGCTGAAGATTAAGCTGTGAGCTATCTGTAGTCAGATCTCTGTCTTTTGTGTTTCAGCACAGGATTATCATAGCAGGGTCTCTGTAGCTGAAATTCAGAAATGTCATTGTTTTCCCAGCAGGAACCTTAGCGCTTTCAAAAAATACATGGCCTTTCCCTTACGAGGTTTTCATAGGAGAACTGCAGAACTAACTCCTGTTTTTAATAAGTATCCTAATCAGTTGGAAATAAAACAGCAAAATCTAGCCTGCCCTTCTGGTCATTGTTCAGCAGCAGATCATCAAGCTCTGCAAATCCCCACTTTGTTCCTGGACCGTGAACGTCCACTGAGCAGATAGACCTCTTCAGCTTTCTCCTTCCTTAGATAATTCCTAAAAGAAAGGGAAGAAGACTAAAGCAAAAACCTGCAAAGCACTCTACGCATCCAATGGTTATTATTTCCAGTAGAGCCAAGTAGCAGATAAAGGCATTTTATTGAGGATAATAGATACCTCTGGTGCTGTCATCCAGTACATTTCTAGTATATGTTGCTGGGTGCACTCTTGGAAATAAATTCCCCTTTTAGCTTTTATAGAGAAATTGCATGTTATTGAAGTGCTTTTGCAGCCAAAGATGAAGTTGCTTAAACAGTAATTTTTGGAAGGGAAGGAAACCCTGGTGATACACACCATTAAATTAAGAACACAAGGCACCATGGAAGTAAACTGGAAAGAGAACGCTTAAATTAAAGCAAAAAGTCGAGTGAAAACAGGTTTTCCGTCTCTTGCTAGGATAAGTAACTCACAGTTCTGAACAACAACACACACTTTGTCTTTTTTTCTGCCAAGCTCTCTTCTACTGCTACTTCATCTTACCCTCCATAGTCTCACAAAAAATATAATATTCTATGCGTGCATGACTTGCTGAGGGGAACCATTTGAACAAACATGCCTCCAACAGTGCCACAGGTCAATTACTCACCAGTTGTTTGGAGAGCCTCCTGTCTTTATTAAAGCAGACCGAGTGAAAATATCACTACAGTTGTGTTAGAGAAAGACAACACAATGAAAGAGAAAGGGTGAGCCCATATACATATATCTAAAATCTACACAAACACATTTGTTTTCACGGATATATTTAAAAGCGTGTTCCTATGGCTAAATCTGTGAGGAAACTTTTCTTTGGACCAAAAGCTTCTTTAGTAATCTTGAGCATATCTTGGGAAAAAAAATACATACTGTCAGACTTCCCTCCATGCATATCTGAGCTATTTTCTCCCTGGATTCTAACAATAGAGCACTTCTGTACTAACCACAGCACTTCTTTGCCTAGAATAGTATTGTTAAGGGCATATGAGTCATTGGCCATTAATGTACTTGGAAACACACTGTGTAAATGGCCAGGCACTCTGTTGCCCATCAGCAAGATGTTCTGTACTCTACTATTTGTTCACAGTTTGGAGTATAACTCTTGTAGCCGAATTGTAGCTGATTTTGTTATTTGGGATTTTTTTTAACCTCATCTGTAATCTTCAACAGTGTGCTGTGATATGTTTAACCCACTGGCTGCTCTAGCAATTATCCGGAAAACAGAAAAATTTGCGTGAAAACTTTTCAGGTAGAAAACAAGAATGATTAATTCTGTCTTCCCAAAGAAGAATTTCTAGCACCTTAATTTGACTGCATCAGTGGTCATGGAGGTAAAAGACATAAAGACTCACCAGAAAGTCAAATAATGTAGTGTCCAAAAATTGTGATGAAATCACAAGTTCACATCATCTCTAAAGACTCTGTGGTTAGCAACTGCCTTCCCCTACAGCTGCTTGCTCTGAGGAGGAGTTTTACAGAGGCAGGTGTTGTAACACTGGATACAAAGTGAGAGTTGTAGTTCTTAGAAGGGAACTGGCCTTTGGGGCAAATTCACAAGCCTGGGCCTAAAACCGAAACAAATCCCACTGCTTCCTGAACACAGTTGCCCCACTCCAGCTGTGCGCATACCCACGGATCTGCTAGCTGTGGAGTACTGGGTCTTTTGAGGAATGCCCGTTCTCTATTTAAAGCCTCATGTGGCACTTCAACTCTGTGGACTTGGGTTTTAGAGTTCTGGAGGGTTGGGACAGCAGGTTTTCTTTGTTTTATAAACACCACTTTCAAAACATGGTAGAAAAGAGCTTTTAATTCTGCTTTTGGTTGGTTGGTTGGTTGGTTTGGGGTGTTTTGTTTGTTGTTGTTATTGTTTATCAATTTAAAGCTCAAACTAAATGCTGGCCAATTACTATGTGGTGTTTTGTAATTAAGACTTCTTCACCCTTTTTCTCAATAGAAGCAATTTCATGTAATTTTTATATTGACTGCAGCATTATTCGATACACTACTTTCCCAATGAAATTGTGTTCAGTGTCTGCACTACAGTAAAATAGCATTTATTCTGTTTAAAACTGTTCCCCTCCAAGGCACTGAGATGCCACGTGAGTGGGATATTTTCTGATACACTGTTTGTAGCATCACATATGGCTGAATACACCCAAGTGGGAAATTCTGAGGTGGTGGTAGAAGCAAGGGTTGCTTCACATCACTAACATGCTGATCACCCTCCTCAGCTGGGCTGGTGCTGTCATTTAGTAGCTGTGGTTGAGGAAACCTTGTTAGTTACATTTGTAGCTTTCATTTAAGGCCTTTTCCCTTGTCAACAAGGCTGTGGCACAGCAGCAGTTATTAGTGAGCCCACGGGAGAATTGTGCTGGGCATGCTTCAAGCTACAGTCTATGGCTATTAGTTTTTAATTAACCTTGGGTTATGGGGAATTGCTGTAAAAGGCTCCTCATGCCATTGGAGCTTGGGTTTCTAACCATAAAACCACCCCTTCCTAAAATGAAGTAAGATGTTTTCATGGAGGGGTTTGCCCCTCTTTTATTATTGCAGTAGGGCACTGAAAGAGAACCAACTACTAACACTAACACTTCGGAGATTAAAGAGCCAAACCCTTGCTAACAACATCAACCCCATTTGTGAGAAATTGGAAGGAATCAATGGTAATTTTTTTTTTCAGTTACACCATCTTTTTGCCTAGGTCATTGCAAAGGTAGTGAAACCATGTTGGGTTTTATTCAGAAAAAAATTACTGTTTTAATTTTAGAGTTGGAAAGCGATATTCCTTTGTACATCCGATTAAACAGGGAGGTTGCAGTGAAAGCCAGATATGAAAGCCTGCTAGATATGAAAGTAACTACTACAGTTACTAGAGGCTTTTCTTTAGGCATAATGGTCTACCATCAGATTTAATGGGGTGTATTTTTTAAGCATCGGGTTCTCTGTACGAGGCATGAATATAGAAAATGTTCACATGCATTCTTCTGAGATACACAAACTGTCTAATGAGTGTGCATGTGCTCTCTTTGTGTGTGTATGTTCTTCAGATGAGAGTCTGCTGAATGAGGGCTCCTGCTTGCTCTAGTTTCAAATCACTACAAAAATTTTGCAAGTGGGGTCTTCTTCTTGATCCCATGCTGTGCCACACTGTATGTACTGCTTACAGTCCAAAGATGCTTGTATTTCAGCAGCTCTTTTTGTATGCATCACAGAATCATAATGTCAGGCTCTCTACCATAAATCTTTCAGTGTTGTGCATGCCTGTGAGGTAGATAACCAGAATCTCTCCCATTGCCCTTTTGAGCCTTTGCCAAAAGTTTGTAAAGTTTTTTGAAACCGCTTTGTAGAAGGGGTTGCACACTCAGGAAGTGGTTTGAGGTGTGGGGGGTTTTTCGCTCAAACATTTTTACCTGCAATGACGAAGAAATTTAAAAGGGCATGTGAAAGCCTTTTTATGCCATTCCGTTGCCTTTCTCAGGTTTACTGCATTGCATTTTAAATGACTGGCCAGGGAACTGGAGTGTCCTTCAGAAAGAAACTGGGTCTGTGAAACCAATGTTTTACTGACAGAGCCTTTGCTAAGACCCCAAATGAGCTCACATGTGCAGGCTCTGGGGGTTCTACAGCTACTCCGATGTTTTATCCAAACTGTGGCTCCGCTCGTTCCCAGCAGTTGCAGCACCGCAGGGCTGTGTCAGTGCTAACATTTCCCCTAAACTGTCCCTCAGGCTGCTGCTTGGCACAGCATCAGCACTGCCAGTACAAGAGAAGCACAGAGTCAGAGAAGCCCTCTGCCCCCCTCCACTGGCATTTCAACATGTAGCCTTGCTCTGAGCTTTTGGAGATTTATAGCTTGGATGTAACAAGATTGTATTCTTGACAGCTTAACATTATGTGATCTACTTATCAGATAGAAAGGGCTCTGACAAGGAGGGGAAACCTCTTTCTTGCCATTTCAGAAAGGGCATTGGCAAGCACCATCCTTGCACGCTAGGCAGCGTGGTGGCCCAGCTCTGCAAAGGTGATGTTCTTCACAAGAGCAGATTTTAACAGATGTTGATAAGGGGGTTTATATCCTGTGAAGCAGGAGTTGTCAGGAGACGTAAATATACATCTCTTAGGAAGGACTGAAATGCGAATGGGGTGTGGACTGCATGGTCACACATACCTTTGTGACCACACAAAGCACTGAGTTGTCTATAGGACAAGGGACTTAATGTCTGCTTTTTAAGTCTTTGTGTGTTTATTATGTCCAGTCCCTCCATAAATATGGGGGTGTTCGCTTATGTCTATAAAAAACCATATGAGTCATGATTTTCCTAAAGTATGGGATATTTCAAATGTATCAGGTTTTGGGTGTCTCACACAAGACAGCTGGCAGGGCTTAATTTTCACATTGGGTGCTAATATAGTGGGTGCTAAAGATGAAGCTTTTATGGCTACATTTAAGTTATTCACTCAAAGCAGTGGTTACTTTGCCAGTCCTTTCTCCATCAGGGTATATAATACCATTTAAAACTAAGTAAATTTTTTCCTGCTGGTATTTTTTTTTGAGCTAGTGACTAAGTCAATAATAAAAAAACTCTATAGACTAATGCCAGCTTCATTTAATCAAGTATATTTACTGAGCAAAATCCCTGGCCCACTTTCCATAACCCCACACATTTCTTGTCCCGAAAATAAAAACAGCCCTTCCCTGTAGCATCTTTTTCAAGTAAGCTTTCTCCTATGCTGTTGATACTGATGATGAAGACACATTAGTGACCTTGTTTAATGTGTTTATTTTAACAGACAAGTTTTGGTATTGTCGACTTTCACCTAATCACAAGGTCTTGCACTACGGAGACTTGGAAGAAAGTCCCCAGGGAGAAGTTCCTCATGATTCCTTGCAAGATAAATGTAAGTCACGCACAAAGATTGTGACACTTTTGCTTCTTTTATGATAGTTCTTCTTTATAACTTGTAGTTGGTTTCTCTTAACGTGGGGACATAATCAACAGCTCTCTTTATGAAGACAGAGACCAGGGGACATTTGGTCCTGCTGCTCTCCTGGTTTTGGCAAGTGTGTGTGAGGACTGACCTAAGCTTTTCAATGAGTTAATAGTTGCATTCAGCTTGGAAACATCATGTCTTTCATGGGGAGGAACACAGTTTGTTTCCTTTGCTCATCTAACTGCAGATGTAAATAAAAATACTTGGCCATATTCAGAAGCATTTCCTGTACATGGAAACAAACAGTCCAGTGACTGGAGGAGAAAGACATGGCAGGCAGAGGTCTTTTTTGTTATTGTGAGGAGATGACATGTTGCTCTCAATACATGAACAGTATTAAGAGGACTTCAGCATTTCTGTGTACCCAGCTGGTAGAGGACATACCTCTGTTGCAACTGCTACAGGGGGATTTATTGGTATTTTTCTTCTAGATAAAAGGGGCCCTTCAGAAAAAACATAATCTAATGATTACTCCTTCATCCTTAAACATGAGGTTTAGAGGTTTAACATACAATCCCAAGAAACTTTTTTATGATAATGGAAATAATGACCTGTGTATTTCTGTCACTGGGAGGTGACTTCAAGAAATCAAAAGTTGAATAAGGAATGATTTCTTTTTGTTCTTTTCTGAACATTTTTGGCATTATCAAATTAGACACGCTTATACAAGTGTTTTAGTTGGTAGCTCCACTTCATTCACAGATTAGCAGGAAGACTAATTTTTCAGAAGTTTGAAATTTTTCCAGCCTGAAAATTGAGGAGTGATTTAAAATTTCCTGCCCTAACCTGTCTCCAGGCAACACCTCTTGAAAATTTTAAGTGCTCCCAGATGCATTCTGGGAGGGAAAGAGGGAAGACCCTGTCTGATGCCGGAGCCCTGGCAGTTTAAAGTCACATTCCCTTGTTTTCATTGCTTCCGATTCCCTCAAGGATGTTCCACGCTCTTACTGCAGACTTGGCAGAATGTAGGACAGGGTCTCACATTGCTGCATTGGCATGGGAAGAGGCTGTTTTCGTGGACAAGGCTTGGAGAAATAGCCCTTGAATGTTACAGTAGTGTCAGGATGACAGAAGGATGGAAGTCACACTTGAAACGTGGGCACAGTTACAAGACCAGCAGTTCCCAGATTTGTTTGCTTTGAGCACCCTTCCACACACAAACCCCTGAACCCGACTGTGAGCCTCATCTTGCATTTGCATTTTCTGTAGGCTCTTGAGCCTATTCGGGATTGTCAGGATCCCATGGGGGCAGAAGGCTCGTGCTTTAGAAACCACTGGGCCAGACCCACACATTCCCTCTGCATGCCTGGTGGCAGAGCAAATACCAATGCAGTTTGAGAAAGAGGTGGTTATTTCATCAATGTCTCAGGTTTTCAGGCTATGAAGGATACAAGATTTACCATATTAGATAGAGTTTAAATAAACAAAGTTGAGAATATTGCAAGACATGGGGTTATAAAATGCCACTATTGTTCGAAACTGTATCAGACCAAACTGGCGTGGGAATCTTGCTGAACACTTTTCAGAAATATTCCAATTTTTTTTTATATATATATATAGACTTATATTGATTTTGAACTCTTAAAGTCTGAATATGATGACAACTTGTCAGCATTTGGAAACAGGTCAACAGATGAAAGAGAATAGGTGGATAAGAAAAGAGGACCAAGAGAAGCAGCATAGGGCATTTTGTGTACTCCTTGCCAAGCCTGAATAACTGGTGTTTATCTCCAAAAATAAATGTGGGGGTTTTTAACGTTTTCACTTCTGTGAATGTCACCCTTTTCTTCAGGCTGCCAGAGCTAACAAGCCATGCAGACTCTAGCTGGGACACAAAACAGCTGTCCTCTTTCTTGGGGCTTTATCTGTTGTGAGCACATCACATCTGTGCTCATGCCCTCCAGCATCTTGTAGTCAGCTTGATTCCATTTTTCCAAAGCAAGGAATAAGCCAAGTTCCAGATAAATAAAGATTGGGATGTCACATCAGCCTGTGACATCCCCCATAGTAACTGCATTCTAGATCACAGAAATCAAGTGTATGACACCTGGAGAAATCCTTCTTGGTTGAGAGATCTAACTTCAGAAAACCCTATCTTATGCAAGCAGAGAAATTGTTTTTCTGGACATCTTCAGCAAGTGGCAGGAACTCTTTCTTCTTAAGAAGATCTTTCTACCATAGTTGCAGTCAAATATCTCCTTTACTTCCCAGTTTATCCTAGCTCACTGTCTCCTCCCAAAAATAATATCTCTTCTTCACCAAAAAGTAGGGGAGTGTCAGAGACATAAAAATTCAGCAGGCCCACACCATAAAATGCCGAGACTAAAGGCAGGAGAGGTTGAGTAGTGAAGAGCCAAATTATTTCCATTTCTTTCCATTTTTCATGCAAAGCAAGTCCTTTAAAAAAGTCTATTATATCTCATGCTATCCATTTGACCATAGTGCTGAGGTAATGTGTCATAAAATATATAGTGTTGCTGTATCCAGCAGAAGAGTAACTGCATTTCTCCTCTCCAGTATTTCCATTAGAGTATGTAAAGAACTGGGCAGTAACAGATTTTCATGTTATTGTGCGGTTCTATTTATACGATGCTTTTACGCCGCCACAAGGATAATGTATTATTTATAGATTGTAGAAACTGTCACTCAGTGACCATATTGTACTGTGGAGCATATAGATTCTCCATAATGTAATTACTGTTGGAAAAATTCACTTTTGCTTGAAACTCAGAGAAAATTTATCTCTATGTTTTAGTGACCTCACTCTGTGAGTGACTCTGAGCTGCAGCAGATTCCAATATTTTTTTGTTACTTTCTTTTTTTCCCCAGTTATTTCTGATCACTTCACATTTTAAAGCAATTGGAATGGCTCATTATAAGCCTTAGTATTCCATATTCCTTTTAGTGCCAGAAAACAACTAAACTGCTGATTGAAGTGAAATAGAAAACTATTTTAAAAATTCATACAAGCTTTAAAAGCTTTGAGTGAGACAGGGTCCAGCTTTTCCAGCATCCTCTCTCCAGCAGAGACTTTACCTGAATGCCTAGGGAAGAGCAACAACGCAGCTGGTATATTACATTAGTAAGGCAGAAAACTATGTTTTTGAGACACAGGAGTAGAGGAATACTGTCCAGACACATATACACATTTATATGAAATACTCTTACCCAAAGTAGTCTCAATAGGCAAGAAGAAACATTCTCAGATTTTTATCCAGGTGCCTGAGATTTTGTCAAGACTCCTTGCTTCCTATTTTTGTTGTTTTCTTCCAATTTTCTCTCTTACAAAAAGGCTGGAAATGGCAAAGGAAATGGCAATTTTAACACATTCGTCTTGCCTCTTTTTATACCCTGTAGCTTTTACACACCTTGGTTATAATTAATTTGCTGGGTTTTGATTTTGTTTCTTTTTAATGCAGTGCCAGTGGCAGATATAAAAGCTGTTGTGACTGGGAAAGACTGCCCACACATGAAGGAGAAAGGAGCTCTTAAACAAAACAAGGTATAGTTCTCAAATTGTTATGAACACGTACTATGCAGAATACAAAGCTTGTCAACTTGACCTTCCCTGAAGTAATACGGGTATTTTTCGTTCCGGCCTGCCACATTTTCATGTATGCACACCCTTTGTTTTCACCTCAAACCGTTTGACTTAAATTATTGGGACAGCCTACCTTCCTTTACTCATATTTCATGGCAGATGTGCATTGTATGATACGCTCAGCGCACAGTTAGAATAGTCTTTAGTAGTGATACCTTCTACCTCTAAAGCAAAGCAATGACTGTTAGTACCTACTCTTATATTGTTTCTGATAAATAATGGGTTTGTTCCACCTGTGTTCTCTGATGAGCTCACATTCAGTGAAACCTGCTAAAATTGCAATACCGTCAAGTCTAGTCAGGTACAAGAACAACTGCCAGCAAAAGGATGTAAGAAAAATGCTGGGCAATTAATGAGGCATGTAAGGATGTATTAAGCACTGCATTTGGGAAATAATGTAGTAGTGTAGGAAACCATGCTCAGCTTAAATTAGATTTATGCTACCTTTCAGAGTTTCAGATCAAGAACTGTAAGCTAACAGTAGCACTAAAATTATACAGTGCCAGAATCTTGCTGAGTTTTTATTTGTAAGAATGGTCACCACATCAAGAAGAAGTGGAGTTACTAACAAAGTCTGGCATCTTTAGAGGTGAAGGTTTCATACCGTGTTGTATGAGGTATGTTTGTAAATTTTCCATCAGGTAGTGCTCTCTGACCTTACAGGAAGCAATGAGATTCTACTGGTGTTCAGTCTGACCTGGAACAACACCCTAAGAGGTCTGGGAACCAGATCAGAGGATTTGAATCAGAATTCCTAGTTATCTGAAACTGAGAAATTTTGGGTCCAACAGGACAGAGATTTTGATGGACCAGATAGCAAAGTTAAGAGTTCCTGCTTCAACACTTTGAGAATAAAATTCAATTTCAGAGCTGCAACTTTTCTTTCCTTTACTATACACGGATAGGCAGAGCATCTTGAGTATGTTTTGCAATTGTTTCTCATACACAGAAGTTGCTTTAATTCTCTCAGGATACCGTCATCTCCTTTTCAACGTTGGCTTTACATGGTAGGAAATTAAAAAGTCGTGCCAAGTGAGGAAAAAATCCCAGGAGTATTTTAGCTTGTTGATTTTCTGCATCAGGGCACAAACACACACACGCGAGCACAATAGATTGCGTACGACTTCTGCGTCATGTTACAGCTGAACCATCAACAGCATTTGGCTGGGGCATTTGTGTGATGCATATAAAGTATATTTAGTGCTTCCTTGTCTTAGCTCTCGCATGTCCACACAAAACAGAAAGATGGAAAGCAGTGGGTGGCAGTGATGGAAATGTGTCATCATTATGAAGCAGTAATGTCTAGATAGTATTTAATGCTAATTAGCAGTGCTGCAGATCAGTTTGTCCTCAGCTCTCAGCGTGGCCCCACTTCCTTAGGTAAAATTGCTCTCAACTGGTATAAAATTTCTGGTTGAGAATGTGAAAATCGGGAATTGATAGGTGGCATGGCTACATCCTGGGCTGGAGCATTCCATTTCTGGCCAAGGCAATGATAATTTTGATGTTTTTACTAATTCTGATGTGGTGCAGGGTTTTCGATGGTTTGGTTATTGTTGGGGTTTTTTTGATTTCCTCAATTCCTTGTTTCTTCCCCTGGGAAGCACGAAGTTTTTGAAATTTGCTATCATCCCAATCAAACTGTCATGCACAACATTTTAGCTGCTTAACTGACAACATAGGAATAACACATCGTTGTTTGAAGTGTACCAAGTTAATATGGATTATGAAATCAAAATTTTAAAAAAGTGACCCACAGAGTGCAATTCAGCTGAATTTAGTGTATGAAACCTTTCACTTTCTGAAACTTCACAGTCAGTGATATATTTTTTAAGAGGCCTTTTCATCCTGTGCTTTCTTTTTACTTATATAACGACCACCTTAATGTTTATTCATTGGCACAAAAGAAAATTGACTGGCAGAATGCCATGCTACAAGCATATGGAATTGGCAAAATGTCCATAACGAAGGCTTCACTGCCTCTCCATTTGCCAGCACATGGCCATTATTCTTCCAGTGGGATGATTTAGAAATAAGTAAGAGTTAAACTGAATTGGAATTTGCATGCATGTGAAGCCAGAATGACTTGACAGGACCAGACTTGAATCCACTGTTGTTCATTTCACTTGTGTTTTTTAATTAGGTTAAATTTTTAAGTCCTCATTTCTGACTCTTAAGTAATATTAGTGAATTTTAAAGAAATTAAATAGATTTTGCAGTCTTCAAGAGAAAGCATGAGAGAATCTGCAAAACACATTGCCAGATATTTCAGTGTTCTTCTATCACCTTTTATTTGCAGATGTGGCAGGTTTTGTGCCTTCAGGCTTTGTGCCTTTATAGTCAGCTGAAATGGTTCTGCTCACTTTCCTGTTGAGTGAAGATTCTCTTCTGTTTCATCTTGGTTGAAAAAGTTCTCTGCCACTGCCTGCCTAGATGGTTCTGTGGGGCAGATCTTCTGACTCTGGCAAGAAAACTCAACATGGCAAGGTCTCAGCCTTCAGTAAAGACGTGGGTGTTTTGAGGCTCTTGAAGACAGAGTAGGCAGAACATAGTCAGGTCATTCCATCTGTGTGGGATCACTCAGCCATGGGCACCTGAAATGCCTGTTCATGAAAAATAGCTTGTCTCTGGCCCATGTCAGGGGCCAGAGGAGACTGGGGGAGACAGAGGCTCTGGACGCGGAAAAGCAACCTTCCCTTCATGCCACCACAGAGCTGAAACCAAGGGGTGGGAAGTATCAGCCTGCAGATGCAGAGTCTCTTGTTCCCTGTTTTCAGTGCAGCTCAAAAGAGAGGCACATCGTTGGTCTCGATGTTGTCGCCTTTGAGAAGCACGTAGGGAAGGACAGAGGTCTGACTTGTGCAAGGGTGGAAGAAGTTAGGAGTGCCAAGGGAAGTGAGTTCAGCAGATTGAGGTGCGGGGAGGAGGAAAGCAAAACAAAGAGGGAAGGAACAAGCTGGAGGAAATGTGAGAGAAAAAAGACCAGAGAGGAAAAGAAGGTGGTGAAAAAGGCTGGAGTGGAAAATTACTATGAGAAAGGCTGAGAAGTAGAACAGAAAAGGGAAAACCACAGATGGCTGATAGAAACTGACCAGTTTTTCTTCAAGAGTTGCCAGTTCCTCCTTGTCATTGATGGGAATGTACCAAAACCAGGTGGGGTCTCTGACAGGTCAGCCAGCTCAACCACTGAGACCGCTATCAGTGTGGGGGGCCAGTTGGCAGCTCCAGCTCCTTAAGCTTCCATTTCCCTTGACAGCTTGCTGTGTATAAGGTGACAGTGATGCTGCCACCTGGAAGCTGTAATTCCCAAGCCTTTAGTGTGCACAGCAGCCAGCAAAGAAGATGAATGGCAGCCAGGGCTGCCAAAGTCACACTTTTCCCCAGAAAGGGAAGCTTGGTGCCCTAAGGTGTAGTCTTTTCTCACTCTCTGCCTCACTGGAAATGACCAAACGTTTGGTTCCCTGATATATTCCTCTTCAAAGCAGAGATTTTTGTTCTCTTTTTCCTTTCTTTGAGGTGAAGAAATTAAATTCCTTGGAATCTCCCAAAGGACAAATATACAGGGATCAGGCTTGTGGGATTGTTGACCTCCATGAAACATCACAGTATAGCAGATGACCTTCGGGAACATAATAGTATAGCAGTACAAGCCCTTTTTTTAGCTCTACCTTTTATTTTCACAACCTCAGTTGCATTACTTGGTATGTTCTGTCAGTAATTTAAAACAGTATCTGAGGGGATAATGCCAGTTTCATGTGGGCAGAGGTAGATTTGTTTCTGTAATGAGGAACATCACTCTTAATAAGGTGTGGCTGAGAGACATGCCTACAGCACAGAAAGGCTCTGTGAGCCCTGAGACATTTGTTTGCTGAGAGCACCAGCACTATTAGTATCTGCACCTTCCATGGAGATTTAACACAGCCTTGTCTCCTGTAGCCTGGCAATACAGCAAGTTGAACCTAGTAACTAAACTCAAGGAAACCAAGAATATTTCCCATGAGAAGTCTGACCTCTAACATCCAAGCTTATCCATAAGGATTGCAAGTTTTATGATTCAGACTCTGCTCTTACTCACAGAAGTTCAAAACCGAAATAGCCCTTACTGAAATCTGAATTCCTACGCCTGTTTCAGACCAGGAGATCAGGGGTAGAAATCTAGAGCAATATTTATGCTGCAGTCCCTGCAGTCAATTCTTCCATTTTAAAACTTGGTGTAGCAAATGTAAGAAGCCATTCTCTTGTCACTGCTGGCAGTGCAGGGACTGTTGTCAGCTGACAGGCATCAGAAGTCATCAGTGTGATGGGGCTCAGGAAGTCACGAGGCAAAAAGAACAGGACATATGACACAGCTCACAGTCAAAAGTCAGCACTCTACTATGGAGCAGGGTCTTTTTTCCACAGTTAATATATCCATATCAGCTAGCTTACAGTTGTAAAATCCTTGTAATGGCACTTGTAGTCATGCATGCAATAACCGTAATACGACATCATCTTTGTATGCTCACTGCTGGTCAGTGGAAGTTCGTTATTTATTCAGATTGATTTGATTTCCCATAGGAACCCAGGTCCAGGTGATTTTAGGGAAGGTCAGTGCCTGATGAATTCACTTAGGCACTTTTTACAACTCCAGCTTCAATGCTTAGGGGGAAGAAAGATGATTGTTTTTTCCTTTCCTGAAATTCATTTGGGTCTTTAAGTAAAACAGACAGTTTGGTTCGATTGAGGCTGCTGATTCTGGTTCAGATAAAAACAAAATTACAGAAATCTCCTGAGTGAATACTTTAATAGATTTCCAGCAGTATAAAGAGCATAAGTACATACCAGGATATTAATTGGCCTGGCAATATTTTTGATACAGGGAATCAAACCTTGCAGAACTTTATGAGTTTAGCCTGTACAAATTGAAAAAACTGTTGAGTCTTCATGAAGAGTTTGTTGCAAGCATATTATTAGGCATTGTATTGATTATAGTCCTCACTATATTGCCTAGCTCAAATTTAAACTCAAATGTAATCCATGATCCAGTGAGCTGCAGTCAGTACTGAGGTAGGTGAGTTTATTTTGATTTAAACAGCTGTGGTGGAGTTCTTGCTTGCTATGCCAGTCTCTTGCAGTGGTTTGGTACTGCTCAGCTTTGCCCAGACAGGAGAGTACCGTAACTTATTTTTCAACTTGTTTTGGGGAATAATGGATAGGAAAGACAGATATGCATATGTGAATACCTCTCTCATGCAGCATTAATATGCGTTTCTTTGTATTGTTCCAGGAGGTGCTAGAGCTTGCTTTCTCTATATTGTATGACTCAAGTGGCCAGTTGAATTTCATTGCTCCAGACAAGCATGAGGTAAGTCAAGTTCAGAGTACAGAAATTTCTTTGAAGCTGCTTCAACATTTTCAGTTCTGAACTGAAACCTTCAAATAAATGTTAATTTTAGGAGAGGAAGTACAGTTATGCTCATTTGGGTGTTCCTATGGATTAATATTTGAGTATCATTTTCAAGTATGTTCCTTCCAGAGAAGTAGTTGGTCGTCAGTTTTTCTGTAAGAGAAAGCAGCAATAGAATCCCAGGCACAATGTGCCACTAAAGCTGTAGTTCCAAGCAAAGCATAATTGTCTTCATCCTCTGAACTGAACATATGTTCAATGATTTCTGGTATAAATTCTCCAAAAACTGAATTCTAGACTGTTTCAGCAAATGGTCATGAAAATCAACAATTTTTTCAGCCACTGCATCTCAAATATAGCCTATAGCTACAAGTGGATTTTAATGGTCTGAATGTTCAAAACCTGCTAAGGCACCCCACTGACAGCCAGCAGCAGTGAGATGCACTAACCCACTTGCTCATGATTGTGTTAAAACACCTATCATCTTTATTTCTCTTTCCGATCTTGTGCAGCTTCTTCAGAATAAAATTAATACGTTCAAAAAAATGGCCAGAGGCAGCTGTCTCTGCTGCCACTTGACAGTTCCCAAATGAAAGTTTTTAAAAGGACATCTCACTTCCTCTGTACTTTTCCATGGCCTGCAGAAGAGTGAGTTGTGATTAAAGTAGAAAATACACGTGTTCAGAGGAAGAATCCACAAGGAAAGGCGAAGTGGCATGTTGTGAAGCCCGTGACTCTTCACCAAAGTAACTGGGGTGCCTGTTGATAGAAGTGCTAATTTAGCAGCACTGTCAACCTGGGAGATTTGTTGATGGCATCTCAAGATCTGGAAGGTTTTCAGGAATGATGTTCGTACATGGCAATATCAGGTCAGACTTGCAGGGTTTTTTAAGCATTTCTGCAGTCCTTGTGATTGTTGAGTGAGGTTGGAAGGTGGAAATTGAGTGTGACCTAAAAATAAAAACTGAGCTAGGATCATAGAATAATTCTGGTTGTAAGGGACCTTGGAGCTGTCCCCAGTCCGACCTCCTGCTCAGAGCAGGTCAGCAATGAGCTCAGACCAGGTTGCTTGGGGCTGCATCCAGATGGATGAAGCCGGCACAACCTTTCTGGTTCCACTCTCTTGACTCCCAAGGCAATTCTTTAATAAAATCTCATTACTGAACCAGGATTGTTGAGATTTGGACCTCATTCTTGCACGCTTAAGTTTGGCAATTCCCTTAGCCATCTGTTGGAGATTACGGGTAGCCAAAGGATTCAGTACTGTGAGATCATTCCATTTTATTTGTTTTTCATTTAAATACTTAGTGACTGGTTTCAGCTACACAGCAAAAAGGTGGATTAATCCTATCCTTGATTTTTGACAGAGAAACTGATGAGGGAGGCCATAATTAGGTTTCATTGGAGTTTTATGAAAATGAATCTCTCGTAAATTAATTTTTCAGTGGCTCTTAGTCTCTTTTGCATATTAAAAGGAAAAAAGATCCTAAATGAATGCCTCTGTTTTTCCACCATCTCATTAGGATGTCTCTCTGCTTAAAATGTACAGGAGTTTAACTAGATGCACTTGCCAACATGGAGATTAGAGAGGAAGCCCCTTTTCCAGGCCATTGCGCTAATCTGAATTGTGGCGGGATTTTGGTTTCTGTGGGTCCTGCATGAGTTATATGTGGAAGAGGAGAGAAGTGCAGTTCTGCTTTGCAGTCCTCTGGGACTCCTCCCCAGAGAAAGCACTGGCCGTACTCGCTGAGCAGCTGATGGGCGATTTATGTCGGGGGCTGCATCCGTTGAATGGATGCTCTGCGCTTCTGTAACCCGAGCAGAGCCTTTTGCTTTTCTGTTCCTTTCCTCGTAATGAATTTGGGGAAAGCTCTCCCAAAGAAAGATTTCAAGTCCATTATAAAAGATTAAAGTCTGTTCGAAAATAACCACGTTTCTAGGATAGCTTCTTTCTTTTCCTGATGTTCTACATACACTCCACAAAAACTGCACGCTTTAAAACTCTTCAGTGGCACACTTTGCAAGCCTAGAATTGGCAGGCTAAGTTGTTTATTTAGTACTTGTTAGCAGGACAGCCTGAACTCTAAAGTCTCTTCTATATAGCTGATCTCATGTTAAAGCTGCAGCTTTAGTTGCCAACACCCTGGATGAAATCCTCACTCTGCTACTGTTTTGTCACTGATTTAAATGGGTCGGATTTCGCTTCGGATGTTGAAGTGTGTTAACCCATCCTATTTTTAAAATATGCCCCTTTTTTGGATGAAGATATACCCCAAGAGGGGGGTTTCTCTCTCTTCCTTAAAAATAATCCTCATTTCTGCTGTGGGATGAAGTTAACCGTGGCTATCTTTAGACTTGGCGGTATCATGTAGCAAATGGTCAGCTAAATTTAAAATCCATTTTTTGGTGTGAAATGCAGCAGAAGCATTTGTAAGATAAAAATGCGGTTACAGTTGATTTAATTTTTCTCCCGCAAACTGGGACACAAGTTCATGATTGAAATCTTTATTTTTAGATGACAGCATTTGAGTACTTCTGTTCATAGTTGAATAAATGTCTTATAGTAATAAATGAAAGTGACTTATTCAATAGAAGTTGACTCCAGATCACCGATCTCCCTTGGTTTTGTTGCTGATTTAAAATGGTTATTCAGCCCACGTTTATCACAAGCTGTCAGCTGTTGGGAAAGATGGCAACTTCTATTAGGAAAGAGCTAACAGTAAGGAAAAGGTTTTAGAGGACAGTTCAGCATTGGCAGCACTTAGTATTACATCCAAGCAGCTTGACATTTAATTTTAATGAGGGATGTAGCATTATCTGGCTTGTTTTCACAATATGTTATTGCATGTAAAACAAGGGTAAAAGTAGGCATAGATATGTGAGACTTTGTGCAGGTCAACTAATACCACTTAATCTATAGGAAAGCAAATCTCAATAAAACTAGATGGTACAGGATTTCATACACAGTCGAGAAGGATTTGGGGGTGACATTCAGCTTGCCTAAATTAACTGTCATGGAATTAAAAGTTTAGTTAGTGTAATATAATCAGGCTTTTTTAATAAGTACTGGGGAAAGAGAATGAGATGAGTAAAAGAGATTTATCTGGAGGTTCACTGTCCTAAGTTAGATATAAGTCCCATGACTGCTGAAGAATATTCAACAAGAAGTTTGGAGGAGATAGCAAATTGCCAAACAACTAAGTACTGTCATTTCTTCCCATTTTTATGGAATTGTTTTTCCATTTTCTGACCAGCTCAATGAAACATGCCCTCTTCATTCTGTGAGCTAATAAAATGCATCAACCTAATTTTAGGTCTCTTTGTAAGTCCCTGTGGGAGCAATACCTGTAGAGGACCGGGCCAGACAAGCAGTTTGTGTGTGAAAAGTCTGTTAATGACAGTTTTTATCCTTTTTCCTGTGCAGTATTGTGTATGGACCGATGGTTTGAATGCCCTCCTTGGGAAGGATATGTTGAGTGATCTGACGCGGAACGACTTAGACACGCTGCTCAGCATGGAGATAAAGCTACGCCTCCTTGATTTGGAAAATATACAGATCCCAGATGCTCCCCCACCTATCCCAAAGGAGCCCAGCAACTACGACTTTGTTTATGACTGTAACTGAGGCAGTCACTGAAACTTTCTTTGAAACTGGAAATATATTATAACTGGAGAGATATTAAAAAAAAAAAAAAAAAAAAGAAGAGTGTGAGGAAAAAAAGAAACCCACTTTTGCACCTTGGATTTTAGCTTTGGGGAGGAATGTAGAAACACCTGCATTCCTTCCTGTTCCCTGCATCTTTTCCTTCCTCATTCCCATCTTCCCCATTGCTCATCCAAATCCACACTGCTTTAATTACCTTGTAATTGCGGGCCATTGGCCTGGCTTAAGGCAAAGACTGCCACTAAGAAGCACCCTCCCAAGGACTTTTTTTACATTTTTAATACTGGAACAAACATTCTTAACTAAAGGACGTTGTTATCAAACTGCATGCCTGTGAAACCCATGTGGCAGGGCAGAGGCTTTAGCTGGAAAGAGGAGGGGGGTAGGGAGCAGAAGCAGCTACTGTAAGCAGAAGATTCCTCCAGACACTCACAAGAGTCTGCTCACAACTGAATCCAGTGTGATGATGAAACTCGTTAACTGCTTCCCAGTGTTTGCACCATTCGTCGCTGTCATTATCCTTTTCACCGTCATCTCAACTCTTGCCACCAGCCTTCACCCGACTGTGATCGGCTCCCAGAAGGGAAAGTCTGCAGGTTTTTGCTGTACCATACGCTGCAATGCTGCAAGAGCTTTTAACTTCTTTTCCTCCCAGCTCTCACAATAGCGCCACACTAGCAGATCACTCTCATAAAACGGTGTGTGAAGCCACTAGTGCGTCCCATCCCTGTAGCATTCCCTAAGCCTCAGTTGCCTCTAAAATTGGCTTGTTGCTATTTGAAGTGATTTTGATTTTCTTGGTCCAGAGTTCAACAGTAATTTTCACAAATTAATTACAGCTGGCAAACATCCAGGTTTACATTGTTGTCATTGCTACAGTGTTAGAAATTTGCAAGGGATTTTTTTTGTACGGGTTCTAATTTTTTTATTTTATTTTGCCAAACAAATATATTTAATGAAAACTAATTTCATTGTGCATACTTTTGGGGAACAATATTTTTACTTAATTTCCATTTGGAACATTTGCCCTGAAGGGAAAAAATCATATTTCCCTTCAACTTCACTGTTGAATAAAAACCTGAGTTGTGATGATTCTTGGAACTTTGTTTTTCTTCCAAAGTTGTCTTTTATTCTTTATAATTCCTGTGAATTCTGAAGTGTTTGGTACAAACAGGAGAGGGAAAATGGAACCTTTCTTATCTGCATCTGATCTAACTTGTTCGTGGTGACAAGGATGAGGTGCATCCAGAGATCTCCATTGCCATGGTTACATGAGCCTTCCTGTGAGAAGGACCCTTGTGAAATCCAAAATCCCAGCATACTCATGTGCTCACAGTCAATTCAAGGCTGCTGCCTTTCCTGTGTTTGCTGGAGCAACCGTCTTCCTATATTTCTGTTTCCTCCATTGAGAGTACTTATGTCTGCAGCATATTTGTATGAGGAACATTTGAGCTTTGCAGGATGGATTCCCTTCATCCTTGTGTTTTTCTAGGTATTTTGCTAAGTTCAATATGTCTCACTCCAAAGTGCAGGGTCTAGATCTGGAGGGACCCACCAGCCCTTTCCTTCCAACTGCACATGCTGAAGACAGATGTTTAGCTGTGCGAGTTCCTCTTCTGCTTGGACCCAGCTGAAAAAGACTGTGAAGGGGGTTTTATCAGAGCTTGTGCTAGTGAGAAACCCAGATGGTTGTTCCCATTCTGACAGTCAGAGAAGACCTCAACTGAGGTGACCTTTGCTCCAGCCAGATTGCTCTGGGGCAAACGTCCTGACTGACCAGTTGAGGAGAGAAATTATGTCCTGCAGTGCAACGAAAAGGAAGATAATGAGAACATCATATGAATTCAAGCATGAAGGTCCCAAGGAAGTGCCTTCTTGAAGCTGGTGCTTGCATAGTTTATGAATGCCGTAATCTAACAGAAGATACAAGCTGGTTTAGGTGGCAATGGATAAGTAAGTTAAAAGAGGCTCTGAGTTAAATGCTGGAAGGAGAAGTTACAGTGGATTGTGGCCCAAGAGAAGATTAATGAGAACAGATGTGCAATGTAAGATGTGGGAATTTGAGATGGTTTATTCTGCAGACCCTTGTCGGATGGTAGCAAAGGTAGTCATGGTCAGAAGATAGCAGAAGCAAAGGCACTACTTGCCACAGGGGATTTCAAAGGGGTCCTGGGGGTGAGTAATGGAGATAGGAACACATTTCTTTACAAGATACTGATGCTGCCTCTTATCTTCGTGCAGACAAAGCTTGGAGCAGAACAGAGCTTGAGTTGTTTTATTAGTTTCCCTCATCCAGCTGGATGGCTTAGCTGTGCATAACCTTTGCTTCTTATTTGCAGATTTCAGAGTTGGTGCTTCAGATGGGTATTGCTTTGTTAGCAAAAGAAACACCTTTCACTCCTAGGTGATAAGAGCCAAACAAACACTGCTGGCTCGGTGGCAATCCCATGCTGTGGTCTTGGCAAGTAGGCATCTGTGTGACAGTCAGGAGCAAACAAAAACCCTCCTCCTGAGGACAACTTGAGCAGGAGAGAAAGGTTAGACGTGCCTCCTCCACTAAGGTGAGTGCCCCTAATTCCACCCCAGGAGTCCAGGGGAGGTGGTGGGAGAAGAGCTGGCAACCCAGCCCTCTGTTTTTATCAACACCTTGTGCCCATCCACATTACACTGAAACACATCAACATCCCTCAGGCAGCACAGGGCTCCTGAGCATGAGTGGCTGGAAGCTGGCCCTCTCCTTACACAGCAGGTGACACAGCCCATCAGCCTCTGTCCTGCCCTGGGTGGGTGCAGCCTGACCGGGGCAATCCGGGTCTGGGGGCAGATGGATACCACAGCGATGCTGCATGGCTCTATCCCACTGCTTCCTGCAGCCCTACTTTGTAGGATCCCCAACTCCCCACATGGCCTGGCTCTTTCTGTGAGTTATGCACTGTGTGGGATGGGCATATGAGCAGGCATACTAAATTTGTATCCACCTACGTGTCCCACCCTGCCATAAGAAAGAAGAGGCTCGAGAGATGCGTTGGCGTAATAGCCCTTGCAGCTATTTTAGAAGCACTCCCACAGCAACTTGAAGGGCCGTGGTGCAAAGAAGAATCCTGCCTTCAGTTTTTAGGGCTGTCATACAGGCTCACTTCATCATTATGAAATTTAAAAAAAAAAAAAAATTATGAACAAATTCTTCCCATTCTTAAAAAGAAAACAAATTGAGAATGAAAATGGCCAATTCATTTGCTCATGCTGTTGTGTTCCAGTAAAGCTTTTAAGTCTTCACATTCAAGGAGATGCAGCAGGAAAAAGAATTGCTATTGAAGTTTCTTGTATAATTTCAAAACATTAAGAGGGTAATTGCTTGTAAAAGCCATAAAGGGGAGAGAGAACAAAAAAAAAAAAAATCAGTCTAATTTTAGCTACTGTTTTGGAAATGACTTTGCTTTTGAAAGTTAATATATTCTTTTACCAGAAAACTTGAATCAAGAAAAATATGTATCTTCTTAAGTCAACTGCTTGCTCTGCTTGTAGGGACGAGGGGAAGAACAGCAATGCTAAGTAATCCTGCACAAAACAAGCTATGTGTCAGAGAAACAGGGCTTTCATTACTTCTTTTCAGAAGCAATTCCTTTTTCAGTATGAAGGACTCTTTTATTAAACCTTACAGCTTGCATGGAAAAATAACCTCCTCATGCAAAGTGGTAGGTAGGTGCTGACTCTCTCTCATGTTGGAAAAATGACCGTGCAAGATTCTGATTACTTTATTTGCCAAATCCTCTTGTGTCTCCATGTCCTGCCCAGAACTGCATTTTTCTTGCCCAGGGTGCTTGTCATCGACGTTTCTCTCTCATCAGTGGGCCGTGTTAATGCAGGCATGTCACGTGTCCCCTCAGCAGCCCTGTAGCCCACCAGCTGCGGTCACACAGGCTCTGGCCAGCTCTCAAAAGAAGGGGGAATGAAAGAAGAAAAGAAACCCCCTCCTGGCAGGGGAAGATGGAGAGAGGGGCGTGGGCATACAATGGCCTGGTAAGCATCTTCTCTTCGGTTGTTTGTGCAAGCTGTGAATGCTGAGCAATACCCAGCAATGGAAGATGTTGGGAGCAGGAGGACACTCTCGTACTGACATATCCCCCCCCTTCTCTGTTGTGTTGCTGCTGCATTGACAAGTAAATGGCATTAGCTTCACTGTCATATGAAAGTCATTCATCTAAGGAGCATAATAAGATTAATGTGAGATTTTATCCCCTTCTTGTTCCATTCTTCTTGAGGGTTAAATAAACCCTGATAAATCTAGTCCTTACTGACCTGGGGATATCTTAGCTGTCTGGAATACTAGGCATCTGACATAAAAAAAGAATCCTTCTCCTTACAGCACCATCAAGGAGGTAAATTTAAAATCCCTGAAAACTCTGGAAGACATTCATAGGACAGAGTTTTTGTTATGCCGCTGGTTGAGCGCTCATTGCTTTCCCCAGAGCTTACTAAATCAGGATGAGACTTGCTCAGTGCTCTCTTCCTCCCTAGATGATAATTATATTTGAATATTAAACATCCACATGGCTTACACAAGCTCCCTGATTAACAAAGCACTTACCCATGCAGGAGAAGATGCTTGATTTCAGTTTGATAAAAACACACCTAAATTTAGGTGGGTGCTCATGGACCCAGCTAGATGAGAGCCTGTGTGAACAGGAAGGGAATGTTATCAGTTACTGAGTTTTCCCTACATGCTTGGATGCTATGCAAATAATGACTTTTTTGTCTGATGTGTAAAGAATTACTTTTTTGTACTTCAGGATCACGTGAAATAACTGGTTACTTCAGGAGACTGAACAAGATGCCGTCTGATTATTCAGTGTCACTCCTGCTTCACGCATCTCTGGGACTTAACACAGAGGTTAAAGAATTGAAACAAGAATCCTTCCTTTATGAAATTAGGCTGAAACTTGAGGGGAGAGTGTTGTCAAAAGCACAAGTTTGTTAGGGCAAGGTCAGGCATAAAATGGATGTTGGAACAGCCATGAATTTTTATAGTAAGGTGATTTCAAAGTGCTGAGTCAGGCAGTGTTGTCCTACAGCAGCCTCACGAGGGCAAGGTTAAAAAGTACCGGAGACTGTTTCAAACTCATTTGACATATATTTACACTTTATTTTCACTTCTTGCTGGGAGACCTTGAATGTCACTGAACAGCAGAGCTGGTCTGGTGATGCTTAGCTTGTGGGGACACATGTAGGGCAAAGGAAACTTCTCCTTAGACCATTCTTCTCCAAATGGAGAGGTTGCTGTTGGAAGTAGGAGACTTTTCTGAGCTGATGTGTTCTTTCAACAGAGAGTTTCTCAGTTTTACTGTAGTCGCCTGGCTGGAGGTGCCACGTAAAGAAGAGAAGTGTTGTGGTTTTATACTCTCTTGGAAGAGCCAAACAAGCCTCTCATTTTGGGAGGTTCGTGCAAATGCTCCCTCATCCTGTTTGCCTCTTGTTTATAGACCATCTCCTAAAGGATGTGACCTATGGGACAACCACAAAGCTGGGTGACCCAAGTGCTGTGTGTTCCAAGCAGGGTGCTGGCCTGTAGTTCCAGCCTAGGGAGGGTATGGCCACAAGACATCCGTGCACGTAGAGGAGAAGAGGGAAAAGAGATACCCAATATAAGTTTGCCAAGGGATGCAGCCAAGGGCAGGCTTTCTTCGCTGTGACATTTAAGGATCTGTCTTGAATGACTTTATTTCAGTTGTTATTAGAGGATTTTTGCAGCCTGATTGAATGCCGTAGTTAAATTCTCCCTTGGTGAAACCTCATGAGTCTAATTTTAATCTTGTAGGCAACATGGTGTTTCAGCCTAAAGTGATTATGTTTTGGGATTCCTCTGGGTTGTTGTTAGGGAGAGGGAGGCTGGTTGTCTTTTGTTTAATAAGAGGCAGCATTTTTTTATGAGGTAAGTCTGTATCCTCTTAGTTTTTCTTGCAAAGCCTCAGATTTAATATCCCCTTCCCACCTACCTCCCCCAAGGGGTGAAGGCACCCTGGAGATCTTCGCTGTCCCATCAGCAGGCCACGTGCACGTGGGCAGCTGAGCCTCTGGGAACTTCATTCCCTGCCAATTGGCAGGGAGTCTGTATTGTCAGGGTAGGTTTTGAAGAAGTAGGGAAAAGTCATGTAAGAATCTACCAGGCTTCAAAAAAAGCCTTTTCCATAAATGCTCAAAATGAGGACACTGAGGATGCAGGCACAGTACCTGGTGCAAAGCTGCTGACTGCTTGCATCTTTCCCAGAGGAAAATGGCTTGTCCACGGGGTTTTCCAGGGCACAGCTTCCCGCTCCCCCCACAAGCCGCAGAAGCCTGGTGCATTTGAAAAGTCTTGGAGATGGGAGCAGAGAAACATGTGAAAGGTTTCTGTGCCAGGAGTATGACATTTAAAGAGCACCAGCAGGATTATTTCGGTTGTTTTTCACCCGCACAGGTCGCTCTGCACATGTTGCTTGACTCACGATACCCTCTGTGAGTCTCTGACATCTCTCAAAGCCCTCAGTTCCCCCTTTCTGTCCCCAGCCCAGGGTGGCTACAGTCATACCTTACACCTGTGCACCATTTGGTTTATCCCAAATAGTCAAAGTCCAACCCAGCTGAGCTGGCTGTCACATAAACCTTTGTTTCAGTGACAGGTTGTGCTTGGTTCTCTCATTTCCAGTACAGTTTAAGGTCCATTGAAAACTGAGGTTGAGGCATTAAAGTGGGCTGGCTTGTGAGTGGCCCCTACGGCAGCTGATAAGGTTTTTTCAGCCCAAGTGCAGGTGGATGCGCACACACAAACACACGCACACACACACACAAAGGGTGCAAGTGCTCCAGCGCCCTTTCCCCAGGAAACCAGTCTGAAACCAGTACATGTACTGCTTGGCAGTGTCAGATGCTCCAGTGGGCAGCACTGAAGCGGGAGGGGACAGAGAGCTGATGGAGGCTGGCAGGTTAGCAGGGCTGGCTGGGAGAGGATGTGAGGAGAGGAGGTTGGTAAATGAGACCACAAAAAATATTGTGTACCTACCTGCAGCCATGCTCAGACACAAAGATGAAGTGAGGGTAACAGCCTTATTTTAGATTTTTATTGTTATTTTGAACCAAGGCTGTTATGCCTTGTGGAAGTGCCCTGTTGTCATGGGTGAGCTGCATCACTGTGTTTTCATCACCTTGAATCCACTGGAAAAAGCAGCGTGGTGCCAGTGTGGGTGCTCCACCCAGCAGAAAAGCAAGGGGACCACTGGTGTGATGTCAGGAAAGTGCCAGTGGTTCTGTTGGAAAATGTCACTGAAGCAACTTTTAATGCACACAAAAATCATGTGAATTTAGCTAAATTATTGATTCAGTAAGGGAAACTGAGCAGCTCAAGTAACTGAAATTTCCTGCTGATGACTTTTGGACTGTCCCAACTGGGTCATGGCTCTTCTGAAGAGAATTAGTGTTCTAGAGCCCTTTTTGAGTTCTAAGATTTAAAGTACCATAAAAAAATTGTAATTTGAACAAAGTGCTAATGACTTAATTTTATTTCTTAAATTATTTTTTAGTTTTTCCACTTTTTATTGGACCATTGTTTTTTCCGCAGAAAAGGAACCAAACTGCAGCAGTGCGGATACCTTCCACTGATCAGAAATTCCGGTCTTAGTGCAGCCCTGGAGTCTCCTCACCAAACCTGCATGGCCTGAGGAAGACCATCCTGCCTGGCCATATAACTGACTTGCAGCAAAAAGGTACACGTAACAACTCCAACATCAGTAACTCAGGCAGAATGAATGTCAGTAGTTTCATCTAAATGCATTTCTGATAAGTTGATTTGATGAAAATGGCAGTCCAATCCACTGAATATTGTAGCATACACAGGACTGGCTGCAGCCATGAGTCAAAGCTTTCTTTGTGGGGGAAAAAAAAGAAAAAGAAAAAAAGGAAAGCAAGTAGTAATTGCCTTCATTGGTTTGGTTCGATTTTAATCTAACCCAAGTCACTTTTATATTCCCAGAATTGAGGAGGCTTCTCAGCAACAGGCTTCTGAAGATGGGTTCCTGAATTAAGCTAATTAGTCAAGTGACTGATGAGTGTTCGTTCAGATCACCTTGGCTGGAAAAAAAGGAAAGTGTAGTGGATTTAATAAATTTGCTCATGTGGAGCAAAGAAATTAAACACAGCCAGCAGCAGCGCTGGGGTCAACTTGGACCTGAGCACAAACACCCTGCAAGCTGTCCCATCTATTTCACAGTGGCCATCAGGTGTCTACCATGCCAACACAAAATTGCCACCTGCAATTTTCTAGTGCTTTGCACAGTGTAATTTCATACAGGTTTATACAATGACAGGCAAGGAGATGTGGGTCAGGGCAGGGAACGGCTTCCTTCTCATGTTTTGATGAGGCTTGATAGAGCCTTGATGCTGAGTTTTGCAGGGACTGAGCAGAGTACTGCTACGACAGCCCTGCAGGGTTGATCCCCCAAGCAGATGTACTGGCAGATATTTTGGCATGATGCCTTGCTGGAGGGGTGCTCTAGAAGAGGCATTTTGAGTAGCTTTGCACTATGTGTCCCGGTACAATAATTCCTCCATGAGGGCTGAAAAAAAGTAACTTTGCCTTGTGAGAGCATCTCCAATGGCTCCCCAGTGGTGCTGCCGAGTGGGACAGCTGTCTAGGAAAGTCATCTTGTGAGAACAGGTGGTTCCTGATGTTGTCAGTATCCTTGTGGTGTGTGAGCCCCTCACACCCTGTGCCAACTCCGGAACCCCAAAGGTGGCTCCTTTGCACCCCATAATTGCTGGACGGGGCTGAAGCTGCACTTTCCATACTGTGAAGCGAAGGAAGGTGTGTTTGTAACTGGCTGGTTGGCCAAGTTCCTTGTGGAAATTAGCATCTTAGTGCTACTGAGATCATCTTGTCTTACTAAAAGGGCACCCAAGATGCTGTAGGAACACAGTTTTATTCCACGTATTGAAAAAAAAAAAGAAAAAGGAGTTACGGTATGGTGAGATGAGAACTCGTAGGTGTTGCCCATTTATTAACGGACTGATAACTCTCTTGGTGATACATTAGCACATTAAAAAAAGGCATTTTTCCAGCCTCTTGAACATGTTAGAGAAGGCCAATTTCTATCAGCCTTCTTTACACTTTTCCAGCTTCTGAAGCCTGCTGATGCAGACTCCCGTGGGCAGCCATCCCTGTCTCGCAGCCAGTTTGGTAATGCTCTGTGTCTTCTTCCAGCACACACTGGGAGATAGGTATGCTTATCTTCAAGAACTGCATTAGTAAAGTAAGAGAGGATTTGATTCTACTGTTGCGGTGAAGATAATAAATATTCATCTCTGAAAGACAGAAGTGGATGTGAGGGTGATAAAGCTGGTATGTAAGACTGGAGCAACAGGTGCTAAATAACTCACAAAGACGATACTGGGATTTAGTAATGGCATTGAGAAATTTAATGTCTTGCATGAACTGTTCCCTACAAACAGAGAATAAACTCCCATCAGTTCCCCCTGGTATGAACACAAAGAATAACTCCCAGCCATCTGTCACACTTAGGACAAATGTAGGATTAATATATTGTGGGTTTATTGGCCTGTACTGTACCTTCCTCATTGTCATCTGAGCCTCCAGGGGATGGGAAGGTCTTATTAATTAATTCTCTTAATTCAAGCACCTGTGGCTGATTTATACTCAGTCTAGGGCCTGATCCCGCAGGGCAAGAGCTGACTTTGGTGAGGTGCAATGCTTTCCAAACCCCCAGCAGAGGGGAATTACAATTCTGCAACATAAGCAGCAAGAGTATTCAGAAAATCTCTGCTAGCTTTTTCCCAGTGTAGCTAAGACGTGGTATTTGTTGCTCGTCAGTGCTGCAGATTCAACTCAGCCAAAATGCACCTTCTAGGGATGGATGCGTGCTTGTTTCATCCATGGGTGACAGAATGACCTGGAAGAAGAGAGGAGAAAATTACGTCAGGAGGAGCAGGGGATTTTGCTGCTTGAGGAGGCAAAGGGTGAATCATCTTCTTGCCAGGATAGGCAGAGATGTGATCTTTCGGCAAAGACTTCACTTGGTCCCCACGAGCTTTTTCAGCTTGGTTTGCTCTCTCCCCAGACCCTCTGCAGTGACCAGCCTGCTTCTAATGCAGGAAACAGTTCGTCCCGGGAACAGTTCTAGCAAGTGCAGGCACACCCATTTCATGGACAGGGACTGACATTGCGGTCTTGTTCCTCTCTTCCAGGCAGTACCACAACACTGGGTTAGGCCTGGGAAGCTGAGGGGCCACGCAGTGGTCCCACAAGTGGGGCCAGCAGCCAGGGTTCGGGGGTCCCTGCCCTCCCTGGACAGTGAGGTCAAGTAGGTGTGATGGATAGGCCATTCACTGGGTCACGGCACCTTTCCCATTCACAGCTGAATCACCAAAAAAATAAAGTACTCGAACAATCAGACAATATTTTAAAATGAACAGTTACAATAAGCCCTTGTCCTGCTGAGATCATAGCTCCAGGGCTTGTTCTGCTACTTAACTTCTCCGTTGCTGGTGGGCATGAGCCCGTGTCTTGGCAGGTTCCCTCCACCCCTGCATGCACAGCTTTCCTTCAGAAGTGACTGTATCCTGCCTCTTCCACCCTGGGGTACAATCCTCCCACGAGCAAACCCAGCAAACCTTGTCAAAGATGTTTACTGGAGAAGCTGGTCTCACCCTGCCCAGTCCCCTGAACCAGAGCAACACGCAAAGCAGCTGTGCTCTGGGATGGATAGCACAGTGCCCCTTGAATTCCTCAGGACAATGGCTGAAGTAAATCAACACTTTTGTTTATATTCGTCTATCGTGTGAGAGAGATAGAAGTACATGGAAATGACATTTAGTTATTACAACCAAAATTGACTTTTAAAATTGAAGAGAAATTCTGTCAAGCCCCCCCAAGTTGAAGGTTTGTTCCTTGAAATGCACAAGAAAGTTTTTCAAGAGTAATTGTCCTTTCAAATCTGTATTGAATCTTTCTTTCTCCTTGTATTGCAGAGATGCCAAAAAAAACAACATGAAAGCCTTCAAATTAAATATTGCAGATAGATTAATTAAGAGATAAAATACTTTTTTCTTTAGTAAAGGGAAAAAGAATGTGCTTTTTTTTTTTTTTTAGTTCCCTGTAAATGCGATAGAAGAAATGTCTTTTCAGATAGGAGTCTTTTCGGCCAGGATGTATCTGGGGTGTGTGCATGTATGCATAGAGGTGGAGGTTTTTTTCAGCAAAACCAGACAGTAATTCTGCCCGTCTCACTGCCCATCTCTAAAAATGCTGAAAGAACATTTTTATGTTGGAGCATTATTGCTCTGTGGTATGTCCCAAATGCTCCAAACAGAAGTGAGCAACTTAAAGGAATAATGAAAGCCTTAGCTACCTATGTCGCAGGAATATGAACCACTCCAGCAAATATACTAAGTGGCTTCTGTTGGAGAGGTTATACTTTCTCAGAAATGCCTTAAGAGAGGGCTAAAATGCAAGGGGAAGCTCTAAACATGAGTGCTCTGGATGGCTGGAGTGGAAAGGCAGAAAACACCGCTGAAAAGGCTGAGGACCCACCACTCATGCCCTGAAGGCCAGATGTTACCATCTGAGTGACTGCACTAGGCCAAGAAGAGCAAAGTCCAGAGTCAAGGTGAGAATGGAAAGATTCCGTGACATACGTACTCTATCAGCAGCAGCAATTGGCAGGTCAAAATTCAGTAAATTAAGTCTTGTGTCAGGATATCTCAGCAATTCAGTGGTTTAAAATTTGACAGATCTTTTGGGGGAAATTTTGATGGCTATCCTTGCTATAGCAAATCTAAAAGAGCCCCTCAGGCAGCTCATATTCACCTGTGTTCTGATTTATCTTGGTGAGAGGAAGTGAATTATTGGTTTTCATCTGGGTACCATAATCTCACACCATCAGATAAGCTTTCCTGTCGCATCAGCCTGCTTTCCTTTGGCCTGCTTGGTCACCATCTGCTCTGGGGGGAGTGGAAACCACCCTGAGAGACCCTGAATGGGGGCTCAACAGCGGTGTGTAGGAGACACGCCGAACAGCCCCAATCTCTAGGGCAGAGGAATGCACCTCTGACTTTGTCTCCTGATGGTCTTCTGAGATCTACAGCTGAATGTGGAGGATCTGTGGTAGTACAGAGCATCCTCCGTCTTGTATCCTGGATAGAATTGTTTAGCATCCATCAGCATTGAAGAAAACAAGCCCACTGTGCTAGGGGAGCCCTTTAGTGAGGTGGATCCTTCTCAGGCAGGCAGGGAAGCACCAAGGATGCCATTTCAGGTGCTGTGTACAGGCACAGTTGGGGCTTAGGAGCCCATGGAGCTGCTGGCGCTCTTGGCAAGAGCAGGATTGGGTCACCTCTCTGAAAACACAAGCCTGATAAATATAGGCAGAGAGTTTTAGTTAAAAGTTACAGCTTACCTTCATTTGCAGTGACTGTAGTTATTTTTGCTAATCATCAAAAGAAACTGCATGGAGGTTTAAAGCAAAGGAATTATCTAGACGTATGAATTATGAATTTTGCAGCATGAATTATTGCCTAAAATAGCACGATGCACCAAATGCATCTAGGGCAAGTGTTCTTTAGTTTTGAAGGGCTGGAAATGATGCTAGCTTTGGGGAAAAGAAATAGTTTCTTTTATATCCCTGAAATGATTGGGCAACTTTCCTTTACCTATTTGGCATCCAATAGTTCCTAATCTCTTTACACAACTTTTGACACAGCTATGATTTGGGTTTCGGCTGCTTACCTTGAAAGGCTTCACTGGGATTTGATTTTCAGAAGGTCAGTGCTAGGCGTTTGGCAGAACCCAGCTGTCATCGGGGAAACAGAAAACCAAACATTGAGACACCCAAACCCAAATGGTTACTTTCGGACAACAACGTGACTCTCTGTATCTTTCCTACCTCTTCTCACTCCCTCATTGTTAAATGCCCAGGAACTTGCCACAGGGCATCGTTAAAATTTCTTAACCAACTTTCATGGTTTCCACATCAGAGTTATGGGGCAGAAAACTTGTATCTGGAGGACTTTCAAAAATTTGGCTACAGAGGGTGAAAAGGGGACAGGCTTGGGTACAAGAAAAACACTGGTGAGACATAGATACCCATATCACTGGATAGCTGCATAAATAACTTATTAGCCTGGATTGGGCTCTCAGGCTTACCCTACTTGGTGTTAATCACAGACACTCTGATGGGAAATCCTCTTATAGGCTGTGATCCACTTCTGCCCCAGCCTGATACAAACTTTGGTCTACTGCCTGCCCAGCTCCTAATAAAAAACGAGATTCCCTATCCTGCGTGCTATCTGTTATCTGGACTTTTACCAACACTACTATCACTGTATCACTCAGAGGCAAGATTATTCCAACTCCCCGCTGGGGATCTGCAGCATCAGTGCTGCACAGAATGGAGCACACCCAGAGACTGCAAATAGAGATGTTTCCAATATGCATGGAATAGATTTGGGCATACCCAGCTATACAATTATTATCATTTCTGCTTCCTGGAAAACATTTCTTGGCAGCTGATCACTGCTAAAACTGACAGCTTGTTTGCGGTCAGTTCAGAGCCCTGAGATCTCCAGAACATACCTGTTTTCTTCCTTTGCTTTGTGTGATGGGAATATAGTGTCACTGAAGAGTGACAGACTTGCTGCTGAGGTGTCTGTCTGCCATTTTTGTGAGACTGAGAGAACTGCATTTCATTTGGTCCCCAAAATGCATTTTAGCTTAGTCATTCTTCCAGGAGTGATGGAGAGGCTCCCTTTTCCCTCAGGTGGTATAGCTCAGAGGGCAAAAGTCTCTCAGGCCCCACTTTGTTATTTTCTGTGTATAGTGTTAGAACAAGATGTTTGCTCAGATCTTTTCGTTTTGAGAAACTACTCCAATGAGGGGAAGGAGTTTTATTGGATGTTATTTAACATCCTCAAGCTTTGTTGCTAATTTATGTTTGTTGCTTTAAATATACATGAATGCTGAGGCTAAATGATGAATGGTGGTGAACAAGTAACAGGGAGAAAAAAAATCCACAAATACCCCAATGTTAATTTGTTCTCTAAGCCAAGGAGATGGGGGAGAAACTACTACTGTGTCACACTTCAGTAAAACCTTGGGTTACATTCCTGACTCCTACTCTTTCTTGTTATTCTCTGGTTGTCCAGTAATCACCTACAGTATTTAGGCAAAGAAAAGAGAATTTTTGTGGTGTCCAGCAGCTTCATGTAAGTACAAACTGATTTATTTTTTTTTTAAATAAATAAATGAAAAAAGGGACAGAAAAGCCTGAGCCATACATTTTCGTGTCTGTGGTCATACCTGTGCAGAAAAAGGACATGGGTCCAGCATCAGCAGACTTGGAGTCCTTCATCTTGGAAGACAGATTGTTTTGCAAGAGAGAAGACTTCCTGCTCATTTTGTCTGAACAAGTTAGTTGGGTAGATTTTGCTCATGCCTATGCCTATACCCCTCATATTTAAATAACCTTTTCCTGAGCACATATCAGGGCTCAAAAAGGATTCAATAACTCATTGAAATATATTACAGCTCTTTTTTATGCATCCAGGGCAAGAGCAGAAAGACGTCAGAAAGGTATTATAAGAGAGCGAACATTTATCTGAAATGCTATTTATATTTCATTGAATTGGCTGAAAAGGACTGTGGAAGGCCAATAATGAGTGAGGGAGGCAGGCAGCCGTCCCACTAAGTACAAAGGATGGCATCTTGATGGATGATTAAATGACTCCAACATGTGTGGAGGGGCCAGAGACCAGGCAGAAATATCCTGTGTTCGGGACACAGCTTGGGGGGGGGGGGGTGTGTGCAAAAAGTGATGTGGTACCTGCTTTCTCCCTCACTGACACTTCAATGGTCCTTGTGCCACTGGTTTTGATTCTCCTGGGGCCATTTCTCATTGTGAAGGCAGGAGTCATGCCTGCCTTCTCCAGGTTCAAATCCCTTCTGGGATGAATTAACACATGAGATTAACATCAAGCCCCAGCTGCTCACCTTACCACATCCCTCAAGCACTGTTGTGTTTAACTGAGTATTTTCCCTAATACTCTAATTTCTAGAATGGGCCAGAAAAAAAATGAAAATACATCTCTGATTCTGAAGCTGAAAAGAGATAAATCTGGGGGATGCCCAGACAGGGTAAGGAAGCAGAAAGAAGGATGAAAGGTGTTCTGAATATAAAGCCATTTTGGAGAGACGTGTTTCTGCTTTATGGTGAGGTGGCTATGAACACTGGTAGGTAAAACCAACTGCCCACGTCATCTTCTCTCATATATGCAAGACAAAACCAGTGATGTCAGATATCATCATATTATCTGATGCAAGTGAAAAGACAGAAAAGTCCAAATAAGATGTCCATGAATTTTCAGCAATAGAGCTAGATAAATTGGGACAACAGAGGTTTAAACTGGATATTAACAAAAATTTCTTTATGGAAAGGTTTGCCAAGCATTGGAACAGGCTGCCCAAGGAAGTGGTTGAGTCACCATCCCTGGAGGTATTTAGGAGACATGTAGATGTGGTGCTTAGAGACATGGTTTAGTCCTGGATTTGGATATGCTGGGTTAATGATTGGACTTCATTATCTTAAAGGTCTTTTGCACCCTGAATGATTCTGTGATTCTGTGATCTGAAATGTAAAGTGTTAAAGGGCTGACCTCATGCCTGAATTTGGCTTATCTATACAAGATTAGTTTATCAGTGAGATTGGTGCGATCTTTACTGACTGTATCCTCAACTTCAGCTCCTTGAATGAGTGAATGCATAGTCCTCCAAGTGCTCTGAGTTCTTTCATACAGCCCAACTTCTCCATAGAGCATGAAAACTCTGTACATGGATGACTGATCAGTGGCTTGTTTAATCTATATTGGAAAAATCAGCGTACGCTGCCTTTGCGTATTCACCTATGGCTGATGGATGCAATCCCTGCAGGACCATTTTGCTGATGGAAACTGTCCAGCTCACCTGCAGGTCTTTTATTATCGAAGCAAATCAGTGAAATGTCTCTTTGAAAAGGCAAAAAAATCCCATTTTTTTCGTAGCCCAAACACTGGGAATAATTATCTTTTTTTGACCTATGTTCTGTGTCAAGATCAAGAGGCTGTCGAGCTCAATTTTATTTGCGTTACTGGAGGAAAGATCAAATGGAAAAAATATAATCAAACATTTATTTTTCTTCTTCTTTAACATTGTCATGCTCCCCTTTTTAAGCACTTATAAATTGACAGCGTCTGGGGCAAGCTTTCCCACCACCATCCGCCGCCACAGTTTCAACCAGGAGCCTGATAAGGGATCACATTTCTGACAAAAACCTGATGCAACAGTGATAGTACTGCAGGGATCGATGCAGTAGACTGGATTTTGTCTTGCCTAGCAGGCTACTAGCTATTTATGGCAAAGCAATAATCACACTGAGTTGATAATGCTTGGATCTTACTTCTTTGGGATTTAAATTAGTACCCAAACTGCAGGGCAGCACAGACTGTCCCAGGCTTCCTGACTTGTATTTACAGCTGGCTCTGGGTGACTCTCTTATCTAAGGCCTTTAACAAGTCTTTCTAATTAGTCTTCTCTCTGTAATATTGCCACACTCTCTTGCTCCTTAATTGACAGGGGTTTTTGTCTAGATAAGAGCAAGAATTAGGTCTTCTTTAGATGTGAAAAGGCCCACAGCTGTGCCCACACAACTCAAGCTACAAAATCTATGTTGATAAGATTACTTCTGGATTTGTAGTGTCATCTGCACATAGTAAGAACACAACAGCCAGGTTTGTTTTTCTGCACTAATACCAAGCCACTAAGGAAATGTACTGCATCACCCATAACCACAAAGTCATAGAATCATTTATTGGAAAAATACTTTAGGATCATCAAGTTCAGCCATTAACCCACCACTGCCAAGTCCTCTAGTAAACCATGTAAAACACTGTAGGGCTCCACATAGTCAGTAGTGAGAAATACACTTCGGGGATGCAGTTCATTTGATCTCTGCTTTGCAGAAAGCCATCTTTAGTCAAAATCCAGTCACCTCATTTTGCCAACCCTAACAGCTGGATCTTCCCAGAGGTGCAGAAACTGCTGTGCACAAGTGTGATACAGCTGTATTTTTCAAGGGTTCCCTGTTTGGAAGCCCTGCGGATCTTGTTCCCACAGTTTATTATACCCAAACTGAAGTAAGTTGTGTCAGTGATTTACATTTCTAAGAGCATAGATATCAACAGCCCTTGCAAGCTGGGATAGATAATTTCATTAAAGGTTGCAGAATAAAGGTTAATCATCTCAGCTACAGCTTGGCAATAGCTTGGAACAAATTTTTGGGTATGAGTATAAGAAAATATTGGTTTAAATGCTTTCCCTGCAGCTTTGAATGACAATGAGATAGAGAGAGATTCTGAAACAGAAGCATCACTTGAACTGCAAGCAGCAACTGATAAGGAAACTGGGGCAGAGGGAATGACTCAGTTGGCTGTGGTGCAGTCTCAAATCCACATGGGGCTCTGGAAATGTTCATCCGTGCCAGTGATAATGCAGCAACCACAGAGATGATTATGACAGTCAGAGAAATTTGGAGAGCAGTAATGAAAAATAACCAATGCAATAAACCACTGGGAACTTCAGAGTCAAAGGGCACAAAAGACAACGTTTTGAAAATAAAAGGAAGAAAAGAGACCGAGAGGATCTTTGATCTAAAGACTTCTTCCTGCAGGTTTTATCTCTCCAGACACAAAAATACAAGGCTTATGTCTATTCCCTTAAGAACTGAACAGCATGTCAAAGAGGAGAGGGAGAGAAAGCCTTCCAAGATAACATTTAATCATCATAAAAATGCATGCATGAATGTTACAAAGAGAAAGAAATGCATATATCTTAAAAATCAATATGTAACAGAAATCTAACCAAAAAGTAAAAAAAAAAGAAGTGCAATAATATGTGCAGTGACTTGGACAGAAAAGGATTGATAAATATACAATGCCAGCTGATCCCCTTTTGTAAGAGGACTATCTTTTTTTTTTTTTTCCAATCAAATGGTCCCTAATCCTGACAGATGATATATGGATTCTTACTTGTTCTGTTTTAGGGCTTCTTGGAAGTATTTTTCATTCTTTTTTCTTTTCAATGGCTTTTTTCAATGTGTTTCCTGTATACATTAACAGGTCTTCAGGGACCCATTACAGAAAGCAATGTTTAGCATGACTCCATCCTTGTATCTCATTTCACACTTCTAGTGGCAATCACGTGTTGTCCCCTATGGGGAAAGGGTGATTCTTAAATTGTGTTTAAGACCTTATTCAGGAAATCAGAAACCCTAAGTCAGTTCCATTGTATCTCTGTAAGGGGCAGCAAAGATAGAGGCTGAAACCTTACCTGTCCCCTAGCTTGTTTGACACCACCACCCAAGCCATGTACATTCCATGTCAGGAGCTAATATGGAAACACAAGAAATGGAGGAGTGTTGTGGGTCCTTCAGATTCCAGCCACCACACTCCTCCTGGGATTAGCCTAGCTGATTGTATTTCTTCACTAGCTATGCATGTGCCCTGACGCTGTCTGCTCTGCCATTATCGAAATTCAGGCTTGGTTTTGCCCGCTTTGCATCATGTTTTTAGCAGCCATACACATGTGCAAGTTTTGCTCAGCTCTGACTAAATTGAGAGAGGCTTTAGGGTGTGGCTGGAGACCTTGAGTTGGGAGTCACCAAGTGGGGCACATCATGGTCCATTAGCCCCTGGAGCCCCTTTGGTGACCCCCAACCAAAGCCCTCTCTGATGTGGTGTGCCTCCCACACATCCCACTTGCTACTTACCTATAAGTGGGAATATGGTAACTGTCATTTAGCTCTGTGGACCCACACGTGGTAAAACTCCCCAAGAAACACGGACTGGATCGAGCTGGGTGAGATGAGCAAGGTCCTCAGTGTGTCCCAGCATCCTGAGAGAAAATAGCAGAGAGTTACATGACTGTCCTTCAGAGAAGCATTTTACTAAAACCCTACAGAGGATGCAACATACATCCCTCCTCACCTGTGTGCTGAATGGAGGAAGATGTGGGCCCTCCCATTTCCTTGCTAGGATGCAGCAGTGTGTGGGCCAGTGCATATCATTGTTATCATAGGCCCAAATTCAACCTTGAAAAAATTCAACTGACCCTGCGTCTTCTGCGCAGCAGCGCGTGAATGACCTGGGTGTCTGTGGAGGTTGGTCATTGCTGGAGCACTGAGGGTTTCCCATCTGCAAGAGGTGATATTCTCACCACACCTCTGGTTCTACACAATCCTCGCTGCCTCTTCAAAAGCAACTCGTGGAGACCCAGAGAGAGACACAGTGTTGATTACCTTCCCAATGCTATTCAGGTGAGTAACGCTGCAGGCAGGTACTTAGTGGGGCTTCCAGAAGCATTTCTGCAGAGTTCATTCCAGCACCTGCCTGGCTCTCATGGTCCCCAAAGGTGAGTGTCAGGGCCGTGACCAGCCCCAGCAGGACACCCCCCCAGGCACCTGCAGTCCTGTTGCAGCACAGCCGTGAGCGCCCAGTCCCCACCTGAACTGCACTCCTCGGCCTCCTGGCTGGACCTGCTGCAGGCCCAGGTTGAAAACATACGAAAAAACCAATAGAGCTGGGGAGACAGAGATGCTTGCAAGCTGTAGGGTGACTGTCAGATGTTTTTGGGCAAGGCACATCCCAGGCATTGCCTCTCTGCCCTGATGCTTTGCAGAGAGCAGAGCTCTGGTCTTCCATTGCTCCTACTGCCATACTCTTTATTTCTAGTTAGGCAGCGTCTCCTGAGTCACCCTTGTCCCAAGTCTGTTTCCCTGACTTAGGTGTTGTACACAACCTAATAGAAGCATTTACTTTGGAATTCCTTTCTTTGGGACAGAAATAATGTGGTTTTTACGTCCCATGAACATCATCCATGCACTTCCCAAGATTAAAAGGCAACATCAACAGGCTCCTTCACTCCTGTACCAAGACAGCTTTAGGTCTCACTGTCTTAGGGACTTGGAAGTAATATGAAATCTGCTTGGCAAAAGGCAGGCCTTGGTATCTGGTTTGAGTGGGAAGGAGAAAGATTTCACACCAGGGAATGCCACCTTCCCAGCTGGCAAATCCCTCATTTGTCTGGCCAGACCACGTATTTTAAAAGCTTTGGGGTTTTTCCTTAATTGGTTTAAGAGCTTGGCTAATGCATAAGGTAGAGTGCAAAACCAGCTCTGTGTTACACACGATTCTGGGTTATCTCACCACTCTTTCCGCAGCCTGAAATGAAAGAAAACAACAGAGCCGATTATAGGCTTCAGCTACATGCTTTGCAGGTTTACACGCCTGAAAGCAGCTTGGGATCTATCTATATATTTTATAAGTGCTGTTGTTTAGATTTGTGTTTTGCAACAGATATAAAGCAGAAACTGTTCTGAAGACCTCTCTGCTAGGAAGACTCTTTTCGCCTATTATTAGCACTCTGCTTTTGCAGCAAGCCGCTCACGAGGCAATATGCAGGGTTTTAGAGGACTTCAAAGTGTCATTGGGAACCAAGTGATATGTGTGTTAAAAAGGGTTTAATGGAGCTGCAGTCGCTGTAGCACAGTGTCTTTTTATAGCAAGTTTTTTGCAGCATTAAGAAAAACATCCTGCAGATTTCAGTAGGATTGGCATATGGATAAGGTACTTCGCACTATGGTTTTTGTTTATGTGCTATTAAAAAAAAAGAAAACCAGCACTGCTAGCTATAGGGAGAATGATAAGCAGGAAGAGTTCTGCAAAACTCGGGCAACAGCTACTGCCTCTATTTTGGGTTTAATTATTTCCTCCTTTTTTTCAAAGAAAAGCGTATATTTGAAAGCCAATAGCTTGACTTAGAGAATGGAGATATGGAGTAATTTGTATTCACATTGAAGATTTTAAAGTCTTTTTTTTTTTTTTTCCCCAGAGCCACTGGATTATATTATCATTAGCACAAGGCAAATCCTGCTTATCAAAGTTGAGGCAAACTTTCTGGGACTGTCTTTAAAAAGTCATAGGTCAGGCTTCCAAGGAAAGAAGTGGTTTGTAAAAACTGCATTAAATACTAAAGCGGATCTGATACCTATGTGATCATGTTGATCTGCAGGAATTGGCAGGAATTTTAATAGATCCATTAGTTTTCCTTTTACAACACCATTTATGAGTCTCTTTTAATTATTTCTGGGAAGCATGCAGGGATACCAGATGAGACAGGCTCCTCATTGTCCTTTAGCCAACTGTGTTAACAGCCTGTCCATTTCTGAAAGAGGCAGGCAAGGAGTGGAAGGGAAATACAAATACCCGTGGCCCATCGGGAGGGCAAGAGGCTTGTCCAGGGTTACACAAAAAGATATACAGTGTCTGGGATGTAGCTGTTTGGACTTGTTCCACCTCTGAAGCAACGTCATTTAAAAATGTTTTACTCTCTGCTTTTGCTCCAGGCTGGGGAACAACTGATTTCCGCCTTATCTGAGGGATTGGAAAAAAAAAGAGTCAGGGAAACATTTGTATGTTGTGGCTTCCAAAGTAGGAACAGCTACTCAAGCCTCCCAGGCAGCTGAGGGCTGCGAGCAAAAGTGCTCAAAGCTGTTGAGAACAGGGGTTCAGCTCCCAGTGCTGCCCTTACACTGGCAGCTGTTTCCCATCCCCGTGGCTCGGTCCCAGCAGAACTAAAGCCCTGGCAAAACCCCAGCGTGGCAGCCCCATCCCTTCTGCCCCTGCTGCTCTGGCTTGAGTAGCCTCTCATTTTTCACACCCAGTCCTCCCAGACGGCAGCCCTGGTCAAAAATCTTACACGAGCAGCCAGAGAGATATTTTTTTCTTGTCTGCGGAGGAGGGCAGAGGAGCAGCGGCGAAGGGGGAAGGGTTTGTGAAGTTGGTTTCTTTTTTTTTTTTTTTTTTCTTTTTGCAACACTCTTTGTTCAGGGGAGTGTCTTGCGTTATTAACGCTGAGTGGCTCCGGCAACTACTGCGGTTCAAGGTCGTTACTCATCTGCTGCTACTGCAGGAGACGCGGGAGCGCTGAGCCAGAGCTGTTCATCCAACCCTCCTGGTCCTCCCAGGCCGGCAGGTTGGGAAGAGCTACACGTGGGGCAGTGGGGTCGCGTGGGGGTGTGGAGAGCGGCCCCGGGCCATGGGGTCAGCCCGGTCTGGTCATGGGGTGCCTGGGTGTGTGGGACCTGCTGGGGTTAGTGGGTGAGAGGGGATGAGAGGGGCTGAGGGGTGTGCACAGAGCAGGGATTGGGAGAGCACCTGCGTGTGGGAGTGCGGGATCCTCCATGCACCTCGTGAGAGGGCAGATGTCTGTGTGGCTACCTGGGTATCTGTCCCTGCATCACTTACAGCTACAGAGGCATGCAAGTCTCCTTTCATCTCAGGCTGTAGGAATGCAGAATGCTCTCTGAGCATGTCCATATGCACTCTTCCTGCCTGATTTCTTCCTTTTTTCCTTCCTTAGGATGAAGGGCCCTAGGCAAGCATTCCTTAATTTATTCTGCATCCTCTGGCTCTTGCTTCTGCTGAAGGCTGCCTCTTCCTCTCCTCCACCCCATGAAAATGAACCACCACCCCCTTCATTCCCCATTGGGCTGTACAAAGGACAGACCTGCGTTGGTATGTATCCGTGTTTTGTTTGCCTGCTGGACTTGTTCATTCCTTACTCCACTGGCGAGCTGAGAACTTCTGTGCACGTCATAAATCGCTCCTTTATCTATTTCAAGAGCTGTACTGCAAGATACTTGTAGTCTTTGGTGAAACAGTCACTGAAGATTTTGCAAGGCCATCGTGGGGTCTGGAGTTCTTTTATGATTTTGTTTTTCAGTGCTTGCTTCCCAAAGTTCATGTTTTTGCTCTGTGAGCAATGGTATCTGAAAAGCTGGATTTAGTGTCTGTAGGTCTGGGACATGGAAACAGGATGTAGTGAGGTCCTTCTGTTTTTTAGGGTTCACAGTGCATTTTGCTTAACTTCAGGAAGGCGCAGTTTCCTTCAGACTTGCCCAGAGTCTCCCCATTGACTTCATTGCCTTGAAAACTCTTCTTAAGCATGGTTGGTCCATATTTGGGACAGAGAACTTTGTGGTCTGGATGGTCATCTCTGAACAGCCGAGTTGTAAAGGCTGTTTCCTCACATTTCCTTTCGTTTTTGTGAGTGCATGCATCTGCATGACCTGTACTAAAGTGAGGCAAGTTGGCAACACCTCTGTAAGTGTGACTTTGGTGACTGCGGTGATCTCCACAAGATCTGTAGCTGGAGGTATCCTCAGTTGGCTAAGGGAGTACCAAAGCAAGACCAGAACACCAGAATCAGTTTAAACTGTGACTATCTCTGCATCAGAAATGCCCTTGTCATGAGACTGTATACCTCAAGAGATGTGGGACCTTATATTTTTTATGTGTGCAAGTGTGAAATGAGGGGTACTTCTTATGCATTACAATCATATGCTTTATTTTTCCTTTGGTTGGACTTGTTGGTTTTAGAGGTCTTTTCCAGCCTAAATAATTCTATAATTCTTTTAGTTTCCCAGGGCACTTTTTGTGCTGTAAACATGAACCCTGTCACAACTCTCCATCCTTCAGAAGCAAATAATTCTTTTCACTGTGGCTCAAGGAATACAATTAGAAATAATATTCCCAAGCTTGATAAAAGCAGATTTTTACCTCACTTCTGAGCCATCCACAGTGCCTCTGAAAGTTTTGGTGCTAGCGAGGCAGGGCGAACCAAAAGTGGAACGAAATGGAAGTCAGGGGAGTGAGGCTTGTGCAGCCCCTGATGGGGTTCAACCACCAGACGGAACATGAGAACAAGTGATGAAAAGCAGAAATGACTGTCAGGGACTGGCCTTGTTTGGACTGGCAGCCATGCAAGCTGTGACTGAGCAGCTGCCAGAGCAAGGGGGAAGTGTTGTTTAATGGTGAGATCTTTAGGGTGCTACCATTTTGATGACACAGGAAAGGCAGTGATCATGCTCATCTGTTACGCTAAACACTTCACACTAGCGTTTTTTAGATGTTAGGTGTGAGCACTGTCTGCCCTTTCCATCCTGTTGACCCAGCTAAGTTCTAAATGCCTATAGTGACTGCACATAGCATTGAAGTTGCCTGATGCAAGGTCTTTTTTTCCCTCCTAAAGAGATGAGAGCTGAATCAGCCCCATTGCTGGGACCACTGAACATCTCCCTGGCTTCTGTCTCCAGTGAGGGAACAGGAAAAACACTGCCTTTCACACCAGTTTCTCTTTCTGATGTGTCCCTTCAGCTAAAAACATCCTTGTGAGCTCAACTCAGGACCAAAACAGACCGTTGCCCACCTCTGTAAACTCGAAGATAAAAAGGAAGTGTGGCAAGTGTTAAAAATGCATGGGCCAGACCTGGCAGGAAGGGCTTGTGGCTACTAGCCCAGATGTCTGCCACTGGGCTTTTACTGATTAGTTAGCTCTCTCAACTAACTCTTGAAAACACTTACTGTGTCCCTTCTATAGCAGTTGGTCTAGAACAGTTTCTAGCCACAACTGAATAAAGGGTCCTCCTCTGGCCTTGTCACGAGAAAAACTTTCCCAACATGTGACAGGCTCTTTTCTCCATCAGTGCTTTCTGTCCCCACAGGCTGGAAAAATGCCACCCTTATTGTGGGTCTGAAATCAGCTCAGGGCCTTCCTCTTGGTCTTTTGCACACTTTGCATGTGATGTATTCTTCTGTTTTTTCCTTACAGTAGATAAAAGGGCTTCTGTAATTTTTCCTACAGAGATAGGATGACAGAATATGCTGAGTTGGAAAGGACTGCAAGAGCCCATGAAGCTGTTTTCCCTTCTGTAAAGTCAGTGAGATTTGCTCTGTGCACTGGTTTGGGAGCTGCATGCTGGGTCTGGCTATCCTTTCTCTGTTTGTTACTGATGGGCAGTATGGCTTAAGAGATTTATTCAGGATGAGACCTAGAAATCCTTTTGCTGAGTGCAGCCTGACAGTTTCAGTGTGGCATCCTGAGAAAGAGATTCTGTGTGTTTTTCTCTCCAAAACAAAGCATGAATGAACACTTCAGACACTCAGGTCTCTGACTTTCCCATCTGTTAAATAAGGAAAATACTGCCCATTTCACAAGGGCAAGAAAAGTTTTCTAAATGTTAAGGTATCCAAAGACAGTACAGTAAGACTGGTAACTGCTGACACTGGTGTTAATGTTTCATCATACCTGAGATCACATTCTTTATTTTTCTACATTTTTAAAAATTTTTCTCAAATTTTTAAAGATTTTATTCCATACTGTCTACCACCCTGAATTACAACAGAGCCCTTTTTGGGTTTTTGCAAATTTTTATGTTCTTTAACAAAGCTGACTTCATCCAGAGGTGTCTGAAGCAACCTCAGGAAAGGCAGAAGCTGTCCTGGCGGATGCAGAAAGTGGGGAGACACTGAAAGGCAGAAGGGAACTGCTGTATTCATCTGTCTGCAACATAGTGAAGAAGAAATTTGGGGAATGGTAGGTTAGTTAGCTAAACATCAATTCCTAGAAAAATCCTGAAATAGTTAATAAAGCATTTTAAAAGCACCTTTCAAAAATAGTGTCAGATCAACCTAATTTTCTTTGCCAATGGCATAATGGCATGTAGACACAGAGGAAGCAGTAGATATTATAGCTGGACTTTAGTAAGGCTTTTGGCACTGCCTCAGCACTAATCTTATGGCTGAGAGATATGTGACATTGATTAAGGACAAAACTGGTGGGTAGCCTTGTTCAGAGAGTACTTACAAGTGGCTCACTCCCTAAGCAAAAGGATATACAAAATTACATCTTTCTTGGACTTCTCTTTTGAACATACTATCATTCCATATTTTCATTAGCCAAGATAATGAAATGTGTGCTATTAAATTAGCAGCCCATATACGGCTGAAGTTGTTTGCAAGTACAATGAAGGGCAGAATTAAATTCAAAACAGTCTTGACAGCTTGGAGTACTTGCACCTGAAAAGGTAATTTCAATATGGGAACATTGAAGGCACTTCAGCCGAAATAGTCCATGACATGTAGCAGATGAGGCCCAACCAGCTGGGCAGCATCCCTAGGGAAGATCATCTGGGCTTGTGATGGCACGCTGTCGTGGAGCACACACACAAGGCACGCACCAAGACGTGCGAACAGAAGCGAGCTTGCAAGACATGTGAAGTAACCCGTTACCTTTCTCGGCATCGACAAAGCCTCAGAGGAATTTCTGCCTTGCCTTTTGGGGCTGTGCATCAAGTGTGATGCAGAGTGACAGGAGGTTTCAGAGAAAAACAAGTGTAAGCTATAAAGAAAGAGTGAATAAATTAGAGTTAATTAGTCTAGAGAAGAAAAACTTGAGAAAAACACGTCTCTCTTTGAAAACATTAAAAGGGTGATCCATTCTCAAGATTCATAACACCAATGGCAAGAAACAACAGAAATGAGTACCAGTGGGGACGTCTGGGTTAGGAAGATTTTCTAAGGGCAGTAATAAGTGAGCACAGTCATTAGTTCCTGAGAAATCTGTAGAAGACCTCATTAGAGATTTTTACAGACTGTGTCTAGCCTGTCCCTTTCGAATGGCCTAGATGGCATAGATCAACTGCTAGAGCAGAGGTTGTACAAGAGGACTTCTTTCAGGATAGTGTTTCGGGCGTTTGGTGCTGTGACTGCGAGAACCATTTGCAAATAGCAGCATTTATTTATTTTCTCCCCAGCAGCCAGCTGTCCCACTCTATTGGCGATTAACTTTGGTTGCCCTTTTTGGAATGAGGTGATTAGTCAGGGAGCGCTCAATACAACCAGACAGCAGTGCTGTCCATCTTCTTTGCTAGTGAGCAGAGATCCTGTGGGTCAGCAGCCAGGGAAGCAAATTTCCCCATCTTTGTGCTCGATATAATGCCATTCTCAGCAACCTTTGCAGGTCAGCACTTCCATTCAGCAAGGAGCACACAATTCCTAGTGTATGAAGAAGCATGTTTTTGAAACATATTTTCAGCTTTGATCACATTAAAGAACAGGTGTTTCCGAGCTACCAGCTGCGTAAAACGCTGACCTCTACCTGTGTTGATTTGCGTGGTTGTCATTGTCCTCAGCAGTTTGCCTCGGTCTCGCTGTGCATGAGTGCGGGGATGAAATGTGCCCCGCAGAGCGGCAGCACGACCGGTGGCGTTTGGAGCTCCCGATAACTTCACGCAATGGAACATGCCAAATGGAGTTGGAGGCTTTTAACAACTGTGCTCAGACAAAGTGGCTGTGCAGATATTGTCTGGGGAGGCACCATGACAGAACGTATAATTTACAGCTCAGTGAGTTCTGTAAAAAGGCCATGCCCAATATCAGTGTTGCACCGCAACGTATTTTACTCTGAAAGGCTGGGAATTGACTTTGATTACAGCTAAACCAGTGCCAAGCCGCAGCACCTCTGTTCAGTTCACCAACATTGTTCAGTTTACTCAGCAGCAAAATTTGGCCTGTTGGTGAGCAATAAATAATAAATGTGGCCATAACCTTTTTTTCCTATGATTATACTTTAGATAGAAAAGAACAGGCATGGGAGTAGTAAGTACAGTAGAGATACTAAAGCAACTATTTGGCAGCTGATGGTAAAAATGTCATTGCCAGAATCACCCCGACTCTTACTGAAAGTTTATGACTGTAAAATGTAAACATATCTATTGATCACAATAAAAAGGTATGCTCAGCACACCAACGTATCTACATCTATGTGTGTGTAAATACACAGTCACATCTATGTTCACTTGTAGATATGGGTAGTCGTATACATTTTACATTACTGATGCTTGCCTTCAGTATAAGTTTTCTTTAATAATCTTATTTATTGATGATCTGTTTGGATGCTGATTACCACATGCGTGCCTCTTACTCTTGTTCATATGTTAACCCTTCTGCTTATGTTTAAGGCAATCACTTTTACTGGTTTTAGGAACTGTATATCTGAAACAAGTTTTGTGCATTCAGAGTCCTAAAGTGGTCAGACTTTTGTGACAAGGATGAAGTTATCCATTCACATTAAGTTTCCCTGCCAGCAGTCAGGCTTCAGTAAATTTTCAGTGTCCTTTCTTGATTTGGAAAAGATAAGTATGTTAATGGTACAGATATTTACATGGGAGTTTTTTCCAATTAATTCATACAGAAAACATTTCTATTGGAAATGCCTGGGGTTATAGATTTTTTTAATTAGGGCTCTTTAAAGTGTAGCGTAGCAAACACTAGGGACACGTTTTGTTGGCAGGTAGGGTACTAGTGTCTTCCACTAGATGGAAACTGAATTTTCTGTACTGTCATAGCTCTATCAGAGTCCTTGATGGATGTCTTAACAAAACAGCAATGAATGAATAGAGCTCTAAAGTTAGGGGGCCTGAGGTGGCTCACTGCTATTGCATGTGCAACAGAAATGATAACTGGTATTCCAGGGTTTGCTGATTTTGTTACTGATTTTGTTACAAATGCACTCAAAATACTGTTATATTGCTATTAATATTTTAAAAATATCTTTAGCCAACATACTATGTGTAATTTGATGCCCAGTGACAGGTTTGTTAATAGTGTACCATTTAGTATTTCCAGGATATTTTGTAACACTTAGCAAATGAAGGGTGAAAGGGTCTTGTATATACCAACACATTTGAATGGATACCCCTAATTATGTTCCATCACCTCTATGAAATACATTACCACTGTAAATGGAATAGAAAGCAAAATCAGAGTTAAAAGACTTTATCACTCAGATCCATTTCTAAATTACCTTTCAAGGAAACAAATCTTCTGGCTGTATATGCGAAGAAAACTATCCTAACTTTGCATATGCAGTTATGTCATTTGCGCTGGAATGAAATCTTGAGGTTATAAAGGGCTGTTCCTTGAAAGTATCAGCTCAGCACTGAGAAGCAATGCAAGAAGGCAAAATGGGTATTGGGAACTATTAGGAAAGGAAAATATAGTCAGTGAGATGCTGGAATAGGTTGCCCAGAGAAGCTGTGGATGTCTCAGCCCTGGCAGTGTTCAAGGCCAGGCTCGATGGGGTTTTGAGAAACCTGATTTAGTGGAAGGTGTCCCTGCCCATGGCAGGGGGGTTGCCACTCGATGATCTTTGAGATCCTTTCCAACCCAAACCATTCTATAATTCTATGAAAATGAAAACATTCCTGAATTGTAACTTCACATGGTCTGCCTGCATCTAGAATACCCTCATGGATGTCCCCATCTCAGAGGAGAAAACCTTACTCCTTATTAGCTCCCCATGTGAATGCTCTTATTTCAAACAGGAATATCTTGTTTCAGGTTGAACTGGAAGTAGATTAGATGAATTTGGAAAGAGGAGATTTTATACCTGTATAACACCATCTGCATGAGGAGTAGCAATATTGCTTTTGCAAACAGGCTCTTGGGTCTCCTCACTTGTAGGCTTCAAGAGATGCTTTGAAGCTGGGGATCATCTGTAAATGGAAGAAGCAAAGACTGTGTTTTGGGAAAGCCTTCATCTTCTACAGAAAGCCAGGAATGTGATAGATGGGTTCATTTACGCAGAGGCTTGCTGCTGCAGACGCATTTCTGAGGCAGAGGTTTGTCGCTTCACCAAGCAAGACTCCAACCCCTGCTTCACTGGGAGTGAGCTGGCTGGCAGGGTTTGCAGAGAGCTATTTGTGTCCAAGCCTGCTTTTGTAGACTTATATCCTCCTTTTGCTCTGTGGGTACATTTAATTTATGGCTAAGGAACAGCGATATGGCTGGACGGGTGAGAAAGAACTCCAGTACCCAGAAACGTGAGCAAAGGATGGCAAAGGAGGATGTGTCAGGTGCCAGAAATCCAATTTAACAGTTTTACTCAGACAAATAGACCTACAAATCTGAAACTTAGAGAGGCAGCTTACACTATCCAGACACTTTTTGACATCCCTAGGTATAATTCTAATTATAGAGCCTTTCGAACTTGTGCAGCAGAAGTGGATTAAGTTAAATAGTCTGCTCAAGCTGCTAGAGGCTTCACAGGTAAGAAATTAATTTCTCTAGATTTGATTTTATTATTAGGGTATGATTTTTTTTCCCTTGAGCTTATTGGAAATGTCATTTTATTATTACACACTACCTTCAAATACATGGAGAGAAGTACTTCCTGATGTGTGAGTTTTCACCTTGCTGCTTGCTGAGCAAAATGGTTATGGACTTGTCTTATCTCTTCAGAAATTAATAGCAGATGCCACAAACTATTGCTAAAAGAGACAGGCATTTTATTAATACCAGAGTCTAGTTTCTAATGGCTGGTAGGTATTATAATGCCAGTGAAGTTCTTCCAGAGAAAACATTCTTCAACCTGTCAGGGTACTGAAACCTATTATTGAAGTGAGACAGCAGAGTCAATTTATTGAAACCTGTTTCTGAAGAAAATCATGTGCCGCTATAAAAAAAATTTAGAGCTTTTTTTAATGATGAAGCCTATTTACGTTGGCTTATATGTGCCCAGCTCATAATGAGAAATAAATCACATCTAAATATCAAGTAAATTAAAAGCAAGCAATAGTTGCTAATGACTGGCCAGATCAGGACATACTTCTCTACTGATCCCAGAATACTTAGAAGTTTGTATTAGTGCACATATCATAAGTAATTAAATCAGTGAGATTTCTACACTCAAAGACATCTGATTTCCCCCTGCCCCTTTTAGCTAAGTAATTATTTTCCATTTTTGGCCGGCAAAATTAAGATCCATTAAAGGCAAGGATAACTGGTTAACATTTGTTTTCCTGACACTAAATTCAGAGGAAGATCATATAATGGATTAAAAAGAGAGCAGATTTGTAGGAGGAACGAGGATAGTCTGGATTATCTTGATTTTATAAACATTGACTTCTTGAAGTCGTATCTATAGCCCAGCATCAGAGATAGGTTCTCCCAGAGGATAAATCTGAATTACTGGGGGGGGGCCATGTTTAAATTAAAAAAAAAAAAGAAAAGAAGAGAGTCTAGGTGGGTTAGGCTCCCTGGACCATGGTGACCCCTAGACATTCCTCCTCCCTCTGAGCAAAATTCAGCCTTTTTCTCCTAGTAATTTACAATCTTCAGCCCAAAAACTTCTCCTAATGACATCACTCTAAATGAAAGCCTTTGGCAGAGCTCATGACACGGTGATAAAGAGGTGTCAGCAGATCACGAGGAATAAAGAGGGGTGGACCAAGGGCAGTTGCTGAAAGCCTTGGTAGATAGGGAAAACAGAGCAGATGAGCCAATGGCTTGTGTTGGTTGCGTGTGTCCCTGGGGAGCACCTTTCACACCAGAGGGCAGGAGGACTACCCCTATTCAGGTCCAGAGACTTCGGCCGTGATTCCTGAGGATATCCCAGCCAGAACTGCAGACGCTTTTGAAAATCAGTCAAGACTTTTCTTTATCAGCTTGTCCCACAAAGCACAGCATTTTGTCTGGAATGAAGGCATTTGACCAGGAGAGCATTTGAATAATCAGGGTGTGGTCTGTGGGTACCTGAGGTGGGTGGGGAGGGTATAATAGCATGAACAGAAACATCCTCTCAGTGATAGTGAAGATGAGCTTATGAGAGCATTCTGAAGTTCAGCTCTGTGGGTTTTTCCCTAGTAGTCAGGTTATTATTATTGTTATTTATATTCATATAGCTTCTAGTAGCCTGAGGTATTGCATTAAGTACTGCACAAATTCAGTGATAGCCCCGTTAATCCTTGTGTGAAGCAGATCTCCCTTAAGGCCTGGTTCAATAGACACAAAGGTGTCTACCTGACTTAATCAATATGAAAAATTTTCATTTAATTGCCAAGAGACTGCTCCTTGAGTGGTGTTACCCTCATGATTGTGTTTGTGATTAAGAATTCTCTTTCTGTTTGGCAGAGCTGAACCAAAAATAGCTTTTTTGTTTCTCACTCCCTCTGTGGTACTTGACAAACATGAGACAGACACTCACATCTTCAGTGTCTTCTTGTATAGCAGAGAAAATGGAAGCACCAAGGGTATTTTTATCCTCAGCGTTTAGGATGTTGAGCTGTTTGTCCATAAGCCCCTTTTTCTGGAGCCCCTGAATGCAAATACAGGAGCACTGCATTGCACAGCACAGGCAAAATGAGAGACACTTCTCTGTGCTGCAGTAGGTGAGACTGTCAGCTCCAACCTAAACAATTCTGTGATTCTGTAGATTCCTCAAGCTCGTCGGGCAAAAGAATGAGAAAACAACAAAAGCTGTGCACCTTGGAAAATATCAGGAAAATATCTTGTCCTTTTCTTGGACTCCTTTTTGTCTTTTTGACTTCTAGACATCAAGATTGTTAGATGGACACCTGACCTTGGCATGAGTAGAAAGGAAGGCACAGAAAGAATCTGTGTTTTTGTGGTTAAGTCATGATTTAGGTAGTTTTCTGAGCCTCTACCCTCATAAATAAAACACAGAAGTCGGGGGAAGGATAGTTTTTGTTGTCTGTATGTTGCACATGTTGGTAATACAGTTTTATAAGAACTAAGCTCTGTAATGCCTTTTAGATGTGTTACAGTGTGTCTTAAGGATGTGCACTGCCACCTCTGTGCTAAGGGATGGATCAGTCCAGCATGGCTATGGCCGTGCTACCCTGGCAAAGGACCCAGGGTCTGTTTTCTGTCTCAGGGGTAATGGCTTTAAACTAAAAGAGGTTTTGGTTAGGTTAGATATAAGGAAGGAGTTTTTTACAGTGAAGGTGGTAAAACACTGACACAGGTTGCCCAGAGAGGTGACGGATGCCCCAGTCCTGGCAACATTCAAAGTCAGGTTGAATGGGGCTCTGAGCTACTTGGTCTAGTTGAAGGTGTTCCTGCTCATTGCAACAGGGTTTGGACTAGATGCATTTTGAAGGTCCAGCCCAGCACAAAATACTTTGTGATTCTATGACAAGTCTGTGCTAAGGCACCTGCCAATGGTTAAATCTGGTTCAGAATGCCCTGGTCTGTTCTTTGAGCCCAAGTCCAGAGCATGCTTCATCCTTCATCTTGGATGTCCCCTTTACTTTTAGTTCGTGTCTTTATTATTCTACTCTTTCTTTTTTTTCTTTATGAGCCATTGTGTTTTTAATGTGCTGTTAATTCCTTGGGCTAGCTAGCCTCTGGTTATTTGGAAGGCTGAGGGGAAGGTGGAGGGGGAGAGGGAAGAATGTCTTGCTTCAGGTTTTTTCCTTGGTAGTATCTGTCCCCATTTAATCTCCAATCCTTTCAGTCTGACTGAAGGTAATGGCTCTTAGCATGCTTTATAAATCATTCTGCAGAAGATCTTGAGTGAGCATTTTATTTAATAAGTATGGAGAAGTGGGCTTTTATCCGTGCAAAAGAGGTGACAAGTTCACTGTAATTTCCACTGGATTACTGTATTTGGGGTAGAAGAAGTAATAGAAAACTCAAAAGTACCGATCTTACAGTGAGTTCCAATTGTACTACCTCCTCTTTTACTTGCTACTTGATCCACAGAAGCATCAAAGTTATTTATGTGGAAAAACAGCACTTTGATTTAATAGTGCATAGTTGCTTGGGTGGAATTTTAAAAGCTCCCTTTGAAGAGTTTGCCAGCCTGACATTAATGCTCTTGAGCTTTGGAAAAAGGTGAGTCTGCAGCCACATCAAATTGCTGCAGCTCACCTCCATTTCTAGACTGTGTTGGAGCAAGTCCGAGAGCTTAGATTTCTTACAGAGGAGAGGGAAACAGAGTTCAGCTACAGGGATCTCAAAGAGAAATCTTTACCTAGGCTGCTGGAAACTGGCATCCTGGCTCCTTGTCTGCTGTCTGTCTGGGATACCCTCCTGTCTTACACAGGCTCTGAGTCTAGTTAAGGACCTCACTCTGACTGCCTGCCAGGTCTGACTACAGTGGGCAGACTTTGCATCACCAAAGCTGTCTTCCTCATAAAACAATGAAGCCACTGCAGAGAAAGCACAGTGCTGACCTATAGCAATTTAAAATTGACTTGAAATGAACGCTCACCATGTGGTTTTTGAATGACTGTTGAGTGGGGATCACACTGAATCTACTCAATCCCCAAAACAGCAGGAAAATTGCTGCACATCTCAAGAAATGCTTCACTAGTGTACAATTTTGTGAGTCTCACCCATAGCAAGTCCAAGAAGCAACTAGATGTAGCCCTCTTCATACCCAGATTAGTGATGAGAAATAGCCACCTTCATAGGTCAAAGGAAGTGGTTTCTTTCCAACCACAGAATGAACTCTGAAGACGTTTTGGCTTTAACAAATGAGATCAGCAACCCTGTGTGTGCTGAGCACTGCTAAGCTTCAGAGTAAAGTCTGTGAAGAAATGATTCCATGGATGCTTTGGTCATGGTCAGCCCATGTGCCTGCGGCGTGATGTCTCTTCTGTAGGCTGTCACAACCATTTGTTTTCTGGTTTTGGCAGCTCTCTGTGTGGCTTGTGTGGAGAGGTATATAAGTCCTATCAAGTATAGACCTGTGACTTTTTTTCTTGTGAGAAATAACGAGAAAGCAGGTGGCCAAGCAGGCAGTTGTAACGGTGGCTATCCCCCTGACTCCTTCATTTGCAGCCTTGAAAGAATGGAGTAGTTTTTCCAGGAGCATCACGTAGTAAAAGCCAGGCTGTTCTGTGTGTTCCCCTGGCATCCACATCCTCTCTGTGACAACTTACAGGGTTTGAATTAAGACAGAAATTCACAGACATTTTTTCCCCTTGAACACTTATCTGCCGTGGAGCATCTCAAGAGATGAAATGCCCAACGATGCCTAAAATACTTCTGTGGCACAGGGCACTTCATCACACTTCACAGCTAACCGTATTCACTCTTTTTGTTTGTTTGTTTGTTTGTTTGAAGGATGCGTGCTTGTGGTGTCTGTAATTGAACAACTTGCACAATGGCACAACAGTACAGTAAAGGCAGCTGTGGAGAGACTGTGCAACTACATCCCTGGTAAGTACCAAGTAATGTGCCATATGTTATGCTGGTGCTGCTCTGTTTCTCTGTTAATTAAAAATTCTCATGTGAACTCTGAAAAAACTTGATCCACTTCTCATGCAGCTTCTCAAATGTATGTAGCTAGGAGATAGAAAGTTGCTATTTACAGGAAAGTCAGTGGCATGGCTTCACTTGGTTTCAGGGCTGGGATTTTGTCCCAAAATTAGAGTGTTGGGGCTGTATTAAGCCCACACATACCCGAGCACCAACACATACAGACCCCTTTCCTTTCTTTTTCTCCCCTTTGTCTCTTTTTTAGCGGCTTAAGAATAGATTCACTGTATGCCCAGCTACTCCTCTTGTTGATAAGGGTCTTCATAGCAACTGTGAAGCTGAAAATGTTTTCAGTGGCTATAGGAAGCAGCTATTGTAAAATTTAAAAAGTGAGATCAGGTTGACAGGTGTGAGCATTTGGTATGCACAGAAAGGCTACTGAAATGTAACTGGTGATACAAATTTCGAAAGCAATAGCTATTCCATATGATTATATGTAAGAGTCCCCTTTTTCTGTCCCTTATTTTATCTGCCCGAAGGAGCTTAGCTGTCCACATGCACACCCCTAAATAGAGAGCAGTTTGAATGCCAGAATAGCTTTGTGCCTCACAGATCAGTCCTATAACTATTTAAGTAACTAGATCACACATTCATGATGCCTTTTTAACATTAGGAATGTAAAAAGGATGGCTTAGGATTCTTCATTAAAAAGTAATTTTTGTAGGACTTCACAAATTATATCTGTGAGAAACCATCTTGCTCTGTAAACCCTGGTTTTACAGGAGATATGTGTAGAATATTAATTTCCTCCTTTCCAAGCGAGGATTTCCTGATGTGGAATGGGGCAGGGAGCTAATTGCTAGGACTCATTCATTGAGAGAATGACGCTTATCTGATTTCTATGCCATAAGTCATATCCCCAGTGTTTTAAATTACAGGCACATAACCATGAAGTTACAATTAGAAGCACTGATCCTGCTATTAAAATAGAATTTTCTTCTTTAAATTATGACATGCTAGCTCTGTGTTCACGATTCACTCAGTGGACCTTGTTCTGCTGACATGTCAAGATATTTCTTTTCAGCTGCCATTCTTTACACACATAAAATCCTATTATCCCTTTAGTTGAATCTGTATAATCCAGTTACCTTCTATGAGATGCATGGATACACCCAATAGAAAATAACTGACCCTGAACTTGAAAGCAGTGAAAAATCCTATAGATTGTGTGAGAGCTACAGTGTAACCCACTTTATCCTCTCGTGGGGGGTGAACACTGCAGGCCAGCAGGAATCAACAGCTTCTTCTTGCTGCTTGAAACAGTAGAATAGCTTTGGATGCTCATGAGGAACAAACCTATTAAAGCAGGTCATGCATTTCACCTGTAGAAACAATTTTATTATTATGCACATGCCTATAATTGATTGCAAGAATAACAACAACAAATTAATGGGGGGGGGGCTTCCTAGGGCCAAAAAGGGAATAAGAATTCATGTGAGTTTTTTTAAGGACCTCCTGTAATTGTGATTACAAGCCTTCAGTGAACTTACATGATGTTCAAGAACAAAAAACAGAGAAAAAGATAGAAAAAAATTCAATACCTGTCAATCCCACTAAATGCCTTAGACTATGTAGAAAACGGAACCACATCCTCTTTTGTATGAAAATATTTGAAATATGTGTGATTCAAGCAATGTGGCCAATAAAACTATGAAAATAAGACCAGTAATGTCACTAGTGAAGAAGATTCTTGAGCAGACAGAAAGGCCAGGTCTGGGGGAATGGGCAGTATTTACAGTGTTAAGAGATGTTAGCAAGAATATATGTTTACCTGGAGACTGACTGTCTGCTTGATGAAACTGAAGTGTCTGATACCTGAAATGTGCTTTGAGACCCTTTGCCTCCACCATTGCCTCGGAGTCATGCTCTGCTTCTGTGTTGGCCACCGCTGTGTAAACACCTTAGAGCTCAAGTGCAAATGGCAACATGATAATAGCATCTTTCTTGCAAATATTTATCCTCTGGGATTCAGCCAGAATCCATGTTTCTAGGACATCAAGATACAGCGGAAAACCTTCCAGATTGTTCTTATGTTAGAGCAAAGCAGTTTAGGGGATTTCTTTTACCTGAAGCAGGTCAAAAGCAATTATACTCTGAATTATTTTCTCTGAATTTTCCAGCATTTAATTTGGTTTAAGCTCTTTTTGTTGCCTTAGGAGACTATGTAGGAAAAGACTCTAGGCCAATTTAGTGTATAAGATAAGATAAAAAGAGTGGGTCCTTTAATTAGGCATCAGGCCAGGGGAATACACAGGACATTCCCACACACAGACGGTGGTTCTGTGATTTTATAAGGTCCATTCAAACCCAGATCTGTCCACCCCCAGTTCTGCCCAGTTCTGCCCCCCTACACACTCCTTTGGGAATTAGGTTTTGGGTTGTTTGGGACCGCTTCTTCCTCATCTTCATCTTCTTACAGCACATACAGTCCTTGGAGCTCCTCCAAAGTTCTGGGCTTGAAGGTCACTGTGTCTGTGTGATATCTTCTGGTCCAGGCCTTAAGGTGTTTTTCTACAATTCTACCTTGAAAAGAAGACTAAACATGCTAACAGAATTTAGAGGGATTGATATGAAATGGAATAACAGGTTTGGGCATGTGTAACTATTATGCAACAGGGTAGGGGATATAATACAGCTACATTAAAATCTGCAGTTACTGCACAACTACTTCTAAAATCTACAAAAGTTTAAAAAATCCAAAAAGCTCTGAGGCATCATTTTCTTGCCCCTGAACATTCACAGTTATTCACCACTTTTTCTCACTCTCTTCCCCCCCCCCCCCTTCTGACTTGCACGGGTTCTTTCTCACGGATTTCTCTCTGCAATAGCCTCTCCTTGTGTATTTTATCAGAGCTGGACCTTTGTTAACACATGAATGCAGGCTGGCTCCTAGGGCGAGTCCTGTAAACACTGCCTGTGGCTTTGGTCTGTTTTGTTGGAAGCTAAAGCCTGAATGGCATCTGAATCTTCCAAGAGGACTCTTTGTGCTCAACCATAATATAACGTTATTACTATTCTTTTTACCTCCCATCATTTGTTACGCCATGGGGTAATAACATGTCAAGCTTCCTATACGAGTAAGGAAAGCAGCACCTAGAAATCAGTGCGACCAGCAAAACCCCTACATCAGCTCCCCAGAGCTGGCAGGCAATCAAATTCTCCTCTCCTTAGAGCCACCAGTACTGGTTACAGCAGCCAGCTGGCTCTTCCAGGGCCAGAAACATTGTGGAAACCAGCTGGTCTGGGAAAATCCTAAGGAGACCATCTCCTGTGGTACACCAGGGAGGTGTTGGGGAAGCCAGCCACCTTTACCTGCAGGTTACTACAGGGAGCCAGGTGCCCCACTGGCCAGCCTCATCAGAGGGTGTTCTAGTCAGCTGATACCAAACACAGCGTTAGTGATGTCTGCGGTGTCCTTTTAGGTGAACAAGAATAAAATCTAATTCTAGTCAGGAGACCAATTCTTGCTTGCAAATTGCTTCTAAAGAGCCAGTAGAGAGGAGTTATGTGGCAAAGGAGGCAAAGAAATGAAGATAATAACGTGATTGAAATAAAACACCTGTCATAGGATAAGAAAAATCAGCTATCATGGTTACAGAAGCTGCCTGCAATACCATATGAGTAGGACGGTGTTGGGAAAACTATCTCTTCATTCCCTGACATGCCTTCCTGGCCCCAGTCCTCCTTTCACAGCCGCAGGTTGCCAGTCAGGGTGCCTGCAGTGCTGGCAGGAGAGCAGCTGTGGCAGAAAGAGCACACCCATGCCCACCAACGGAGTCACTGCCACAAGGTTTTGTACCCTCCTCAGAGCAAACCCACCCACCTGGTATGCAGCAGACCCCTAGCCCTGGCCATGGCCAGTTGGTTAAAATTGAAATTTAGCCCCTTTGGGGGTTTCTATGGCTTTTCTTTGGGACAGATGAGGACACTCTGTGCTTCCTTCCCCAAGTCTGTCTGAGTAATGGAGGTCCAAGAGAAAATGACAACTCTCAGGAATTTGAGGAGCTGCAAGTTTGTTGTCACAGCACTTACGGGAACCTGCACCTTTTGACATTTCACAACACCAACCCTGCCGAAACAAGACTGACATCTCCTTTGCATAGTTCACCATCTCTAGCCTGTTCAGGCCAAGAAACAGGGAGTTTTCCGTCATGGGAGCTGTCAGACCAGTGGTACTATCATGCCCTTTTGGATTCAAACACCAATCTCTTCCACAGTGTCTTTGCTCAGGTGCAGGGGCCACCTTTTTTTTTAACAGTGCCTTAAAGAAATCACTGATGAACTGTCTTATGGAGAGCATGCTTCACCCAGATTAAAGAAAACCACCTGAGCCAGCATCCCAAAAAGGCGCGTGTCTGCAGACTGTGAAAGGAAGCCAAGCAAAAAGTGTCAGATAATTTTGTGGATGCTGTTACTCCTGCACAACTCCTGCTCTACACAAAACATATTCTCTCATATCCAGAAGCTCCCAGGAAGTTCTAGCCCAACATCACTTTCTGCTCTTTGATTTATGTGTTTGTTTTCTCTCTTCTTGCAAACCTACTGAGCTGCTTGTTTAAACTTCTTAGGAGATTCTGTGGCATGCATTATTTCTTCTGACTTTTCCATGATGCTGTACTCAGAACATTCAACAAACGCTAATTATCCATTCTAGTTTTTATCACATGGCTTGCCTAAAGTGAGAGAAGGGGTTTAGGCAAGGTTAGGAATTCAGGTTTTCCCATTTTTTGGTGCTACACTGAGGTACAGAGTCACATGCTTTCCTCTAACGTAGATCAGCATTCACCTTAATGAACCAACTACTGCTGTATTTTGACTGCTATAAAACCAGTTTCACCATGCTCAACTTCTTTTAAAAAATTATGTTTTCTAGAAAAAGTGCAAGGTTTCTGTTACTTACTTGCTGAACTTTATGGATCACACATAGCTAAACTGTAAGTATTGCTGTGTCCTCTCAGATTTTTGCTTGGTTTGTTCTTGATATGTACAGATGTGCTGTTAGATTGAAATGCAGGGATTTCACTCCTAAAATCACATTATTATTATTATTAAAGCAGAGATGCTTCGGAGTGATTCTGGTTTGGCATTTGGCACAGCTATTCCAGAGTGAATAAACACAGGCTGCCACCAGTAACCATTTTGATACTCCATTGAAATCTCAGATCAGGCCCACCTGATGTAATTACCTTTTGAAACTCTACTCATTTGGCTGAGGGAGGAATTTGAATAACCTGTGTGTATGAGACAGGTTCTATAGAATCACACTGATGTTGCTTGGCTCTTGCTTTCCATTCTACCTTTAATCAGACTTTCTAATTATCAGCCCTTACATGCTCTCAGCCCTGACCTTGATTCACACTCTTGGGGGAAGCCTACTATTTAATGTAAGTGATTAGAAAAATAAAATGTAGGTCACTTTATTCCTCTTTGAAAGTTCTTAGTTTAATTAACCAAGCTTTTGCTAAACCTTCGTTCTCCCTAGGGTTTTTATTTTTGTTTTTAAGACTAGCCAAGGGACGGCAAAGTGTTTACAGAACTAAGAAGTGCTATAATCAAACATTTTCATTTAATTCCTGATTAGTGCAGAGAGGTGCCCCAAAAAGAAAGAAAAAAATCCTAGCACTCGTGCTTGGTGATTAAAGGTTAAGGATCTTTGAAGGATTTCTAGTTACTTTGTGGAGTTAATGACTGAACATTCATATGTACCAAATTCCGTAGGCATTAACTTTAACCTTTAAGTCTTTGTCAGACTTACGATTGATTTAAAAAGTAGAACAGTCATAATATATGTGATTCAGGTGCTGCATATAAAGCATGGTGTTTTTTCATCGTCCTGGGATCCAATTTTAAATGCTGAGTAGGATGTCATGGCTGAAAATCATTAGAGCCCAACACTGTACTGAGCAGTGATTATGGGCCACTGAAGTGAGCTAAGATTATTGTGTGGTGTTGGGCAGATCTGGCTTCCCATGGAAATAGCTTCTACTTTCAAGCACCCAGAAGAACATAATGGTCTTTGTTTATGCACCATTTCCTTCAGCATAGCCAGGGAAATGAATGCTGATGTGGTTTGCCATTCCTTGAAGCTGTGTAAACAGGATCCAGGACAATCGCTTTGTCATCTCTACCCTCCTCCAAAGGTGAGTTGGTTTTCCACTTTTTTTAAAACTACTGATTGTGGAACATCTTTTAAGCTGGAACTGAACAGTTCAGAGTTTTCCACTGCATGTGCATTGTCTAGGAGATAAACACCAACATTTTGAGCGTGGACACTTTTAGAATGAAAAGTACATAACACGCATTAGCCATGTGGACCATCCTCAATAGGATTGTTGCAGCATGAGAGTCACGAGGCCAAATTCTCTTGTACCAATCTGGATCAGAAAAGAGGAGTAGAGAAAATAAAATCTTTCTCTGGACTTCCTTGTTAAGCAGTAAAATAACTGCAAACCAGATCCTCAGCTGAGGTTCATATATACCACTGCATTACCACGGCATGACAAGTGATCCCCACATTGCCTGATCTGCAGTGACAGCCTGTGTAGGCACAAGTTACCTGCTGCAAGTGCAGGGCTATGAGACTTGGAGTAGTCTGCAGTGCAAGAGGTTTAAGCTAATGTGAATAATCTTTTGCCTCAGGCTGGAAACATTTAATTACCATCACTTCTTTGATGTACAGTTACTTGCTATGACACTTACATGTCCTTGATTGCATGTCCTAGACCTTTGCTATACTTGTACACATAAGTATCTGCATGTGTGTCTAAACATGTACTGTTTGTTTTGGGATTCTTTTGTTTGTGGGGTTCTTTTCTTCCCAGTTACCATGCATGTCCAATCATACTAAAACCCGTAAGTGATGGTGGTTGTTTGACAGTGTTGAAAAAGATTTATGAAAATAGATGCCTAAGTGAGTGGCTTGCTCAGGCATCTATTTTGGTAAATCTTTTTCCCTGCATCTGGATGGAGAAAGGCATGTTTGGTTCCTAAAGGTTTGTTTATTTGACGTTTTGCACAGGGTCTAATCCAACAGTCATTGAAATCAGTCAGTGTCTTTTTACAGGCTTGGATGAGCTGTGGCTCCTCTCCAAGGTGGGTTTAGTTCTGACAATATTAAGATCTGCAGAAACACTTGCCTTCCAAGAATGGCAGTAACATTTGTTTTATGGCAGGTGTGCATCCCTTATGATTACTGTGCTCCGTGATATGCCAACGTAGAGATATATGGGTATTCAACCAGGCAGGGGTGAAGGAAAACTGGGGGGTCCACACTCACTCGGCTCAACCAGGATGTTGCCCAAACTTCATCAAACAGTTTCCATGAGAAATCCCGCATCTCAAACTGAGTGTCAGAAGTGCAAGGTACCTCTTTAAGTGAAAGGAGATGCAGACAATGAACTGCTCTTAAACAGAGGGATGGAGTCTCCAGGGCCGCATAGCGAGCCAGGATAATAAGTCTGGAGAGGCGGGCTGTTTAAATCAGGGTGACTTCTGTGAAGAAGTTAGAAGACCCGTCTTGCAATCCTTTGTCAATCAACCAGAAGGGAAAGGATCTTTGGTTAGCTCTTACCCATCTCCCAGAGCAGGTGTAGCACCGAGGTGTTGACTCCTTCCACCTCCAGTGACAGCTTCAGTGAGTGCAGTTTCTACAAGGAAAACAACTGAAAATATTTGGTTTCTGGTTGGTTTTTTAAAACAAAATTTGGATTCTTGTTTGCGTGGTCTGGAGAATATCCCTCCAAGTGACTGTCTCAAGCAAACCATCTCCACTTCCAAGCGGTAGTTAGATCCATTTCTGTCAAGGTGTATTTGTTTCTTATCAGGGAATAAGGGAACTGTGCCAACAAAACCAATTTTTTTACACTGACTGTGCTCTTTTTTTTTTTGGCTCTCCTGGTGCTCTGAGACAGCATGAGGAGATGGGAGGAGAAGAGCAGTGCTTCGAGTTCATGCTCAAGTGGTTGATAAATTGCCCGCAGTAACTGTGACAAGTCAGACTGAATTATGGGTGAAAAAAATTAATATACAATCAGAGATACAGATGCATAAAATGCAGTTTACCTCACATTTGCTTCTTTCATTTGTAATTTGATTGATCACTTCAGTTTTATGAGCCTGCAAATGTTGGCGCAGTCCCCTGCTGAGTGTTTGAACAAGACTTTAATACTAATGACTGTTCTGTTCAACTCTATTGATTTTCAGGTCCTTTGCCTATTCATTTAGGCTTTTGGATGCCCATTTTCCCAGAATTAGTATCATATTTGTACTGGCAAAGGGAGTAAAGTAAATAGTTATCTGTCCTTGTAAGGCAGTATAATTTTCAGGTTTTAATTGTGTTTAAGGTGGAAAATATCAATGTGTAGCTGATTTTTCAGTCAGTAGTTTATTTTTTTCTGTTTCTGTGGTGTCGTTTTAGTGAGATTCTGTGTCTTGAGGAAGGAAGGGCCCCTGCTTCAGAGGCCTTGCCAACTACTTACTGGAGATACTGCAAGCCATGTAAATGATACATGCATACTACATATTTCCCTGGTGACAAATTAGCCCAAATTTATTTTTTTTCTTTTTTTTTTTTTTTTTTTTTTCCAATCTGCCTGAAGCCATTATCACTCTGTGATTATTCTAGGAGACTTTGCTCCAATTATGAATAAAAAATATTACTCCGTTTGCACAGAGCTCAGTGCTCTCAGTGCAGAGCTGGAGGAAGAGAGCATCGAACCAGAGCAAAGGCAGCTCTGTTGCGGTATCTCCCTGGGGTCTTGGGCAAGGTGGGCTGCTCTGCTGGTGTGCAGTTCCAGGAGCAGAGCCCTGATGTTGGTGGGGAGGAACAGAAGAGGCTTTTGTGGCTCCTGGATCACCAGCACGGCTGTGTGACCAAATGTCACCTGTCTTGGGGTCCCGTGAGCCCCTTCTTACTGCCTCATAGAGGGTCAGGGATGGGAGTGCAGCTAGACTTGCATGCATAGGTTTTCCCACCACATGTTTCTTGCCCAGTGAGAGGTTCTCCTCTACCCTTTAGTAGGAGGGTGGCAACACTAGGGACTCCTTCAAGTAAAGAGACCAAAAAATAGGGCGGATCAGAAGTGTTGGCTTACTAAAGGTAGCTGAACACTAGACAGTATCTAAAGCGGCTTTATTATGCCTTGCATTTTAAGTTACATCTGTAATAGGTCTTGTGGTTTAAGCCACCTCAACAGCATATATTCTAATATGGCTGCAGCATCATTCCAAAACTCTGCCAGTGGTACAGGCATCCAAGACAGGTGTTTTAGGTTGACTGGATAATGTTTTAGTCAAAAATATTTCTCTGCTCACATGGTGGAAGACTTATTGCACTATGTCATGTAATACAGCTGTGTTCCTCTAGTGAGAAGAAAGGCCTGAAATAGAGTGAAGGGGTTTAGGCACTGCCTACCAAGTTTTCCTTCCGGCCCTGGGAGCAAACATGTTTGCAGGAGATTATTCTCAGCTTGTCTTTAGATTGATTTAAGCCAGCTGGGCTGTTCAGTTAAATGGCAATACTTTGATTTTGTTGGGCCAGAATAATGGCTGGACTTCAGCACTGTGGTCCTGCTCTGGCAATTTCCAAAACAGTCTGTGTTGGAAGAAGCTTGTACTCTTCTTTCTGCCTTTCAGGGTGCCTCTTCTGCCCGTCACTTTTCTGCTCCAGATTATAAGAGACCTTGTAGCTGCATATTTTGCAATTTGCTGCAATAGGATTTTGACAGAAGTCATCTTACATCAGCAGTAATACACATATTTATGTTATTATTTTATCTTACAAAAATAATCATCATTTCCACAAGCACTCATGCTGGTTCATGTGTCCTCTATCAGGTCTTTGACTTTGTAAAAGGCAAAAGCTCCTTCCCCTCATGGACATTACTGTGGCCAGCATGCTCTTTGACAAAGTAGGAGCCAACCAGTTTTGGGTGGAAAAAAGAAATCCTTTGGGGCATAATAAAATAAAATTATTCCTGCTATTTTCTTTCATTCCTCTCTCTCAGTTAAAATGTGGGTTACTTCCAGGATGTGAGGTAGAATTAGGGTGGGAGTTCTTCTGCATTCCTGGTAAGAGCAGGCTACCAAAGGTAGATCTTGTGACTGGGACCTGTTTCCTTTTTTCGGGACCAGTAGAACAGTTTGATGCAGTAGAACAAGCATCTGGGAGGCAAGTTAGGTCCCGTGGAGCAAGATGTACTCCTTTTACTCTCTCTTTTTGGAAATGGGTAAAATCCACTGAAATGTGAGTTGTTTCCCCTGCAGTCAGAACTGAGCTCTGAAGAAACTACCAATAGAGAAGTGGTAGCACAAGGCACAATTTGAGCCCTAGTTCCGACTCTTTCACTTGTTTCTCAGCATTTCCTCTGTTCCTCTTCAGTAGCAGAAAATAAAATAATATAAAATAATATACCCTACACCAATCAAAAAACCAAACAGCCCCAAAAAGCCAAATCACACAACCCCAACTTTCCACCAAATAAATCCAAAAGAAATAGGGTAGCATAGGAATTGCAGGGTGCTGCATGCAGCTACATCATGCTGATGTAGAAGCTGCCTCTGGCAGGACCCCTGAAAACAAGTCTCAGGTGACTCACAGGCATAGAGGCATTTGGGGTGGGAGGGTGGCAGACAGAAGTGTGAGGACAAGGAAGTGTTGCTTGTGAACAAATCCCACTTTTGTCGCTGCCATTTAATGCTGACAGATTTTGCTGAATTTTCGTATCTCGGTACGCTTGGTAAAAGGATGATGAAATGAGTTAGAAGGGAAACTTGGAGTGTCTTCTAAACATCCACTCTCCTGGGAAAGAGCTGGCTAACGAGGGTGATAAATGAGGGAGAATTAGAGTTGGTTCATGCATTCGTTCATGATGAGAAATACATCTGTTTGCCAAAAAACAGTCATTACTGGGAATGCGTGGTCTCTGCGGAAAGCATTGAAAGAAGGCAGTGAATGAAATCCCAGTGCCTCCCCTGCCCTCACCCCTGCCCATGGTGTGGGCGTGCTGGAGTGGCAGGGCTGCACCAGTTTGGGCAGGTGGTGCTGGCTGCTCCCCAGGACTGCGGCACACCCTCTGCGCTGCGGCTGCGACTTCACCCGTCAGCTGCTGGAGGAGCCCCCTCCTTGGTGATGTTCTCGTGCCATGGGAAAGGAAGGGGGCTCCTTGCTAACCGAGATGCAGCAAGAGAGGTTGTATGGGCTGTATGGCTTTCAGTGGCAGGCTTGACACGCTGGTGTCAGCCAGGGATTACTACCCACGAAACCAGGTGGATATATATATATCCCAGGTGGATATATCAGCTGCCAGTCTTCCACAGCCCAACCTGGAGTCTTGGCTGAAGTAACCTGTGAAGTGAGAGAAGGTCTCATCCTTAGCACTTCAGAGAGACAATTTTCTATGTGCAAGGTCAATTCAGCCTTTCCTCCCTTGTTCTCTGCTTTCTGAGTGCAGTATTTCTGTAGCTGCATTTCTCATGTGCTGCTGCTGCGAGCAAGCAAGGTCTCTCCCACCCTGACCAGCAGAAAGGGAGTGATAAATCCTACCTCTCTGGAAAATTTCCATCTATTATACTCATTTGAAGCCATTTTCCTCATCTACCTCTCAAGTTGTTTTATTGCAGAAATGACAGCAGCTGGTATCGTGCAACATAACTATGGCAAATGTAAGATGCATGACTGGTTTTGGGGACAGCAGTTGCCCAGGAGGAAGAAACTAGAAAACAAAGCCTTGACTCCTTCATAGTGTCTCTCATCTATTTGTGACATACCCTGATTTTTATAAGACTACAGACAGCATGAATTAAACATATATTAACTACATATATTAAAGTGACACGTATATTAAACCCCAGTAACTTAGAGATCTGTGTTCCTTGCTGCTTATGCTTATTCTTCCATATCCCTTGGATTGTTCACTATAAATTTTTGACCCTTGAATATCACGGTTAATTAATTTACTTTGATCACTGCCTAAATCAATTATAACGACATGCTAAATTTTATCCCCAGTAAAAAAAAAAAAATGTTGATAACGATTACTTTAAATTCAAATTTATTCTGCTGTAATATTCCAAGCTGGCATGCCCGCTGTTCAGTAAGGTGCCATCACTCGAGGGGTATTTTCTTTTTTTCCAAATGCTTTAACACTACCACGGGGTGAAGCGTACTTTTTGCCCCCATGTTGAGTTCCTGTACCTCTATACAGAGAAATATAAACCTGGCTGGTGTTAGGCTGGTACTTATGTCCTTAGGCTGCGCTGTAGGAGGGACTGATGGCAGGTCATTGTCAGACAGAACAGTTTGTCCTCACTAACAATTTTGAGCAGACACTAGGTGCTAACATGTTTGTTATACTCCAGATTTGCTTTTCCATTTGAAACAGTGTCGCAAGTAATTTATTTTTATCTCCTTTTTTTATTCTAGGGTGGGTTTTTTACTCATTCTCAAACCCTACATAAGTAATTATTCCTTCTGAAAGAGAGCAAAGAGGCTGTGTTTTCAGCCTTCTTCATTCTGAATGCTGAGGGGAAGGACAGAGGCCATCACACAGCTACTGCCTCACAGATATGACTGTTTTCAGAGGTGGCCTAATAAATGCAGGACAGCATATGGGAATTGTCATCACTGAGATACAAGAATATTGTCCTAAACTGAAAATGGAGCAGCAGAGGGGAGCACACTGGTGTTACCCTGACCTTCCAGACTCCTGTGACTGTCTTTCCCCACCTTTTTTTTTTTTCCCCTAAATTAAAGTTGTGAGATCTTCCTTTCTTATGGGAAGATGTGGCTGAATTTATAAAGTGCTGCTCACCAGAGCTGTTAAACTGTTGTTAAATATTTTTGACTGCATGAGCATATCTGGGGCATCTTCCCACCTCCATGACTGGGAAGAGTCCTTGTGGCAGAAGAACCAGTATGGCCTTCTGTGCTGTGATGCAAGACAAATTTCTTAAGGCTGGGGTGCAGAAACAACCCCTGTTTCCTCTCCATGGCTCAACATTTATCCAGGCAGGACCCAGGGCAGTGGACTGGGAGGGCTGCAAAAATATATTAGTTTGAGGGTTTTGCAGTGGCAGAGCCTTGAGGAAGGCTTTGAAAGCAGCACCACGGCAGTGTTTGGCAGTTCCTGGCCATGACAAGTAGCCATCAGTGTGCATTTGACCACAGCCTTGCAGCACCACACATGGCACATCCATTCTCCTTCTGCCAGCAGTGCTGGACCCTGGCTGTCGCCCACACTCACAGATGGTGCCCCGTGCACAAAATTTCCTCTCCTCCTTTGAGGAGCATGTGTGTAAAGGGATTTGAGGTGTTATTTGGGCATCACCTGTAGTTGCCTTCTTTGTAACCCATGGCCTTATGATGGCCAAGCTGATGATGCCTTTCCAAGGTATTTTCTTACAATGGTTCTCCCACTCTTCCTTTTTGTGTAAGTATCCTCAATTTAGAGGTATCCCAAAATGCTTCTTCAGCACAAATTGGCATGGGCACAACAGAAAAATTATCTTGCCACTGTCAGCAAGAACTCGCCCTCCAGGTCAGGTATTTCCAGAATAAAAAGCTAACCTTCCTAGATCCTAGGGAGGAGATTTTCCTTCCAAACTCTATTCCCTGCTTTGTACCTTCCTGCATACCAGCTGTTCCCCTGCTGGAGTGAACCTGAGCTGAGTATAACCCTTACCCATGCAAGAGCAAGTGTTTCGTCTGTGCCCTTCCACAGTGAGTCAGACTGACATTACATGCCTAAACCCCTTTTAGCCATCTAATGGATGACTTGTTCTTCAGGAGGAGTCACCAGAGAAGTCTGTCCTCTGCAGCTCACACAGTGCAGTCAGGATATGAATTTCGGCTGATCTGGACTTTTCCTTAGGAAATAAATTATACCCTGGAGCAAAATAAATGAACTCCTGCAACTGGAGTTTCATAGAGTGTGACTGGATAATTGATTGTTAGTCCAATAAAAAGTAACTGATGAGGAGTTTGTGGACTCATACATCATTTTTGTGCTGTGACTGATATATTAAAATAGAAAAAAAGGTAGGAAATAGGAAGAAAAGTTGGTGGGGTACTGTGAGACTGATCTGGTTGTTTTTCATTGTGTTCTTGCTCTCCTAGGTAGGACTGAGAACCACAATAAAAAAGGCAAGAAGAATTATGAAGGCTTCCAAGGACCTGGTAAGAAATCAATGGCATTAGGGTGTTCTACACTGTACTTGCGTTTTATCATGAGTGAGTCCTTGTTTATTTTGTATGACTGTGAATCCTTCTGAATTGGATGCTGACTCACTCCTACCTGGCACAGGATCTGCTCTGTCAGGTGACACTGCGAAGAAGGAAAGGGAGAAATAGAGAAGAAACGTGAAAGTGTGGGGAGAGCAAAAAAATCCTCATGAAAATGCAGATTGTTTGCAGAGAAGGGATAACAATCTATATCCATATCCATCCATGACATAGATTTATGTCTAAAATGCATGCAGCAATCAGCATCTCATCTGTGAGCTCCATAATTTAACTTCACACCGAGATGCTTGCTTTTTCTAGCCCAACACAAGAATTTCCCACTCAGCTTTGCCCTGTGTTTTTCCTTCCCTCCTTCTTTCAAACTTCTTGCAGTGTTTATTATTGCTCTTCCTTTTTTTTGTACTTCTTCCTTGACCCTTATCATCCCTGCCTTGCCCTTGTAGCTGTATGTAAGTGGATGCCTCATGAACTGAGCCACTGTCATACAGCACAGACAGTGCATTTTAGGGCTGTCTGAAACTCAGCTAATGGTCTGAATGCAAATTCTGCATATTTTTCCTTTATTTGAGAGAGACTGCCCTTGCCTGTTAAACTTGAAAACTAGGATTTGTAATCTCTCTGCCTCCAACAGTTTTCAGATTTGTAGAAGATCTCTAAGAGGTAGCAGAGAAGGGAGGGGCAGCTTATATTATGCTGGGTTCACTTAGGAGGTGAGTCAGCTCAGCCATAGAGTTTACTTCCAATTGTCTTCAGGCGCTTAATACAGAGCAAATGTTTTAGATGTTTGTGAAGAAATTATTGGTTTTGCTTCTTCCTGATTCCTTACTGCGATGCTACTCACAAAAGTGAAAATTGAGGTGCCTAATTAGCCTTTGGGCAATTGCCAAATTGCCAAGCCAGGGAAATAAACAAAGCACTGGAGAGACAGGTCTCACCTCCCACGGAACAGCAACCAGCAGGATCTTATTAATTTTTCTTCCTATTCAGTGCTGTGGTACTGATGGCCTGAGATTTCTGCTCCAATTACGCTAAACTTCTAATCCTCTTTCCTTGGACCAAGTCCCCATGTTACCACCTGCAGCGAGATGCTCGGAGTCAAGCAGGTCCTCTCTGTCAGCCAGAGAGCAGCTTCAGGCTCAGGAGTGCTGTCCCTGGACGGAGGGCTCCTTTGCTCCCCGGCACACGTTTCTACCCTTGGCATATTGGGCTGCATCCCTCATGTGGCCACGTCTGGCCTTTGTAGGCACTGCATGCCACATCCTTTCAGGCTCTGCTGGGTACGGTGGCATGGTTGGCATCAATCTGGGTGCAATAGGCTCTCCTATTTTGCCTCTACTCTCCCATATCCTCAAAGCTGCTCAGTGCTCCAATAACTCTCTCAGTCTCCATCACAATACGCTTGGCCCTTTCCTGTTCCTAGCTGCCTATTTGCCAGCAGGAAGGACAAGTAGACTGTGCCCAGAAGCAGCAAAGTCCTAGCTGGGTTTCTCCAGTCAATGTATTTCTAAACCTCCATAGCTGCACAATACAAAGTCAGCTCAAATTAAAACAAATATCATGTGCTTGCTTGAACCACTCCTGAGGTTATTCCTAGTGTGCTCCCTGTTATGAGTCTGGATGAAACTTATTTTAAACCTGGAAAATCAAAAATAACAACATTTCTAGAGGCATTACTGTGTCTCTCAATTTCCCATTCACACAGATTAAGGTTATTTTGAGATCCAGAAAAACGATACAGTGAGAAACACAAAGGAGAATCTCTAGGAGAGAGCACAGTATGGAGCGTGCTTGCATAACTCATGTATCCCGGAGAATCAGCGTGTGATGAAATAGTAACAAAATCACCTGCCCGGTCTCAACGCTGCCATATTGTGGTCTGTTCACCTGCATGTGCAGATACACGTGGCAGTGAGAGCTGAGGAGCTCTCACTGCTTGGGGAGGATCACCTGGCTGAATGTGTGGGTGAGGATCGAGAAAAACCCCATCTGTGGTAGGACATCACTGCATCCACATCAGCAGAGAGAGAAAAACACTCACCTGGCCTCTTTTATGCTCTGGCTTATACTGGACCAAAACATCAAATTATATCTGTTCAGTCTTCCCATATCTGCTATTTTGGTTGCTTTTGCCCCACTGTGTGTTGGGGGAAAGCCTTCTGAAAAAGTTCTTGCAAGTTGGTTGTCCCCATTTTGGCTTGGCAGCTGTGTGTGACTGCATAAAAAAAGACGTGATTATGGAGGTGGGTAATGAGAATGGGAGGTCTGTCTGGATTCCAGGATTTCACATTTATGTGGAATTTCTGTGGATCACTGTGAATTTGGGGAAAAGAAAAGATATTTGACTAATGTAGAGATGCAATGAAAGCGGCCACAAACCCCAAAAATTCTAATAAATGTCTCCATTCATTAAAAGGACTCAGCCATCTGCAAGTGATTGGCTTAAAACAAACACCAACAAGCATTAAGGACTCATTGTTATTCTTTTTAGTAAAACCAATTAAAATAATTACAGAAATGCCATTAGGGAACATTAACAGGCAATGAATAAAATATAAGTGTTATCAGTCACTGTGAGCACCTCTAGTGCTAACTTTTCTTATGGGTGGAGAAGATATTAAGGGGCATCCTTGAGCAATAGTGGTGAACAAATGGTGAATAGGGTTTGTCTGTTGCATTTAGTGAGAGCAGGCACCATGCATACAACCCTGCCATGACTATGAGGTCCCTGCAAATCACAGCCTGGTAGTGCGAGAAGTGGGAAGCCATGGAGGGAGCCCAAAGGGAATTGTCAGGGAGAGGAGTGCATAAGCTAACTTCCCCGTGTCCCACTCATGTTACAGAGGGGCAAGTAGTCCATCTTTTCTCAAAAACTCATACTGCAATCATAGCTTGTCTCTGCTGGGAAGGACCCTATAGTACTGTTCACACAAAGATTCTCTTTTTTTAAAAAACCTGTATTCCTTGATGCCTTTTGAGAGTAGCCCAAGACACCACTCTCCTGCACAACCCCAAGCAGAGCTAAAAGTATTGCCTCCAGACCTCACTGTCCCACTTGCTGTGGGGATGCATAGGCTGGGGAACCAGAGGTTGTTGTTCTCCAAAATACTGCTGCAGCAGCTTCTCAGCATCTGCCACACCACTTCCACGTCACCAACATGCAGCCATTCCCACCAAAGTTAGGCAGTCTCTGGGACTGCAGGATAGTCTTCCTTTAAAACTAATGGAGATCCAGTCAGCAACAATTTTGAAATGACTAGCTCAGAAGAAGGCAGGAAACATTTTATTCTACTTACTACCAACTTCAAGTGCAGCCTATGAGCAGAATGGAAGGAGATTCTATTTCTGTATTTATTTCTTGCAAACCCTGTAGTTTGTCTTTCTGGTGCAGTTTTGGCTCCGGGTACTTTAACTTCAAAGGCTTTGCATACTGTGACTTAGGCTGAAGTGAAAACCTGACAGCTCAAATGAAGAAACCGCTTAGCCTGATGGAAAGCTTTAAGAGCCTCTAGTGCTTCTGTAGGCAGGATTAGTCCTGCCCGAAGGAGGTGGGAAAAGCGGTTTCTTTCCTCTTTCTGCGAAGGTGTACATGGGTTTTCAAACCTCTTTGAGAAAAGCTGGCATCCTGCTTGTGCACCTCTCACGTTCTCTGCTTACCTGACCATACACGTGTATGCATAGACAGAAAGCAAAAAAGAGGTCTGTGTCCCTGCCGTGCTGTAGGACGTAGCCCCAAGGCAGCCAGTAGCTTGAATACAGAGGTGCAAAGGGATGGGGAAGAGCACATGGCAATTGAAGTCACAGTAGTGGGACACAGTTGGTCTTTCAGCTCAAGAAAAGGCCCTACTCCCTGGCTGGTTTTGGCTGTCTCTCTACTTCTTCTGTGACTGTGTTCAGGTTTCTCCCTTCCACCAACACCTCCTCACCCCCAAGCCGGTTGACTCAAGCTTTGTCACTTGAGTGTGTTGGACAGAGCTGAAAAGAATTAATTGGTGTGTTTCTTTTGGGTTTCTTGTCTCATCTCCCTGACTTTCCTCTTTTTTTTTTCTCCTTTGATTTCACTTTTGTATCCTTCAGAAAGCGCACTGTTACAGCTCCACCTCCACTGCTGATCTCTCCTCCTGCTCCTTTTCAGTGGTAACTGAGAAAAGTACCACTCTTTTCCATCTTCATCTTGCTGCTTGGTCATTTCAGCCACCACTGCAAATGTTGGCTATAATCTTTGTACTAGGGGCTCTATCCGCTCTTGACTACCCCAGCTCTCCTCTCCACACTGAGATCCTGACTGTGACACACTGCTATGGCTGACCTCCTGCTCTGGCCAGTGTGATACCCTTATCTCCATCACCCCTTGTTACCTGGGCAAGCAAACACCTTCCCTGGAGCTGCAAGGCAATGCCCTACACACCCTGGCCCACTGGTTCACTGCCCTGCAATGGTGCCTCAGGGTTCTCCTCTGTCACTCAGAGCTTTATACACTGGGGTTACTGCCCCTCATGGTGAGTAATAACCTGTCATTGTCCTCTCTTGAGTTGTATCCAGCCTTTATCTTCTGTTTACATTAGGTTTGGGTTGTAATGCCTTTAGGGCGAGGACTATCTTACTCTTTTTTTCTGTGTATTTAAGTATGTAACACAAGGCAGTTGGTCCAAGGACAGAGCTCCTAAGTGCTATGTCTGTATAAATAATTACCCTTCTTTGCATAAAGTTATGATCATGCCCATCTGCTCATCTGCTCCATATTTACACGATAAATGTATCCTTAGTGAATACAGTTAATTAGACTGTGCACCGACTAGCCCTCTGTATTTATATACCACTTGAGCACCCTCAGTGTTTAAAGACCACCTGAATTTACAGTGAAGCCACATGAGCAGCATGTTTGTGGGATTCATTGCCAATGCAGCACAATATACCCGTTCATTAGAAAAGTCTCCTTCAGCTTCTGAAGCTTCCTGGGTACCTGGAACATGAACTGGGTTGGCTCATGGCAGTGGTCTACTAACGTTGAAGGAGTTTTTCCAGCAGCAGCTGTCTTTTACAGCTTCCAGGTCTGGCCAGGATAAAATATAGTTACGAGATTTCAGGTAAAATCTCATTAAAAAGGTGTTCAAAGATATACTGTGCACTTTCTGGATTGTCCTATTTCTCCTCTATTTGGGGTTATTGGCCTATCTACTCCTCCCTGAGCACACAGAAACCAATCTCACGGCTCACAATGTTTTCGCACTGTGTCAGACACCACCATGCTTATCAAACGTGAGAACAGTAATTTTTTCAAAGAATGAGGAAGTAAGTTTGGTACACGAGAGGAGACAGTTTCACAGGAACTTTTTATTCCTTTTTAGTTTACAAGTCTTTGAAAGCAAGAGTAGTTGATTTGTCTAAATATTCTGGCATGTAGCATCCTTAATGGCATCACTGGAGTTTTTAGATGTCTCTAGGCAGAAAATACATGGTTTACCTCTGTAATTTACTGACACTGAATATCCCAAGGTACACCACCTCTGTGAACTAATGCACCCATCTTTTTTTTATTTTTCTTCCTCTCCAGAAAAGCTTCATGGGGTTTTCAAGTATTTGTACATTTCCTCTTCTGGCTAACCTGTGTGAGAAGATTAAATAGTATGTATAAAATTTCAGTCCTTAACCACAAACAGATTATGGTACATTTGCTTCTTTCATCCTGAGTTAACAAAGCTTCCCACACTTTACTTATGTTGGTTTCCTTCCTAAAACCATTGTCTTGGTAGTTTAGAGGGAGGTTACACAGAGATCAGGCAAGTAAGTTTCCTCCTAGGGATCCCTGTGATTTTTTCAGTACTTAAAATATTTGCTTTTTTTTCAGCATGTCCCAGAGGTCAAATATGTGACACACTCACAGATATGACATTTCCAAGAGGGAGACACCTTTCTGTTGAGATTTCCTGAGCCCAAGAGACTTCTGCATTTCATTTGTTCACCCAGTTGTGGTGCCAATGGCTCAGCACAGGAAGGCCACCAGCACCCATATAATTCTGTGAGGAACATGAATTTAATGTCAGTTGTGAAGTGTAGAAGAATCTCCAGGTGTTTAAGAAAGTCAGATGGATGGCAGGCAGACAAGAAAAACCATTCATGGCAGTGCTGACTTTGAATCAGTTTCTGAGAAAGGCCAAGGACGTGAGCTGGGATATTACTCCTAAAGCATATTTGTAAATGTAGTCCAATGAGTTGGAGGAAGAGTCAAGCAAATCTACATCATTATTATCAGCTGTATATTTGACAGAGTCAATTGCCAAGACTAACTTGGGACCTGTTCACCTAACTCAACTATTTCTGCTCATTTAATTGAAACTGCAAATGTCAGGAGTTGGTGGGGAATGGGTTGATTGACATGAAATATCTTGTAAGTGCCTTTGAAATGTTAGTCAGGACGCGTAAGCTGAGTTTGAGCCCTGTGAGTTCAGACAGTGGAAGCAGGAATCAAACTGTATATCATATGTTGAATTAAATGTATTCAACTCTTCTGATCTCTCCCTCAAGCACTCTCTTTCTCACTCTGATTTTTTACTTTCCTCTTTCCATAGATGTAAAAAGATAAGTTTGTCAGTTGGACTTTTTTAGTGGTCTAGATTTGTGCCAGTTCCTTGCAACTGAACCTTACTGCTGAGAAGTAGCCCAAACACTGCGTGGGAATTATTGATTACAAACACAATGAGGACGACAATCACATCTACAAGTGCATGTCACCAGTCTCCTCTGTATTTTTCTTATCCTGATGCTTGTGCAGCTTGAGGAATCCACACCCATTGCACCCGTTTGCTCTCTCAGCCAGGTTCAACATCTCTTACAAACTCAAGAGTTTGGAAAAACTTGGAAAGAAAACTTTCCAAGGAAGGATTAACTAGCATATTATTTTAAGAGTGCTGCCTGCTGGGCTAGATACGAAAGGCTGCTCAATATAGGTGAGCTAAGCAGTGTCCCGTAGCCAGAGAGAAAGGCCATGCTTGGGCAGCACCATGGTGAAAGCAAGCACATGCCCAAGCTGAAAAAGAAGGGGCACAGGGCTGACACCATCATTTTAACACCTGTTTAACGCTGCTAAAACCTATAGGATTGCTGGAAACAAAAGTAACAATGAAACAGAGGATGCAATTTCAAAGGTTAATGTAATTAGGCAGTTAGTCTCCGCCAGCATGAGACCCGTGCTGCAGATCTTTCTCAGAGAGAAGGACCTCCATTAGCATTTCATATCTGACAGGTTTGCAAGGCCTGCAAGGGTTGAGCGCAGTATTTATTTCCAAAAAAACTATAGTCACTTTTACCACAGATTTGATGTCCTAGTTTGTTTTAGAGACTGCAGGTTCGACATTGCAGCCATACAGGGTTCCATCAGCTTCACCTCCGGAGCTCAGTCAGCAGATATTGAAAGAAATCAGAATTTGTTCTTTTGGACAGGATCACTTTGCTGAAGTACAAGCACAGAGCTGAAACTGAATATGGAGCAGCGAATGACATGCCAGTTATTATCTATTCTGTATTCTGCTTCACTGTGTTTTTTACTTTCTGAATATGTTCCCTTCCATATGTTAACACTATGTTTGTTGTTTTTGTTTTTTACAGTGTTATAAGAAATAAACTGCCTTTTGAAGATTTTGATGGAGATAAATTTAGTACTTTCCCAGTAAGCAAAGCCTTTCCTTTGGTACACTAATCCCTTGATAATGTGGATGTCTATGGGATTCCTCCTACATTCTGCAAAGCCTTATCCATTCATGCGAAAATAGGTATAGGAATAAAGTGAATGGAGGGTTTTTTATCATAAAATGTGGGGATTTTTCTTGGATGAGAAAGCAATCATTCATTTATGCCACCTGGGGAGATGCACACATAAAGCTGTGCTCCCTGCAGAAGCAAATTGCTCTGCTGCTGAGTGGTTTGTTTACTGAATTAATAAGAGGTGAAGGAAAGTCATATTAAAAAAAAAGAATAAATTTGCCAGCTTGTCTTATTTCTGCACCAAAGCGTGCAAGGTGTCATTTATTAAAGCTTAGCAAAGGGACTCTGGAATACAACCCGTTTACTGGGTTTTATTCTTACACTTTGAGTCAGATTCTCATTTTAGATATTTTAAATTAAAAGTGCAAGAGTAATAATGACAGTCCTATCTGTGTGCTTCTCCTGGCCTTTAGACACTGAGGGGCTATCACTGGCGAGGCAGAGACTGCAATGACAAAAACACCACCGTGTACCCTGGCAGACGGTAAAGCTTTTAATTATTTTAAAGGCTTCCTAAAGATTGTGGCTTCCTGAAGAATGAGCTCTAGATTTTATTTTGGCCATACCCTGTGATAGCACGTCATTGCTTGTTGCTTGATTTCACTGCGATAGAGACAAGAGGGGATGATCAAGATCTGGAGTGGGGCGTGTTTGCAAGGGTGGTGCACAGGTTTCTTTCCTTTCTCTGAAGTGTCTGCAGCCAAAGTTGGGCAGACATACAAATGCGGGGAGGGAAACCAGGCTGCTGAGGCTTACGGACCTTAATCCACTTGAGCTAATGCAGGCTGTGCCTATTTTAGGGAGCAGCAGGGTGGGAGTGCAAAACAGTGGCGCTCGTGGCTGGCTGCTGACCTCCAGCATCCAATCCTCATGGTGTGTTGGTGGAAATGTAGGGCTAATTATGTACCCTTCTGAGTGAATGTCTGCTGGGTGCACACCTCCCAGCTGCCTGAGCGTGGACTTCAGTGCACACCTGGAACAGAGAGCACAGCCAGTCTTATTGATCTGGCCTTCTCCCTTGCTTTTGCTATTTTACCTTTTCAAAAACTTATCTTTGCAATTTTACCTCTTCCTCTACTGTGGTTTTGCTAAGTTGTTGACCAGGACTGGTTTTAAAGCATAGACATTAACCAATTTGTGAGTAGATAAACTGAGATTAAGGGTATAGCCTTGGAAGAATCCCATGCCATCGTCCTGGGCAGCACACCTGCGTCAGCAGAAATGGGCTTACGGAGTCCTGGATAGATGGATATTCAGAGACTGAATAGATGGAGTTTTCCTGCAAGAGAGGCCTGCACTAATCACGCTGTGTTATGGGCCAGAGCAAATCCTCATTACCCTGCACTGAATTTGGAGTGAGGGGCTTGGTGGATCTCAGCAAACACTTAAAAGGCCAGGGGAAAAGGTCTGTCTTTCCCAAAAATCACCCCCACGCACTTCAGCTAAGAGCATATACAGACTGAAAGGGTAAGTTTCATTCAGCAACTTCCAGGATTAATTTTAAATTAATATTGCATTTTGCTAGGAAAAATTTCCTCTTCTGGATTTGAAGGAGGAAAACCCCCATCCTTCCATGAAGCAAGGAATTTTGAATTACTTTTTATTCCTAGCAAAAAATGACACTGAGGATCCAATTTCCTCAAAAGCCCCTTTTGCTTTACTTTCTGTAACACTGTTTACCCCTTTGTAACTCTGTTTTAGTCCTGATAACTGGGATGTGAAAAGTGACTCTAACTGCAATGGTATATGGGTAAGTAAATGAAGTTTCACCTTCTTGATTGCTGCCTCTATTTTTTACTCCTTTTGAATTAGTCTGCAAATGTTTCTTTTGTATTCATTTTGGTTTATTAACTGATTTGGATTGCTCTTATTTATTTGCTGCCTTTGATATTCCAAATAATAGAACCATTTATTAAAAACTAAGCAAACAGGAGAAGCAGTTATGAGTGAAGTTTGTTTATTTATGCTTATGATTATTTAAATTATGGTTAATTTAAATGTACATATTAAAATAATATGATGGAAAGCATCATTATTATGATGCAGTGCTTCCTACAGGCAAGCATTCAAGAAGAACTAAATTCTCAGCCTCTGGTTTTGCACTGCCATTCTTCAGGTGCTAGATAGCTACTATCATCTCTCCCCTCCAACAGGGTGTGGACCCGAAAGATGGAGTTCCCTATGAGGAGAAATTCTGCAAAGGTAAATCTTTAGAGTTAATACTAGAAACAATGTCACGAGAAAGGCAAAATGGCAAAATTATTGTTTTTTTTTTAATCCTGAGGGTGAGCAAAGAGGAAATGTGAAAAACACCAGCTGCTGGTAATCTCCTCTTAAAAGTCAGCTCAGTTACAATGTTGAATACATAGATCAGGGAGAGCAGCAGAGATATCCCCTCTGCATCTTCTGGGTGGAGCCTGAAGCCTAACGCAGAGGGATGGCCTCGGGATTTATGGGAGCAGTTTAACATCAGCATTTGTCCAGTTTGACTTGTTGCCATAAATACATGCTGATCCTTTTCCGGAGAGGGACTTTCAGGGGTGCAGTGATGACATCAGCTGATCTCCCAAAGAGGTGAAGTGATGGCAGCAGATGATCTCCCTGACTGCGGGGTGGGTGGGTGCCTCTGTGTATGCCACACAAATAACAACCTCAGAAAACAGCCCTGACTGCAGTTGCCATACACCTCACCTTACATTTAAATCAGTATCCTGGGAATGAACCATTGCCTGGCAAGACTTCTCAATATTTTTAGATGAAACATTAATTATAAACCAGACAGATTGTTCAAACAGAAATACTCATATGAGTAGCACATCTACCACCCAGTCCTGTTATAAGGAGCTTTGAGCAATTTTCTGAGTAATCCGATTTCCTTAAATGTTTAAGTACTTTTTGATGCATATTCTACGGGTAGTAAAAATAAACATTGGCTGAACCTCTGCTGAAATTACATACAATTTGAATAAAACTAGGATTTTTCCTGATTAGCAAGACCTCTTCCTGTTTTTCATGCCCCATTCCCAGTTGTTTCTCTAGGGTTGATGGCAAATGCCTGCTAGACATTTTTTGCTGCAGATGGAGTGAAAATCCTCTTTCAGGGTCTGAACATTTAAGCCTCATGAGGAGTGGTATAGCCAGTCACCCTGTGACTCCCTCAGCTGCCACGGCTGTTCCTCTTTAAGCGTTGCTCTCCATGCTCAGTTTCAGTTTGCTCTTTTTGCTCATGTGACTAACAAAGTGCATTAATTAGGTGCAGACTCACAAGGGGTCGTGCTGTTGGGAGACTCGGCCGGCGCTCACTTCCACATCCCTCCCGAATGGATGACAGTCACGCGGATGTCAGCGGTGAGGAGTCACACTCAGGTTGCCAAAAACACTGTGCCACTGGTTGCCATTTGCCTTCTCCCCTGTGCTGCAGATTGCCAATGGGAAACAAGTGCAAAATGCTTCACTGCACTGGAATTTATAGTTACGGTTTTGCGTGTATCCGTCCCCTCCTGCATCTGCTCTCATGAAGATAAAAAAGCAGATGAAAAAACAGCCCTGTGCTACTGCCGCTCCTCCGACATCTGTGCAATTGGGTCAGGGAAGAGTTTGGCTGCAGTGGCCCAGTGCTGTGCCAGAAACCCAAACCAGGACATCTGGCTTTCCACGCACGTGCCTGCGGCTCAAGGAGACCTGTGCTGTCTGTGGGATCAGTCCTGCCATTAGCAGGCTTGTTGGTCTGGCTCCTTGCTGTGTGAGTGTTGCAGGAGTCTGGGAACTTCTGTTTTAGGCATCTGGCTTTGAAATGACGTGCCCTGGGTTGTTTTCCCTCATCTGTGGCATGTCTGAAATAGGTCTGTTAACTCCAGTGTTCAGGCTTTGAGGCTTGTTGAACAAATGCATCCACAGCTATTTGAGGGTCATCCAAGGATTTATAATAGACTTGTCCTTAAGGGAAGAGTTTCTGTGACCGTAAAAGATTACTGCCACACTGATGTCTATCTTTGGGTGGTATCCCAGCATTTCCCATTTTCAAACAACAACAAAATGCAGCTGAGTGTGAATTATGCTGAGCCTGGGCTGTTGCAGTTCACTGACATATAATGAAATAACTGAGAGGAAAAGATCATTCCAGCAAACTGCCACCGTGGGGTGGAGATAAATGCGCAGGTATGCTCCTGGTCTTCACTGTTGTTTCCTATCCCAAAATGTTGTCACTCCCTAGTCAGGGAGGACTGTGCCTTGTCCTTCTCTGCACAAGGATCTGCTGCACAGGGGTGATCAGATAGATCATCATTGCCCACCCTTCCTGGTGAAAACCTGCTGCTCCTCCACAGGCCTCTGTAGAGGGATGTGGACATTTTCTGGGGAACAATTCTTCTAAAATGTTGGTAGTTACAGTGCTGTGGGAGGTCTGGGAGTTTCATTTGTTTTTCCACTTTTGATCTCAGAGCAAATTTAAATGTTGCAGATTAACAGTTGTTTTTTTCTGTTAAATGCTTATAAGTAACTATTAGACAAATGACACTGATGACAGAGCTGATGAGGAACATAATAAATTAGAACTAATGGTAATTGAGATTATCTCTTCTAATGAAGATGATAATAATACTGATGGTGATGATGATTCTGGCAGTAATGCTGGTAGCAGAGCCATGTAGGCAAGAAGACTTTTAGACTATGTGAGCATTGTATTATCACTATAATGAAGATTTAGAAAGCATTTCTCTTGCTTGAAGCTTGCTGGTCCACTAGTTGGATGGGTCAAAGGCTGGTAATAGCATATCAAGGTAGCAGCTTCAAGGCTTGGAGCTGGCATGCACATTACAGCGTGAGTTTTGGTCAGTCCTTGTTATTGTCTGATGGGTGTAGAAAAACTTTCATGGGAAAAGAACTGGTGCTCTCTGTGTAAGGCCCAAAAAATATACACTTTCAGTGATCAACTCCGTGTGGCCAGAGTGTGAGAAAAGTCAAAGACTGGTTGGAAACGGAGAAGTGGGTTACTTTCGTTTGCAGAAAGGGTGCCTCCAGGTTAGAGCTAATGCCCTGCACTGGGGTAGGGAGGGCTAAGAGAGATGTCTTCCCTCGCTGGCCTTTTGTAGTCACTCCACTGACAGCATGTGAAATAAAAGGAGTTAATACATCACTGGAATTGGAGAAGGTAAATGCAGTGTATGAGTAGAGTGAAAAAAGAAGCCTGGATTTCACATGCAGACCCAGTGCTGCCTTGAGCCAGTCCCAGATATCCCTTGTGATGTATGTTTCTGAGTCCAGTAAGAAAGGGATGCATTAAAGTACCGCTTACTGGAGCTACCAGAGAAAGGTAAAGGAGGATAGTATAGATATCCTTGTGTACCTTCAGACACTGGGTACCCTGAGCTGGGCAGTGTGAAGCAGACCTCTGATGTAGGTATGGCACAGTATATTGGTAGCATAGAGGAACTTGGGAAAATCAGTTACAGCTACCCAGAGCAAAGCAAGGCTGAGCGAATCACCTTTCAGGAGATGCAGCCCTCCTACAGCTATCTAAGCTCTACAGTGGTGCACTGCACAGCCACCTTGGTGTATGTGGTACACAGGGTTTGGGGTAGGAGAGAACAGGTTCTTTTCTAGGAGTATTTGCAAGCTTTCCTACCAATCTGGCAAAAATGCAGCAGTTAAATATTAGTGCAGAGATACAGAGGGCTCAGTCATACTAAAAAATTATTACCTGTGATTAAACTCTAGCAAAAGTAAAATGTTATTTAATTTGGAGCTCACCTTGCATAAGAAAGTTGACACCTGAGCACAAAAGTGCTAGCAGAAACATTTCCGAGCTACTTCAGACTTTATCGCTGCCTCTTCCTCTTGCTTGTCATCTCTGTCTTGCTTTCTCTGTCTAGAATGTCAATAGTAGCAATTCAACTGTCTTGGGGTTGTGAACGTGCAATACTATTGTCTCTTGATGTGTTGGATTAAATGCCACTGGCAAATGTAGGTTTAATTAACAAATTAACTGGCTTCAATGCTTTTTCAGCGCAAAGCTTTCCTCAAGGAGATTTTCTAAGCACGTCCAGGGATGGGGGTGTGACCATAGGCAATGCAGAGAGTCTATGTACTTATCTCACAGAAAATATCTTCATACCTGAGACCACAGAAAGAATATGAAGTTAGGGCTTGGAGAGGAAAGGAAAAGGCACCAGCTCTGTGCACCTGTTGTTCCCCTGTACCGTCACACTCAAGACATTCACTTTGATTCTGTCCAAATTTCTTTGATAAGACACATAAAAATATTAGTTTATCAAATGGTTTTATCTACAGTCAATACTAGAGTCAGTTCAAAGCTTTAATTTCCATTTCAATAGAATCTTAAACCTCTTCCTGGAATTCCGAATAGGGCTTCCTCACCCCTGCCATGTACATGGGTTTTTATTATGTGTATAGGGAAAAGATTGTATGCCTGTGAATTCAGATTTATTAAGTGTACTGTTTCTTTACTTTAATGTTTTTCTATATTTTTACATATCCATTTTATATGCTTTATACATTTCACATATTTCTTATTTATATTTATCCTTTTACGTGTTTACATATACAAGTGTTTACATATACAAGTGTAAAGCGAAATTTACACTTGGTAACAATGCTGTGGCCCCATCTGTTAATCAACATCACATCAGTGGCGGCTGTGAATTCCAGTTTTAAAGCTAATTACATGCAGAAATGATTTTTCAGGAGAGATGCTGAAAATTTCATTTTCAGAGGCTCTTTCAAGAGGCTCTGCAGAATGGTGGTTTTCCCTGATTATGCTGTACGTAGTCTAACGTGCAAAGGACTAGTTTTGATGAGTAAGGGAAGAAAGAGAACGTAAATGAGAAATTTCCTCACTGAAGCAGGCTCGGGATGTTGTTTGGGTAGCTGGGTGATTAACACAGGAGTGGTGAGATGAGCGGTTGGGCTGAACAGCTTTGGAATTCATATGCCCATGCCACTGAATTGAAGAGCATTGTTGGGAAGATGTTGTATACTGGATTTTGGATTTCCTGGAGGAATTTCTAATGAGGAATTTACTGCTTTTCTAGCAATGGCCTCTCGGGGTAATGACCCCCAGTGTAACCCAGTGCAGAGGGACCTGCTTTAGTGATATGTCCCATGGCATGGAATGCATCAAGCTGCATCATTCACTTTTCCCATATCAAGTCCTCTGGTGCCTTCCTGGTCTCTCTGTTTTCTTTCACCTGACCAGATGTGGAGTCCTGAATCATGTTCCTACATCCACCAAGGAGGCTGGTTTGAGGGGGGAGACACAATGACGCAGCCACAGGCACCTGTTTTGTCTGTCACCAAGCTTAAGCATGCATTATATCAGAGCGGGGAGTTGTGTTTTCCAGTGATATTTCCAACGCCTTTACCTAGGAGCCAGGCACACAGACAGTTATCCTGCCTCTCAGAGGTAGGATAGTGCTCTTTCTTCCCACAGAGAGCATATGGAGATATTACTCGGTGTGGAAAATATCCATTATAAGGTGGACACATCAGGGATGTTATTTCCCCAGTTCAAACAAACAAACTCAATAAAAACACTCCCTCACCCTTCTCTATGTAGCACTAGGGGAAGTCACAGGTACCCTACAGGAAGAGAATTATACAGCTGTAAGAAGGGGGGTGAGTCAACTTTATTTTGGCTTTCTGCTTGTCTGTCTTTTGCCAGACTTAAAAGGTTCAATAAGAACTGAGCTGAAGTTCATTCCTTTGCCCTGAAGATTTGTACACTAAAAATGACATGTAGTGCAGTAGACATGCACTTTATGAGGCTTAGTAAAGCAGAAGAAATGCTGGTGAGGTTTTTTGGAGGTGGACGGTTTTTGTGGAAAGCTAATATTGAAAACACTGGTGTGTCTAGCAATGGATATTGTGCTCCTGCTGCTCTGTCCATCTGCTTGCAATTGACTTCCAAATAGCTACTAAATGCAGCATTTTTCTGTTATAGGTTTGGAATAGAAACAACTTTTATTTCTCATTTTAGAGACAATTTTATTTTGAGATAAAAGCACTATCTATTTACAAATGTGCTGGAAATAATGCCCTTTCTAGAAAGAGGAATTTAAAAACTGTTGGATCTCTATTTCATGCTGAATAAAGAGAAAAATAAATCCTGCATTTATCTGCAGTCCAGTGAATATCTATTTGCCCAAAAACTCAACGGGTTCTCAGGTTTCATCAAAGTAACTGTTTCACAGTATTTATTTCGTATCAGCAGAACTCATAATTTCTTTAAATATGGATTCAGGATGTCCAGAGCCCTTATCCCACTGACCTTTTTTTTTTTTACAGAATAGAAATGCTATTCGTGCTTTTGAAGAACATACGTCATGCTTTTCTCATGAGCGTTAAGGTTTGCTTATTTGTATACTTAGAATAAGAAAGTTGTCTGTGGTGCTTAATACTATCACAGGGACTTGAACAATATTAAGGGACGTTTCAAAGATTTCAGGATTTCCAGGACTGACTTTTCTGCAGGCTTCTATAGGTGTGAAGTTTCTAGTGCCCTTTTGTGTTCTGATTTTGAAAATCTCTTGCCATAGCAACACTAACCTTCTGTGTAAGCACAGATTGGCATCTGTGCCTTGAGCATCAGCCATGACTTTGGCTGCCCCGTATTTCAAGGCAGGACACATCTAGGAGGTGAGGATATTCACTGAAATGAGACCCATCTAGAGCATTCGAGGCTAAAATATGGCATTTGAAGCTAGGCTGGAATAACTTTCTACTGATTCTCTGCTAAAATCTGATGCGTAGGCTGAAGTAGGTTTCTCAGCCAGAATAGTCTAGAAAATGATATTTAGACAAGTCTGTGCTCAAAAGAGTTTTATGCTGAAGGTCAACATAGTTTAACCTCCAGCGTAGGACACATTTGCATCTGAGACTAAGAGAAACACAGTCTGTTAGACTGTACTTTCCAAACTACATCGCTGCAGAGTTTAAGGTCTAGAATTCTTCTGAAATTTCTGTTAACTAGTCATCTCCACTCTTTGGAACCATCTTCAAAAGTCTGGCCTTAAGTGCTTTGTTGGAACAGTGTCAATGCTAAATGTATATACAGTTTTCAAATGCAACTATAATTTTGAGCTCAAATGTTCCTTTCCAAACCAATTTGCAACTCAATTAGGTTCTGGCTAATTCATATTTGAACTAAGTTTGCACAGGAAAAAAAAAAGCCAAACAGTTAAAAGTTATTGGGACTTGTCCAAGGAAGATATTGTTTTAGAGTGCCAACAGGAAATAATGAGAAAATTGGTCATAGAAGGGTTTGTTTAAAAAATATTTAATAATTTTTACCTCTTTTTATAAGATAGGCTGATATAATATATCTCTTATATGCTGTGACTTATAAGAGATCATATCTGCAGGGGTTTTTTTCTATGCTAAGTGACTATTTCTGTCATCTTTAATGCAAAACTATCAGGAGGGAAATACTGTAAATGGCTAAGCCATACTGTATCCCTCCACTTCTGCTCACAGCTGTGCCCTTGGATTAAGTGGTTGTTTGCGCACAAAACTAACACATTTGAAGAAGGCAGATTTAGGGTTTCCCTCCACCCCTAAAAAACCTAATAATTTTTATATATATATATGTATATACAGATACATTCAAGGACACATATATGTGTGAGAGAGATAGAAAGAGAGAACAAACTGAAAGATAATCAAAGACATGCCCATTTTCACCTTGGTAACTAATGCAGATATACTGTAAGTAGGTCAAATGTGCTGTTACATGCTTTAAACTGGCATCTGCTGTGCATTAGACTGCTCAGAGCTTGGCTTCAGGATTTCTTCCCCCACAACCCCCCTTTATTCGCCTTTCCTCCTCTTTCCCTGCATCTCCCTGCCTCCTCTTGCAGTCAAAATCCACAGACATATACTCAACCTAAGTGTAGCTCCCATTTGCCTAAACGATGATTTTCTGGGAATGAGAACTTGCTGGGGACCACAAGATTTAGCTCTTCTGTGGCTGCTCAGTTACCTCTGACCCTCCTGGATAAAGAATTGCCCACCTTCTTGTTGTTTATAGCAGTGAGGTCTTATGGAAACCCCACAATTGCTCGGAGAGAAAATGAAGCTAATAAATTATATGGATTAAACTAACCTGTAAGTTCTCTAATATTATGTTTTGACCTTCTTTTGGTTATTACCTTTTTCATCAGCAGTTTTTCCTGTATGAGCACACTGGATTTATACTTTTGTCTTTGCAAGTGTACCCCAGACTAGGAGATACTGGAGATTTACTCCACATTCTCATCTTTCTTAGGTGGCACAATTTATCGAGGCTGTTTTTCTAGCCTTGCATGATTTTGGGGATGTTCAGAAATCCAAGTGGAAAGGAACAGGGCACTGTGTTTTGAATGTGCAACATGGCTTGCATCTGTAGAGAGGCTTTCACAGAGACAGTCACTTTAAAATAGTGTTAGGGACTAATATTGGCAAAAGCAGAGGAGGGTAAAGGGTGTGTGTACCTCCCAGGAAGGTTATGTCACATAATGTGTTTTTCTCCCTGGTCCCTGCCATGCTCAGGGGCCTTTCTGACTCTGTTGCTTTAGTGCCACCTCTAAAATTTGCAGTGAGAACCAGACAGAGGTTTTTAGGGGATCAGATGCTCGCAGCTCATTCTGCTGGAGAGAGCAGGGGATCTTTGAGTGAATTTGGCATTTTACTTCTGCCATATGCTCTGGGGACATCACACTGTCATCTCTTCCTGTGCCCAAGGCTGACCCACCTTTGAACACGATGGATGCTGGAGCAAAGAACTGCTGCCTTGGTGGTCTGCACCTGTAGTACATTCTTCATATCAGGAGAGTTTTGGACTCCTCCGGAATAAAAGGGTGCCAGAAGTTGCAATTCAGATATCTCTTCTGCTTTTCCTTCCTCCGTCTCTTGATACGCCTGCCTTACAAGAGTCACCTTTTTAAGTGTATGTGTACATAATTCCCACCACTGGTGTATTTACAATTTCTGCTGTCTGGCTAAAGCTCCGCCTAAGAAGTCTTCAAATTTGCTAAAAGGATTTTTTGTCTGTGAGGGTGAAACTGTGTTGATTTAAGAATTTCTCTTTCAGAAATCGTTTGCTAATCTCCCCATGGCTTTCAGCGACGAGCTCGACTGGCCCCAGTTCTCAGAGATCACTGGATTTCTGAACTCCACCATCGGGTAAGACAACTGACAGGGAGGGTGGCCAAGTCACAGCAAGTCTCAAGGTCCCTCAAAGCACAGCAAGGAAAAAAAACCACAAGACAGTGCTTGGATAAAGGAAAGATTAAAAATCTATTCAGCTCTGCTTCTGCTCTTTCTAAAATCAGGGTTGACACTAGATTTAGGGTTGTTAAGAAACCTTTTAAGTATATAACCAGGTCTTCCTGAAATTTGGGGTAGGTTTTAGAACTGGTCAAATTGAAATTTAGAAGGAGAAAATCTCGGTTTTTACAAAATTCTGGGGAAGGGAGAAGGGAAGCATTGAAACTAAAGAAAATCAGCATTTCCTTTTTCTTTTTTTAATCTTTCCCTCTTTGTCATGTTTCCTTTTTGCTGCTGAAACCGTGGAATAAATGGTAACCCGAGGATTATTTCATGGTGTTCCCTTTTAGGGGGAAATCTTTCTCTCCTCCCCACCCCCCTCACCTGCCCCCCCCTTTTGTTTTTTAACACATTTAGAGGGAAATAGCAAAAGAAGAATTTGGAAGAGTCTGTGACCTAATTTACTGTTAGTTTGGCTCATGTGGATGGGGAAGGATGTAGGGATAGATGGGAAAAAAAAGAAGTCTCTGCCAAAAAGGAAGGAAAATAAAGTCCAAACACTTGAAATGCCTGAAGTTTTAACTGTGAAGTTAAAAAAAAAAATAAATAAAATTTATTAATCATCTGTCTGGCCAGCATTAAGAGACCTTTGAATCCTGCCAGATCTGTAGGATACAGTCATCAACAGTACCTAGTCAGACCTGAGTTTCAGTCAATTTTTATTTTATATGTGTGAGATAGGTCAGGAATAGAGTTGAATGCCAAACCAAGCATGAGCCAAGCCTAAAGAGGCTCTCTACCAACAGAATTAAAAAGTTGGCAGAACTATATTCTTTTCCAGGGAAAATATCCGTTGTACCATATACTTTTTGCTTCCTCTTTTCTCCCTGTAAAAAATCCAGGCTCCCAGCCTCAGCTACATTCACACAGTGTCTGCCTTAAGAGGGTTTACTACTTGACAAGCCAACAGGGAACATCTGAGAGCAGCCTCCTCTATCGGAGCCATAGCAAAACTGACCTTTAAAAATCTCTTACAATGTCCAGCCATTCAATACACAGCCTTTGTCTGGGCTCCAACGAATCTGAAGCTCACAAATGATCGGAGATTAGAACTGACCCTGAAGTTGTCAGTGACAAGCCTTGGTCCAGTGTTCAGTTTTTAATCTCTTTCACTCCTGGAAGAAATAAAAATCAAACAACTGTCCGGGACTTCAAGGTATCTCTGAGAGAAGTAGTTCAAAATCCCACCCCACAATAACTGTGGTGGAGGCTGGCTGGCAATGTGCAGTGGGAGGATGACAGATACTTCAAGTCTGCCCAAGCAGAGATACAAAGTGGTGTGGTCCGTGTCCATCTTTCCCACCCCCTGATGGGCGACCATGGATACCGCTTTTTAACTGATATCCCCTGACTGAGAAGGTGTTTGCTCCTCTTCCTCTGCCCACCTTCTGTGCTGAAAACCAAAGAGGCTGAGCATTTCGTGTGTGGCCCATTGCATGGTGATTGGCTGATGGTTTTCTACGCAGGTACTTCTTGTTGCTGGTTTAAAACTTACGATTGTCTTCTGTATCTTTGCCTTCATCCAAGCTTGTTGTTCTTAAGCCGTGATATTTATTTGATTCCTTTGGTTTCTCAGTTCAAACAGAAAATCAGCAGCCCAGATAGAGATGACCAGGTACTTGTGACTGGGAGCTTGGTCTTCTTATCAACCTTTGGGCTGCTATTCTTTTCACTTGCTTTTTGATTTTTCTCAACATTCCTAAGTAAAGGAGAGAACTAATCACAATCAAGCATAACCTGGTTTCAGATTAATCAGTCCAAGATTTATGTTGTTGGGAAATTATTTCCCTGCCAATATTTCTTCTCTTTTACTTACTGTTCCATAACAACCAATTGAAAAGTCAATTTGTGAACGATCAACAGGACTGTTTTCATAAATGATGTATAACAAAAAGGTTTTTAAGCACATTATCTGAAAGATGAGGACAAAAGCATTGTTCCTGGTTGAACAATGTCAAAGAAACTTTCCATCAATTTGTAGTTCCTGAGAAGATATCTTGGCTTCATTTAGGCAACCCTGTTCAAGATTAAAAAGATTTATGACCACAAAAAAAGAGAGATGGTGAAATAGAAGTATGTACATAACTGGTGTACTGAGTTGTTCAGAGACAAGAACATACTTCATTATTAATATCAGCTGTATTTTCATCAGTATCATATGAGTTTAGCAGTTTGCATTTTCCCAATTTATTTCAGAGGCTGGACAGACTCTCTGTATCTACGTTTACGCAAGAGAAATCGCTGTAATCACAGAGACTTACAGAACATTTCCCAAAACGGTATGTTAACTTTTTTCACTTTTTGTTATTTTGTTTGTTTGTTTGCTTTCGACATTGTTATGGCTGATACTTGATGCTGCATTAATGAACATCTTTCAGAAACAAAGAGAAACCCCTTCCTAACTGCATGTATTTCTTATGGAAAAAATAGAGAACAGAACCTTTTTAACTCAGCACCTTTTCTTCTGGCTCTGAGCAGGGAGGGATGTGGCTTGATCCCTTTTATCAACACTCTGAGAACTTCCACAGGATTAAAACCACTGTACCCCACTGTAACTTTATGGACCTTTTTTTGACTATGGCCAAAATGAGACACAAACAAAACACTGACGGGACAAAGACAGGGAAGAGCTCTGTTATGCTTTAAATAGTTTTGTTGGTTTTTTTTTTGTGAGGCTGGCATAACATCTTTCTATGAAAAAACATTCATATATATGTATATATGCATATAAATATGCAGAAGACCTGACTTACCTAGAACTAAGGAAAGTGTTTTGCATGATACCTCAGTGTGCAGTGGAGAAGAGGAAGATTATTACAAGAAATGAGAGGTGGGGATAGAAACAGCTAAGCAGGGAAGAGCAGTGGGTTTGGGAGAGAATCTGTGTCCCTTGTGAATCTCTCCTGAGGCTAATGCAGCTTAACATTTGGAGCGGTGGCCTTAGAGCAAAGACCAGGGTACGTGCTTGACAACTTCTGTAAATGATTCAAGACTGCAAAGTATTGACCACCCTAGAGCAGGACACATCCTTGCACAGGAATAATTTGGGTGAGCTTGGGAACAGCAGTGACAGGAATTGCAGCAAATGCAATTGTACAAAACATCTGTGACAGAGCTGGTGATGAGATTTGTCTGCAAGGTAGTGGCTCATCAGCCAGAGGTGGTGGAAGGACTGAGGCACTGGGGCTCAATGGTAAATTCCAAGAAACCATCAGGAGTGCAGGATCAACTGGAAAAAGACCAAGGAGGTTGCAAGATGCATCACACACAGCATTTTCTCTAGAGACAGGGAGACAGTCCTTCCTCATATAAGTCACTGATAAGAACTCAGAATTTGGGCCCGTTTTGTCTAGAGAGGACTGACTTTGGTGGGCATAGATACAGAAAAGGGCTTTGGAGAGAATTAGGGCAATGGAGACTTCTGAAGACAAAGCAAAAATTAAAAGGTGTTATGGTTTTGGATCCCTTTGAAGTATAAACACCACAGAGTGGGAAGAATGGTTTAACCGGAAGGATAGTTTTGGTACAAGAACACGGGTTTTCATTAATCCTTCCTCCATTTGGAGAGGAAATTTAAAAAAACAAAACAAAACAAAACAAAAAAACATTACTAACAAGGAGCAAAAACCTAGAGTAACCCTCAAAACAGAGGAATGAGGGCAAACAGGAAACCCTGAGCTGTTTCAAGACAGAGTTGGATTAAATTTGTCAAAGAGGTTGTGTGAAGGCGTGACAGTAATCTTCCTTAGAAACTGAGGTTTATGATGTTAGCTTTTGTGTCTTGGATTAGGTGATGTTCCCAACAGCAGGTTTAAAAGACACTTGATTACTCTGTGATTATCCCTTTGTGTTTCCATTGTATTTAATTAATTTTCATGCTTCAGAAAACTGGCTGCAGCAGCTTGGGAAAATTTATTCTCCTCGGGTAGATAATTTGGCTTTATGGCATGCTCTTCCTCTCCAACAGATGATTCATGTTGGCTGCAAGTGAGGAGCACTGCTGCCCCTAGAGCTACTTAGAAAATTGTTAAATGTTTGGAATTTTCCTGCAAGATTTAGGATCAGAAAGGCTCTGCCTCAGCGCCTACCTTTGACAAAGGGATGCACATAAATATCTCAAAGGCAAGCGTCAAGAGGATGGTGCCAGACTCTTTTCAGTGGTGCCCAGTGACAGGACAAGGAGTAATGGCTAGAAACTAAAACACAGGAAGTTCCACCTCAGCACAAGGAAGAACTTTTTTGCATTGAGTGTGGCAGAGCACTGGAACAGGCTGCCCAGGGAGGTCATGGAGTCTCCGTTTCTGGAGACATTCAAAACCCACCTGGACGTGTTCCCATGTAACCTGCTCTAGGTGACCCTGCCTTGGCAGGGGGGTTGGACTGGATGATCTCCAGAGGTCCCTTCCAGCTCTAACGATTCCCTGATCTTACCAGACAGAAGAGGTTGCACAGACAGGTAGCATGATGCAAGAATCACTTCCAGGCTCAGGTGGGCATTTTTACCCTAAAAATTGCCTTCTGGTGCCAACATCAATGGCACTGGCAATGCCTCTCATATGCCTTCCTCCTTTCTGTGGCACACTTGGTGCTCCTGAGGCTTCAAGTCTTCTGTGGAAGCATTTTACAATGTGTCTGGTGTCAACTGTCGAGTGTTTCTGACTTTTTCGCCTGTGAGATGCAGGGCACTAAAGTTGGTGGCTCTTGTAGTCCCCCAGGTGTGCTTTCTGGTGAGAGAATAAAAAAAAGGGCCAAACTAAATGGTCATGGATGACTGAGTGTCAGTGATTCTTCTCATTTCTATCCAGTACATCTCAGTACCTGATATCTTAATTGCCTTGTTCTGTTCTCTGTACATTAATGGGGGTGGTACTTCCTGCACCTCCTTTTCCCAATTACCTCATAGATTTATTTTTTTTAATGATCTCTCACTGTGTGCATTGTTCATTTTTCTCTCCACATATCTCCTTTCCACTTGCACTACAGACACCCGCAGGATATAAAAAGAGGTGAGCCTGTGACAGGGCAAAAGACTGAAGAAAATTGAGAAGGGAATTTAAAAAAGGGAAAAAATTACAAGTGAGAGAAAAATCTCAGGATGTCTTCCCTTGGTGTCTTCTCTAAATCATCGCACTGACACTACACTGTAAAGGTTCACTTTTATTGCCTCATTTGGCTTAATAGTTTCCCTGAATGGGAGGATTTAAATAGCTGCTCTCAGTGGCAATAAAGCAAAAAGTTGGCCACCAGCCGGACCTAACCCCATCTGGGACAACTAAACCTTGCTCTGAAAAATGATGCTTCGCAGCCCCACATGTATGCAATGAGAGGATGAGGCACTAGGGCTTATGATCTGGTGGGGAAAATGTGCCGCCAAGATCTAGAGACCAGGGAAGGCACTGGGTCAGACCTCAGCATAGAGGGGCTTTCCCCACTGACCTTCTCAGGACATGCATCTTCACTCTGGAGAAAGACTTCCCCAACCTCTGTGCTGGTTGGATTTCTGCATTCCCTTTCTTAAGAAATCCCATTATCCTCTGGAGACGGTGGACCTTTCCCTGCTCTGCATCTGGCTGAGGGGTGGGACCAGGGAGGGCGCCCCTCTGCTCAGTATGTTACCCATGGCCTGTGAATATACTCTTATCAGAACTGCCGACTTTCATTTTGGGTGACCAGTTTTGCTCATCAGGCATCCCACAAAATGTGTGGTATATTAAATATAAGTTAATAATTCGTATCAAATCTATTCTGCCACTACTATGGGAGTACAGCTTGTGGTTGCACGACAAGCACCTTACTGTCCTAATCGGTGTTTTCCATCAGAGTGACTTGCTGAACAGTTTTCTGTAGATAATTTTTATTGGGTCACTATTTTCAATATGGTTTTTGTTGTGTTTCTTTCCAGCAGCTTCACACAGGTTTTTGACTAGGTGAGCGGGATCTCCATGTGTGAGGGCCTGGCATGAATGCTCAGGTGTGGATTTAGAAAGTTCTTCCAAATGTTCTCTAGCACTCTGCTGAAGATCCCTTGTTTTGATAGAAACATCCTGACTGAAATTGGTTATTTAATGAGGTTATTAAAGGTATTTGATAGGGTTATTAATAAGGTTATTAAAAGGGAACACCCTCAGAATTTCTAAATAATTACAGCATGATCTTGCAATTGTCATCCAGGATTTGCACGAGATACTTGGATAATGTAGGCTATTTCAAAGCATGAGTATTTTACGTTCCTCTGTCATTTTTAGTTTCATCTGTCTCTTTGGGATTCTTGCCTTTGACCAGAAAAATTAGTCCTTTTTAACATGTGCTATGGTCACCAAGCCATTGACCACCAGTTATCTCCCATTGGCTTCAAAACTGGTTAAGAAATAATAATTCTTATTTTTTGTCTTCATCTCTCCTGGAAATTCTAGTCCACCTGAAGTTCATTTGGGGAAAACCAGATACTTTTTTTCTTTGCACCATTATATTTCCAATTGCTTTTACAACATGAGGGAGCAAAAGATTAGAAGTCAATAAGCCTTCTTGTGCACGCAGCACTTTTGGTGCTATCTGGACCCAGGCTCTTTCAGCTCACTTTAGTGCTGCTCCTTGCCAGCCATGCAAGGTTTAAGCACGAGAAAATATAGAAGTGCAGCTCAAGTATTCCAAAGTTTATGAAATTCAGAGTTGCTCACAAGCAGAAGAAAACCCAACCTTGATTCCTCAACCAAAACTAAAAAACCCCACTGGTGTGAAAATGTTTGGAAAGCAACGGAGAGGAAAGCAGGAGAGATCCAGGGAGAGCTTCCAGGACATTCAAAAGTGTAAGAGTAACTGTTCTGCCTCATCTCTTTTTGTATCTTGAATGTTTTTATCACAGATTGTATCCTGTATCACAAAAGCTTCCTTAAAGACCCAATTTCCCCATGAAAACTGTTTTCTAAAACCCCCTTCATTTTCTTGATGTTTTGATTTGTAACTGCTATTGCTTTCCCCAGAGCTGCTTATAAGTACCTATGCTTGGGGAGTTAATATATACCCAAAACCAGCTTACTGGTTTGGGGTTTTTTTGTAAATACATTTTCAATTTCTAGAGGTCCCACTAATTTATTTGTGCTAGAACTGCAGCACCAGTCCAGGGAGCCATGTGACAGAATGGCTTTAAGAGGGGGTGTTCAACTCTAGCTGAAAAAAGGGCTATTAAACAGAAAAAAATTAACTGCTGGTAGTTATGTTCCAAGCCATATTTTCTAAGGATTTTGTGGGGCTCTTATCCTGCTGAAAAGAACTTCTCAACAGAAGGGCTGGATTTTTGAATCTGCAACCCTCAGGAAAGAAACAGCAGACAGATATATTAATTTTTAGCTTGGAAGAACTGGATTATTTAAAACATAAAGGATTCCTTGATATATGTGGTTGGCGTCACTGTGAGTGATAATAACAAAGGCACCACTATTAAAATGCAAAGTGTATTATAGCTACCTTAGGAGTTTATCTCTTAGATCTTTCCCCCATACCTATCCAGCAGAGATTTAATGATGTTCTGTCCACAAGTTTCCTCCCAAGAGCTGCGGGGAGGACAGGATTTGCTGCTCAAAGCAAGCTTCAGAAGCACAATGCAGAAAAAAGAAGAGAGATACCAGGGAAGAGCTGAGCTCAGAATATAGGGAGTGTAATACAAGAGGAGAAGGGGCAGGAAAAGAGGAGAGAGTGATAATACTACAAAATAAAAGCAAACACTACTTGCAGAGCCTGCTTCTCTGAGGTTTGTTTTTCTACGTTGCTGTGCAGCGAGCTTCTTGCAATCACAGCCTTAGTCTCATCTTGCACAAAGCCTAAAGTCTTTTTTGGCTCCTTGTTTGATAACACTCTTACACTGCAGGTGATGCCAGTTTGATTTGTGTGCTGGGGATGTATATGCACAGCCTTTAAAGACCTGCTAGTAAGTTTAATGCATAAAAACTTTACTAAATGGGAATGCCTTTCTCATTCAAAATATAAATGAAAGATTACAGATGCTCACAGATGCTTAGGTGTAGCCAGCTCTTTTCCTCAAGTAGGAAAGATTTGCATCCAATCCACTGAAATGCACAGCTTCTTGGGAGGAGTGCAGCTGGTCTAATACTACTTTTTACAAGTCTGACACTTGTGTGGAGAGCAATGCAGCAACCCAAATGTTGGTGTCTACAGCTATTTAAGGTGCTTTACAGTATCTTTCCCATCTCCAGCTGCCTTTCCAGAAGTGCACAACCTCTCACGCATCCTGTGATGTATCTGCCAGCCCTGCTACAGATGTCTTGGGTAGTCTGGGATGTCAAAAATGGCACTTGCTGTCTATGTTTAGGACCTGAATCAGTCCCAATGTGGTATAGCTGTGAGACGCTTACTCTCAGAAGAGTGAGAACAGTTCCCTTTGCAATTTCTAGGGAAAGATAAAAGTAGAACGACTGTTGACAAGTCAGGTTGGCTGGTTTACAAGAGACTACTATGTTCAACAGATGGGAAGAAGCTGCCAGATCTGGATTAAAAGCCAGATCAAAACAACCCAGCACTTAAAACTATTTGATTTAATGTAACCAGAAGTGTGGGACTCAGGTAAGAGGCAGCAGGTCCTTGGATTTAGCTTAAGTTCTTAACGCCAGCACTTAAAAGGATTACAGAGATTACTTCTTGTTCCATTTTTAATTTTAATGCTTCTACATTCTTGGAAATATGCAATGAAGTTGGGTTTTGCACTTTGGGTTTTGGTTTTTTTCCTGTTTTCTTTTGGGGTTTTTTTTCCCACTGTAACAATGTTGTACTAATTCTCTTATTCCCACTGTGTGTGATCAGGTGGTTCTTCTGGAAACCTCCTCTATTTAATAAAAAGGTGAGTGTTTAACGGGATTCAAGTGCTAACTCAGGGCATGGAAGCATTGAAAAGACCTGTAAGGAACATATTACCCACAAGTGCTCTAAAAAACACAGGCACTGTAAGGAATATGTTATCCATAATAATGTTCTAAGAAGCACAGCTGCCCTTGACCCCTGTGCTCTGAAGTGCTGACTGTTTCTTCTCTATTATAAACATTAATCAACAGAAGAAAAACTGTTTTAAAGTGTGGATGTCACCATCTCCAGGGCCTTGAACTTAGTTCAGTCAAACCAGTGGGGCATTTCCAGTGATCTTAGGGAAGAGACTAAGCCTTTCCATACAGCTGTGCTTGGTGTCCCCTTAACTGTGTGCAGCAATGTAGACAGGCGTGGGTAGGTCCACTGTTATCTCCATATGGATATAACTGCATAGCTACTGGATAGTGAGAGGCAGCAACTCTCCTTTTCACATGATTTGGGTGGGCTATGGGTCAATCAGGTTTGATTTAGTTTACTTTAGTTCACATGCCAAGGGTTTTTGTTGTTTTCTCCTCTGGAAAAAAATGTAGTAAAGAATCCTTGCCCTCTAGCGCTGAGCTTCAAACCACATCCTGATTTCATCTTGAGTTCGATTCTACACAGAGACTTAGTCGTCAGCCAAACATAGTCTTCCTCTCCCATCTCTAATTAAAAAAAATCCCATTTTGGTTCATGTCTTTGCCCCACATGCCCCAAATTACCCCTTTGGCCTCTGAATAATACAAAGAAAATAGAAAACCAGCAGGAAAAGCAGTGAAAAAAACACATCCACTAGGGGCAAAAGGGAGATGTGAAAAAAGATGTGTTTAAGACAGTTAACTAAAATATAAAACTAAAGTGAAAAGAAAAACCAAATACTCAAGAAAAAAAAACAAACAAACAAAACACCCAAAACAAAAAACCTCTCCCAAACATAGGAGTGTAGTCATTTCAGCACTGGCCATATCCAACCAGGCTACTTCCAAATGTGATCTCACGCAAGCATGGTGTGTGACTCAGACACTGAGAGCATGTTTCCACATTAATATAGCTGCATATTTATCTTTTAGCTTGGCCAGAAACCAGCTGTTGGACAATCCAGCCATAGTTATCTATGCTACAATTGGGAATGATGTCTGCAATGGGTAAGGCGTAAACTAAATGAACTTTTATGGTAGCATAAATTTGACTTCTAGAGTGTACTGCTGACTGCTTGGACATTTGTGTCTCGTTGCTTTGTGCTTCTCCATGATGGTATTTTTCTTTGCTTTTGGTCTGTCCTTCTTTCTTAATTTTCTGCTGAAAATGCTGGTTGTTGCCTTACCTATATTTGTCATAGGCACATACCAGATCCCATTTGGACCTTGTCTTTCTGTTCCTTCTTTTATAGCCAGTCACGAAGTGACCAATGGCATGTCTGAAGTAATAATTTCTAACTTAGCAAATGAAATTAATAATAACAACAGCAGCAGGGGGGCAGGGGGAGAAGAGTTTAAAAGCATGTATTATCCAGTGTGTCACCTCCTGTCAGGAGGGAGAGCACGACTGGTTTATCATTTCTGAAGAATCACAACACAGTCCCCTGTCGAGGTCCATGTTACCCTGCCTCTGCTGCACGCTGCCTGCAGTCTTTGCCGTGCTTTCCTGACGAGGTGTTTTGTCTTTCTTACTCATGTCATAAGCTCTGCAGGAGAATGAACTGAAGCTTTCAAAGCTAACAGTTCTGGCATTACCCAGAATGGGTAATGTCATGGGGACACCAAGAGGTCACTAGTTGGATGCTTCCCTTCCTCCAGGTATGGAAAGGCAGAAAACACCTTGCAACCAGGCAAATGCACAGGACATCCCTACTTTTGCAGAAGATCTGAATGCTGTTGCTAGTGCAACATTATTTTTACCATGATCAACCTTCAGCTTTTCTTGTACATTGAAGAAATAAATCTGACTTACACGGAGACTTTCAAAATGCTCATTTTAATAAATGCCACATACTCAGCTGAGTTTCCTTCTAAAGCTATTGAAAACTCTCAGGTTGTATAATGAAGTTGGAGTTATTGTGCAGGCTTTCAGACTTGGCCATTAAAATGGCAAGGCTTGGTATCCTACTACTTCTCTTAGCAGGCAGTTCATGGGTTGGAACTTCGCTTGTCAGGTGTTGTTCTCCAGATGAGAATGTCCAGAGGCCAGGCAGGACCTTCCCTGACCCTGCAGCACCTGGAAGCCCTCAGCCAGGCCAGAAGTGGTACCACAGGGGCCACCTTTTAGGTCCTTTCCTGACATCACCATTGCCCTAGCCACACGCAGGCAGCACACAGAAATAACCTCCATGAAAACTTCACCATCTGGTGCTCATGCTCTCTCTGCACCCTTGCCCAACCCTTGCCAAATTTGCCCTCAGGACCACACTCCTGTTATGGGAAGGACACACAAATCCTCAAAAGTAATGCCATCACTCTCTGGCTTAGTGGGAAAACCAGTCACAGGCCTCTTGCTACTTGCTGACAAGACTGTTCTGGGGATCTAGTTACTGAGGAGCTTATGGAGGTATCATTACACCCAACACCAGGGTCATAAAGCCCTCTCTCCTCCCTGCCCCGCCCCACCCCCCTTTCAAAAGACAACAAAAAAGACACCTTTGCTGAAGTTCATGGCTCCTGCCAGGGATATTTTCAAGGTGTCTTCTCTCAGGCTTGGCCTCGGCTCTTTTGTGCACATATTTCAATTCTGCCGTGTCACTGCCTTTGCTAAAAGCCTCTCTTTTTCCTTTGTTTTATTCCTCATTCTGCAGGTTATTCCTTTCACTCACCATGTCTCTAACACTGCTTTCTACTCTTGCCTGAAATAAAAAGAGATTTTCCAGAAATTTAAACCATTTTGACCTTGGCTCACCCGTTTGGTATATTCCAAAACTTTCCAGACCGGTGCTTATTACTTACTTGAAATTCTGCTGGTTTTTTATCCCAGCATCCATTACCTGGCAGAGACACTTTTGTCTGCTCAGATTCTCTCTGCTGTTTTCTGTCTGTTTACTTCCGAAACATTCACAGCATCAAAAGAGGCTATTAGGCTTTAGTGACCCCTGTGCCTCTCGCAAGGAAAGATTCTGCAGCTTCTGTAGAATGTGCTGTTTCTATTGAGGGGAACGCAGAGCGGAGAGAGATTTCAGTGTCCAGTCACTTTGTGCAGCTGCCCTGGCTCTGATGTAGCTACAGAGGTTTACAGGAGATGCAGAGCAACTGATGGGCTTGACTTCAAACCTGCGGCTTGACAAATAAAAACCTCTTCAAGGACAGCTTTAAACTGCAGCAATGGAGCCTTCTTGGCCTTACCCTGCATCTTGCCTTCGAAAGAGAGCAGTGTGCTGAACATGCCAGAGACACAGCTCTTAGCCAAAGGGTTGTTAAAATGCAAGTATTTCACCCTGTGTGACGAGTGGGGCAAAGAATAATATGGATGTTTTCAGAGGTAAAAAGTAATGAATTTGGCAGCCTATGTTACACATTCCCAGTAGTCTCCACACTGTGGTGTCCAAACAGGGGGGTTAGAAAAATAAAGACAGGTGGCAACGGTGTCTCTCAGCCCACTGAGGTGTAAATGTGGGACACAGAGACCTAGAACAAAAAAAATCAGCCAAGAAAATAATAAGCAACAGAAGTCTCAAATGTTGTGCAGTTGATGCACATATTAGTTACATTTGGGGTGAGGTCCCATTTCTCCAGACTCTTTGTCACAGATCTACAGTTATTGCATCTGCAGCAAACAGAAAGGTGACAGCAGCAAAGTGGGGTGAGCAGAGACCCACTGGGAAAGGAATTTGTACAAAGTGGCAGATCCAGTGCAGCAGGAATCCTAACATCTACCTGCTGTGCTCTGACAAAATGAAGCATGGACAACATCAGCTTCCAAAGGTCCCAGGGTGGGCAGAGGCTCTCAGGGGCTGCTGCCCTGCAATAGAATGAGGTGATGGTACCACCACAAGGCCTGGTGCTCACCCAGGCACCTTGAAGTTCTTCTGGCAGAGCCCAGATCTAATATGCCTATAAAATGGTTTTCTTCTTGTTTGGTTTTAATTTCATAACCCGGCATAGAAAGGAAATGTGAAGAAATGCACTGAAATATCTGCATGACCTCAACAGAGTATGACAAGAGAAAGTGGAATTATGAATACCATGTTAATTTTGGCTTACACTGACATGTTTACTTGTGTTAGAGGCCTTGCATCAGAGCAGTATTTTGAAATCAAGTGCTGCAACACCTGTAGGCGAAATGAAGTAATTTCAGGGCAAAACCAGAGTCTTATCTCAGAAGTAGCTTGCTTGGGTGGCTGTCACAAGGATAAACCTGAATCTTAATGATGTTTTCCAGTTCTCCCTAATGAGAAAGTCTCAAATGCTTCAGCAGCACATGCTGCATTAAGATAAATTTATGCATCCAGGAAACTCACCCAATTATTATTTTGTGTGCAAAATGCAGCTCACTGAAGAAATCCCAAATCCTTCTTAGGGAACATGGTTCTCCCACACAGGACTCAGCATCCTTCCCCCCATCTGAGCCCAAACATTTCTAATGCCTTGAGAGAGAATAACAATGCTTTGCAAAGCTCCTGCTTCCATGGTGTTCATTGACAAGGAATCTGATCCCACTTTGCCTGGCACTGCACGTGTCAGGTTTGCCCTTCTCTTACCCATGGCAAGCCATGAAAGAGATTTAAGGTCTTTCCCATGGAAAGGAGCTGGATGGAGCCTCCTGGCTGCTAAGGTGAGAAGAAGAGAATGTGGGAACCACTAAAACGGTGAGGGTGAACATTAGTGCAATCTTCCTGCTTCGAAGGACGTCCCCTGTCTTTCTTCCTGAGCAACACGATCAGGTCCCCAGCAGGTGTTGAGGTTTTCTCCCTGAATGCCTTGGTCAGCTGAGCCACAGCACCGAGACAGAATGAAAACTGTCACAAGAGACGGTTTCCCAAGGTGCTCGGTCTGTGCCATGCATGGTCGTGGATGTTGGTATGCTCCAAATCCCAGCTGGAGATAGTACCCTTGCTGTCAAGTCTGGGGGCTCTTATAAAAGCTTGCGTTGCAAATGCAGGTCTTTATTGCCTTTTCCAATTCAAAAAAAGGGCAACTTATGGATTTCCATGCTCTGCTTTGTGTGCTCCAAGAGAGCCGTGGCCAACTCGGACTGCCTGGGGCTTGTGGGAACATACAGTGGTGTCCTTGTTTCCATCCCACCGACTCTCCACCCTGAAACAGGGCAGTGGCACATCTCAGACAGAGACCTTTACCCACAGTGGGCCCTACACTTTTTCTGTAATAAAGTGGGCTTTTTAATAACATAATTAGAGCAGTGTTCTCTAGGCAGCCTGGGGTGGTTTTGCTTGCTTGTTTTTCTTATATAAATTGAAACATATTTCAACTTCAGGATTTAATTTCCCCCCCACCTGTCCTGCAGCAT